>CAWWDK010000014.1:0-643061 GCA_963942575.1 Priocnemis perturbator
AACTTATAATGGCTACTATATGTGCAAGTAGAAGTATTTTCTATATTATTCTCATATTTGAGAGTACTTAAAATACCCTAACCTGGAAAATAATGTTTTATTATAATAGAACTTATGATGGCTACTATATATGCAAGTGGAAGTATTTATATGTTATTGTTTTATTATAAAAGAACTTATGATGGCTACTATATTACAAGTAGAAGTATTTCTATATTATTGTTTTATTATAAAAGAACTTATGATGGCTACTATAGTGCAAGTAGAAGTATTTCTATATTATTCTAATATTTGGGAGTATTGTAAACACACTAACCTAGAAAATATTGGTTTATTATGAAAAAACTTATGATGGCTACTATATATGCAAGTAGAAGTATTTCTATGTTATTGTTTTATTATAAAAGAACTTATAATGGCTACTATATGTGCAAGTAGAAGTATTTTCTATATTATTCTCATATTTGAGAGTACTTAAAATAGTTTAACATAGAAAATATTGTTTTATTTTAAAATAACTTATGATGGCTACTATATTGCAAGTAGAAGTATTTCTATATTTTTGTTTTACTATAAAACAACTTATGATGGCGAATATATTGCAAGTAGAAGTATTTCTATATTTGTTTTATTATAAAAGAACTTATGATGGCGAATATATTGCAAGTAGAAGTATTTCTATATTATTCTAATATTTGAGAGTACTGTAAATACACTAACCTAGAAAATATTGGTTTATTATAAAAAAACTTATGATGGCTACTATATATGCAAGTAAAAGTATTTCTATGTTATTGTTTTATTATAAGAGAACTTATAATGGCTACTATATGTGCAAGTAGAAGTATTTTCTATATTATTCTAATATTTGAGAGTACTGTAAATACACTAACCTAGAAAATATTGGTTTATTATAAAAAAACTTATGATGGCTACTATATATGCAAGTAGAAATATTTCTATGTTATTGTTTTATTATAAAAGAACTTATAATGGCTACTATATGTGCAAGTAGAAGTATTTCTCAATTATTCTAATATTTGAGAGTATTGTAAATACACTAACCTAGAAAATATTGGTATATTTTAAAAAAACTTATGATGGCTACTATATTGCAAGTAGAAGTATTTCTTTATTTTTGTTTTATTATAAAAGAACTTATGATGGCTACTATAGTGCAAGTAGAAGTATTTCTATATTATTGTAATATTTGGGAGTATTGTAAACACACTAACCTAGAAAATATTGGTTTATTATAAAAAAACTTATGATGGCTACTATATATGCAAGTAGAAGTATTTCTATGTTATTGTTTTATTATAAAAGAACTTATAATGGCTACTATATGTGCAAGTAGAAGTATTTTCTATATTATTCTCATATTTGAGAGTACTTAAAATAGTTTAACATAGAAAATATTGTTTTATTTTAAAATAACTTATGATGGCTACTATATTGCAAGTAGAAGTATTTCTATATTTTTGTTTTATTATAATAGAACTTATGATGGCTACTATATGTGCAAGTAGACGTATTTCTATATTATTGTTTTATTATAAAAGAACTTATGATGGCTACTATATTTGCAGGTGGAAGTATTTATATGTTATTGTTTTATTATAACAAAAACTTATGATGGCTACTCTATGTGCAAGTAGAAGTATTTTCTATATTATTCTAATTTTTGAGAGACCGTAAAATGCTCTAACCTAGAAAATATTGTTTTATTATAAAAGAACTTACAATGGCTACTATATGTGCAAGAAGTAGTATTTCTATATTATTCTAATATTTGAGAGTACTTAAAATACCCTAACCTAGAAAATAATCATTTATTATAAAAAAAACCCATGATGGGTACTATATATGCGAGTAGAAGTATTTCTATGTTATTGTTTTATTATAATAGAACTTGTGATGGCTACTATATATGCAAGTGGAAGTATTTCTATGTTATTGTTTTATTATAAAAGAGCTTATAATGGCTACTATATGTGCAAGAAGTAGTATTTCTATATTATTGTTTTATTATAACAAAAACTTATGATGGCTACTCTATGTGCAAGTAGAAGTATTTTCTATATTATTCTAATTTTTGAGAGACCGTAAAATGCTTTAACCTAGAAAATATTGTTTTATTATAATAGAACTTATGATGGCTACTATATGTGCAAGTAGACGTATTTCTATATTATTGTTTTATTATAAAAGAACTTATGATGGCTACTATATTGCAAGTAGAAGTATTTCTATATTATTCTAATATTTGAGAGTATTGTAAATACACTAACCTAGAAAATAATGGTTTATTTAAAAAAAAACTTATGATGGCTACTATATATGCAAGTAGAAGTATTTCTATGTTATTGTTTTATTATAAAAGAACTTGTGATGGCTACTATATGTGCAAGTAGAAGTATTTCTATGTTATTGTTTTATTATAAAAGAACTTATAATGGCTACTATATGTGCAAGTAGAAGTATTTTCTATATTATTCTCATATTTGAGAGTACTTAAAATACCCTAACCTGGAAAATAATGTTTTATTATAATAGAACTTATGATGGCTACTATATATGCAAGTGGAAGTATTTATATGTTATTGTTTTATTATAAAAGAACTTATGATGGCTACTATATGTGGGAGTAGACGTATTTCTATATTATTGTTTTATTATAAACGAACTTGTGATGGCTACTATATATGCAAGTTGAAGTATTTCTATGTTATGGTTTTATTATAAAAGAACTTGTGAAGGCTACTATATTGCAAGTAGTAGTATTTCTATATTATTCTAATATTTGAGAGTACTTAAAATACCCTAACCTAGAAAATAATGTTTTATTATAATAGAACTTATGATGGCTACTATATGGGCAAGTAGACGTATTTCTATATTATTGGTTTATTATAAAAAAACTTATGATGGCTACTATATATGCAAGTAGAAGTATTTCTATGTTATTGTTTTATTATAAAAGAACTTATAATGGCTACTATATGTGCAAGTAGAAGTATTTTCTATGTTATTGTTTTATTATAAAAGAACTTATAATGGCTACTATATGTGCAAGTAGAAGTATTTTCTATATTATTCTCATATTTGAGAGTACTTAAAATACCCTAACCTGGAAAATAATGTTTTATTATAATAGAACTTATGATGGCTACTATATATGCAAGTGGAAGTATTTATATGTTATTGTTTTATTATAAAAGAACTTATGATGGCTACTATATTACAAGTAGAAGTATTTCTATATTATTGTTTTATTATAAAAGAACTTATGATGGCTACTATAATGCAAGTAGAAGTATTTCTATATTATTCTAATATTTGGGAGTATTGTAAACACACTAACCTAGAAAATATTGGTTTATTATAAAAAAACTTATGATGGCTACTATATATGCAAGTAGAAGTATTTCTATGTTATTGTTTTATTATAAAAGAACTTATAATGGCTACTATATGTGCAAGTAGAAGTATTTTCTATATTATTCTCATATTTGAGAGTACTTAAAATAGTTTAACATAGAAAATATTGTTTTATTTTAAAATAACTTATGATGGCTACTATATTGCAAGTAGAAGTATTTCTATATTTTTGTTTTACTATAAAACAACTTATGATGGCGAATATATTGCAAGTAGAAGTATTTCTATATTTGTTTTATTATAAAAGAACTTATGATGGCGAATATATTGCAAGTAGAAGTATTTCTATATTATTCTAATATTTGAGAGTACTGTAAATACACTAACCTAGAAAATATTGGTTTATTATAAAAAAACTTATGATGGCTACTATATATGCAAGTAAAAGTATTTCTATGTTATTGTTTTATTATAAGAGAACTTATAATGGCTACTATATGTGCAAGTAGAAGTATTTTCTATATTATTCTAATATTTGAGAGTACTGTAAATACACTAACCTAGAAAATATTGGTTTATTATAAAAAAACTTATGATGGCTACTATATATGCAAGTAGAAGTATTTCTATATTATTGTTTTATTATAAAACCATTTGTGACGGCTACTATATTGCAAGTAGAAGCATTTTCTATATTATTCTAATATGTGAGAGTACTGTAAATACACTAACCTAGAAATTATTGGTTTATTATAAAAAAAACTTATGATGGCTACTATATATGCAAGTAGAAGTATTTCTATGTTATTGTTTTATTATAAAAGAACTTATAATGGCTACTATATGTGCAAGTAGAAGTAGTTTCTATATTATTCTCATATTTGAGAGTACTTGAAATACCCTAACCTGGAAAATAATGTTTTATTATAATAGAACTTATGATGGCTACTATATATGCAAGTGGAAGTATTTATATGTTATTGTTTTATTATAAAAGAACTTATGATGGCTACTATATTACAAGTAGAAGTATTTCTATATTATTGTTTTATTATAAAAGAACTTATGATGGCTACTATATTGCAAGTAGAAGTATTTCTATATTATTCTAATATTTGAGAGTACTTAAAATACCCTAACCTAGAAAATAATCATTTATTATAAAAAAAAACCCATGATGGGTACTATATATGCGAGTAGAAGTATTTCTATGTTATTGTTTTATTATAATAGAACTTGTGATGGCTACTATATATGCAAGTGGAAGTATTTCTATGTTATTGTTTTATTATAAAAGAGCTTATAATGGCTACTATATGTGCAAGAAGTAGTATTTCTATATTATTGTTTTATTATAACAAAAACTTATGATGGCTACTCTATGTGCAAGTAGAAGTATTTTCTATATTATTCTAATTTTTGAGAGACCGTAAAATGCTTTAACCTAGAAAATATTGTTTTATTATAATAGAACTTATGATGGCTACTATATGTGCAAGTAGACGTATTTCTATATTATTGTTTTATTATAAAAGAACTTATGATGGCTACTATATTGCAAGTAGAAGTATTTCTATATTATTCTAATATTTGAGAGTATTGTAAATACACTAACCTAGAAAATAATGGTTTATTTAAAAAAAAACTTATGATGGCTACTATATATGCAAGTAGAAGTATTTCTATGTTATTGTTTTATTATAAAAGAACTTGTGATGGCTACTATATGTGCAAGTAGAAGTATTTCTATGTTATTGTTTTATTATAAAAGAACTTATAATGGCTACTATATGTGCAAGTAGAAGTATTTTCTATATTATTCTCATATTTGAGAGTACTTAAAATACCCTAACTGTACTGTAAATACACTAACCTAGAAAATATTGGTTTATTATAAAAAAACTTATGATGGCTACTATATATGCAAGTAGAAGTATTTCTATGTTATTGTTTTATTATAAAAGAACTTATAATGGCTACTATATGTGCAAGTAGAAGTAGTTTCTATATTATTCTCATATTTGAGAGTACTTGAAATACCCTAACCTGGAAAATAATGTTTTATTATAATAGAACTTATGATGGCTACTATATATGCAAGTGGAAGTATTTATATGTTATTGGTTTATTATAAAAGAACTTATGATGGCTACTATATTACAAGTAGAAGTATTTCTATATTATTGTTTTATTTTTAAAGAACTTATAATGGCTACTATATGTGCAAGTAGAAGTATTTTCTATATTATTCTCATATTTGAGAGTACTTAAAATACCCTAACCTGGAAAATAATGTTTTATTATAATAGAACTTATGATGGCTACTATATATGCAAGTGGAAGTATTTATATGTTATTGTTTTATTATAAAAGAACTTATGATGGCTACTATATGTGGGAGTAGACGTATTTCTATATTATTGGTTTATTATAAACGAACTTGTGATGGCTACTATATATGCAAGTTGAAGTATTTCTATGTTATGGTTTTATTATAAAAGAACTTGTGAAGGCTACTATATTGCAAGTAGTAGTATTTCTATATTATTCTAATATTTGAGAGTACTTAAAATACCCTAACCTAGAAAATAATGTTTTATTATAATAGAACTTATGATGGCTACTATATGTGCAAGTAGACGTATTTCTATATTATTGGTTTATTATAAAAAAACTTATGATGGCTACTATATATGCAAGTAGAAGTATTTCTATGTTATTGTTTTATTATAAAAGAACTTATAATGGCTACTATATGTGCAAGTAGAAGTATTTTCTATGTTATTGTTTTATTATAAAAGAACTTATAATGGCTACTATATGTGCAAGTAGAAGTATTTTCTATATTATTCTCATATTTGAGAGTACTTAAAATACCCTAACCTGGAAAATAATGTTTTATTATAATAGAACTTATGATGGCTACTATATATGCAAGTGGAAGTATTTATATGTTATTGTTTTATTATAAAAGAACTTATGATGGCTACTATATTACAAGTAGAAGTATTTCTATATTATTGTTTTATTATAAAAGAACTTATGATGGCTACTATAGTGCAAGTAGAAGTATTTCTATATTATTCTAATATTTGGGAGTATTGTAAACACACTAACCTAGAAAATATTGGTTTATTATAAAAAAACTTATGATGGCTACTATATATGCAAGTAGAAGTATTTCTATGTTATTGTTTTATTATAAAAGAACTTATAATGGCTACTATATGTGCAAGTAGAAGTATTTTCTATATTATTCTCATATTTGAGAGTACTTAAAATAGTTTAACATAGAAAATATTGTTTTATTTTAAAATAACTTATGATGGCTACTATATTGCAAGTAGAAGTATTTCTATATTTTTGTTTTATTATAAAACAACTTATGATGGCGAATATATTGCAAGTAGAAGTATTTCTATATTTGTTTTATTATAAAAGAACTTATGATGGCGAATATATTGCAAGTAGAAGTATTTCTATATTATTCTAATATTTGAGAGTACTGTAAATACACTAACCTAGAAAATATTGGTTTATTATAAAAAAACTTATGATGGCTACTATATATGCAAGTAAAAGTATTTCTATGTTATTGTTTTATTATAAGAGAACTTATAATGGCTACTATATGTGCAAGTAGAAGTATTTTCTATATTATTCTAATATTTGAGAGTACTGTAAATACACTAACCTAGAAAATATTGGTTTATTATAAAAAAACTTATGATGGCTACTATATATGCAAGTAGAAATATTTCTATGTTATTGTTTTATTATAAAAGAACTTATAATGGCTACTATATGTGCAAGTAGAAGTATTTCTCAATTATTCTAATATTTGAGAGTATTGTAAATACACTAACCTAGAAAATATTGGTATATTTTAAAAAAACTTATGATGGCTACTATATTGCAAGTAGAAGTATTTCTTTATTTTTGTTTTATTATAAAAGAACTTATGATGGCTACTATATTGCAAGTAGAAGTATTTCTATATTATTCTAATATTTGAGAGTACTGTAAATACACTAACCTAGAAAATATTGGTTTATTATAAAAAAACTTATGATGGCTACTATATATGCAAGTAGAAGTATTTCTATGTTATTGTTTTATTATAAAAGAACTTATAATGGCTACTATATGTGCAAGTAGAAGTAGTTTCTATATTATTCTCATATTTGAGAGTACTTAAAATACCCTAACCTAGAAAATAATGTTTTATTATAATAGAACTTATGATGGCTACTATATGTGCAAGTAGACGTATTTCTACATTATTGTTTTATTATAAAAGAACTTATGATGGCTACTATATGTGCAAGTAGACGTATTTCTATATTATTGTTTTATTATAAACGAACTTATGATGGCTACTATATGTGCAAGTAGAAGTATTTCTCAATTATTATAATATTTGAGAGTATTGTAAATACACTAACCTATAAAATATTGGTTTATTTTAAAAAAACTTATGATGGCTACTATATATGCAAGTAGAAGTACTTCTATGTTATTGTTTTATTATAAGAGAACTTATAATGGCTACTATATGTGCAAATAGAAGTATTTTCTATATTATTCTCATATTTGAGAGTACTTAAAATACCCTAACCTGGAAAATAATGTTTTATTATAATAGAACTTATGATGGCTACTATATATGCAAATGGAAGTATTTATATGTTATTGTTTTATTATAAAAGAACTTATGATGGCTACTATATTACAAGTAGAAGTATTTCTATATTATTATTTTATTATAAAAGAACTTATGATGGCTACTATATTGCAAGTAGAAGTATTTCTATATTATTCTAATATTTGAGAGTATTGTAAACACACTAACCTAGAAAATATTGGTTTATTATAAAAAAACTTATGATGGCTACTATATATGCAAGTAGAAGTATTTCTATGTTATTGTTTTATTATAAAAGAACTTATAATGGCTACTATATGTGCAAGTAGAAGTATTTTCTATATTATTCTCATATTTGAGAGTACTTAAAATACCCTAACCTGGAAAATAATGTTTTACTATAATAGAACTTATGATGGCTACTATATATGCAAGTGGAAGTATTTATATGTTATTGTTTTATTATAAAAGAACTTATGATGGCTACTATATGTGGGAGTAGACGTATTTCTATATTATTGTTTTATTATAAACGAACTTGTGATGGCTACTATATATGCAAGTTGAAGTATTTCTATGTTATGGTTTTATTATAAAAGAACTTATGAAGGCTACTATATTGCAAGTAGTAGTATTTCTATATTATTCTAATATTTGAGAGTACTTAAAATACCCTAACCTAGAAAATAATGTTTTATTATAATAGAACTTATGATGGCTACTATATGTGCAAGTAGACGTATTTCTATATTATTGTTTTATTATAAAAGAACTTATGATGGCTAATATATGTGCAAGTGGAAGTATTTATATGTTATTGTTTTATTATAACAAAAACTTATGATGGCTACTCTATGTGCAAGTAGAAGTATTTTCTATATTATTCTAATTTTTGAGAGACCGTAAAATGCTCTAACCTAGAAAATATTGTTTTATTATAAAAGAACTTATAATGGCTACTATATGTGCAAGAAGTAGTATTTCTATATTATTCTAATATTTGAGAGTACTTAAAATACCCTAACCTAGAAAATAATCATTTATTATAAAAAAAACCCATGATGGGTACTATATATGCGAGTAGAAGTATTTCTATGTTATTGTTTTATTATAATAGAACTTGTGATGGCTACTATATATGCAAGTGGAAGTATTTCTATGTTATTGTTTTATTATAAAAGAGCTTATAATGGCTACTATATGTGCAAGAAGTAGTATTTCTATATTATTGTTTTATTATAACAAAAACTTATGATGGCTACTCTATGTGCAAGTAGAAGTATTTTCTATATTATTCTAATTTTTGAGAGACCGTAAAATGCTTTAACCTAGAAAATATTGTTTTATTATAAAAGAACTTATGAAGGCTACTATATTGCAAGTAGAAGTATTTCTATATTATTGTTTTATTATAAAAGAACTTATGATGGCTACTATATTGCAAGTAGAAGTATTTCTATATTATTCTAATATTTGAGAGTATTGTAAATACACTAACCTAGAAAATATTGGTATATTATAAAAAAACTTATGATGGCTACTATATATGCAAGTAGAAGTATTTCTATGTTATTGTATTATTATAAAATAACTTATAATGGCTACTATATGTGCAAGTAGAAGTATTTTCTATATTATTCTCATATTTGAGAGTACTTAAAATACCCTAACCTGGAAAATAATGTTTTACTATAATAGAACTTATGATGGCTACTATATATGCAAGTGGAAGTATTTATATGTTATTGTTTTATTATAAAAGAACTTATGATGGCTACTATATGTGGGAGTAGACGTATTTCTATATTATTGTTTTATTATAAACGAACTTGTGATGGCTACTATATATGCAAGTTGAAGTATTTCTATGTTATGGTTTTATTATAAAAGAACTTATGAAGGCTACTATATTGCAAGTAGTAGTATTTCTATATTATTCTAATATTTGAGAGTACTTAAAATACCCTAACCTAGAAAATAATGTTTTATTATAATAGAACTTATGATGGCTACTATATGTGCAAGTAGACGTATTTCTATATTATTGTTTTATTATAAAAGAACTTATGATGGCTAATATATGTGCAAGTGGAAGTATTTATATGTTATTGTTTTATTATAACAAAAACTTATGATGGCTACTCTATGTGCAAGTAGAAGTATTTTCTATATTATTCTAATTTTTGAGAGACCGTAAAATGCTCTAACCTAGAAAATATTGTTTTATTATAAAAGAACTTATAATGGCTACTATATGTGCAAGAAGTAGTATTTCTATATTATTCTAATATTTGAGAGTACTTAAAATACCCTAACCTAGAAAATAATCATTTATTATAAAAAAAACCCATGATGGGTACTATATATGCGAGTAGAAGTATTTCTATGTTATTGTTTTATTATAATAGAACTTGTGATGGCTACTATATATGCAAGTGGAAGTATTTCTATGTTATTGTTTTATTATAAAAGAGCTTATAATGGCTACTATATGTGCAAGAAGTAGTATTTCTATATTATTGTTTTATTATAACAAAAACTTATGATGGCTACTCTATGTGCAAGTAGAAGTATTTTCTATATTATTCTAATTTTTGAGAGACCGTAAAATGCTTTAACCTAGAAAATATTGTTTTATTATAAAAGAACTTATGAAGGCTACTATATTGCAAGTAGAAGTATTTCTATATTATTGTTTTATTATAAAAGAACTTATGATGGCTACTATATTGCAAGTAGAAGTATTTCTATATTATTCTAATATTTGAGAGTATTGTAAATACACTAACCTAGAAAATATTGGTATATTATAAAAAAACTTATGATGGCTACTATATATGCAAGTAGAAGTATTTCTATGTTATTGTATTATTATAAAATAACTTATAATGGCTACTATATGTGCAAGTAGAAGTATTTTCTATATTATTCTCATATTTGAGAGTACTTAAAATACCCTAACCAGGAAAATAATGTTTTATTATAATAGAACTTATGATGGCTACTATATATGCAAGTGGAAGTATTTATATGTTATTGTTTTATTATAAAAGAACTTATGATGGCTACTATATTACAAGTAGAAGTATTTCTATATTATTGTTTTATTATAAAAGAACTTATGATGGCTACTATATTGCAAGTAGAAGTATTTCTATATTATTGTTTTATTATAAAACCATTTGTGACGGCTACTATATTGCAAGTAGAAGCATTTTCTATATTATTCTAATATGTGAGAGTACTGTAAATGCACTTACCTAGAAAATATTGCTTTATTATAAAAAATCTTATGATGGCTACTATATATGCAAGTAGAAGTATTTCTATGTTATTGTTTTATTATAAAAGAACTTATAATGGCTACTATATGTGCAAGTAGAAGTAGTTTCTATATTATTCTCATATTTGAGAGTACTTGAAATACCCTAACCTGGAAAATAATGTTTTATTATAATAGAACTTATGATGGCTACTATATATGCAAGTGGAAGTATTTATATGTTATTGTTTTATTATAAAAGAACTTATGATGGCTACTATATTACAAGTAGAAGTATTTCTATATTATTGTTTTATTATAAAAGAACTTATGATGGCTACTATATTGCAAGTAGAAGTATTTCTATATTATTCTAATATTTGAGAGTACTTAAAATACCCTAACCTAGAAAATAATGTTTTATTATAATAGAACTTATGATGGCTACTATATGTGCAAGTAGACGTATTTCTATATTATTGTTTTATTATAAAAGAACTTATGATGGCTACTATATGTGCAGGTGGAAGTATTTATATGTTATTGTTTTATTATAACAAAAACTTATGATGGCTACTCTATGTGCAAGTAGAAGTATTTTCTGTATTATTCTAATTTTTGAGAGACCGTAAAATGCTCTAACCTAGAAAATATTGTTTTATTATAAAAGAACTTACAATGGCTACTACATGTGCAAGAAGTAGTATTTCTATATTAGTCTAATATTTGAGAGTACTTAAAATACCCTAACCTAGAAAATAATCATTTATTATAAAAAAAACCCATGATGGGTACTATATATGCGAGTAGAAGTATTTCTATGTTATTGTTTTATTATAATAGAACTTGTGATGGCTACTATATATGCAAGTGGAAGTATTTCTATGTTATTGTTTTATTATAAAAGAGCTTATAATGGCTACTATATGTGCAAGAAGTAGTATTTCTATATTATTGTTTTATTATAACAAAAACTTATGATGGCTACTCTATGTGCAAGTAGAAGTATTTTCTATATTATTCTAATTTTTGAGAGACCGTAAAATGCTTTAACCTAGAAAATATTGTTTTATTATAATAGAACTTACGATGGCTACTATATGTGCAAGTAGACGTATTTCTATATTATTGTTTTATTATAAAAGAACTTATGATGGCTACTATATTGCAAGTAGAAGTATTTCTATATTATTCTAATATTTGAGAGTATTGTAAATACACTAACCTAGAAAATAATGGTTTATTTTAAAAAAAAACTTATGATGGCTACTATATATGCAAGTAGAAGTATTTCTATGTTATTGTTTTATTATAAAAGAACTTATAATGGCTACTATATGTGCAAGTAGAAGTATTTTCTATATTATTCTCATATTTGAGAGTACTTAAAATAGTTTAACATAGAAAATATTGTTTTATTTTAAAATAACTTATGATGGCTACTATATTGCAAGTAGAAGTATTTCTATATTTTTGTTTTATTATAAAAGAACTTATGATGGCGAATATATTGCAAGTAGAAGTATTTCTATATTTGTTTTATTATAAAAGAACTTATGATGGCGAATATATTGCAAGTAGAAGTATTTCTATATTATTCTAATATTTGAGAGTACTGTAAATACACTAACCTAGAAAATATTGGTTTATTATAAAAAAACTTATGATGGCTACTATATATGCAAGTAAAAGTATTTCTATGTTATTGTTTTATTATAAGAGAACTTATAATGGCTACTATATGTGCAAGTAGAAGTATTTTCTATATTATTCTAATATTTGAGAGTACTGTAAATACACTAACCTAGAAAATATTGGTTTATTATAAAAAAACTTATGATGGCTACTATATATGCAAGTAGAAATATTTCTATGTTATTGTTTTATTATAAAAGAACTTATAATGGCTACTATATGTGCAAGTAGAAGTATTTCTCAATTATTCTAATATTTGAGAGTATTGTAAATACACTAACCTAGAAAATATTGGTATATTTTAAAAAAACTTATGATGGCTACTATATTGCAAGTAGAAGTATTTCTTTATTTTTGTTTTATTATAAAAGAACTTATGATGGCTACTATATTGCAAGTAGAAGTATTTCTATATTATTCTAATATTTGAGAGTACTGTAAATACACTAACCTAGAAAATATTGGTTTATTATAAAAAAACTTATGATGGCTACTATATATGCAAGTAGAAGTATTTCTATGTTATTGTTTTATTATAAAAGAACTTATAATGGCTACTATATGTGCAAGTAGAAGTAGTTTCTATATTATTCTCATATTTGAGAGTACTTAAAATACCCTAACCTAGAAAATAATGTTTTATTATAATAGAACTTATGATGGCTACTATATGTGCAAGTAGACGTATTTCTACATTATTGTTTTATTATAAAAGAACTTATGATGGCTACTATATGTGCAAGTAGACGTATTTCTATATTATTGTTTTATTATAAACGAACTTATGATGGCTACTATATGTGCAAGTAGAAGTATTTCTCAATTATTATAATATTTGAGAGTATTGTAAATACACTAACCTATAAAATATTGGTTTATTTTAAAAAAACTTATGATGGCTACTATATATGCAAGTAGAAGTACTTCTATGTTATTGTTTTATTATAAGAGAACTTATAATGGCTACTATATGTGCAAATAGAAGTATTTTCTATATTATTCTCATATTTGAGAGTACTTAAAATACCCTAACCTGGAAAATAATGTTTTATTATAATAGAACTTATGATGGCTACTATATATGCAAATGGAAGTATTTATATGTTATTGTTTTATTATAAAAGAACTTATGATGGCTACTATATTACAAGTAGAAGTATTTCTATATTATTATTTTATTATAAAAGAACTTATGATGGCTACTATATTGCAAGTAGAAGTATTTCTATATTATTCTAATATTTGAGAGTATTGTAAACACACTAACCTAGAAAATATTGGTTTATTATAAAAAAACTTATGATGGCTACTATATATGCAAGTAGAAGTATTTCTATGTTATTGTTTTATTATAAAAGAACTTATAATGGCTACTATATGTGCAAGTAGAAGTATTTTCTATATTATTCTCATATTTGAGAGTACTTAAAATACCCTAACCTGGAAAATAATGTTTTACTATAATAGAACTTATGATGGCTACTATATATGCAAGTGGAAGTATTTATATGTTATTGTTTTATTATAAAAGAACTTATGATGGCTACTATATGTGGGAGTAGACGTATTTCTATATTATTGTTTTATTATAAACGAACTTGTGATGGCTACTATATATGCAAGTTGAAGTATTTCTATGTTATGGTTTTATTATAAAAGAACTTATGAAGGCTACTATATTGCAAGTAGTAGTATTTCTATATTATTCTAATATTTGAGAGTACTTAAAATACCCTAACCTAGAAAATAATGTTTTATTATAATAGAACTTATGATGGCTACTATATGTGCAAGTAGACGTATTTCTATATTATTGTTTTATTATAAAAGAACTTATGATGGCTAATATATGTGCAAGTGGAAGTATTTATATGTTATTGTTTTATTATAACAAAAACTTATGATGGCTACTCTATGTGCAAGTAGAAGTATTTTCTATATTATTCTAATTTTTGAGAGACCGTAAAATGCTCTAACCTAGAAAATATTGTTTTATTATAAAAGAACTTATAATGGCTACTATATGTGCAAGAAGTAGTATTTCTATATTATTCTAATATTTGAGAGTACTTAAAATACCCTAACCTAGAAAATAATCATTTATTATAAAAAAAACCCATGATGGGTACTATATATGCGAGTAGAAGTATTTCTATGTTATTGTTTTATTATAATAGAACTTGTGATGGCTACTATATATGCAAGTGGAAGTATTTCTATGTTATTGTTTTATTATAAAAGAGCTTATAATGGCTACTATATGTGCAAGAAGTAGTATTTCTATATTATTGTTTTATTATAACAAAAACTTATGATGGCTACTCTATGTGCAAGTAGAAGTATTTTCTATATTATTCTAATTTTTGAGAGACCGTAAAATGCTTTAACCTAGAAAATATTGTTTTATTATAAAAGAACTTATGAAGGCTACTATATTGCAAGTAGAAGTATTTCTATATTATTGTTTTATTATAAAAGAACTTATGATGGCTACTATATTGCAAGTAGAAGTATTTCTATATTATTCTAATATTTGAGAGTATTGTAAATACACTAACCTAGAAAATATTGGTATATTATAAAAAAACTTATGATGGCTACTATATATGCAAGTAGAAGTATTTCTATGTTATTGTATTATTATAAAATAACTTATAATGGCTACTATATGTGCAAGTAGAAGTATTTTCTATATTATTCTCATATTTGAGAGTACTTAAAATACCCTAACCTGGAAAATAATGTTTTACTATAATAGAACTTATGATGGCTACTATATATGCAAGTGGAAGTATTTATATGTTATTGTTTTATTATAAAAGAACTTATGATGGCTACTATATGTGGGAGTAGACGTATTTCTATATTATTGTTTTATTATAAACGAACTTGTGATGGCTACTATATATGCAAGTTGAAGTATTTCTATGTTATGGTTTTATTATAAAAGAACTTATGAAGGCTACTATATTGCAAGTAGTAGTATTTCTATATTATTCTAATATTTGAGAGTACTTAAAATACCCTAACCTAGAAAATAATGTTTTATTATAATAGAACTTATGATGGCTACTATATGTGCAAGTAGACGTATTTCTATATTATTGTTTTATTATAAAAGAACTTATGATGGCTAATATATGTGCAAGTGGAAGTATTTATATGTTATTGTTTTATTATAACAAAAACTTATGATGGCTACTCTATGTGCAAGTAGAAGTATTTTCTATATTATTCTAATTTTTGAGAGACCGTAAAATGCTCTAACCTAGAAAATATTGTTTTATTATAAAAGAACTTATAATGGCTACTATATGTGCAAGAAGTAGTATTTCTATATTATTCTAATATTTGAGAGTACTTAAAATACCCTAACCTAGAAAATAATCATTTATTATAAAAAAAACCCATGATGGGTACTATATATGCGAGTAGAAGTATTTCTATGTTATTGTTTTATTATAATAGAACTTGTGATGGCTACTATATATGCAAGTGGAAGTATTTCTATGTTATTGTTTTATTATAAAAGAGCTTATAATGGCTACTATATGTGCAAGAAGTAGTATTTCTATATTATTGTTTTATTATAACAAAAACTTATGATGGCTACTCTATGTGCAAGTAGAAGTATTTTCTATATTATTCTAATTTTTGAGAGACCGTAAAATGCTTTAACCTAGAAAATATTGTTTTATTATAAAAGAACTTATGAAGGCTACTATATTGCAAGTAGAAGTATTTCTATATTATTGTTTTATTATAAAAGAACTTATGATGGCTACTATATTGCAAGTAGAAGTATTTCTATATTATTCTAATATTTGAGAGTATTGTAAATACACTAACCTAGAAAATATTGGTATATTATAAAAAAACTTATGATGGCTACTATATATGCAAGTAGAAGTATTTCTATGTTATTGTATTATTATAAAATAACTTATAATGGCTACTATATGTGCAAGTAGAAGTATTTTCTATATTATTCTCATATTTGAGAGTACTTAAAATACCCTAACCAGGAAAATAATGTTTTATTATAATAGAACTTATGATGGCTACTATATATGCAAGTGGAAGTATTTATATGTTATTGTTTTATTATAAAAGAACTTATGATGGCTACTATATTACAAGTAGAAGTATTTCTATATTATTGTTTTATTATAAAAGAACTTATGATGGCTACTATATTGCAAGTAGAAGTATTTCTATATTATTGTTTTATTATAAAACCATTTGTGACGGCTACTATATTGCAAGTAGAAGCATTTTCTATATTATTCTAATATGTGAGAGTACTGTAAATGCACTAACCTAGAAAATATTGCTTTATTATAAAAAATCTTATGATGGCTACTATATATGCAAGTAGAAGTATTTCTATGTTATTGTTTTATTATAAAAGAACTTATAATGGCTACTATATGTGCAAGTAGAAGTAGTTTCTATATTATTCTCATATTTGAGAGTACTTGAAATACCCTAACCTGGAAAATAATGTTTTATTATAATAGAACTTATGATGGCTACTATATATGCAAGTGGAAGTATTTATATGTTATTGTTTTATTATAAAAGAACTTATGATGGCTACTATATTACAAGTAGAAGTATTTCTATATTATTGTTTTATTATAAAAGAACTTATGATGGCTACTATATTGCAAGTAGAAGTATTTCTATATTATTCTAATATTTGAGAGTACTTAAAATACCCTAACCTAGAAAATAATGTTTTATTATAATAGAACTTATGATGGCTACTATATGTGCAAGTAGACGTATTTCTATATTATTGTTTTATTATAAAAGAACTTATGATGGCTACTATATGTGCAGGTGGAAGTATTTATATGTTATTGTTTTATTATAACAAAAACTTATGATGGCTACTCTATGTGCAAGTAGAAGTATTTTCTGTATTATTCTAATTTTTGAGAGACCGTAAAATGCTCTAACCTAGAAAATATTGTTTTATTATAAAAGAACTTACAATGGCTACTACATGTGCAAGAAGTAGTATTTCTATATTAGTCTAATATTTGAGAGTACTTAAAATACCCTAACCTAGAAAATAATCATTTATTATAAAAAAAACCCATGATGGGTACTATATATGCGAGTAGAAGTATTTCTATGTTATTGTTTTATTATAATAGAACTTGTGATGGCTACTATATATGCAAGTGGAAGTATTTCTATGTTATTGTTTTATTATAAAAGAGCTTATAATGGCTACTATATGTGCAAGAAGTAGTATTTCTATATTATTGTTTTATTATAACAAAAACTTATGATGGCTACTCTATGTGCAAGTAGAAGTATTTTCTATATTATTCTAATTTTTGAGAGACCGTAAAATGCTTTAACCTAGAAAATATTGTTTTATTATAATAGAACTTACGATGGCTACTATATGTGCAAGTAGACGTATTTCTATATTATTGTTTTATTATAAAAGAACTTATGATGGCTACTATATTGCAAGTAGAAGTATTTCTATATTATTCTAATATTTGAGAGTATTGTAAATACACTAACCTAGAAAATAATGGTTTATTTTAAAAAAAAACTTATGATGGCTACTATATATGCAAGTAGAAGTATTTCTATGTTATTGTTTTATTATAAAAGAACTTATAATGGCTACTATATGTGCAAGTAGAAGTATTTTCTATATTATTCTCATATTTGAGAGTACTTAAAATAGTTTAACATAGAAAATATTGTTTTATTTTAAAATAACTTATGATGGCTACTATATTGCAAGTAGAAGTATTTCTATATTTTTGTTTTATTATAAAAGAACTTATGATGGCGAATATATTGCAAGTAGAAGTATTTCTATATTTGTTTTATTATAAAAGAACTTATGATGGCGAATATATTGCAAGTAGAAGTATTTCTATATTATTCTAATATTTGAGAGTACTGTAAATACACTAACCTAGAAAATATTGGTTTATTATAAAAAAACTTATGATGGCTACTATATATGCAAGTAAAAGTATTTCTATGTTATTGTTTTATTATAAGAGAACTTATAATGGCTACTATATGTGCAAGTAGAAGTATTTTCTATATTATTCTAATATTTGAGAGTACTGTAAATACACTAACCTAGAAAATATTGGTTTATTATAAAAAAACTTATGATGGCTACTATATATGCAAGTAGAAATATTTCTATGTTATTGTTTTATTATAAAAGAACTTATAATGGCTACTATATGTGCAAGTAGAAGTATTTCTCAATTATTCTAATATTTGAGAGTATTGTAAATACACTAACCTAGAAAATATTGGTATATTTTAAAAAAACTTATGATGGCTACTATATTGCAAGTAGAAGTATTTCTTTATTTTTGTTATATTATAAAAGAACTTATGATGGCTACTATATTGCAAGTAGAAGTATTTCTATATTATTCTAATATTTGAGAGTACTGTAAATACACTAACCTAGAAAATATTGGTTTATTATAAAAAAACTTATGATGGCTACTATATATGCAAGTAGAAGTATTTCTATGTTATTGTTTTATTATAAAAGAACTTATAATGGCTACTATATGTGCAAGTAGAAGTAGTTTCTATATTATTCTCATATTTGAGAGTACTTAAAATACCCTAACCTAGAAAATAATGTTTTATTATAATAGAACTTATGATGGCTACTATATGTGCAAGTAGACGTATTTCTACATTATTGTTTTATTATAAAAGAACTTATGATGGCTACTATATGTGCAAGTAGACGTATTTCTATATTATTGTTTTATTATAAACGAACTTATGATGGCTACTATATGTGCAAGTAGAAGTATTTCTCAATTATTCTAATATTTGAGAGTATTGTAAATACACAAACCTAGAAAATATTGGTTTATTTTAAAAAAACTTATGATGGCTACTATATATGCAAGTAGAAGTACTTCTATGTTATTGTTTTATTATAAGAGAACTTATAATGGCTACTATATGTGCAAGTAGAAGTATTTTCTATATTATTCTCATATTTGAGAGTACTTAAAATACCCTAACCTGGAAAATAATGTTTTATTATAATAGAACTTATGATGGCTACTATATATGCAAGTGGAAGTATTTATATGTTATTGTTTTATTATAAAAGAACTTATGATGGCTACTATATGTGCAAGTAGAAGTAGTTTCTATATTATTCTCATATTTGAGAGTACTTGAAATACCCTAACCTGGAAAATAATGTTTTATTATAATAGAACTTATGATGGCTACTATATTGCAAGTAGAAGTATTTCTATATTATTGTTTTATTATAAAACCATTTGTGACGGCTACTATATTGCAAGTAGAAGCATTTTCTATATTATTGTTTTATTATAAAAGAACTTATGATGGCTACTATATTGCAAGTAGAAGTATTTCTATATTATTGTTTTATTATAAAACCATTTGTGACGGCTACTATATTGCAAGTAGAAGCATTTTCTATATTATTCTAATATGTGAGAGTACTGTAAATACACTAACCTAGAAATTATTGGTTTATTATAAAAAAAACTTATGATGGCTACTATATATGCAAGTAGAAGTATTTCTATGTTATTGTTTTATTATAAAAGAACTTATAATGGCTACTATATGTGCAAGTAGAAGTAGTTTCTATATTATTCTCATATTTGAGAGTACTTGAAATACCCTAACCTGGAAAATAATGTTTTATTATAATAGAACTTATGATGGCTACTATATATGCAAGTGGAAGTATTTATATGTTATTGTTTTATTATAAAAGAACTTATGATGGCTACTATATTACAAGTAGAAGTATTTCTATATTATTGTTTTATTATAAAAGAACTTATGATGGCTACTATATTGCAAGTAGAAGTATTTCTATATTATTCTAATATTTGAGAGTATTGTAAACACACTAACCTAGAAAATATTGGTTTATTATAAAAAAACTTATGATGGCTACTATATATGCAAGTAGAAGTATTTCTATGTTATTGTTTTATTATAAAAGAACTTATAATGGCTACTATATGTGCAAGTAGAAGTATTTTCTATATTATTCTCATATTTGAGAGTACTTAAAATACCCTAACCTGGAAAATAATGTTTTATTATAATAGAACTTATGATGGCTACTATATATGCAAGTGGAAGTATTTATATGTTATTGTTTTATTATAAAAGAACTTATGATGGCTACTATATGTGGGAGTAGACGTATTTCTATATTATTGTTTTATTATAAACGAACTTGTGATGGCTACTATATATGCAAGTTGAAGTATTTCTATGTTATGGTTTTATTATAAAAGAACTTGTGAAGGCTACTATATTGCAAGTAGTAGTATTTCTATATTATTCTAATATTTGAGAGTACTTAAAATACCCTAACCTAGAAAATAATGTTTTATTATAATAGAACTTATGATGGCTACTATATGTGCAAGTAGACGTATTTCTATATTATTGTTTTATTATAAAAGAACTTATGATGGCTACTATATTTGCAGGTGGAAGTATTTATATGTTATTGTTTTATTATAACAAAAACTTATGATGGCTACTCTATGTGCAAGTAGAAGTATTTTCTATATTATTCTAATTTTTGAGAGACCGTAAAATGCTCTAACCTAGAAAATATTGTTTTATTATAAAAGAACTTACAATGGCTACTATATGTGCAAGAAGTAGTATTTCTATATTATTCTAATATTTGAGAGTACTTAAAATACCCTAACCTAGAAAATAATCATTTATTATAAAAAAAACCCATGATGGGTACTATATATGCGAGTAGAAGTATTTCTATGTTATTGTTTTATTATAATAGAACTTGTGATGGCTACTATATATGCAAGTGGAAGTATTTCTATGTTATTGTTTTATTATAAAAGAGCTTATAATGGCTACTATATGTGCAAGAAGTAGTATTTCTATATTATTGTTTCATTATAACAAAAACTTATGATGGCTACTCTATGATCAAGTAGAAGTATTTTCTATATTATTCTAATTTTTGAGAGACCGTAAAATGCTTTAACCTAGAAAATATTGTTTTATTATAATAGAACTTATGATGGCTACTATATGTGCAAGTAGACGTATTTCTATATTATTGTTTTATTATAAAAGAACTTATGATGGCTACTATATTGCAAGTAGAAGTATTTCTATATTATTCTAATATTTGAGAGTATTGTAAATACACTAACCTAGAAAATAATGGTTTATTTAAAAAAAAACTTATGATGGCTACTATATATGCAAGTAGAAGTATTTCTATGTTATTGTTTTATTATAAAAGAACTTGTGATGGCTACTATATGTGCAAGTAGAAGTATTTCTATGTTATTGTTTTATTATAAAAGAACTTATAATGGCTACTATATGTGCAAGTAGAAGTATTTTCTATATTATTCTCATATTTGAGAGTACTTAAAATACCCTAACCTGGAAAATAATGTTTTATTATAATAGAACTTATGATGACTACTATATATGCAAGTGGAAGTATTTATATGTTATTGTTTTATTATAAAAGAACTTATGATGGCTACTATATGTGGGAGTAGACGTATTTCTATATTATTGTTTTATTATAAACGAACTTGTGATGGCTACTATATATGCAAGTTGAAGTATTTCTATGTTATGGTTTTATTATAAAAGAACTTGTGAAGGCTACTATATTGCAAGTAGAAGCATTTTCTATATTATTCTATTATGTGAGAGTACTGTAAATACACTAACCTAGAAAATATTGGTTTATTATAAAAAAACTTATGATGGCTACTATATATGCAAGTAGAAGTATTTCTATGTTATTGTTTTATTATAAAAGAACTTATAATGGCTACTATATGTGCAAGTAGAAGTAGTTTCTATATTATTCTCATATTTGAGAGTACTTGAAATACCCTAACCTGGAAAATAATGTTTTATTATAATAGAACTTATGATGGCTACTATATATGCAAGTGGAAGTATTTATATGTTATTGTTTTATTATAAAAGAACTTATGATGGCTACTATATTACAAGTAGAAGTATTTCTATATTATTGTTTTATTATAAAAGAACTTATGATGGCTACTATATTGCAAGTAGAAGTATTTCTATATTATTCTAATATTTCAGAGTATTGTAAACACACTAACCTAGAAAATATTGGTTTATTATAAAAAAACTTATGATGGCTACTATATATGCAAGTAGAAGTATTTCTATGTTATTGTTTTATTATTAAAGAACTTATAATGGCTACTATATGTGCAAGTAGAAGTAGTTTCTATATTATTCTCATATTTGAGAGTACTTAAAATACCCTAACCTAGAAAATAATGTTTTATTATAATAGAACTTATGATGGCTACTATATGTGCAAGTAGACGTATTTCTACATTATTGTTTTATTATAAAAGAACTTATGATGGCTACTATATGTGTAAGTAGACGTATTTCTATATTATTGTTTTATTATAAACGAACTTATGATGGCTACTATATGTGCAAGTAGAAGTATTTCTCAATTATTCTAATATTTGAGAGTATTGTAAATACACTAACCTAGAAAATATTGGTTTATTTTAAAAAAACTTATGATGGCTACTATATATGCAAGTAGAAGTACTTCTATGTTATTGTTTTATTATAAGAGAACTTATAATGGCTACTATATGTGCAAGTAGAAGTATTTTCTATATTATTCTCATATTTGAGAGTACTTAAAATACCCTAACCTGGAAAATAATGTTTTATTATAATAGAACTTATGATGACTACTATATATGCAAGTGGAAGTATTTATATGTTATTGTTTTATTATAAAAGAACTTATGATGGCTACTATATGTGGGAGTAGACGTATTTCTATATTATTGTTTTATTATAAACGAACTTGTGATGGCTACTATATATGCAAGTTGAAGTATTTCTATGTTATGGTTTTATTATAAAAGAACTTGTGAAGGCTACTATATTGCAAGTAGAAGCATTTTCTATATTATTCTAATATGTGAGAGTACTGTAAATACACTAACCTAGAAAATATTGGTTTATTATAAAAAAACTTATGATGGCTACTATATATGCAAGTAGAAGTATTTCTATGTTATTGTTTTATTATAAAAGAACTTATAATGGCTACTATATGTGCAAGTAGAAGTAGTTTCTATATTATTCTCATATTTGAGAGTACTTGAAATACCCTAACCTGGAAAATAATGTTTTATTATAATAGAACTTATGATGGCTACTATATATGCAAGTGGAAGTATTTATATGTTATTGTTTTATTATAAAAGAACTTATGATGGCTACTATATTACAAGTAGAAGTATTTCTATATTATTGTTTTATTATAAAAGAACTTATGATGGCTACTATATTGCAAGTAGAAGTATTTCTATATTATTCTAATATTTCAGAGTATTGTAAACACACTAACCTAGAAAATATTGGTTTATTATAAAAAAACTTATGATGGCTACTATATATGCAAGTAGAAGTATTTCTATGTTATTGTTTTATTATTAAAGAACTTATAATGGCTACTATATGTGCAAGTAGAAGTATTTTCTATATTATTCTCATATTTGAGAGTACTTAAAATACCCTAACCTGGAAAATAATGTTTTATTATAATAGAACTTATGATGGCTACTATATATGCAAGTGGAAGTATTTATATGTTATTGTTTTATTATAAAAGAACTTATGATGGCTACTATATGTGGGAGTAGACGTATTTCTATATTATTGTTTTATTATAAACGAACTTGTGATGGCTACTATATATGCAAGTTGAAGTATTTCTATGTTATGGTTTTATTATAAAAGAACTTGTGAAGGCTACTATATTGCAAGTAGTAGTATTTCTATATTATTCTAATATTTGAGAGTACTTAAAATACCCTAACCTAGAAAATAATGTTTTATTATAATAGAACTTATGATGGCTACTATATGTGCAAGTAGACGTATTTCTATATTATTGGTTTATTATAAAAAAACTTATGATGGCTACTATATATGCAAGTAGAAGTATTTCTATGTTATTGTTTTATTATAAAAGAACTTATAATGGCTACTATATGTGCAAGTAGAAGTATTTTCTATGTTATTGTTTTATTATAAAAGAACTTATAATGGCTACTATATGTGCAAGTAGAAGTATTTTCTATATTATTCTCATATTTGAGAGTACTTAAAATACCCTAACCTGGAAAATAATGTTTTATTATAATAGAACTTATGATGGCTACTATATATGCAAGTGGAAGTATTTATATGTTATTGTTTTATTATAAAAGAACTTATGATGGCTACTATATTACAAGTAGAAGTATTTCTATATTATTGTTTTATTATAAAAGAACTTATGATGGCTACTATAGTGCAAGTAGAAGTATTTCTATATTATTCTAATATTTGGGAGTATTGTAAACACACTAACCTAGAAAATATTGGTTTATTATAAAAAAACTTATGATGGCTACTATATATGCAAGTAGAAGTATTTCTATGTTATTGTTTTATTATAAAAGAACTTATAATGGCTACTATATGTGCAAGTAGAAGTATTTTCTATATTATTCTCATATTTGAGAGTACTTAAAATAGTTTAACATAGAAAATATTGTTTTATTTTAAAATAACTTATGATGGCTACTATATTGCAAGTAGAAGTATTTCTATATTTTTGTTTTATTATAAAACAACTTATGATGGCGAATATATTGCAAGTAGAAGTATTTCTATATTTGTTTTATTATAAAAGAACTTATGATGGCGAATATATTGCAAGTAGAAGTATTTCTATATTATTCTAATATTTGAGAGTACTGTAAATACACTAACCTAGAAAATATTGGTTTATTATAAAAAAACTTATGATGGCTACTATATATGCAAGTAAAAGTATTTCTATGTTATTGTTTTATTATAAGAGAACTTATAATGGCTACTATATGTGCAAGTAGAAGTATATCTATATTATTCTAATATTTGAGAGTACTGTAAATACACTAACCTAGAAAATATTGGTTTATTATAAAAAAAACTTATGATGGCTACTATATATGCAAGTAGAAATATTTCTATGTTATTGTTTTATTATAAAAGAACTTATAATGGCTACTATATGTGCAAGTAGAAGTATTTCTCAATTATTCTAATATTTGAGAGTATTGTAAATACACTAACCTAGAAAATATTGGTATATTTTAAAAAAACTTATGATGGCTACTATATTGCAAGTAGAAGTATTTCTTTATTTTTGTTTTATTATAAAAGAACTTATGATGGCTACTATATTGCAAGTAGAAGTATTTCTATATTATTCTAATATTTGAGAGTATTGTAAATACACTAACCTAGAAAATATTGGTATATTATAAAAAAAACTTATGATGGCTACTATATATGCAAGTAGAAGTATTTCTATGTTATTGTATTATTATAAAATAACTTATAATGGCTACTATATGCGCAAGTAGAAGTATTTTCTATATTATTCTCATATTTGAGAGTACTTAAAATACCCTAACCAGGAAAATAATGTTTTATTATAATAGAACTTATGATGGCTACTATATATGCAAGTGGAAGTATTTATATGTTATTGTTTTATTATAAAAGAACTTATGATGGCTACTATATTACAAGTAGAAGTATTTCTATATTATTGTTTTATTATAAAAGAACTTATGATGGCTACTATATTGCAAGTAGAAGTATTTCTATATTATTGTTTTATTATAAAACCATTTGTGACGGCTACTATATTGCAAGTAGAAGCATTTTCTATATTATTCTAATATGTGAGAGTACTGTAAATGCACTAACCTAGAAAATATTGCTTTATTATAAAAAATCTTATGATGGCTACTATATATGCAAGTAGAAGTATTTCTATGTTATTGTTTTATTATAAAAGAACTTATAATGGCTACTATATGTGCAAGTAGAAGTAGTTTCTATATTATTCTCATATTTGAGAGTACTTGAAATACCCTAACCTGGAAAATAATGTTTTATTATAATAGAACTTATGATGGCTACTATATATGCAAGTGGAAGTATTTATATGTTATTGTTTTATTATAAAAGAACTTATGATGGCTACTATATTACAAGTAGAAGTATTTCTATATTATTGTTTTATTATAAAAGAACTTATGATGGCTACTATATTGCAAGTAGAAGTATTTCTATATTATTCTAATATTTGAGAGTACTTAAAATACCCTAACCTAGAAAATAATGTTTTATTATAATAGAACTTATGATGGCTACTATATGTGCAAGTAGACGTATTTCTATATTATTGTTTTATTATAAAAGAACTTATGATGGCTACTATATGTGCAGGTGGAAGTATTTATATGTTATTGTTTTATTATAACAAAAACTTATGATGGCTACTCTATGTGCAAGTAGAAGTATTTTCTATATTATTCTAATTTTTGAGAGACCGTAAAATGCTTTAACCTAGAAAATATTGTTTTATTATAATAGAACTTATGATGGCTACTATATGTGCAAGTAGACGTATTTCTATATTATTGTTTTATTATAAAAGAACTTATGATGGCTACTATATTGCAAGTAGAAGTATTTCTATATTATTCTAATATTTGAGAGTATTGTAAATACACTAACCTAGAAAATATTGGTTTATTTAAAAAAAAACTTATGATGGCTACTATATATGCAAGTAGAAGTATTTCTATGTTATTGTTTTATTATAAAAGAACTTATAATGGCTACTATATGTGCAAGTAGAAGTATTTTCTATATTATTCTCATATTTGAGAGTACTTAAAATACCCTAACCTGGAAAATAATGTTTTATTATAATAGAACTTGTGATGGCTACTATATATGCAAGTGGAAGTATTTCTATGTTATTGTTTTATTATAAAAGAACTTATGATGGCTACTATATTACAAGTAGAAGTATTTCTATATTATTGTTTTATTATAAAAGAACTTATGATGGCTACTATATTGCAAGTAGAAGTATTTTCTATATTATTCTCATATTTGAGAGTACTTAAAATACCCTAACCTGGAAAATAATGTTTTATTATAATAGAACTTATGATGGCTACTATATATGCAAGTGGAAGTATTTATATGTTATTGTTTTATTATAAAAGAACTTATGATGGCTACTATATGTGCAAGTAGACGTATTTCTATATTATTGTTTTATTATAAAAGAACTTATGATGGCTACTATATTGCAAGTAGAAGTATTTCTATATTATTCTAATATTTGAGAGTATTGTAAATACACTAACCTAGAAAATAATGGTTTATTTAAAAAAAAACTTATGATGGCTACTATATATGCAAGTAGAAGTATTTCTATGTTATTGTTTTATTATAAAAGAACTTGTGATGGCTACTATATGTGCAAGTAGAAGTATTTCTATGTTATTGTTTTATTATAAAAGAACTTATAATGGCTACTATATGTGCAAGTAGAAGTATTTTCTATATTATTCTCATATTTGAGAGTACTTAAAATACCCTAACCTGGAAAATAATGTTTTATTATAATAGAACTTATGATGACTACTATATATGCAAGTGGAAGTATTTATATGTTATTGTTTTATTATAAAAGAACTTATGATGGCTACTATATGTGGGAGTAGACGTATTTCTATATTATTGTTTTATTATAAACGAACTTGTGATGGCTACTATATATGCAAGTTGAAGTATTTCTATGTTATGGTTTTATTATAAAAGAACTTGTGAAGGCTACTATATTGCAAGTAGAAGCATTTTCTATATTATTCTATTATGTGAGAGTACTGTAAATACACTAACCTAGAAAATATTGGTTTATTATAAAAAAACTTATGATGGCTACTATATATGCAAGTAGAAGTATTTCTATGTTATTGTTTTATTATAAAAGAACTTATAATGGCTACTATATGTGCAAGTAGAAGTAGTTTCTATATTATTCTCATATTTGAGAGTACTTGAAATACCCTAACCTGGAAAATAATGTTTTATTATAATAGAACTTATGATGGCTACTATATATGCAAGTGGAAGTATTTATATGTTATTGTTTTATTATAAAAGAACTTATGATGGCTACTATATTACAAGTAGAAGTATTTCTATATTATTGTTTTATTATAAAAGAACTTATGATGGCTACTATATTGCAAGTAGAAGTATTTCTATATTATTCTAATATTTCAGAGTATTGTAAACACACTAACCTAGAAAATATTGGTTTATTATAAAAAAACTTATGATGGCTACTATATATGCAAGTAGAAGTATTTCTATGTTATTGTTTTATTATTAAAGAACTTATAATGGCTACTATATGTGCAAGTAGAAGTAGTTTCTATATTATTCTCATATTTGAGAGTACTTAAAATACCCTAACCTAGAAAATAATGTTTTATTATAATAGAACTTATGATGGCTACTATATGTGCAAGTAGACGTATTTCTACATTATTGTTTTATTATAAAAGAACTTATGATGGCTACTATATGTGTAAGTAGACGTATTTCTATATTATTGTTTTATTATAAACGAACTTATGATGGCTACTATATGTGCAAGTAGAAGTATTTCTCAATTATTCTAATATTTGAGAGTATTGTAAATACACTAACCTAGAAAATATTGGTTTATTTTAAAAAAACTTATGATGGCTACTATATATGCAAGTAGAAGTACTTCTATGTTATTGTTTTATTATAAGAGAACTTATAATGGCTACTATATGTGCAAGTAGAAGTATTTTCTATATTATTCTCATATTTGAGAGTACTTAAAATACCCTAACCTGGAAAATAATGTTTTATTATAATAGAACTTATGATGACTACTATATATGCAAGTGGAAGTATTTATATGTTATTGTTTTATTATAAAAGAACTTATGATGGCTACTATATTACAAGTAGAAGTATTTCTATATTATTGTTTTATTATAAAAGAACTTATGATGGCTACTATATTGCAAGTAGAAGTATTTCTATATTATTCTAATATTTCAGAGTATTGTAAACACACTAACCTAGAAAATATTGGTTTATTATAAAAAAAACTTATGATGGCTACTATATATGCAAGTAGAAGTATTTCTATGTTATTGTTTTATTATTAAAGAACTTATAATGGCTACTATATGTGCAAGTAGAAGTATTTTCTATATTATTCTCATATTTGAGAGTACTTAAAATACCCTAACCTGGAAAATAATGTTTTATTATAATAGAACTTATGATGGCTACTATATATGCAAGTGGAAGTATTTATATGTTATTGTTTTATTATAAAAGAACTTATGATGGCTACTATATGTGGGAGTAGACGTATTTCTATATTATTGTTTTATTATAAACGAACTTGTGATGGCTACTATATATGCAAGTTGAAGTATTTCTATGTTATGGTTTTATTATAAAAGAACTTGTGAAGGCTACTATATTGCAAGTAGTAGTATTTCTATATTATTCTAATATTTGAGAGTACTTAAAATACCCTAACCTAGAAAATAATGTTTTATTATAATAGAACTTATGATGGCTACTATATGTGCAAGTAGACGTATTTCTATATTATTGGTTTATTATAAAAAAACTTATGATGGCTACTATATATGCAAGTAGAAGTATTTCTATGTTATTGTTTTATTATAAAAGAACTTATAATGGCTACTATATGTGCAAGTAGAAGTATTTTCTATGTTATTGTTTTATTATAAAAGAACTTATAATGGCTACTATATGTGCAAGTAGAAGTATTTTCTATATTATTCTCATATTTGAGAGTACTTAAAATACCCTAACCTGGAAAATAATGTTTTATTATAATAGAACTTATGATGGCTACTATATATGCAAGTGGAAGTATTTATATGTTATTGTTTTATTATAAAAGAACTTATGATGGCTACTATATTACAAGTAGAAGTATTTCTATATTATTGTTTTATTATAAAAGAACTTATGATGGCTACTATAGTGCAAGTAGAAGTATTTCTATATTATTCTAATATTTGGGAGTATTGTAAACACACTAACCTAGAAAATATTGGTTTATTATAAAAAAACTTATGATGGCTACTATATATGCAAGTAGAAGTATTTCTATGTTATTGTTTTATTATAAAAGAACTTATAATGGCTACTATATGTGCAAGTAGAAGTATTTTCTATATTATTCTCATATTTGAGAGTACTTAAAATAGTTTAACATAGAAAATATTGTTTTATTTTAAAATAACTTATGATGGCTACTATATTGCAAGTAGAAGTATTTCTATATTTTTGTTTTATTATAAAACAACTTATGATGGCGAATATATTGCAAGTAGAAGTATTTCTATATTTGTTTTATTATAAAAGAACTTATGATGGCGAATATATTGCAAGTAGAAGTATTTCTATATTATTCTAATATTTGAGAGTACTGTAAATACACTAACCTAGAAAATATTGGTTTATTATAAAAAAACTTATGATGGCTACTATATATGCAAGTAAAAGTATTTCTATGTTATTGTTTTATTATAAGAGAACTTATAATGGCTACTATATGTGCAAGTAGAAGTATATCTATATTATTCTAATATTTGAGAGTACTGTAAATACACTAACCTAGAAAATATTGGTTTATTATAAAAAAAACTTATGATGGCTACTATATATGCAAGTAGAAATATTTCTATGTTATTGTTTTATTATAAAAGAACTTATAATGGCTACTATATGTGCAAGTAGAAGTATTTCTCAATTATTCTAATATTTGAGAGTATTGTAAATACACTAACCTAGAAAATATTGGTATATTTTAAAAAAACTTATGATGGCTACTATATTGCAAGTAGAAGTATTTCTTTATTTTTGTTTTATTATAAAAGAACTTATGATGGCTACTATATTGCAAGTAGAAGTATTTCTATATTATTCTAATATTTGAGAGTATTGTAAATACACTAACCTAGAAAATATTGGTATATTATAAAAAAACTTATGATGGCTACTATATATGCAAGTAGAAGTATTTCTATGTTATTGTATTATTATAAAATAACTTATAATGGCTACTATATGCGCAAGTAGAAGTATTTTCTATATTATTCTCATATTTGAGAGTACTTAAAATACCCTAACCAGGAAAATAATGTTTTATTATAATAGAACTTATGATGGCTACTATATATGCAAGTGGAAGTATTTATATGTTATTGTTTTATTATAAAAGAACTTATGATGGCTACTATATTACAAGTAGAAGTATTTCTATATTATTGTTTTATTATAAAAGAACTTATGATGGCTACTATATTGCAAGTAGAAGTATTTCTATATTATTGTTTTATTATAAAACCATTTGTGACGGCTACTATATTGCAAGTAGAAGCATTTTCTATATTATTCTAATATGTGAGAGTACTGTAAATGCACTAACCTAGAAAATATTGCTTTATTATAAAAAATCTTATGATGGCTACTATATATGCAAGTAGAAGTATTTCTATGTTATTGTTTTATTATAAAAGAACTTATAATGGCTACTATATGTGCAAGTAGAAGTAGTTTCTATATTATTCTCATATTTGAGAGTACTTGAAATACCCTAACCTGGAAAATAATGTTTTATTATAATAGAACTTATGATGGCTACTATATATGCAAGTGGAAGTATTTATATGTTATTGTTTTATTATAAAAGAACTTATGATGGCTACTATATTACAAGTAGAAGTATTTCTATATTATTGTTTTATTATAAAAGAACTTATGATGGCTACTATATTGCAAGTAGAAGTATTTCTATATTATTCTAATATTTGAGAGTACTTAAAATACCCTAACCTAGAAAATAATGTTTTATTATAATAGAACTTATGATGGCTACTATATGTGCAAGTAGACGTATTTCTATATTATTGTTTTATTATAAAAGAACTTATGATGGCTACTATATGTGCAGGTGGAAGTATTTATATGTTATTGTTTTATTATAACAAAAACTTATGATGGCTACTCTATGTGCAAGTAGAAGTATTTTCTATATTATTCTAATTTTTGAGAGACCGTAAAATGCTTTAACCTAGAAAATATTGTTTTATTATAATAGAACTTATGATGGCTACTATATGTGCAAGTAGACGTATTTCTATATTATTGTTTTATTATAAAAGAACTTATGATGGCTACTATATTGCAAGTAGAAGTATTTCTATATTATTCTAATATTTGAGAGTATTGTAAATACACTAACCTAGAAAATATTGGTTTATTTTAAAAAAAACTTATGATGGCTACTATATATGCAAGTAGAAGTATTTCTATGTTATTGTTTTATTATAAAAGAACTTATAATGGCTACTATATGTGCAAGTAGAAGTATTTTCTATATTATTCTCATATTTGAGAGTACTTAAAATACCCTAACCTGGAAAATAATGTTTTATTATAATAGAACTTGTGATGGCTACTATATATGCAAGTGGAAGTATTTCTATGTTATTGTTTTATTATAAAAGAACTTATGATGGCTACTATATTACAAGTAGAAGTATTTCTATATTATTGTTTTATTATAAAAGAACTTATGATGGCTACTATATTGCAAGTAGAAGTATTTTCTATATTATTCTCATATTTGAGAGTACTTAAAATACCCTAACCTGGAAAATAATGTTTTATTATAATAGAACTTATGATGGCTACTATATATGCAAGTGGAAGTATTTATATGTTATTGTTTTATTATAAAAGAACTTATGATGGCTACTATATGTGGGAGTAGACGTATTTCTATATTATTGTTTTATTATAAACGAACTTGTGATGGCTACTATATATGCAAGTTGAAGTATTTCTATGTTATGGTTTTATTATAAAAGAACTTGTGAAGGCTACTATATTGCAAGTAGTAGTATTTCTATATTATTCTAATATTTGAGAGTACTTAAAATACCCTAACCTAGAAAATATTGTTTTATTATAAAAGAACTTACAATGGCTACTATATGTGCAAGAAGTAGTATTTCTATATTATTCTAATATTTGAGAGTACTTAAAATACCCTAACCTAGAAAATAATCATTTATTATAAAAAAAACCCATGATGGGTACTATATATGCGAGTAGAAGTATTTCTATGTTATTGTTTTATTATAATAGAACTTGTGATGGCTACTATATATGCAAGTGGAAGTATTTCTATGTTATTGTTTTATTATAAAAGAGCTTATAATGGCTACTATATGTGCAAGAAGTAGTATTTTCTATATTATTCTCATATTTGAGAGTACTCAAAATACCCTAGCCTGGAAAATAGTGTTTTATTATAATAGAACTTATGATGGCTACTATATATACAAGTGGAAGTATTTATATGTTATTGTTTTATTATAAAAGAACTTATGATGGCTACTATATGTGGGAGTAGACGTATTTCTATATTATTGTTTTATTATAAACGAACTTGTGATGGCTACTATATATGCAAGTTGAAGTATTTCTATGTTATGGTTTTATTATAAAAGAACTTGTGAAGGCTACTATATTGCAAGTAGTAGTATTTCTATATTATTCTAATATTTGAGAGTACTTAAAATACCCTAACCTAGAAAATAATGTTTTATTATAATAGAACTTATGATGGCTACTATATGTGCAAGTAGACGTATTTCTATATTATTGTTTTATTATAAAAGAACTTATGATGACTACTATATGTGCAGGTGGAAGTATTTATATGTTATTGTTTTATTATAAAAGAACTTATGATGGCTACTATATTACAAGTAGAAGTATTTCTATATTATTGTTTTTTTATAAAAGAACTTATGATGGCTACTATATTGCAAGTAGAAGTATTTCTATATTATTCTAATATTTGAGAGTATTGTAAACACACTAACCTAGAAAATATTGGTTTATTATAAAAAAAACTTATGATGGCTACTATATATGCAAGTAGAAGTATTTCTATGTTATTGTTTTATTATAAAAGAACTTATAATGGCTACTATATGTGCAAGTAGAAGTATTTTCTATATTATTCTCATATTTGAGAGTACTTAAAATACCCTAACCTGGAAAATAATGTTTTATTATAATAGAACTTATGATGGCTACTATATATGCAAGTGGAAGTATTTATATGTTATTGTTTTATTATAAAAGAACTTATGATGGCTACTATATGTGGGAGTAGACGTATTTCTATATTATTGTTTTATTATAAACGAACTTGTGATGGCTACTATATATGCAAGTTGAAGTATTTCTATGTTATGGTTTTATTATAAAAGAACTTGTGAAGGCTACTATATTGCAAGTAGTAGTATTTCTATATTATTCTAATATTTGAGAGTACTTAAAATACCCTAACCTAGAAAATAATGTTTTATTATAATAGAACTTATGATGGCTACTATATGTGCAAGTAGACGTATTTCTATATTATTGTTTTATTATAAAAGAACTTATGATGGCTACTATATGTGCAGGTGGAAGTATTTATATGTTATTGTTTTATTATAACAAAAACTTATGATGGCTACTCTATGTGCAAGTAGAAGTATTTTCTATATTATTCTAATTTTTGAGAGACCGTAAAATGCTCTAACCTAGAAAATATTGTTTTATTATAAAAGAACTTACAATGGCTACTATATGTGCAAGAAGTAGTATTTCTATATTATTCTAATATTTGAGAGTACTTAAAATACCCTAACCTAGAAAATAATCATTTATTATAAAAAAAAACCCATGATGGGTACTATATATGCGAGTAGAAGTATTTCTATGTTATTGTTTTATTATAATAGAACTTGTGATGGCTACTATATATGCAAGTGGAAGTATTTCTATGTTATTGTTTTATTATAAAAGAGCTTATAATGGCTACTATATGTGCAAGAAGTAGTATTTCTATATTATTGTTTTATTATAACAAAAACTTATGATGGCTACTCTATGTGCAAGTAGAAGTATTTTCTATAATATTCTAATTTTTGAGAGACCGTAAAATGCTTTAACCTAGAAAATATTGTTTTATTATAATAGAACTTATGATGGCTACTATATGTGCAAGTAGACGTATTTCTATATTATTGTTTTATTATAAAAGAACTTATGATGGCTACTATATTGCAAGTAGAAGTATTTCTATATTATTCTAATATTTGAGAGTATTGTAAATACACTAACCTAGAAAATATTGGTTTATTTTAAAAAAAACTTATGATGGCTACTATATATGCAAGTAGAAGTATTTCTATGTTATGGTTTTATTATAAAAGAACTTGTGAAGGCTACTATATTGCAAGTAGTAGTATTTCTATATTATTCTAATATTTGAGAGTACTTAAAATACCCTAACCTAGAAAATAATGTTTTATTATAATAGAACTTATGATGGCTACTATATGTGCAAGTAGACGTATTTCTATATTATTGTTTTATTATAAAAGAACTTATGATGGCTACTATATGTGCAGGTGGAAGTATTTATATGTTATTGTTTTATTATAACAAAAACTTATGATGGCTACTCTATGTGCAAGTAGAAGTATTTTCTATATTATTCTAATTTTTGAGAGACCGTAAAATGCTCTAACCTAGAAAATATTGTTTTATTATAAAAGAACTTACAATGGCTACTATATGTGCAAGAAGTAGTATTTCTATATTATTCTAATATTTGAGAGTACTTAAAATACCCTAACCTAGAAAATAATCATTTATTATAAAAAAAACCCATGATGGGTACTACATATGCGAGTAGAAGTATTTCTATGTTATTGTTTTATTATAATAGAACTTGTGATGGCTACTATATATGCAAGTGGAAGTATTTCTATGTTATTGTTTTATTATAAAAGAACTTATGATGGCTACTATATTACAAGTAGAAGTATTTCTATATTATTGTTTTATTATAAAAGAACTTATGATGGCTACTATATTGCAAGTAGAAGTATTTTCTATATTATTCTCATATTTGAGAGTACTTAAAATACCCTAACCTGGAAAATAATGTTTTATTATAATAGAACTTATGATGGCTACTATATATGCAAGTGGAAGTATTTATATGTTATTGTTTTATTATAAAAGAACTTATGATGGCTACTATATGTGGGAGTAGACGTATTTCTATATTATTGTTTTATTATAAACGAACTTGTGATGGCTACTATATATGCAAGTTGAAGTATTTCTATGTTATGGTTTTATTATAAAAGAACTTGTGAAGGCTACTATATTGCAAGTAGTAGTATTTCTATATTATTCTAATATTTGAGAGTACTTAAAATACCCTAACCTAGAAAATATTGTTTTATTATAAAAGAACTTACAATGGCTACTATATGTGCAAGAAGTAGTATTTCTATATTATTCTAATATTTGAGAGTACTTAAAATACCCTAACCTAGAAAATAATCATTTATTATAAAAAAAACCCATGATGGGTACTATATATGCGAGTAGAAGTATTTCTATGTTATTGTTTTATTATAATAGAACTTGTGATGGCTACTATATATGCAAGTGGAAGTATTTCTATGTTATTGTTTTATTATAAAAGAGCTTATAATGGCTACTATATGTGCAAGAAGTAGTATTTCTATATTATTGTTTTATTATAACAAAAACTTATGATGGCTACTCTATGTGCAAGTAGAAGTATTTTCTATATTATTCTAATTTTTGAGAGACCGTAAAATGCTTTAACCTAGAAAATATTGTTTTATTATAAACGAACTTATGAAGGCTACTATATTGCAAGTAGAAGTATTTCTATATTATTGTTTTATTATAAAAGAACTTATGATGGCTACTATATTGCAAGTAGAAGTATTTCTATATTATTCTAATATTTGAGAGTATTGTAAATACACTAACCTAGAAAATATTGGTATATTATAAAAAAAACTTATGATGGCTACTACATATGCAAGTAGAAGTATTTCTATGTTATTGTTTTATTATAAAAGAACTTATAATGGCTACTATATGTGCAAGTAGAAGTATTTTCTATATTATTCTCATATTTGAGAGTACTTAAAATACCCTAACCAGGAAAATAATGTTTTATTATAATAGAACTTATGATGGCTGCTATATATGCAAGTGGAAGTATTTATATGTTATTGTTTTATTATAAAAGAACTTATGATGGCTACTATATTACAAGTAGAAGTATTTCTATATTATTGTTTTATTATAAAAGAACTTATGATGGCTACTATATTGCAAGTAGAAGTATTTCTATATTATTGTTTTATTATAAAACCATTTGTGACGGCTACTATATTGCAAGTAGAAGCATTTTCTATATTATTCTAATATGTGAGAGTACTGTAAATACACTAACCTAGAAAATATTGGTTTATTATAAAAAAAACTTATGATGGCTACAATATATGCAAGTAGAAGTATTTCTATGTTATTGTTTTATTATAAAAGAACTTATAATGGCTACTATATGTGCAAGTAGAAGTAGTTTCTATATTATTCTCATATTTGAGAGTACTTGAAATACCCTAACCTGGAAAATAATGTTTTATTATAATAGAACTTATGATGGCTACTATATATGCAAGTGGAAGTATTTATATGTTATTGTTTTATTATAAAAGAACTTATAATGGCTACTATATGTGCAAGTAGAAGTATTTTCTATATTATTCTCATATTTGAGAGTACTTAAAATACCCTAACCTGGAAAATAATATTTTATTATAATTGAACTTATGATGGCTACTATATATGCAAGTGGAAGTATTTATATGTTATTGTTTTATTATAAAAGAACTTATGATGGCTACTATATTACAAGTAGAAGTATTTCTATATTATTGTTTAGTTATAAAAGAACTTATGATGGCTACTATATTGCAAGTAGAAGTATTTCTATATTATTGTTTTATTATAAAACCATTTGTGACGGCTACTATATTGCAAGTAGAAGCATTTTCTATATTATTCTAATATGTGAGAGTACTGTAAATACACTAACCTAGAAAATATTGGTTTATTATAAAAAAAACTTATGATGGCTACTATATATGCAAGTAGAAGTATTTCTATGTTATTGTTTTATTATAAAAGAACTTATGATGGCTACTATATTACAAGTAGAAGTATTTCTATATTATTGTTTTATTATAAAAGAACTTATGATGGCTACTATATTGCAAGTAGAAGTATTTTCTATATTATTCTCATATTTGAGAGTACTTAAAATACCCTAACCTGGAAAATAATGTTTTATTATAATAGAACTTATGATGGCTACTATATATGCAAGTGGAAGTATTTATATGTTATTGTTTTATTATAAAAGAACTTATGATGGCTACTATATGTGGGAGTAGACGTATTTCTATATTATTGTTTTATTATAAACGAACTTGTGATGGCTACTATATATGCAAGTTGAAGTATTTCTATGTTATGGTTTTATTATAAAAGAACTTGTGAAGGCTACTATATTGCAAGTAGTAGTATTTCTATATTATTCTAATATTTGAGAGTACTTAAAATACCCTAACCTAGAAAATATTGTTTTATTATAAAAGAACTTACAATGGCTACTATATGTGCAAGAAGTAGTATTTCTATATTATTCTAATATTTGAGAGTACTTAAAATACCCTAACCTAGAAAATAATCATTTATTATAAAAAAAACCCATGATGGGTACTATATATGCGAGTAGAAGTATTTCTATGTTATTGTTTTATAATAATAGAACTTGTGATGGCTACTATATATGCAAGTGGAAGTATTTCTATGTTATTGTTTTATTATAAAAGAGCTTATAATGGCTACTATATGTGCAAGAAGTAGTATTTTCTATATTATTCTCATATTTGAGAGTACTTAAAATACCCTAGCCTGGAAAATAATGTTTTATTATAATAGAACTTATGATGGCTACTATATATGCAAGTGGAAGTATTTATATGTTATTGTTTTATTATAAAAGAACTTATGATGGCTACTATATGTGGGAGTAGACGTATTTCTATATTATTGTTTTATTATAAACGAACTTGTGATGGCTACTATATATGCAAGTTGAAGTATTTCTATGTTATGGTTTTATTATAAAAGAACTTGTGAAGGCTACTATATTGCAAGTAGTAGTATTTCTATATTATTCTAATATTTGAGAGTACTTAAAATACCCTAACCTAGAAAATAATGTTTTATTATAATAGAACTTATGATGGCTACTATATGTGCAAGTAGACGTATTTCTATATTATTGTTTTATTATAAAAGAACTTATGATGACTACTATATGTGCAGGTGGAAGTATTTATATGTTATTGTTTTATTATAAAAGAACTTATGATGGCTACTATATTACAAGTAGAAGTATTTCTATATTATTGTTTTTTTATAAAAGAACTTATGATGGCTACTATATTGCAAGTAGAAGTATTTCTATATTATTCTAATATTTGAGAGTATTGTAAACACACTAACCTAGAAAATATTGGTTTATTATAAAAAAACTTATGATGGCTACTATATATGCAAGTAGAAGTATTTCTATGTTATTGTATTATTATAAAAGAACTTATAATGGCTACTATATGTGCAAGTAGAAGTATTTTCTATATTATTCTCATATTTGAGAGTACTTAAAATACCCTAACCTGGAAAATAATGTTTTATTATAATAGAACTTATGATGGCTACTATATATGCAAGTGGAAGTATTTATATGTTATTGTTTTATTATAAAAGAACTTATGATGGCTACTATATGTGGGAGTAGACGTATTTCTATATTATTGTTTTATTATAAACGAACTTGTGATGGCTACTATATATGCAAGTTGAAGTATTTCTATGTTATGGTTTTATTATAAAAGAACTTGTGAAGGCTACTATATTGCAAGTAGTAGTATTTCTATATTATTCTAATATTTGAGAGTACTTAAAATACCCTAACCTAGAAAATAATGTTTTATTATAATAGAACTTATGATGGCTACTATATGTGCAAGTAGACGTATTTCTATATTATTGTTTTATTATAAAAGAACTTATGATGGCTACTATATGTGCAGGTGGAAGTATTTATATGTTATTGTTTTATTATAACAAAAACTTATGATGGCTACTCTATGTGCAAGTAGAAGTATTTTCTATATTATTCTAATTTTTGAGAGACCGTAAAATGCTCTAACCTAGAAAATATTGTTTTATTATAAAAGAACTTACAATGGCTACTATATGTGCAAGAAGTAGTATTTCTATATTATTCTAATATTTGAGAGTACTTAAAATACCCTAACCTAGAAAATAATCATTTATTATAAAAAAAAACCCATGATGGGTACTATATATGCGAGTAGAAGTATTTCTATGTTATTGTTTTATTATAATAGAACTTGTGATGGCTACTATATATGCAAGTGGAAGTATTTCTATGTTATTGTTTTATTATAAAAGAGCTTATAATGGCTACTATATGTGCAAGAAGTAGTATTTCTATATTATTGTTTTATTATAACAAAAACTTATGATGGCTACTCTATGTGCAAGTAGAAGTATTTTCTATATTATTCTAATTTTTGAGAGACCGTAAACTGCTTTAACCTAGAAAATATTGTTTTATTATAATAGAACTTATGATGGCTACTATATGTGCAAGTAGACGTATTTCTATATTATTGTTTTATTATAAAAGAACTTATGATGGCTACTATATTGCAAGTAGAAGTATTTCTATATTATTCTAATATTTGAGAGTATTGTAAATACACTAACCTAGAAAATATTGGTTTATTTTAAAAAAAACTTATGATGGCTACTATATATGCAAGTAGAAGTATTTCTATGTTATGGTTTTATTATAAAAGAACTTGTGAAGGCTACTATATTGCAAGTAGTAGTATTTCTATATTATTCTAATATTTGAGAGTACTTAAAATACCCTAACCTAGAAAATAATGTTTTATTATAATAGAACTTATGATGGCTACTATATGTGCAAGTAGACGTATTTCTATATTATTGTTTTATTATAAAAGAACTTATGATGGCTACTATATGTGCAGGTGGAAGTATTTATATGTTATTGTTTTATTATAACAAAAACTTATGATGGCTACTCTATGTGCAAGTAGAAGTATTTTCTATATTATTCTAATTTTTGAGAGACCGTAAAATGCTCTAACCTAGAAAATATTGTTTTATTATAAAAGAACTTACAATGGCTACTATATGTGCAAGAAGTAGTATTTCTATATTATTCTAATATTTGAGAGTACTTAAAATACCCTAACCTAGAAAATAATCATTTATTATAAAAAAAACCCATGATGGGTACTACATATGCGAGTAGAAGTATTTCTATGTTATTGTTTTATTATAATAGAACTTGTGATGGCTACTATATATGCAAGTGGAAGTATTTCTATGTTATTGTTTTGTTATAAAAGAACTTATGATGGCTACTATATTACAAGTAGAAGTATTTCTATATTATTGTTTTATTATAAAAGAACTTATGATGGCTACTATATTGCAAGTAGAAGTATTTTCTATATTATTCTCATATTTGAGAGTACTTAAAATACCCTAACCTGGAAAATAATGTTTTATTATAATAGAACTTATGATGGCTACTATATATGCAAGTGGAAGTATTTATATGTTATTGTTTTATTATAAAAGAACTTATGATGGCTACTATATGTGGGAGTAGACGTATTTCTATATTATTGTTTTATTATAAACGAACTTGTGATGGCTACTATATATGCAAGTTGAAGTATTTCTATGTTATGGTTTTATTATAAAAGAACTTGTGAAGGCTACTATATTGCAAGTAGTAGTATTTCTATATTATTCTAATATTTGAGAGTACTTAAAATACCCTAACCTAGAAAATAATGTTTTATTATAATAGAACTTATCATGGCTACTATATGTGCAAGTAGACGTATTTCTATATTATTGTTTTATTATAAAAGAACTTATGATGACTACTATATGTGCAGGTGGAAGTATTTATATGTTATTGTTTTATTATAAAAGAACTTATGATGGCTACTATATTACAAGTAGAAGTATTTCTATATTATTGTTTTTTTATAAAAGAACTTATGATGGCTACTATATTGCAAGTAGAAGTATTTCTATATTATTCTAATATTTGAGAGTATTGTAAACACACTAACCTAGAAAATATTGGTTTATTATAAAAAAAACTTATGATGGCTACTATATATGCAAGTAGAAGTATTTCTATGTTATTGTTTTATTATAAAAGAACTTATAACACTGGACAACAAAATTGAACTTTTTTTTTGCCTTTTGAACGAAAATAGCCAATTTCGATTAATCTTGACCTGCTGAAAACGAATCTGAAACCCGTTTTTCAAAATTGGCTCGAGATTTTGAGTAATTGAATTTTGAAAAAAACAGCCTTTTTTCCACTTTGAACAACAATCAGATCGTAAGTATACAAGTCAGACAATTTTTATTGGTTGCAAAAAATTCTCCAGACTTTTACGAATAAAACGGTATCAAACACTTTTACAATTTAAACTTGCATACATGTTTAAACATTAGTTAAAGTGAATAAGACACGTTTTGCGCACCTATTTTTCGAGATGTTTTTCAATTTTTAGAAAAAACTGTGAGTCCGACGAGGATTCCAATACCTCTACGCGATAGAGCAGACATTTGTCTTTGGAAAACCACTTTAACACTATATAAATTATATTTCTGCTTCGCACAGGAAAACAAAAACCTCGTGCGTGTTACGCAGTGTGAGCAGTGGTTCTCTGACTCAATGCCGTGCAAGCGCTAGGCGAAAACAAGCCACAGCGGAGCGCGTGTTACTACGTGACGCGCACGAAGTCTTAGTTAGTTTTCCTGTAGGAAACCGAAACTTGTTTTACATATTATCACGATGGTTTTCCGATGAATAATGTCTGCTCTGTCGTGTAGTTTCATTGGAATTCACGTCGGAGTCACAGTTTTTTCCAAAAATTGAAAAACATCTCGAAAATCGGTGCGCGAAACATGTCTTATCCACTTTAACTAATGTTTAAACATGTTTGCAAGTTGAATTTGTAAAAGTGTTTGATATCGTTTTATTCGGAAAAGTCTGGAGAATTTTTTGCAATAAATGGAAATTATCTAACTTGTAAACCTACGGCCTGATTGCTGTTCAAAGTCAAAAAAAGCTGTTTTCTTCAAAATTCTATTACTCAAAATCTGGAGCCAATTTTCAAAAACGGGTTTCAGATTCGTTTTCAGCGGGTCAAGATTAGTCGAAATTGGCTATTTTCGCTTAAAAGGCAAAAAAAAAGTCTAATTCTGTTGCCGAAAGAAATTGAAAAAACCTCCCTAATGATGCGCGCGGAGCATGTTGTACAACTGTAACAAATTTCTCTGGACAATACACGAATTGCCTTCTAAACGAAAATAACCAATTTCGACTAATCTTGACTTGCTGAAAACGAATTTGAAACCCGTTTTTGAAAATTAGCTCTAGATTTTGAGTAATTGAATTTTGAAAAAAACAGCGTTTTTTCGACTTTGAACAGTAATCAGACCGTAGGTTTACAAGTTAGACTATTTTCATTTGTAGCAAAAAATTCCCCAGACTTTTCCGAATAGAACGATATCAAACACTTTTACAATTTGAACTTGCAAACATGTTTAAACATTAACTAAAATTGATCGGTCACGTTTCCCACATCTCTTTTTCGAGATTTTCTTCTATTTCACAGGGCAACACTACAATTGCCTTCTAATCGAAAATAGCCAATTTCGACTAATCTTGACCCGCCAAAAACGAATCTGAAGCCCGTTTTTGAAAATTGGCTCGAGATTTTGAGTAATTCAATTTTGAAAATAAATAGCCCCTTTTCGACTTTGAACAGCAATCAGGCCGTAGGTTTACAAGTTAAACAATTTTCATTTGTTGCAAAAAATTCTCCGGACTTTTCCGAATACAACGATATCAAACACATTTACAATTTAAACTTGCAAACGTGGTTAAACATTAGTTAAAATGGATAAGACACGTTTCGCGCACCTACTTTTCGAAATGTTTTTCAATTTTTTGAAAAATCTGTGACTCCGACGTGAATTCCAATGACACTACACGATAAAGCAGACATTTTCCATCGGAAAAGCATAATGATAATATGTAAAACAAATTTCGGCTTCCTACAGGAAAACTAACTAAGACATCGTGCGCGTCACGTAGTAATACGCGTTCCGCTGTGGCTTGTTGTCGCCTAGCGTTTGCACGGCATTGAGTCGGGGAACCGCTGCTCACACTGCGTAACACGCACGAGGTTTTCGTTTTCCTGAGCGAAGCAGAAATATAATTTACATAGTGTTAAAGTGGTTTTCCAAAGACAAATGTCTGCTCTATCGCGTAGAGGTATTGGAATCCTCGTCAGACTCCCATTTTTTTGTAAAAATTGGAAAACATCTCGAAAAATAGGTGCGCAAAACGGGTCTTATCCACTTTAACTAATGTTTAAACATATTTGCAAGTTTAAATTGTAAAAGTGTTTGATACCGTTTTATTCGGAAAAGTCTGGAGAATTTTTTGCGACCAATAAAAATTGTCTAACTTGTATACTTACGGCCTGATTGTTGTTCAAAGTCGAAAAAAGGCTGATTTTTTTAAAATTAAATTACTCAAAATCTCGAGCCAATTTTCAAAAACGGGTTTCAGATTCGTTTTCAGCGGGTCAAGATTAATCGAAATTGGCTATTTTCGTTCAAAAGGCAAATTTAGTGTTGTGCAGTGTAATGGCTACTATATGTGCAAGTAGAAGTATTTTCTATATTATTCTCATATTTGAGAGTACTTAAAATACCCTAACCTGGAAAATAATGTTTTATTATAATAGAACTTATGATGGCTACTATATATGCAAGTGGAAGTATTTATATGTTATTGTTTTATTATAAAAGAACTTATGATGGCCACTATATGTGGGAGTAGACGTATTTCTATATTATTGTTTTATTATAAACGAACTTGTGATGGCTACTATATATGCAAGTTGAAGTATTTCTATGTTATGGTTTTATTATAAAAGAACTTGTGAAGGCTACTATATTGCAAGTAGTAGTATTTCTATATTATTCTAATATTTGAGAGTACTTAAAATACCCTAACCTAGAAAATAATGTTTTATTATAATAGAACTTATGATGGCTACTATATGTGCAAGTAGACGTATTTCTATATTATTGTTTTATTATAAAAGAACTTATGATGGCTACTATATGTGCAGGTGGAAGTATTTATATGTTATTGTTTTATTATAACAAAAACTTATGATGGCTACTCTATGTGCAAGTAGAAGTATTTTCTATATTATTCTAATTTTTGAGAGACCGTAAAATGCTCTAACCTAGAAAATATTGTTTTATTATAAAAGAACTTACAATGGCTACTATATGTGCAAGAAGTAGTATTTCTATATTATTCTAATATTTGAGAGTACTTAAAATACCCTAACCTAGAAAATAATCATTTACTATAAAAAAAAAACCATGATGGGTACTATATATGCGAGTAGAAGTATTTCTATGTTATTGTTTTATTATAAAAGAACTTATGATGGCTACTATATTGCAAGTAGAAGTATTTCTATATTATTGTTTTATTATAAAACCATTTGTGACGGCTACTATATTGCAAGTAGAAGCATTTTCTATATTATTCTAATATGTGAGAGTACTGTAAATACACTAACCTAGAAAATATTGGTTTATTATAAAAAAACTTATGATGGCTACTATATATGCAAGTAGAAGTATTTCTATGTTATTGTTTTATTATAAAAGAACTTATAATGGCTACTATATGTGCAAGTAGAAGTAGTTTCTATATTATTCTCATATTTGAGAGTACTTGAAATACCCTAACCTGGAAAATAATGTTTTATTATAATAGAACTTATGATGGCTACTATATATGCAAGTGGAAGTATTTATATGTTATTGTTTTATTATAAAAGAACTTATGATGGCTACTATATTACAAGTAGAAGTATTTCTATATTATTGTTTTATTATAAAAGAACTTATGATGGCTACTATATTGCAAGTAGAAGTATTTCTATATTATTCTAATATTTCAGAGTATTGTAAACACACTAACCTAGAAAATATTGGTTTATTATAAAAAAAACTTATGATGGCTACTATATATGCAAGTAGAAGTATTTCTATGTTATTGTTTTATTATAAAAGAACTTATAATGGCTACTATATGTGCAAGTAGAAGTATTTTCTATATTATTCTCATATTTGAGAGTACTTAAAATACCCTAACCTGGAAAATAATGTTTTATTATAATAGAACTTATGATGGCTACTATATATGCAAGTGGAAGTATTTATATGTTATTGTTTTATTATAAAAGAACTTATGATGGCTACTATATGTGGGAGTAGACGTATTTCTATATTATTGTTTTATTATAAACGAACTTGTGATGGCTACTATATATGCAAGTTGAAGTATTTCTATGTTATGGTTTTATTATAAAAGAACTTGTGAAGGCTACTATATTGCAAGTAGTAGTATTTCTATATTATTCTAATATTTGAGAGTACTTAAAATACCCTAACCTAGAAAATAATGTTTTATTATAATAGAACTTATGATGGCTACTATATGTGCAAGTAGACGTATTTCTATATTATTGTTTTATTATAAAAGAACTTATGATGGCTACTATATGTGCAGGTGGAAGTATTTATATGTTATTGTTTTATTATAACAAAAACTTATGATGGCTACTCTATGTGCAAGTAGAAGTATTTTCTATATTATTCTAATTTTTGAGAGACCGTAAAATGCTCTAACCTAGAAAATATTGTTTTATTATAAAAGAACTTACAATGGCTACTATATGTGCAAGAAGTAGTATTTCTATATTATTCTAATATTTGAGAGTACTTAAAATACCCTAACCTAGAAAATAATCATTTATTATAAAAAAAAAACCATGATGGGTACTATATATGCGAGTAGAAGTATTTCTATGTTATTGTTTTATTATAAAAGAACTTATGATGGCTACTATATTGCAAGTAGAAGTATTTCTATATTATTGTTTTATTATAAAACCATTTGTGACGGCTACTATATTGCAAGTAGAAGCATTTTCTATATTATTCTAATATGTGAGAGTACTGTAAATACACTAACCTAGAAAATATTGGTTTATTATAAAAAAACTTATGATGGCTACTATATATGCAAGTAGAAGTATTTCTATGTTATTGTTTTATTATAAAAGAACTTATAATGGCTACTATATGTGCAAGTAGAAGTAGTTTCTATATTATTCTCATATTTGAGAGTACTTGAAATACCCTAACCTGGAAAATAATGTTTTATTATAATAGAACTTATGATGGCTACTATATATGCAAGTGGAAGTATTTATATGTTATTGTTTTATTATAAAAGAACTTATGATGGCTACTATATTACAAGTAGAAGTATTTCTATATTATTGTTTTATTATAAAAGAACTTATGATGGCTACTATATTGCAAGTAGAAGTATTTCTATATTATTCTAATATTTCAGAGTATTGTAAACACACTAACCTAGAAAATATTGGTTTATTATAAAAAAAACTTATGATGGCTACTATATATGCAAGTAGAAGTATTTCTATGTTATTGTTTTATTATAAAAGAACTTATAATGGCTACTATATGTGCAAGTAGAAGTATTTTCTATATTATTCTCATATTTGAGAGTACTTAAAATACCCTAACCTGGAAAATAATGTTTTATTATAATAGAACTTATGATGGCTACTATATATGCAAGTGGAAGTATTTATATGTTATTGTTTTATTATAAAAGAACTTATGATGGCTACTATATGTGGGAGTAGACGTATTTCTATATTATTGTTTTATTATAAACGAACTTGTGATGGCTACTATATATGCAAGTTGAAGTATTTCTATGTTATGGTTTTATTATAAAAGAACTTGTGAAGGCTACTATATTGCAAGTAGTAGTATTTCTATATTATTCTAATATTTGAGAGTACTTAAAATACCCTAACCTAGAAAATAATGTTTTATTATAATAGAACTTATGATGGCTACTATATGTGCAAGTAGACGTATTTCTATATTATTGGTTTATTATAAAAAAACTTATGATGGCTACTATATATGCAAGTAGAAGTATTTCTATGTTATTGTTTTATTATAAAAGAACTTATAATGGCTACTATATGTGCAAGTAGAAGTATTTTCTATGTTATTGTTTTATTATAAAAGAACTTATAATGGCTACTATATGTGCAAGTAGAAGTATTTTCTATATTATTCTCATATTTGAGAGTACTTAAAATACCCTAACCTGGAAAATAATGTTTTATTATAATAGAACTTATGATGGCTACTATATATGCAAGTGGAAGTATTTATATGTTATTGTTTTATTATAAAAGAACTTATGATGGCTACTATATTACAAGTAGAAGTATTTCTATATTATTGTTTTATTATAAAAGAACTTATGATGGCTACTATAGTGCAAGTAGAAGTATTTCTATATTATTCTAATATTTGGGAGTATTGTAAACACACTAACCTAGAAAATATTTGTTTATTATAAAAAAACTTATGATGGCTACTATATATGCAAGTAGAAGTATTTCTATGTTATTGTTTTATTATAAAAGAACATATAATGGCTACTATATGTGCAAGTAGAAGTATTTTCTATATTATTCTCATATTTGAGAGTACTTAAAATAGTTTAACATAGAAAATATTGTTTTATTTTAAAATAACTCATGATGTCTACTATATTGCAAGTAGAAGTATTTCTATATTTTTGTTTTATTATAAAAGAACTTATGATGGCGAATATATTGCAAGTAGAAGTATTTCTATATTTGTTTTATTATAAAAGAACTTATGATGGCGAATATATTGCAAGTAGAAGTATTTCTATATTATTCTAATATTTGAGAGTACTGTAAATACACTAACCTAGAAAATATTGGTTTATTATAAAAAAAACTTATGATGGCTACTATATATGCAAGTAAAAGTATTTCTATGTTATTGTTTTATTATAAGAGAACTTATAATGGCTACTATATGTGCAAGTAGAAGTATTTTCTATATTATTCTAATATTTGAGAGTACTGTAAATACACTAACCTAGAAAATATTGGTTTATTATAAAAAAACTTATGATGGCTACTATATATGCAAGTAGAAATATTTCTATGTTATTGTTTTATTATAAAAGAACTTATAATGGCTACTATATGTGCAAGTAGAAGTATTTCTCAATTATTCTAATATTTGAGAGTATTGTAAATACACTAACCTAGAAAATATTGGTATATTTTAAAAAAACTTATGATGGCTACTATATTGCAAGTAGAAGTATTTCTTTATTTTTGTTTTATTATAAAAGAACTTATAATGGCTACTATATGTGCAAGTAGAAGTAGTTTCTATATTATTCTCATATTTGAGAGTACTTGAAATACCCTAACCTGGAAAATAATGTTTTATTATAATAGAACTTATGATGGCTACTATATATGCAAGTGGAAGTATTTATATGTTATTGTTTTATTATAAAAGAACTTATATTGGCTACTATATGTGCAAGTAGAAGTATTTTCTATATTATTCTCATATTTGAGAGTACTTAAAATACCCTAACCTGGAAAATAATATTTTATTATAATAGAACTTATGATGGCTACTATATATGCAAGTGGAAGTATTTATATGTTATTGTTTTATTATAAAAGAACTTATGATGGCTACTATATTACAAGTAGAAGTATTTCTATATTATTGTTTAGTTATAAAAGAACTTATGATGGCTACTATATTGCAAGTAGAAGTATTTCTATATTATTGTTTTATTATAAAACCATTTGTGACGGCTACTATATTGCAAGTAGAAGCATTTTCTATATTATTCTAATATGTGAGAGTACTGTAAATACACTAACCTAGAAAATATTGGTTTATTATAAAAAAACTTATGATGGCTACTATATATGCAAGTAGAAGTATTTCTATGTTATTGTTTTATTATAAAAGAACTTATGATGGCTACTATATTACAAGTAGAAGTATTTCTATATTATTGTTTTATTATAAAAGAACTTATGATGGCTACTATATTGCAAGTAGAAGTATTTTCTATATTATTCTCATATTTGAGAGTACTTAAAATACCCTAACCTGGAAAACAATGTTTTATTATAATAGAACTTATGATGGCTACTATATATGCAAGTGGAAGTATTTATATGTTATTGTTTTATTATAAAAGAACTTATGATGGCTACTATATGTGGGAGTAGACGTATTTCTATATTATTGTTTTATTATAAACGAACTTGTGATGGCTACTATATATGCAAGTTGAAGTATTTCTATGTTATGGTTTTATTATAAAAGAACTTGTGAAGGCTACTATATTGCAAGTAGTAGTATTTCTATATTATTCTAATATTTGAGAGTACTTAAAATACCCTAACCTAGAAAATATTGTTTTATTATAAAAGAACTTACAATGGCTACTATATGTGCAAGAAGTAGTATTTCTATATTATTCTAATATTTGAGAGTACTTAAAATACCCTAACCTAGAAAATAATCATTTATTATAAAAAAAAACCCATGATGGGTACTATATATGCGAGTAGAAGTATTTCTATGTTATTGTTTTATAATAATAGAACTTGTGATGGCTACTATATATGCAAGTGGAAGTATTTCTATGTTATTGTTTTATTATAAAAGAGCTTATAATGGCTACTATATGTGCAAGAAGTAGTATTTTCTATATTATTCTCATATTTGAGAGTACTTAAAATACCCTAGCCTGGAAAATAATGTTTTATTATAATAGAACTTATGATGGCTACTATATATGCAAGTGGAAGTATTTATATGTTATTGTTTTATTATAAAAGAACTTATGATGGCTACTATATGTGGGAGTAGACGTATTTCTATATTATTGTTTTATTATAAACGAACTTGTGATGGCTACTATATATGCAAGTTGAAGTATTTCTATGTTATGGTTTTATTATAAAAGAACTTGTGAAGGCTACTATATTGCAAGTAGTAGTATTTCTATATTATTCTAATATTTGAGAGTACTTAAAATACCCTAACCTAGAAAATAATGTTTTATTATAATAGAACTTATGATGGCTACTATATGTGCAAGTAGACGTATTTCTATATTATTGTTTTATTATAAAAGAACTTATGATGACTACTATATGTGCAGGTGGAAGTATTTATATGTTATTGTTTTATTATAAAAGAACTTATGATGGCTACTATATTACAAGTAGAAGTATTTCTATATTATTGTTTTTTTATAAAAGAACTTATGATGGCTACTATATTGCAAGTAGAAGTATTTCTATATTATTCTAATATTTGAGAGTATTGTAAACACACTAACCTAGAAAATATTGGTTTATTATAAAAAAACTTATGATGGCTACTATATATGCAAGTAGAAGTATTTCTATGTTATTGTATTATTATAAAAGAACTTATAATGGCTACTATATGTGCAAGTAGAAGTATTTTCTATATTATTCTCATATTTGAGAGTACTTAAAATACCCTAACCTGGAAAATAATGTTTTATTATAATAGAACTTATGATGGCTACTATATATGCAAGTGGAAGTATTTATATGTTATTGTTTTATTATAAAAGAACTTATGATGGCTACTATATGTGGGAGTAGACGTATTTCTATATTATTGTTTTATTATAAACGAACTTGTGATGGCTACTATATATGCAAGTTGAAGTATTTCTATGTTATGGTTTTATTATAAAAGAACTTGTGAAGGCTACTATATTGCAAGTAGTAGTATTTCTATATTATTCTAATATTTGAGAGTACTTAAAATACCCTAACCTAGAAAATAATGTTTTATTATAATAGAACTTATGATGGCTACTATATGTGCAAGTAGACGTATTTCTATATTATTGTTTTATTATAAAAGAACTTATGATGGCTACTATATGTGCAGGTGGAAGTATTTATATGTTATTGTTTTATTATAACAAAAACTTATGATGGCTACTCTATGTGCAAGTAGAAGTATTTTCTATATTATTCTAATTTTTGAGAGACCGTAAAATGCTCTAACCTAGAAAATATTGTTTTATTATAAAAGAACTTACAATGGCTACTATATGTGCAAGAAGTAGTATTTCTATATTATTCTAATATTTGAGAGTACTTAAAATACCCTAACCTAGAAAATAATCATTTATTATAAAAAAAAACCCATGATGGGTACTATATATGCGAGTAGAAGTATTTCTATGTTATTGTTTTATTATAATAGAACTTGTGATGGCTACTATATATGCAAGTGGAAGTATTTCTATGTTATTGTTTTATTATAAAAGAGCTTATAATGGCTACTATATGTGCAAGAAGTAGTATTTCTATATTATTGTTTTATTATAACAAAAACTTATGATGGCTACTCTATGTGCAAGTAGAAGTATTTTCTATATTATTCTAATTTTTGAGAGACCGTAAACTGCTTTAACCTAGAAAATATTGTTTTATTATAATAGAACTTATGATGGCTACTATATGTGCAAGTAGACGTATTTCTATATTATTGTTTTATTATAAAAGAACTTATGATGGCTACTATATTGCAAGTAGAAGTATTTCTATATTATTCTAATATTTGAGAGTATTGTAAATACACTAACCTAGAAAATATTGGTTTATTTTAAAAAAAACTTATGATGGCTACTATATATGCAAGTAGAAGTATTTCTATGTTATGGTTTTATTATAAAAGAACTTGTGAAGGCTACTATATTGCAAGTAGTAGTATTTCTATATTATTCTAATATTTGAGAGTACTTAAAATACCCTAACCTAGAAAATAATGTTTTATTATAATAGAACTTATGATGGCTACTATATGTGCAAGTAGACGTATTTCTATATTATTGTTTTATTATAAAAGAACTTATGATGGCTACTATATGTGCAGGTGGAAGTATTTATATGTTATTGTTTTATTATAACAAAAACTTATGATGGCTACTCTATGTGCAAGTAGAAGTATTTTCTATATTATTCTAATTTTTGAGAGACCGTAAAATGCTCTAACCTAGAAAATATTGTTTTATTATAAAAGAACTTACAATGGCTACTATATGTGCAAGAAGTAGTATTTCTATATTATTCTAATATTTGAGAGTACTTAAAATACCCTAACCTAGAAAATAATCATTTATTATAAAAAAAACCCATGATGGGTACTACATATGCGAGTAGAAGTATTTCTATGTTATTGTTTTATTATAATAGAACTTGTGATGGCTACTATATATGCAAGTGGAAGTATTTCTATGTTATTGTTTTGTTATAAAAGAACTTATGATGGCTACTATATTACAAGTAGAAGTATTTCTATATTATTGTTTTATTATAAAAGAACTTATGATGGCTACTATATTGCAAGTAGAAGTATTTTGTATATTATTCTCATATTTGAGAGTACTTAAAATACCCTAACCTGGAAAATAATGTTTTATTATAATAGAACTTATGATGGCTACTATATATGCAAGTGGAAGTATTTATATGTTATTGTTTTATTATAAAAGAACTTATGATGGCTACTATATGTGGGAGTAGACGTATTTCTATATTATTGTTTTATTATAAACGAACTTGTGATGGCTACTATATATGCAAGTTGAAGTATTTCTATGTTATGGTTTTATTATAAAAGAACTTGTGAAGGCTACTATATTGCAAGTAGTAGTATTTCTATATTATTCTAATATTTGAGAGTACTTAAAATACCCTAACCTAGAAAATAATGTTTTATTATAATAGAACTTATCATGGCTACTATATGTGCAAGTAGACGTATTTCTATATTATTGTTTTATTATAAAAGAACTTATGATGACTACTATATGTGCAGGTGGAAGTATTTATATGTTATTGTTTTATTATAAAAGAACTTATGATGGCTACTATATTACAAGTAGAAGTATTTCTATATTATTGTTTTTTTATAAAAGAACTTATGATGGCTACTATATTGCAAGTAGAAGTATTTCTATATTATTCTAATATTTGAGAGTATTGTAAACACACTAACCTAGAAAATATTGGTTTATTATAAAAAAAACTTATGATGGCTACTATATATGCAAGTAGAAGTATTTCTATGTTATTGTTTTATTATAAAAGAACTTATAACACTGGACAACAAAATTGAACTTTTTTTTTGCCTTTTGAACGAAAATAGCCAATTTCGATTAATCTTGACCTGCTGAAAACGAATCTGAAACCCGTTTTTCAAAATTGGCTCGAGATTTTGAGTAATTGAATTTTGAAAAAAACAGCCTTTTTTCCACTTTGAACAACAATCAGATCGTAAGTATACATGTCAGACAATTTTTATTGGTTGCAAAAAATTCTCCAGACTTTTACGAATAAAACGGTATCAAACACTTTTACAATTTAAACTTGCATACATGTTTAAACATTAGTTAAAGTGAATAAGACACGTTTTGCGCACCTATTTTTCGAGATGTTTTTCAATTTTTAGAAAAAACTGTGAGTCCGACGAGGATTCCAATACCTCTACGCGATAGAGCAGACATTTGTCTTTGGAAAACCACTTTAACACTATATAAATTATATTTCTGCTTCGCACAGGAAAACAAAAACCTCGTGCGTGTTACGCAGTGTGAGCAGTGGTTCTCTGACTCAATGCCGTGCAAGCGCTAGGCGAAAACAAGCCACAGCGGAGCGCGTGTTACTACGTGACGCGCACGAAGTCTTAGTTAGTTTTCCTGTAGGAAACCGAAACTTGTTTTACATATTATCACGATGGTTTTCCGATGAATAATGTCTGCTCTGTCGTGTAGTTTCATTGGAATTCACGTCGGAGTCACAGTTTTTTCCAAAAATTGAAAAACATCTCGAAAATCAGTGCGCGAAACATGTCTTATCCACTTTAACTAATGTTTAAACATGTTTGCAAGTTGAATTTGTAAAAGTGTTTGATATCGTTTTATTCGGAAAAGTCTGGAGAATTTTTTGCAATAAATGGAAATTATCTAACTTGTAAACCTACGGCCTGATTGCTGTTCAAAGTCAAAAAAAGCTGTTTTCTTCAAAATTCTATTACTCAAAATCTGGAGCCAATTTTCAAAAACGGGTTTCAGATTCGTTTTCAGCGGGTCAAGATTAGTCGAAATTGGCTATTTTCGCTTAAAAGGCAAAAAAAAGTCTAATTCTGTTGCCGAAAGAAATTGAAAAAACCTCCCTAATGATGCGCGCGGAGCATGTTGTACAACTGTAACAAATTTCTCTGGACAATACACGAATTGCCTTCTAAACGAAAATAACCAATTTCGACTAATCTTGACTTGCTGAAAACGAATTTGAAACCCGTTTTTGAAAATTAGCTCTAGATTTTGAGTAATTGAATTTTGAAAAAAACAGCGTTTTTTCGACTTTGAACAGTAATCAGACCGTAGGTTTACAAGTTAGACTATTTTCATTTGTAGCAAAAAATTCCCCAGACTTTTCCGAATAGAACGATATCAAACACTTTTACAATTTGAACTTGCAAACATGTTTAAACATTAACTAAAATTGATCGGTCACGTTTCCCACATCTCTTTTTCGAGATTTTCTTCTATTTCACAGGGCAACACTACAATTGCCTTCTAATCGAAAATAGCCAATTTCGACTAATCTTGACCCGCCAAAAACGAATCTGAAGCCCGTTTTTGAAAATTGGCTCGAGATTTTGAGTAATTCAATTTTGAAAATAAATAGCCCCTTTTCGACTTTGAACAGCAATCAGGCCGTAGGTTTACAAGTTAAACAATTTTCATTTGTTGCAAAAAATTCTCCGGACTTTTCCGAATACAACGATATCAAACACATTTACAATTTAAACTTGCAAACGTGGTTAAACATTAGTTAAAATGGATAAGACACGTTTCGCGCACCTACTTTTCGAAATGTTTTTCAATTTTTTGAAAAATCTGTGACTCCGACGTGAATTCCAATGACACTACACGATAAAGCAGACATTTTCCATCGGAAAAGCATAATGATAATATGTAAAACAAATTTCGGCTTCCTACAGGAAAACTAACTAAGACATCGTGCGCGTCACGTAGTAATACGCGTTCCGCTGTGGCTTGTTGTCGCCTAGCGTTTGCACGGCATTGAGTCGGGGAACCGCTGCTCACACTGCGTAACACGCACGAGGTTTTCGTTTTCCTGAGCGAAGCAGAAATATAATTTACATAGTGTTAAAGTGGTTTTCCAAAGACAAATGTCTGCTCTATCGCATAGAGGTATTGGAATCCTCGTCAGACTCCCATTTTTTTGTAAAAATTGGAAAACATCTCGAAAAATAGGTGCGCAAAACGGGTCTTATCCACTTTAACTAATGTTTAAACATGTTTGCAAGTTTAAATTGTAAAAGTGTTTGATACCGTTTTATTCGGAAAAGTCTGGAGAATTTTTTGCGACCAATAAAAATTGTCTAACTTGTATACTTACGGCCTGATTGTTGTTCAAAGTCGAAAAAAGGCTGATTTTTTTAAAATTAAATTACTCAAAATCTCGAGCCAATTTTCAAAAACGGGTTTCAGATTCGTTTTCAGCGGGTCAAGATTAATCGAAATTGGCTATTTTCGTTCAAAAGGCAAATTTAGTGTTGTGCAGTGTAATGGCTACTATATGTGCAAGTAGAAGTATTTTCTATATTATTCTCATATTTGAGAGTACTTAAAATACCCTAACCTGGAAAATAATGTTTTATTATAATAGAACTTATGATGGCTACTATATATGCAAGTGGAAGTATTTATATGTTATTGTTTTATTATAAAAGAACTTATGATGGCCACTATATGTGGGAGTAGACGTATTTCTATATTATTGTTTTATTATAAACGAACTTGTGATGGCTACTATATATGCAAGTTGAAGTATTTCTATGTTATGGTTTTATTATAAAAGAACTTGTGAAGGCTACTATATTGCAAGTAGTAGTATTTCTATATTATTCTAATATTTGAGAGTACTTAAAATACCCTAACCTAGAAAATATTGTTTTATTATAAAAGAACTTACAATGGCTACTATATGTGCAAGAAGTAGTATTTCTATATTATTCTAATATTTGAGAGTACTTAAAATACCCTAACCTAGAAAATAATCATTTATTATAAAAAAAAACCCATGATGGGTACTATATATGCGAGTAGAAGTATTTCTATGTTATTGTTTTATAATAATAGAACTTGTGATGGCTACTATATATGCAAGTGGAAGTATTTCTATGTTATTGTTTTATTATAAAAGAGCTTATAATGGCTACTATATGTGCAAGAAGTAGTATTTTCTATATTATTCTCATATTTGAGAGTACTTAAAATACCCTAGCCTGGAAAATAATGTTTTATTATAATAGAACTTATGATGGCTACTATATATGCAAGTGGAAGTATTTATATGTTATTGTTTTATTATAAAAGAACTTATGATGGCTACTATATGTGGGAGTAGACGTATTTCTATATTATTGTTTTATTATAAACGAACTTGTGATGGCTACTATATATGCAAGTTGAAGTATTTCTATGTTATGGTTTTATTATAAAAGAACTTGTGAAGGCTACTATATTGCAAGTAGTAGTATTTCTATATTATTCTAATATTTGAGAGTACTTAAAATACCCTAACCTAGAAAATAATGTTTTATTATAATAGAACTTATGATGGCTACTATATGTGCAAGTAGACGTATTTCTATATTATTGTTTTATTATAAAAGAACTTATGATGACTACTATATGTGCAGGTGGAAGTATTTATATGTTATTGTTTTATTATAAAAGAACTTATGATGGCTACTATATTACAAGTAGAAGTATTTCTATATTATTGTTTTTTTATAAAAGAACTTATGATGGCTACTATATTGCAAGTAGAAGTATTTCTATATTATTCTAATATTTGAGAGTATTGTAAACACACTAACCTAGAAAATATTGGTTTATTATAAAAAAACTTATGATGGCTACTATATATGCAAGTAGAAGTATTTCTATGTTATTGTATTATTATAAAAGAACTTATAATGGCTACTATATGTGCAAGTAGAAGTATTTTCTATATTATTCTCATATTTGAGAGTACTTAAAATACCCTAACCTGGAAAATAATGTTTTATTATAATAGAACTTATGATGGCTACTATATATGCAAGTGGAAGTATTTATATGTTATTGTTTTATTATAAAAGAACTTATGATGGCTACTATATGTGGGAGTAGACGTATTTCTATATTATTGTTTTATTATAAACGAACTTGTGATGGCTACTATATATGCAAGTTGAAGTATTTCTATGTTATGGTTTTATTATAAAAGAACTTGTGAAGGCTACTATATTGCAAGTAGTAGTATTTCTATATTATTCTAATATTTGAGAGTACTTAAAATACCCTAACCTAGAAAATAATGTTTTATTATAATAGAACTTATGATGGCTACTATATGTGCAAGTAGACGTATTTCTATATTATTGTTTTATTATAAAAGAACTTATGATGGCTACTATATGTGCAGGTGGAAGTATTTATATGTTATTGTTTTATTATAACAAAAACTTATGATGGCTACTCTATGTGCAAGTAGAAGTATTTTCTATATTATTCTAATTTTTGAGAGACCGTAAAATGCTCTAACCTAGAAAATATTGTTTTATTATAAAAGAACTTACAATGGCTACTATATGTGCAAGAAGTAGTATTTCTATATTATTCTAATATTTGAGAGTACTTAAAATACCCTAACCTAGAAAATAATCATTTATTATAAAAAAAAACCCATGATGGGTACTATATATGCGAGTAGAAGTATTTCTATGTTATTGTTTTATTATAATAGAACTTGTGATGGCTACTATATATGCAAGTGGAAGTATTTCTATGTTATTGTTTTATTATAAAAGAGCTTATAATGGCTACTATATGTGCAAGAAGTAGTATTTCTATATTATTGTTTTATTATAACAAAAACTTATGATGGCTACTCTATGTGCAAGTAGAAGTATTTTCTATATTATTCTAATTTTTGAGAGACCGTAAACTGCTTTAACCTAGAAAATATTGTTTTATTATAATAGAACTTATGATGGCTACTATATGTGCAAGTAGACGTATTTCTATATTATTGTTTTATTATAAAAGAACTTATGATGGCTACTATATTGCAAGTAGAAGTATTTCTATATTATTCTAATATTTGAGAGTATTGTAAATACACTAACCTAGAAAATATTGGTTTATTTTAAAAAAAACTTATGATGGCTACTATATATGCAAGTAGAAGTATTTCTATGTTATGGTTTTATTATAAAAGAACTTGTGAAGGCTACTATATTGCAAGTAGTAGTATTTCTATATTATTCTAATATTTGAGAGTACTTAAAATACCCTAACCTAGAAAATAATGTTTTATTATAATAGAACTTATGATGGCTACTATATGTGCAAGTAGACGTATTTCTATATTATTGTTTTATTATAAAAGAACTTATGATGGCTACTATATGTGCAGGTGGAAGTATTTATATGTTATTGTTTTATTATAACAAAAACTTATGATGGCTACTCTATGTGCAAGTAGAAGTATTTTCTATATTATTCTAATTTTTGAGAGACCGTAAAATGCTCTAACCTAGAAAATATTGTTTTATTATAAAAGAACTTACAATGGCTACTATATGTGCAAGAAGTAGTATTTCTATATTATTCTAATATTTGAGAGTACTTAAAATACCCTAACCTAGAAAATAATCATTTATTATAAAAAAAACCCATGATGGGTACTACATATGCGAGTAGAAGTATTTCTATGTTATTGTTTTATTATAATAGAACTTGTGATGGCTACTATATATGCAAGTGGAAGTATTTCTATGTTATTGTTTTGTTATAAAAGAACTTATGATGGCTACTATATTACAAGTAGAAGTATTTCTATATTATTGTTTTATTATAAAAGAACTTATGATGGCTACTATATTGCAAGTAGAAGTATTTTGTATATTATTCTCATATTTGAGAGTACTTAAAATACCCTAACCTGGAAAATAATGTTTTATTATAATAGAACTTATGATGGCTACTATATATGCAAGTGGAAGTATTTATATGTTATTGTTTTATTATAAAAGAACTTATGATGGCTACTATATGTGGGAGTAGACGTATTTCTATATTATTGTTTTATTATAAACGAACTTGTGATGGCTACTATATATGCAAGTTGAAGTATTTCTATGTTATGGTTTTATTATAAAAGAACTTGTGAAGGCTACTATATTGCAAGTAGTAGTATTTCTATATTATTCTAATATTTGAGAGTACTTAAAATACCCTAACCTAGAAAATAATGTTTTATTATAATAGAACTTATCATGGCTACTATATGTGCAAGTAGACGTATTTCTATATTATTGTTTTATTATAAAAGAACTTATGATGACTACTATATGTGCAGGTGGAAGTATTTATATGTTATTGTTTTATTATAAAAGAACTTATGATGGCTACTATATTACAAGTAGAAGTATTTCTATATTATTGTTTTTTTATAAAAGAACTTATGATGGCTACTATATTGCAAGTAGAAGTATTTCTATATTATTCTAATATTTGAGAGTATTGTAAACACACTAACCTAGAAAATATTGGTTTATTATAAAAAAAACTTATGATGGCTACTATATATGCAAGTAGAAGTATTTCTATGTTATTGTTTTATTATAAAAGAACTTATAACACTGGACAACAAAATTGAACTTTTTTTTTGCCTTTTGAACGAAAATAGCCAATTTCGATTAATCTTGACCTGCTGAAAACGAATCTGAAACCCGTTTTTCAAAATTGGCTCGAGATTTTGAGTAATTGAATTTTGAAAAAAACAGCCTTTTTTCCACTTTGAACAACAATCAGATCGTAAGTATACATGTCAGACAATTTTTATTGGTTGCAAAAAATTCTCCAGACTTTTACGAATAAAACGGTATCAAACACTTTTACAATTTAAACTTGCATACATGTTTAAACATTAGTTAAAGTGAATAAGACACGTTTTGCGCACCTATTTTTCGAGATGTTTTTCAATTTTTAGAAAAAACTGTGAGTCCGACGAGGATTCCAATACCTCTACGCGATAGAGCAGACATTTGTCTTTGGAAAACCACTTTAACACTATATAAATTATATTTCTGCTTCGCACAGGAAAACAAAAACCTCGTGCGTGTTACGCAGTGTGAGCAGTGGTTCTCTGACTCAATGCCGTGCAAGCGCTAGGCGAAAACAAGCCACAGCGGAGCGCGTGTTACTACGTGACGCGCACGAAGTCTTAGTTAGTTTTCCTGTAGGAAACCGAAACTTGTTTTACATATTATCACGATGGTTTTCCGATGAATAATGTCTGCTCTGTCGTGTAGTTTCATTGGAATTCACGTCGGAGTCACAGTTTTTTCCAAAAATTGAAAAACATCTCGAAAATCAGTGCGCGAAACATGTCTTATCCACTTTAACTAATGTTTAAACATGTTTGCAAGTTGAATTTGTAAAAGTGTTTGATATCGTTTTATTCGGAAAAGTCTGGAGAATTTTTTGCAATAAATGGAAATTATCTAACTTGTAAACCTACGGCCTGATTGCTGTTCAAAGTCAAAAAAAGCTGTTTTCTTCAAAATTCTATTACTCAAAATCTGGAGCCAATTTTCAAAAACGGGTTTCAGATTCGTTTTCAGCGGGTCAAGATTAGTCGAAATTGGCTATTTTCGCTTAAAAGGCAAAAAAAAGTCTAATTCTGTTGCCGAAAGAAATTGAAAAAACCTCCCTAATGATGCGCGCGGAGCATGTTGTACAACTGTAACAAATTTCTCTGGACAATACACGAATTGCCTTCTAAACGAAAATAACCAATTTCGACTAATCTTGACTTGCTGAAAACGAATTTGAAACCCGTTTTTGAAAATTAGCTCTAGATTTTGAGTAATTGAATTTTGAAAAAAACAGCGTTTTTTCGACTTTGAACAGTAATCAGACCGTAGGTTTACAAGTTAGACTATTTTCATTTGTAGCAAAAAATTCCCCAGACTTTTCCGAATAGAACGATATCAAACACTTTTACAATTTGAACTTGCAAACATGTTTAAACATTAACTAAAATTGATCGGTCACGTTTCCCACATCTCTTTTTCGAGATTTTCTTCTATTTCACAGGGCAACACTACAATTGCCTTCTAATCGAAAATAGCCAATTTCGACTAATCTTGACCCGCCAAAAACGAATCTGAAGCCCGTTTTTGAAAATTGGCTCGAGATTTTGAGTAATTCAATTTTGAAAATAAATAGCCCCTTTTCGACTTTGAACAGCAATCAGGCCGTAGGTTTACAAGTTAAACAATTTTCATTTGTTGCAAAAAATTCTCCGGACTTTTCCGAATACAACGATATCAAACACATTTACAATTTAAACTTGCAAACGTGGTTAAACATTAGTTAAAATGGATAAGACACGTTTCGCGCACCTACTTTTCGAAATGTTTTTCAATTTTTTGAAAAATCTGTGACTCCGACGTGAATTCCAATGACACTACACGATAAAGCAGACATTTTCCATCGGAAAAGCATAATGATAATATGTAAAACAAATTTCGGCTTCCTACAGGAAAACTAACTAAGACATCGTGCGCGTCACGTAGTAATACGCGTTCCGCTGTGGCTTGTTGTCGCCTAGCGTTTGCACGGCATTGAGTCGGGGAACCGCTGCTCACACTGCGTAACACGCACGAGGTTTTCGTTTTCCTGAGCGAAGCAGAAATATAATTTACATAGTGTTAAAGTGGTTTTCCAAAGACAAATGTCTGCTCTATCGCATAGAGGTATTGGAATCCTCGTCAGACTCCCATTTTTTTGTAAAAATTGGAAAACATCTCGAAAAATAGGTGCGCAAAACGGGTCTTATCCACTTTAACTAATGTTTAAACATGTTTGCAAGTTTAAATTGTAAAAGTGTTTGATACCGTTTTATTCGGAAAAGTCTGGAGAATTTTTTGCGACCAATAAAAATTGTCTAACTTGTATACTTACGGCCTGATTGTTGTTCAAAGTCGAAAAAAGGCTGATTTTTTTAAAATTAAATTACTCAAAATCTCGAGCCAATTTTCAAAAACGGGTTTCAGATTCGTTTTCAGCGGGTCAAGATTAATCGAAATTGGCTATTTTCGTTCAAAAGGCAAATTTAGTGTTGTGCAGTGTAATGGCTACTATATGTGCAAGTAGAAGTATTTTCTATATTATTCTCATATTTGAGAGTACTTAAAATACCCTAACCTGGAAAATAATGTTTTATTATAATAGAACTTATGATGGCTACTATATATGCAAGTGGAAGTATTTATATGTTATTGTTTTATTATAAAAGAACTTATGATGGCCACTATATGTGGGAGTAGACGTATTTCTATATTATTGTTTTATTATAAACGAACTTGTGATGGCTACTATATATGCAAGTTGAAGTATTTCTATGTTATGGTTTTATTATAAAAGAACTTGTGAAGGCTACTATATTGCAAGTAGTAGTATTTCTATATTATTCTAATATTTGAGAGTACTTAAAATACCCTAACCTAGAAAATAATGTTTTATTATAATAGAACTTATGATGGCTACTATATGTGCAAGTAGACGTATTTCTATATTATTGTTTTATTATAAAAGAACTTATGATGGCTACTATATGTGCAGGTGGAAGTATTTATATGTTATTGTTTTATTATAACAAAAACTTATGATGGCTACTCTATGTGCAAGTAGAAGTATTTTCTATATTATTCTAATTTTTGAGAGACCGTAAAATGCTCTAACCTAGAAAATATTGTTTTATTATAAAAGAACTTACAATGGCTACTATATGTGCAAGAAGTAGTATTTCTATATTATTCTAATATTTGAGAGTACTTAAAATACCCTAACCTAGAAAATAATCATTTATTATAAAAAAAAAACCATGATGGGTACTATATATGCGAGTAGAAGTATTTCTATGTTATTGTTTTATTATAAAAGAACTTATGATGGCTACTATATTGCAAGTAGAAGTATTTCTATATTATTGTTTTATTATAAAACCATTTGTGACGGCTACTATATTGCAAGTAGAAGCATTTTCTATATTATTCTAATATGTGAGAGTACTGTAAATACACTAACCTAGAAAATATTGGTTTATTATAAAAAAACTTATGATGGCTACTATATATGCAAGTAGAAGTATTTCTATGTTATTGTTTTATTATAAAAGAACTTATAATGGCTACTATATGTGCAAGTAGAAGTAGTTTCTATATTATTCTCATATTTGAGAGTACTTGAAATACCCTAACCTGGAAAATAATGTTTTATTATAATAGAACTTATGATGGCTACTATATATGCAAGTGGAAGTATTTATATGTTATTGTTTTATTATAAAAGAACTTATGATGGCTACTATATTACAAGTAGAAGTATTTCTATATTATTGTTTTATTATAAAAGAACTTATGATGGCTACTATATTGCAAGTAGAAGTATTTCTATATTATTCTAATATTTCAGAGTATTGTAAACACACTAACCTAGAAAATATTGGTTTATTATAAAAAAAACTTATAATGGCTACTATATGTGCAAGTAGAAGTATTTTCTATATTATTCTCATATTTGAGAGTACTTAAAATACCCTAACCTGGAAAATAATGTTTTATTATAATAGAACTTATGATGGCTACTATATATGCAAGTAGAAATATTTCTATGTTATTGTTTTATTATAAAAGAACTTATAATGGCTACTATATGTGCAAGTAGAAGTATTTCTCAATTATTCTAATATTTGAGAGTATTGTAAATACACTAACCTAGAAAATATTGGTATATTTTAAAAAAACTTATGATGGCTACTATATTGCAAGTAGAAGTATTTCTTTATTTTTGTTTTATTATAAAAGAACTTATGATGGCTACTATATTGCAAGTAGAAGTATTTCTATATTATTCTAATATTTGAGAGTACTGTAAATACACTAACCTAGAAAATATTGGTTTATTATAAAAAAACTTATGATGGCTACTATATATGCAAGTAGAAGTATTTCTATGTTATTGTTTTATTATAAAAGAACTTATAATGGCTACTATATGTGCAAGTAGAAGTAGTTTCTATATTATTCTCATATTTGAGAGTACTTAAAATACCCTAACCTAGAAAATAATGTTTTATTATAATAGAACTTATGATGGCTACTATATGTGCAAGTAGACGTATTTCTACATTATTGTTTTATTATAAAAGAACTTATGATGGCTACTATATGTGCAAGTAGACGTATTTCTATATTATTGTTTTATTATAAACGAACTTATAATGGCTACTATATGTGCAAGTAGAAGTATTTCTCAATTATTCTAATATTTGAGAGTATTGTAAATACACTAACCTAGAAAATATTGGTTTATTTTAAAAAAACTTATGATGGCTACTATATATGCAAGTAGAAGTACTTCTATGTTATTGTTTTATTATAAGAGAACTTATAATGGCTACTATATGTGCAAGTAGAAGTATTTTCTATATTATTCTCATATTTGAGAGTACTTAAAATACCCTAACCTGGAAAATAATGTTTTATTATAATAGAACTTATGATGGCTACTATATATGCAAATGGAAGTATTTATATGTTATTGTTTTATTATAAAAGAACTTATGATGGCTACTATATTACAAGTAGAAGTATTTCTATATTATTGTTTTATTATAAAAGAACTTATGATGGCTACTATATTGCAAGTAGAAGTATTTCTATATTATTCTAATATTTGAGAGTATTGTAAACACACTAACCTAGAAAATATTGGTTTATTATAAAAAAACTTATGATGGCTACTATATATGCAAGTAGAAGTATTTCTATGTTATTGTTTTATTATAAAAGAACTTATAATGGCTACTATATGTGCAAGTAGAAGTATTTTCTATATTATTCTCATATTTGAGAGTACTTAAAATACCCTAACCTGGAAAATAATGTTTTACTATAATAGAACTTATGATGGCTACTATATATGCAAGTGGAAGTATTTATATGTTATTGTTTTATTATAAAAGAACTTATGATGGCTACTATATTGCAAGTAGAAGTATTTCTATATTATTCTAATATTTGAGAGTATTGTAAATACACTAACCTAGAAAATATTGGTTTATTTTAAAAAAAAACTTATGATGGCTACTATATATGCAAGTAGAAGTATTTCTATGTTATTGATTTATTATAAAAGAACTTATAATGGCTACTATATGTGCAAGTAGAAGTATTTTCTATATCATTCTCATATTTGAGAGTACTTAAAATACCCTAACCTGGAAAATAATGTTTTATTATAATAGAACTTATGATGGCTACTATATATGCAAGTGGAAGTATTTATATGTTATTGTTTTATTATAAAAGAACTTATGATGGCTACTATATTACAAGTAGAAGTATTTCTATATTATTGTTTTATTATAAAAGAACTTATGATGGCTACTATATGTGCAAGAAGTAGTATTTCTATATTATTCTAATATTTGAGAGTACTTAAAATACCCTAACCTAGAAAATAATCATTTATTATAAAAAAAACCCATGATGGGTACTATATATGCGAGTAGAAGTATTTCTATGTTATTGTTTTATTATAATAGAACTTGTGATGGCTACTATATATGCAAGTGGAAGTATTTCTATGTTATTGTTTTATTATAAAAGAGCTTATAATGGCTACTATATGTGCAAGAAGTAGTATTTTCTATATTATTCTCATATTTGAGAGTACTTAAAATACCCTAGCCTGGAAAATAATGTTTTATTATAATAGAACTTATGATGGCTACTATATATGCAAGTGGAAGTATTTATATGTTATTGTTTTATTATAAAAGAACTTATGATGGCTACTATATGTGGGAGTAGACGTATTTCTATATTATTGTTTTATTATAAACGAACTTGTGATGGCTACTATATATGCAAGTTGAAGTATTTCTATGTTATGGTTTTATTATAAAAGAACTTGTGAAGGCTACTATATTGCAAGTAGTAGTATTTCTATATTATTCTAATATTTGAGAGTACTTAAAATACCCTAACCTAGAAAATAATGTTTTATTATAATAGAACTTATGATGGCTACTATATGTGCAAGTAGACGTATTTCTATATTATTGTTTTATTATAAAAGAACTTATGATGACTACTATATGTGCAGGTGGAAGTATTTATATGTTATTGTTTTATTATAAAAGAACTTATGATGGCTACTATATTACAAGTAGAAGTATTTCTATATTATTGTTTTTTTTATAAAAGAACTTATGATGGCTACTATATTGCAAGTAGAAGTATTTCTATATTATTCTAATATTTGAGAGTATTGTAAACACACTAACCTAGAAAATATTGGTTTATTATAAAAAAACTTATGATGGCTACTATATATGCAAGTAGAAGTATTTCTATGTTATTGATTTATTATAAAAGAACTTATAATGGCTACTATATGTGCAAGTAGAAGTATTTTCTATATCATTCTCATATTTGAGAGTACTTAAAATACCCTAACCTGGAAAATAATGTTTTATTATAATAGAACTTATGATGGCTACTATATATGCAAGTGGAAGTATTTATATGTTATTGTTTTATTATAAAAGAACTTATGATGGCTACTATATGTGGGAGTAGACGTATTTCTATATTATTGTTTTATTATAAACGAACTTGTGATGGCTACTATATATGCAAGTTGAAGTATTTCTATGTTATGGTTTTATTATAAAAGAACTTGTGAAGGCTACTATATTGCAAGTAGTAGTATTTCTATATTATTCTAATATTTGAGAGTACTTAAAATACCCTAACCTAGAAAATAATGTTTTATTATAATAGAACTTATGATGGCTACTATATGTGCAAGTAGACGTATTTCTATATTATTGTTTTATTATAAAAGAACTTATGATGGCTACTATATGTGCAGGTGGAAGTATTTATATGTTATTGTTTTATTATAACAAAAACTTATGATGGCTACTCTATGTGCAAGTAGAAGTATTTTCTATATTATTCTAATTTTTGAGAGACCGTAAAATGCTCTAACCTAGAAAATATTGTTTTATTATAAAAGAACTTACAATGGCTACTATATGTGCAAGAAGTAGTATTTCTATATTATTCTAATATTTGAGAGTACTTAAAATACCCTAACCTAGAAAATAATCATTTATTATAAAAAAAAACCCATGATGGGTACTATATATGCGAGTAGAAGTATTTCTATGTTATTGTTTTATTATAATAGAACTTGTGATGGCTACTATATATGCAAGTGGAAGTATTTCTATGTTATTGTTTTATTATAAAAGAGCTTATAATGGCTACTATATGTGCAAGAAGTAGTATTTCTATATTATTGTTTTATTATAACAAAAACTTATGATGGCTACTCTATGTGCAAGTAGAAGTATTTTCTATATTATTCTAATTTTTGAGAGACCGTAAAATGCTTTAACCTAGAAAATATTGTTTTATTATAATAGAACTTACGATGGCTACTATATGTGCAAGTAGACGTATTTCTATATTATTGTTTTATTATAAAAGAACTTATGATGGCTACTATATTGCAAGTAGAAGTATTTCTATATTATTCTAATATTTGAGAGTATTGTAAATACACTAACCTAGAAAATATTGGTTTATTTTAAAAAAAACTTATGATGGCTACTATATATGCAAGTAGAAGTATTTCTATGTTATTGTTTTATTATAAAAGAACTTATAATGGCTACTATATGTGCAAGTAGAAGTATTTTCTATATTATTCTCATATTTGAGAGTACTTAAAATACCCTAACCTGGAAAATAATGTTTTATTATAATAGAACTTATGATGGCTACTATATATGCAAGTGGAAGTATTTATATGTTATTGTTTTATTATAAAAGAACTTATGATGGCTACTATATTACAAGTAGAAGTATTTCTATATTATTGTTTAGTTATAAAAGAACTTATGATGGCTACTATATTGCAAGTAGAAGTATTTCTATATTATTGTTTTATTATAAAACCATTTGTGACGGCTACTATATTGCAAGTAGAAGCATTTTCTATATTATTCTAATATGTGAGAGTACTGTAAATACACTAACCTAGAAAATATTGGTTTATTATAAAAAAACTTATGATGGCTACTATATATGCAAGTAGAAGTATTTCTATGTTATTGTTTTATTATAAAAGAACTTATAATGGCTACTATATGTGCAAGTAGAAGTATTTTCTATATTATTCTCATATTTGAGAGTACTTAAAATACCCTAACCTGGAAAATAATGTTTTATTATAATAGAACTTATGATGGCTACTATATATGCAAGTGGAAGTATTTATATGTTATTGTTTTATTATAAAAGAACTTATGATGGCTACTATATTACAAGTAGAAGTATTTCTATATTATTGTTTTATTATAAAAGAACTTATGATGGCTACTATATTGCAAGTAGAAGTATTTCTATATTATTGTTTTTTTATAAAAGAACTTATGATGGCTACTATATTGCAAGTAGAAGTATTTCTATATTATTCTAATATTTGAGAGTATTGTAAACACACTAACCTAGAAAATATTGGTTTATTATAAAAAAACTTATGATGGCTACTATATATGCAAGTAGAAGTATTTCTATGTTATTGATTTATTATAAAAGAACTTATAATGGCTACTATATGTGCAAGTAGAAGTATTTTCTATATCATTCTCATATTTGAGAGTACTTAAAATACCCTAACCTGGAAAATAATGTTTTATTATAATAGAACTTATGATGGCTACTATATATGCAAGTGGAAGTATTTATATGTTATTGTTTTATTATAAAAGAACTTATGATGGCTACTATATGTGGGAGTAGACGTATTTCTATATTATTGTTTTATTATAAACGAACTTGTGATGGCTACTATATATGCAAGTTGAAGTATTTCTATGTTATGGTTTTATTATAAAAGAACTTGTGAAGGCTACTATATCGCAAGTAGTAGTATTTCTATATTATTCTAATATTTGAGAGTACTTAAAATACCCTAACCTAGAAAATAATGTTTTATTATAATAGAACTTATGATGGCTACTATATGTGCAAGCAGACGTATTTCTATATTATTGTTTTATTATAAAAGAACTTATGATGGCTACTATATGTGCAGGTGGAAGTATTTATATGTTATTGTTTTATTATAACAAAAACTTATGATGGCTACTCTATGTGCAAGTAGAAGTATTTTCTATATTATTCTAATTTTTGAGAGACCGTAAAATGCTCTAACCTAGAAAATATTGTTTTATTATAAAAGAACTTACAATGGCTACTATATGTGCAAGAAGTAGTATTTCTATATTATTCTAATATTTGAGAGTACTTAAAATACCCTAACCTAGAAAATAATAATTTATTATAAAAAAAAACCCATGATGGGTACTATATATGCGAGTAGAAGTATTTCTATGTTATTGTTTTATTATAATAGAACTTGTGATGGCTACTATATATGCAAGTGGAAGTATTTCTATGTTATTGTTTTATTATAAAAGAGCTTATAATGGCTACTATATGTGCAAGAAGTAGTATTTCTATATTATTGTTTTATTATAACAAAAACTTATGATGGCTACTCTATGTGCAAGTAGAAGTATTTTCTATATTATTCTAATTTTTGAGAGACCGTAAAATGCTTTAACCTAGAAAATATTGTTTTATTATAATAGAACTTATGATGGCTACTATATGTGCAAGTAGACGTATTTCTATATTATTGTTTTATTATAAAAGAACTTATGATGGCTACTATATTGCAAGTAGAAGTATTTCTATATTATTCTAATATTTGAGAGTATTGTAAATACACTAACCTAGAAAATATTGGTTTATTTTAAAAAAAACTTATGATGGCTACTATATATGCATGTAGAAGTATTTCTATGTTATTGTTTTATTATAAAAGAACTTATAATGGCTACTATATGTGCAAGTAGAAGTATTTTCTATATTATTCTCATATTTGAGAGTACTTAAAATACCCTAACCTGGAAAATAATGTTTTATTATAATAGAACTTATGATGGCTACTATATATATAAGTGGAAGTATTTATATGTTATTGTTTTATTATAAAAGAACTTATGATGGCTACTATATTACAAGTAGAAGTATTTCTATATTATTGTTTAGTTATAAAAGAACTTATGATGGCTACTATATTGCAAGTAGAAGTATTTCTATATTATTGTTTTATTATAAAACCATTTGTGACGGCTACTATATTGCAAGTAGAAGCATTTTCTATATTATTCTAATATGTGAGAGTACTGTAAATACACTAACCTAGAAAATATTGGTTTATTATAAAAAAACTTATGATGGCTACTATATATGCAAGTAGAAGTATTTCTATGTTATTGTTTTATTATAAAAGAACTTATAATGGCTACTATATGTGCAAGTAGAAGTATTTTCTATATTATTCTCATATTTGAGAGTACTTAAAATACCCTAACCTGGAAAATAATGTTTTATTATAATAGAACTTATGATGGCTACTATATATGCAAGTGGAAGTATTTATATGTTATTGTTTTATTATAAAAGAACTTATGATGGCTACTATATTACAAGTAGAAGTATTTCTATATTATTGTTTTATTATAAAAGAACTTATGATGGCTACTATATTGCAAGTAGAAGTATTTCTATATTATTGTTTTATTATAAAACCATTTGTGACGGCTACTATATTGCAAGTAGAAGCATTTTCTATATTATTCTAATATGTGAGAGTACTGTAAATACACTAACCTAGAAAATATTGGTTTATTATAAAAAAACTTATGATGGCTACTATATATGCAAGTAGAAGTATTTCTATGTTATTGTTTTATTATAAAAGAACTTATAATGGCTACTATATGTGCAAGTAGAAGTAGTTTCTATATTATTCTCATATTTGAGAGTACTTAAAATACCCTAACCTAGAAAATAATGTTTTATTATAATAGAACTTATGATGGCTACTATGTGTGCAAGTAGACGTATTTCTATATTATTGTTTTATTATAAAAGAACTTATGATGGCTACTATATTGCAAGTAGAAGTATTTCTATATTATTCTAATATTTGAGAGTATTGTAAATACACTAACCTAGAAAATATTGGTTTATTTTAAAAAAACTTATGATGGCTACTATATATGCAAGTAGAAGTATTTCTATGTTATTGTTTTATTATAAAAGAACTTATAATGGCTACTATATGTGCAAGTAGAAGTATTTTCTATATTATTCTCATATTTGAGAGTACTTAAAACACCCTAACCTGGAAAATAATGTTTTATTATAATAGAACTTATGATGGCTACTGTTTGATCGAATCCTCGTCCGAAACCTCAAGTGGTCGGATAGCAGTGCTCGATCTGTTAGTATGATGTAAAGAAGAGATGTTAAGAAAAGACGATTGGTTCGACTGGTGTGTAAAGGGCAAATAAAACCAAGATAGCGCTTTCAATGAACTCCGGTCCCTTTAATGTTCTCCTGACTTCCCAAAAAGGTCTATAAAGTACAGCACGAGAAAGTTCTCGTTAAGACGCGTGGGATAGAGATCCCAAGACGGACCGCAGACGGTTCGCTCGCTCACTCAGAAAAACTAAGGTTCTCAGAAAATCACTCGCAATACTCAGAAATAGATGTATCCTCACCGACAATAGGCTAACGACTAATTAGCGGTCGCACAGGTGTCCTATTCCGGGAAATAAGTCCCCCCCCCCCCCCCGCTCCCCGCTCCCGCAGCCCACGAGCTGCTCGATCCACCCGGGGCGGCGGAAGGGAGAGCGGGAGAGGAGTTAAGCGTAAGATCGGGTAAGACCCGAAGGTGCCGAGGCGGCCCGAAGCCGCTGATCGGTCGCGCATTTAGGAAAGTCGCGACATTCCGCCCGCCTCGTCGACGGACGAAACTAACCTAATTGGTTTACGAAGTGATCGGTAGCGGAGCTACCGTCGCCGCCCGCCGTGAAGCGGCCGGGGGCACGAAATTGGCCATTACGTGGTAGACAAGGACGCGAAGTGCAGTTCGTGAGTGAGACATTGTTCTAAAGTGGTGGCCAACGAACGGGGCCTGATATTAGACGATAGACATTACAAATGAAGAAGTACGCTATACAACACGGTAAGACTAGACTTAAAGATTACAACGCTCTTAACCTAATACAACGAACACGATATATACAGTCAATTTTACAGAGCGGGCCCTTCAGGCGGGCCCGGACGGAACTAGCTCCGTGTCGACCGGAAGCCGGCAGATTTTCGTGATCGGCCGCTTAAAAGTCCCGGACGCGGTGGTAAGTGTCACGACACGCACGAGTCCGTCCGAACCTGGGTGTAGTGCGGTGATGCGAGCCAGTGGCCATTTCGTAGGTGGGGAAAGTTCGCTCCGGACGAGCACGAGTTCCCCGACGCCCACATTGTCGGCCGTGCACCGCCATTTTGGGAGCTGCTGCAAGTGATGGAGATATTCCACGCTCCATCGACGCCAAAATTGGTCGCGCATTCGGGACAGCAGCGCCCAGCGCGACAGCGGGTGAGAGGCCGCGAGGTCCGCCTGGGATGGCTCGGGCACCGCCACAAGAGGTTCCCCGACGAGAAGGTGTCCGGGCGTAAGGGCGGACAGATCCGTAGCGTCGTTGCTGAGAGGAGCCAGGGGGCGTGAGTTCAAACACGCCTCCACCTGACACAGGAGGGTGGTGAGTTCCTCGAAAGTAAGCGTCGAGTCGCCCACAGCGCGTTTGAGATGAGTTTTGACGCTTTTTACTCCCGCTTCCCAAAGGCCTCCGAAGTGCGGGGCCGCCGGGGGTATGAACTCCCACTCGGTTCCGTCGTTGGCCAGAGATGCGCCGGCTTCCTGGTAGAAGGTGGAAGCTGAGCGGAACATGGCGCGGAGTTCGGAGTCGGCCCCTCGGAAGTTGGTCCCGTTGTCGCTGAGCAGACGACGACACGGGCCTCGGCGGGACACGAACCGTCGGAAGGCAGCTAGAAAGGAAGCAGAAGTGAGATCAGACACCACCTCGAGATGAATAGCCCGAGACGCCAGGCAAACAAATAGGCATATGTAGCCCTTGTAAGATTTGTTTCCTCGTCCTTTAGTGGTGCGCAGTCGGATCGGTCCGGCATAGTCCACGCCCGACGTCTGGAACGGCCGTGCTCGATGGGTCTGAGCGGCAGGCAATTGACCCATCTGTTGGCTGGCAGCGACAGAACGGAAGCGGGCACAGCGGACGCAGCGGTGGATCACGGATCGCGTCACGCTTCCCGCGCTGAGGATCCAAAATCGTCGCGCCAGCAGGTTCCGGGTAAGCGCTTGTCCCCCATGGAGGGAACGTTCGTGCGCATCACGCACCAAAAGAAGCGTGAGGTGATTGCCCTTCCCCATAATCAATGGGCACTGCTCGTTATAGGAGAGCTGCGAGTGTCTGAGACGCCCCCCAACGCGCAGCAGTCCTTCCTGGTCGACCAGAGGGCGCAGCGGGAGGAGTCGAGAGCTCTTTGGGAGGGGCTGGCGCCGGGAGAGTAGATCCAGGTCGGCCGGGAACTCCATCAGCTGCGAAACGCGCACCCAATGGAGGAGGCAGGCGTCTAGCTCGGCAAAGGTAAGGAACCCTAGTCGTTTTTGTCCTCGATTCCGGCAGTTGTATGCGAACCTGAGGCACAGAGCGGAAATTCTTAGTAGGCGCGACAACGAGGAGTACCTACAGACGAGGTCGAAGTCCTCCTGTGTGTCGGCTTTAAGTACGACCACAGCCCGCTCTTCCTCGCGGGCTGCGCTGGGCGTCGAGATCTTCGGGCGAGGCCAGTGCTCGGGCGAGCTAGCGAGCCAAGAAGGGCCTGCCCACCACTGGGTCATGCCTGGAAGTTCAGAGGCGGGAATTCCCCTTGTCGCGGCGTCGGCCGGGTTGTCAGCGGTGGGCACATGGCGCCACTGGCTGGGAGGCACAAGGTCCTGGATGGCGGCAACTCGATTGGCGACGAACGGTTTCCACCGAGACGCATGCGACGAAATCCAGGCGAGTACGACCTCCGCATCCGTCCAAGCAGTAAGAGGCACCGTGGTAAGACCGAGTCCCTTCGTGACTGCGGTCAGCAGCCGGGCGAGCAAGGCCGCCCCACACAGCTCGAGACGGGGAATAGACACCGTCTTGACCGGAGCCACCTTAGTTTTGGCGACGAGAAGTGTGACCACTACATTACCCGTCACGTCGGTCGTCCGCAGGTAGACGGCGGCGGCATAAGCTCGACTGGAGGCGTCCGAGAACCCGTGGAGTTCCGCATCACAGCCGGCCGTGTAGTGAGCCCATCGAGGAACCGAGACGTCCTTGAGGGATGAGAGGCTGCCCGCAAACTGCTTCCACGAGGTCTGCTGGGCAGGAGGTAGAGGTTCGTCCCAGGAAATGCCGGTCATCCACAACTCCTGAATAAAGATTTTCCCGTAGACGAGAGCTGGAGCCGCCCATCCTAAGGGATCAAAGAAGCGTGCGACGTCGGACAGGACGGCTCGTTTAGACGAGCCCGCGCCGTCAGAAAGGACGGCCGCAGGACGTAGGTGTAGAGTGTCCGACGCGGTATTCCACCACACGCCGAGAGTGCAGACTGAGGCCTCGAGGTCATCGTGGAGGAGCTCGTGCACCCCGTCGGCGCCAAGTAGGGCATCATTGGCGGCCCACTTGCTCAGGGCGAAGCCGCCCGCCATGAGAATCCTTATGAGCTGCTCCCTGACGTCGGTGGCCTGGGGCAGAGAGTCTGCCCCGGCGAGTAGATCGTCGACGTACGAGTTCGCCTCGATGACACCGGCGCCTAGAGGAAAGGAAGAGCGCTCGTCCTCGGCAAGCTGGAGCAGCGTCCGTAATGCCAGGTACGGGGCCGGTGCCGTTCCATATGTGACGGTGGCGAGCTGGTAGTCCTTTACCGGCCCGTCTCGTTCTTCCCTCCACACGATCCGTTGAAGGTCCAAGTCCGCTGGATGCACCCTGACCTGTCGAAACATTTGGACTATGTCCGTAGTGAATGCAAACCGGAATAGTCTCCATCGCGTGATGACGATCCACAAGTCGGTCTGCAACCTGGGGCCAGGGAGGAGAAGATCGTTCAAGGAGCGGCCTGTCGACGTTCGGAAGGAGCCATTAAACACCACCCGGATCTTGCCTGACGAGTCGCCCTTCTTGAAGAACGGGTGGTGAGGAAGATAAGAAGCCGTCTCAGATCGGCTCGGAGGGGCGGGAGCAGGCAGCATATGCCCCTGCCGGAGGTAGTCGGCCAAGAACTCCGAATAGCGCTGCTGCAGTAACCCGTTCCGAGAGGCCCGCGCCTCCTGTGAGAGCAGCATACGGACGCAGGGACCGCGCGACTCGCCCAGAGTCAACGGCACATCGTCCCGCATGGGTAGGCGCACCACATATCGTCCACTCTCGTCGCGCTGGTGAGTAGTTCGGAAGAGCTCTTCACAGCGAGCATCCTCCGGGGTCCGAATGTGAGCCACGCTCACCTCTTCCATTTCCCAAAACCGCTGCAGCTCGCGGTCGAGATCCGCACCGGCGACGACGTGGAGAGCGGCGACGCCAGAGGATGGACTGCTCGTCGCCGGAGTCGTAGGGGAGTCGCCCATGAGGACCCACCCAAAGACGGTGAGATGTGCTGAGGGGCTCCCAGGGGGCCCTTGTATGACGCCCCCGCGCAGTACGCGTCCGTAGACGGGCGCGCCCAATATGGCCTCCACCGGAGTCGGCGTTCTCGGGCTCGGGTCCGCCAGCGGGATCCCTTGAAGGTGAGGCCATTCCAGGTGTGCTGTCGGCGAGGAAGCGACTCGAGCGGTCAGCTTATTGAGTACATACAGCTGCGGTATTTCTTCCGACCAGGCCGGAGCTCCTTGCGAGGTGAGAGTCACCGACACCGCCTCGGAGGCCGTTCCTGCCGCGGAGCCTTGGAGTCCGGTGATCGGAACGTGAACGCGGTGCCGTCGAAGTCCGAGTCCTCGAGCTACCCTGGCAGATAGAAAGGAAGCTTCCGACCCGGAATCTAGTAACGCCCGAACGGTGAGTTGTTGTCCATCGGGGCCCTGCAACGTCACGCAGGCCGTTGCCAAGAGCACGGGCCTGAGAGGAGAGTCGATCGTGGCGGTGGCAAGAGCGTTCACGTTCGTCGGTGTTGCAGTGTCCGAAGAGACGGGCTGCCGTTGTCCCGCGCCTGTTGCGGGGGGCCGCCCACCAGTGACCGACGGCTGATGCAGGAACGTGTGGTGCCGTTTTTGACACGTCTGGCAGCAATGTGGCGATGGGCAGTGGGTGGCGTCGTGCCCTTGCTTGAAGCAGTTGTAGCATACGCCCTTACGCCTCACAAGATCGCGACGCTGCCCCACCGTCATAGCACGAAACCTGCTGCAGTAGTTGAAGGCGTGAGCGCCTTGGCAGAGGGTGCACTTACCCGCCCCGACGTTCGGGGTGGAGGTGGTGAGTGCGGAGACCGCCCGCCCTCTGTTCGTCCGAGGAGGTGACGAAGCCCGAGGTCGCGTTCCGACCGAGGTTGCACCCGAGGCGTCGAGGGACCGTATGCGCGTCTGAAGAAAGTCCAGGAGCTGCTTTAGAGTAGGGAAGTCCGTACTGTTTTCGAGCGACGCTTCCCAGAGAAGACGCGAGGCTGAGTCGAGTTTGTCCACCAGGATATGGACAAACCAGTCATCCCACTGGTCGACGGGTCGCTTCATGGAGCGGAAGGAGCGGACGGCCTGGTTGACCGTGGTGACGAGCCTCTTAATGTCCGCAGCGGTCGCCTTAATCACCGACGGGCACGAAAGTAAGGCGCGCATGTGAGCGGACAATATGACACGGCGGTTGTCGTATTGCGCAATGAGTTCATCCCATGCTGCGAGATAACCGGCCTCACTCAGTTCACAGTTCGAGACACACGCGGCCGCTTCACCTACGAGACACGACTGGAGATATTGAAGTTTCTCCACGGGAGACACTCCAGGGACGTCGTGCACCAGTGAGCAAAAGAGGTCCCGGAAGCCTTCCCAAGCGAGCTGGTCTCCGGAGAATTTTGGGAGGCTCAGACGAGGCAGAGCACTCACCTTGGCGGAAGCGGCGCCGGCGGACGGCGGAATAGGTACAGAAGTTGTCTCCTGCAAGGAGTCCCATATTCGCGCCTTCACGTCGATGTACGCAGTCTCTGTATCCGCGAACATCTCATCCAGGTCTAGATCGGATGCCGAACCGTCATCGAGTCCCAGTAGGTTGAAGTGTCCTTCCTCAAACTTATGCCAGTACCCGTCCAGCAGTTCGAGTCTCAGCCGCAGGAAACTCGGAGTCATTTTCTCCTTTCCACTTTTGGCTAGATTGTCCCAAAATCGCTCAATGAACCCTTTGGTAGCCCGGTGCTTCGTGAGCTCGGTGTCGAAGGAGGGGGCCTTGCCCGAGGCGGAGGAAGTGCCTTGCATCGTGATGCAGTTGAAGCAGGCGCTCACTCTTCGTCGCGACACCTAGCGGGGCCGTGCAGCAACGCGTCAGTTCACGTTCAACCGTGAGACGCGACGGATCAGGTGCGGAGCTCTTGGACGAGGCGATCGAGCGAGAAGTCCCGAGCGGAGCCGAACGTAGCCGAGAGTAGCGGAACCGAGCGAGCCCGAGCGGAGCCGAGCGGCGAGTCGAAGCCGCGTGGACGAAGCGGAACCGAACGGAGCCGAACGGAGCCGAGTGGCGAGACGAAGCCGCGTGGAGCCGAGCGGACGGAGCGGAGTCGAACGGAGCCGAGCGGAGCCGAACGGCGAGACGGAACCGAACAGAGCCGGCCCAAGCGGAGCAGCACAAGTTCGAAACAGCGGCAGCACAACACTGAGTCACTCGCGCACGTGGTCGTCGTGACCTTTCGACGACCCCAACACACCAATGACCAACCGTTCTTTTAAAATCCGGCTCGAAGGACCAAATGTTTGATCGAATCCTCGTCCGAAACCTCAAGTGGTCGGATAGCAGTGCTCGATCTGTTAGTATGATGTAAAGAAGAGATGTTAAGAAAAGACGATTGGTTCGACTGGTGTGTAAAGGGCAAATAAAACCAAGATAGCGCTTTCAATGAACTCCGGTCCCTTTAATGTTCTCCTGACTTCCCAAAAAGGTCTATAAAGTACAGCACGAGAAAGTTCTCGTTAAGACGCGTGGGATAGAGATCCCAAGACGGACCGCAGACGGTTCGCTCGCTCACTTAGAAAAACTAAGGTTCTCAGAAAATCACTCGCAATACTCAGAAATAGATGTATCCTCACCGACAATAGGCTAACGACTAATTAGCGGTCGCACAGGTGTCCTATTCCGGGAAATAAGTCCCCCCCCCCCCCGCTCCCCGCTCCCGCAGGCCACGAGCTGCTCGATCCGCCCGGGGCGGCGGAAGGGAGAGCGGGAGAGGAGTTAAGCGTAAGATCGGGTAAGACCCGAAGGTGCCGAGGCGGCCCGAAGCCGCTGATCGGTCGCGCATTTAGGAAAGTCGCGACAGCTACTATATATGGAAGTGGAAGTATTTATATGTTATTGTTTTATTATAAAAGAACTTATGATGGCTACTATATGTGCAAGTGGAAATATTTGTATGTCATTGTTTTATTATAACAAAAACTTATGATGGCTACTATATGTGCAAGTAGACGTATTTCCATATTATTGTTTTATTATAAACGAACTTATGATGGCTACTATATATGCTAGTGGAAGTATTTCTATGTTATTGTTTTATTATAAAAGAACTTGTGATGGCTACTATATATGCAAGTGGAAGTATTTCGATGTTATTGTTTTATTATAAAAGAGCTTATAGTGGGTAATATATATGCAAGTGGAAGTATTTCGATGTTATTGTTTTATTATAAAACAACTTATAATGGCTACTATATGTGCAAGTAGAAGTATTTTCTATATTATTCTCATATTTGAGAGTACTTAAAATACCCTAACCTGGAAAATAATGTTTTATTATAATAGAACTTATGATGGCTACTATATGTGCAAGTAGACGTTTTTCTATATTAGTGTTTTATTATAAACGAACTTATGATGACTAATATATATGCAAGTGGAAGTGTTTGTATGTTATTGTTTTATTATAAAAGAACTTGTTATGGCTACTATATATGCAAGTGGAAGTATTTCTATATTATTGTTTTATTATAAACGAACTTATGATGGCTACTATATATGCTAGTGGAAGTATTTCTATGTTATTGTTTTATTATAAAAGAACTTGTGATGGCTACTATATATGCAAGTGGAAGTATCTCGATGTTATTGTTTTATTATAACAGAGCTTATAGTGGGTACTATATATGCAAGTGGAAGTATTTCGATGTTATTGTTTTATTATAAAACAACTTATAATGGCTACTATATGTGCAAGTAGAAGTAGTTTCTATATTATTCTCATATTTGAGAGTACTTAAAATACCCTAACCTAGAAAATAATGTTTTATTATAAAAGAACTTATAATGGCTACTATATGTGCAAGACGTAGTATTTCTATATTATTCTAATATTTGAGAGTACTTAAAATACCCTAACCTAGAAAATAATAATTTATTATAAAAAAAACCTATGATGGGTACTATATATGCGAGTAGAAGTATTTCTATGTTATTGTTTTATTATAATAGAACTTGTGATGGCTACTATATATGCAAGTGGAAGTATTTCTATGTTATTGTTTTATTATAAAAGAGCTTATAATGGCTACTATATGTGCAAGAAGTAGTATTTCTATATTATTGTTTTATTATAACAAAAACTTATGATGGCTACTCTATGTGCAAGTAGAAGTATTTTCTATATTATTCTAATTTTTGAGAGACCGTAAAATGCTTTAACCTAGAAAATATTGTTTTATTATAAAAAAACTTATGAAGGCTACTATATTGCAAGTAGAAGTATTTCTATATTATTGTTTTATTATAAAAGAACTTATGATGGCTACTATATTGCAAGTAGAAGTATTTCTATATTATTCTAATATTTGAGAGTATTGTAAATACACTAACCTAGAAAATATTGGTTTATTATAAAAAAAACTTATGATGGCTACTATATATGCAAGTAGAAGTATTTCTATGTTATTGTTTTATTATAAAAGAACTTATAATGGCTACTATATGTGCAAGTAGAAGTATTTTCTATATTATTCTCATATTTGAGAGTACTTAAAATACCCTAACCAGGAAAATAATGTTTTATTATAATAGAGCTTATGATGGCTACTATATATGCAAGTGGAAGTATTTATATGTTATTGTTTTATTATAAAAGAACTTATGATGGCTACTATATTACAAGTAGAAGTATTTCTATATTATTGTTTTATTATAAAAGAACTTATGATGGCTACTATATTGCAAGTAGAAGTATTTCTATATTATTGTTTTATTATAAAACCATTTGTGACGGCTACTATATTGCAAGTAGAAGCATTTTCTATATTATTCTAATATGTGAGAGTACTGTAAATACACTAACCTAGAAAATATTAGTTTATTATAAAAAAAACTTATGATGGCTACTATATATGCAAGTAGAAGTATTTCTATGTTATTGTTTTATTATAAAAGAACTTATAATGGCTACTATATGTGCAAGTAGAAGTAGTTTCTATATTATTCTCATATTTGAGAGTACTTGAAATACCCTAACCTAGAAAATAATGTTTTATTATAATAGAACTTATGATGGCTACTATATGTGCAAGTAGACGTATTTCTATATTATTGTTTTATTATAAAAGAACTTATGATGGCTACTATATTGCAAGTAGAAGTATTTCTATATTATTCTAATATTTGAGAGTATTGTAAATACACTAACCTAGAAAATATTGGTTTATTTAAAAAAAAAACTTATGATAGCTACTATATATGCAAGTAGAAGTATTTCTATGTTATTGTTTTATTATAAAAGAACTTATAATGGCTACTATATGTGCAAGTAGAAGTATTTTCTATATTATTCTCATATTTGAGAGTACTTAAAATACCCTAACCTGGAAAATAATGTTTTATTATAATAGAACTTATGATGGCTACTATATATGCAAGTGGAAGTATTTATATGTTATTGTTTTATTATAAAAGAACTTATGATGGCTACTATATTACAAGTAGAAGTATTTCTATATTATTGTTTTATTATAAAAGAACTTATGATGGCTACTATATTGCAAGTAGAAGTATTTCTATATTATTCTAATATTTGAGAGTATTGTAAACACACTAACCTAGAAAATATTGGTTTATTATAAAAAAACTTATGATGGCTACTATATATGCAAGTAGAAGTATTTCTATGTTATTGTTTTATTATAAAAGAACTTATAATGGCTACTGTATGTGCAAGTAGAAGTATTTTCTATATTATTCTCATATTTGAGAGTACTTAAAATACCCTAACCTGGAAAATAATGTTTTATTATAATAGAACTTATGATGGCTACTATATATGCAAGTGGAAGTATTTATATGTTATTGTTTTATTATAAAAGAACTTATGATGGCTACTATATGTGGGAGTAGACGTATTTCTATATTATTGTTTTATTATAAACGAACTTGTGATGGCTACTATATATGCAAGTTGAAGTATTTCTATGTTATGGTTTTATTATAAAAGAACTTATGAAGGCTACTATATTGCAAGTAGTAGTATTTCTATATTATTCTAATATTTGAGAGTACTGAAAATACACTAACCTAGAAAATATTGTTTTATTATAAAAAAACCTATGATGGGTACTATATATGCGAGTAGAAGTATTTCTATATTATTGTTTTATTATAAACGAACTTATGATGGCTACTATATGTGCAAGTAGAAGTATTTTCTATATTATTGTTTTATTATAAACGAACTTGTGATGGCTACTATATATGCTAGTTTAAGTATTTCTATGTTATTGTTTTATTATAAATGCACTTGTTATGGCTACTATATATGCAAGTGGAAGTATTTCTATATTATTGTTTTATTATAAACGAACTTATGATGGCTACTATATTGCAAGTTGAAGTATTTCTATATTATTGTTTTATTATAAAACCATTTGTGACGGCTACTATATTGCAAGTAGAAGCATTTTCTATATTATTCTAATATGTGAGAGTACTGTAAATACACTAACCTAGAAAATATTGGTTTATAATAAAAAAACTTATGATGGCTACTATATATGCAAGTAGAAGTATTTCTATGTTATTGTTTTATTATAAAAGAACTTATAATGGCTACTATATGTGCAAGTAGAAGTAGTTTCTATATTATTCTCATATTTGAGAGTACTTAAAATACCCTAACCTAGAAAATAATGTTTTATTATAATAGAACTTATGATGGCTACTATATGTGCAAGTAGACGTATTTCTATATTATTGTTTTATTATAAAAGAACTTATGATGGCTACTATATGTGCAAGTGGAAGTATTTATATGTTATTGTTTTATTATAACAAAAACTTATGATGGCTACTCTATGTGCAAGTAGAAGTATTTTCTATATTATTCTAATTTTTGAGAGACCGTAAAATGCTCTAACCTAGAAAATATTGTTTTATTATAAAAGAACTTACAATGGCTACTATATGTGCAAGAAGTAGTATTTCTATATTATTCTAATATTTGAGAGTACTTAAAATACCCTAACCTAGAAAATAATCATTTATTATAAAAAAAAACCCATGATGGGTACTATATATGCGAGTAGAAGTATTTCTATGTTATTGTTTTATTATAAAAGAGCTTATAATGGCTACTATATATGCAAGTGGAAGTATTTCTATGTTATTGTTTTATTATAAAAGAGCTTATAATGGCTACTATATGTGCAAGAAGTAGTATTTCTATATTATTGTTTTATTATAACAAAAACTTATGATGGCTACTCTATGTGCAAGTAGAAGTATTTTCTATATTATTCTAATTTTTGAGAGACCGTAAAATGCTTTAACCTAGAAAATATTGTTTTATTATAATAGAACTTATGATGGCTACTATATGTGCAAGTAGACGTATTTCTATATTATTGTTTTATTATAAAAGAACTTATGATGGCTACTATATTGCAAGTAGAAGTATTTCTATATTATTCTAATATTTGAGAGTATTGTAAATACACTAACCTAGAAAATATTGGTTTATTTTAAAAAAAACTTATGATGGCTACTATATATGCAAGTAGAAGTATTTCTATGTTATTGTTTTATTATAAAAGAACTTATAATGGCTACTATATGTGCAAGTAGAAGTATTTTCTATATTATTCTCATATTTGAGAGTACTTAAAATAGTTTAACATAGAAAATATTGTTTTATTTTAAAAAAACTTATGATGGCTACTATATTGCAAGTAGAAGTATTTCTTTATTTTTGTTTTATTATAAAAGAACTTATGATGGCTACTATATTGCAAGTAGAAGTATTTCTATATTATTCTAATATTTGAGAGTACTGTAAATACACTAACCTAGAAAATATTGGTTTATTATAAAAAAAACTTATGATGGCTACTATATATGCAAGTAAAAGTATTTCTATGTTATTGTTTTATTATAAAAGAACTTATAATGGCTACTATATGTGCAAGTAGAAGTATTTTCTATATTATTCTAATATGTGAGAGTACTGTAAATACACTAACCTAGAAAATATTGGTTTATTATAAAAAAACTTATGATGGCTACTATATATGCAAGTAGAAGTATTTCTATGTTATTGTTTTATTATAAAAGAACTTATAATGGCTACTATATGTGCAAGTAGAAGTATTTTCTATATTATTCTCATATTTGAGAGTACTTAAAATACCCTAACCTGGAAAATAATGTTTTATTATAATAGAACTTATGATGGCTACTATATATGCAAGTGGAAGTATTTATATGTTATTGTTTTATTATAAAAGAACTTATGATGGCTACTATATTACAAGTAGAAGTATTTCTATATTATTGTTTTATTATAAAAGAACTTATGATGGCTACTATATTGCAAGTACAAGTATTTCTATATTATTCTAATATTTGAGAGTATTGTAAACACACTAACCTAGAAAATATTGGTTTATTATAAAAAAACTTATGATGGCTACTATATATGCAAGTAGAAGTATTTCTATGTTATTGTTTTATTATAAAAGAACTTATAATGGCTACTATATGTGCAAGTAGAAGTATTTTCTATATTATTCTCATATTTGAGAGTACTTAAAATACCCTAACCTGGAAAATAATGTTTTATTATAATAGAACTTATGATGGCTACTATATATGCAAGTGGAAGTATTTATATGTTATTGTTTTATTATAAAAGAACTTATGATGGCTACTATATGTGGGAGTAGACGTATTTCTATATTATTGTTTTATTATAAACGAACTTGTGATGGCTACTATATATGCAAGTTGAAGTATTTCTATGTTATGGTTTTATTATAAAAGAACTTATGAAGGCTACTATATTGCAAGTAGTAGTATTTCTATATTATTCTAATATTTGAGAGTACTTAAAATACCCTAACCTAGAAAATAATGTTTTATTATAATAGAACTTATGATGGCTACTATATGTGCAAGTAGACGTATTTCTATATTATTGTTTTATTATAAAAGAACTTATGATGGCTACTATATGTGCAAGTGGAAGTATTTATATGTTATTGTTTTATTATAACAAAAACTTATGATGGCTACTCTATGTGCAAGTAGAAGTATTTTCTATATTATTCTAATTTTTGAGAGACCGTAAAATGCTCTAACCTAGAAAATATTGTTTTATTATAAAAGAACTTATAATGGCTACTATATGTGCAAGAAGTAGTATTTCTATATTATTCTAATATTTGAGAGTACTTAAAATACCCTAACCTAGAAAATAATCATTTATTATAAAAAAAACCCATGATGGGTACTATATATGCGAGTAGAAGTATTTCTATGTTATTGTTTTATTATAATAGAACTTGTGATGGCTACTATATATGCAAGTGGAAGTATTTCTATGTTATTGTTTTATTATAAAAGAGCTTATAATGGCTACTATATGTGCAAGAAGTAGTATTTCTATATTATTGTTTTATTATAACAAAAACTTATGATGGCTACTCTATGTGCAAGTAGAAGTATTTTATATATTATTCTAATTTTTGAGAGACCGTAAAATGCTTTAACCTAGAAAATATTGTTTTATTATAAAAGAACTTATGAAGGCTACTATATTGCAAGTAGAAGTATTTCTATATTATTGTTTTATTATAAAAGAACTTATGATGGCTACTATATTGCAAGTAGAAGTATTTCTATATTATTCTAATATTTGAGAGTATTGTAAATACACTAACCTAGAAAATATTGGTATATTATAAAAAAACTTATGATGGCTACTATATATGCAAGTAGAAGTATTTCTATGTTATTGTTTTATTATAAAAGAACTTATAATGGCTACTATATGTGCAAGTAGAAGTATTTTCTATATTATTCTCATATTTGAGAGTACTTAAAATACCCTAACCAGGAAAATAATGTTTTATTATAATAGAACTTATGATGGCTACTATATATGCAAGTGGAAGTATTTATATGTTATTGTTTTATTATAAAAGAACTTATGATGGCTACTATATTACAAGTAGAAGTATTTCTATATTATTGTTTTATTATAAAAGAACTTATGATGGCTACTATATTGCAAGTAGAAGTATTTCTATATTATTGTTTTATTATAAAACCATTTGTGACGGCTACTATATTGCAAGTAGAAGCATTTTCTATATTATTCTAATATGTGAGAGTACTGTAAATACACTAACCTAGAAAATATTGGTTTATTATAAAAAAACTTATGATGGCTACTATATATGCAAGTAGAAGTATTTCTATGTTATTGTTTTATTATAAAAGAACTTATAATGGCTACTATATGTGCAAGTAGAAGTAGTTTCTATATTATTCTCATATTTGAGAGTACTTGAAATACCCTAACCTGGAAAATCATGTTTTATTATAATAGAACTTATGATGGCTACTATATATGCAAGTGGAAGTATTTATATGTTATTGTTTTATTATAAAAGAACTTATGATGGCTACTATATTACAAGTAGAAGTATTTCTATATTATTGTTTTATTATAAAAGAACTTATGATGGCTACTATATTGCAAGTAGAAGTATTTCTATATTATTCTAATTTTTGAGAGTATTGTAAACACACTAACCTAGAAAATATTGGTTTATTATAAAAAAACTTATGATGGCTACTATATATGCAAGTAGAAGTATTTCTATGTTATTGTTTTATTATAAAAGAACTTATAATGGCTACTATATGTGCAAGTAGAAGTATTTTCTATATTATTCTCATATTTGAGAGTACTTAAAATACCCTAACCTGGAAAATAATGTTTTATTATAATAGAACTTATGATGGCTACTATATATGCAAGTGGAAGTATTTATATGTTATTGTTTTATTATAAAAGAACTTATGATGGCTACTATATGTGGGAGTAGACGTATTTCTATATTATTGTTTTATTATAAACGAACTTGTGATGGCTACTATATATGCAAGTTGAAGTATTTCTATGTTATGGTTTTATTATAAAAGAACTTGTGAAGGCTACTATATTGCAAGTAGTAGTATTTCTATATTATTCTAATATTTGAGAGTACTTAAAATACCCTAACCTAGAAAATAATGTTTTATTATAATAGAACTTATGATGGCTACTATATGTGCAAGTAGACGTATTTCTATATTATTGTTTTATTATAAAAGAACTTATGATGGCTACTATATGTGCAAGTGGAAGTATTTATATGTTATTGTTTTATTATAACAAAAACTTATGATGGCTACTATATATGCAAGTGGAAGTATTTCTATGTTATTGTTTTATTATAAAAGAGCTTATAATGGCTACTATATGTGCAAGAAGTAGTATTTCTATATTATTGTTTTATTATAACAAAAACTTATGATGGCTACTCTATGTGCAAGTAGAAGTATTTTCTATATTATTCTAATTTTTGAGAGACCGTAAAATGCTTTAACCTAGAAAATATTGTTTTATTATAATAGAACTTATGATGGCTACTATATGTGCAAGTAGACGTATTTCTATATTATTGTTTTATTATAAAAGAACTTATGATGGCTACTATATTGCAAGTAGAAGTATTTCTATATTATTCTAATATTTGAGAGTATTGTAAATACACTAACCTAGAAAATATTGGTTTATTTTAAAAAAAACTTATGATGGCTACTATATATGCAAGTAGAAGTATTTCTATGTTATTGTTTTATTATAAAAGAACTTATAATGGCTACTATATGTGCAAGTAGAAGTATTTTCTATATTATTCTCATATTTGAGAGTACTTAAAATACCCTAACCTGGAAAATAATGTTTTATTATAATAGAACTTATGATGGCTACTATATATGCAAGTGGAAGTATTTATATGTTATTGTTTTATTATAAAAGAACTTATGATGGCTACTATATTACAAGTAGAAGTATTTCTATATTATTGTTTTGTTATAAAAGAACTTATGATGGCTACTATATTGCAAGTAGAAGTATTTCTATATTATTGTTTTATTATAAAACCATTTGTGACGGCTACTATATTGCAAGTAGAAGCATTTTCTATATTATTCTAATATGTGAGAGTACTGTAAATACACTAACCTAGAAAATATTGGTTTATTATAAAAAAACTTATGATGGCTACTATATATGCAAGTAGAAGTATTTCTATGTTATTGTTTTATTATAAAAGAACTTATAATGGCTACTATATGTGCAAGTAGAAGTATTTTCTATATTATTCTCATATTTGAGAGTACTTAAAATACCCTAACCTGGAAAATAATGTTTTATTATAATAGAACTTATGATGGCTACTATATATGCAAGTGGAAGTATTTATATGTTATTGTTTTATTATAAAAGAACTTATGATGGCTACTATATGTGGGAGTAGACGTATTTCTATATTATTGTTTTATTATAAACGGACTTGTGATGGCTACTATATATGCAAGTTGAAGTATTTCTATGTTATGGTTTTATTATAAAAGAACTTGTGAAGGCTACTATATTGCAAGTAGTAGTATTTCTATATTATTCTAATATTTGAGAGTACTTAAAATACCCTAACCTAGAAAATAATGTTTTATTATAATAGAACTTATGATGGCTACTATATGTGCAAGTAGACGTATTTCTATATTATTGTTTTATTATAAAAGAACTTATGATGGCTACTATATGTGCAAGTGGAAGTATTTATATGTTATTGTTTTATTATAACAAAAACTTATGATGGCTACTCTATGTGCAAGTAGAAGTATTTTCTATATTATTCTAATCTTTGAGAGACCGTAAAATGCTCTAACCTAGAAAATATTGTTTTATTATAAAAGAACTTACAATGGCTACTATATGTGCAAGAAGTAGTATTTCTATATTATTCTAATATTTGAGAGTACTTAAAATACCCTAACCTAGAAAATAATCATTTATTATAAAAAAAACCCATGATGGGTACTAGATATGCGAGTAGAAGTATTTCTATGTTATTGTTTTATTATAATAGAACTTGTGATGGCTACTATATATGCAAGTGGAAGTATTTCTATGTTATTGTTTTATTATAAAAGAGCTTATAATGGCTACTATATGTGCAAGAAGTAGTATTTCTATATTATTGTTTTATTATAACAAAAACTTATGATGGCTACTCTATGTGCAAGTAGAAGTATTTTCTATATTATTCTAATTTTTGAGAGACCGTAAAATGCTTTAACCTAGAAAATATTGTTTTATTATAATAGAACTTATGATGGCTACTATATGTGCAAGTAGACGTATTTCTATATTATTGTTTTATTATAAAAGAACTTATGATGGCTACTATATTGCAAGTAGAAGTATTTCTATATTATTCTAATATTTGAGAGTATTGTAAATACACTAACCTAGAAAATATTGGTTTATTTTAAAAAAAACTTATGATGGCTACTATATATGCAAGTAGAAGTATTTCTATGTTATTGTTTTATTATAAAAGAACTTATAATGGCTACTATATGTGCAAGTAGAAGTATTTTCTATATTATTCTCATATTTGAGAGTACTTAAAATACCCTAACCTGGAAAATAATGTTTTATTATAATAGAACTTATGATGGCTACTATATATGCAAGTGGAAGTATTTATATGTTATTGTTTTATTATAAAAGAACTTATGATGGCTACTATATTACAAGTAGAAGTATTTCTATATTATTGTTTTGTTATAAAAGAACTTATGATGGCTACTATATTGCAAGTAGAAGTATTTCTATATTATTGTTTTATTATAAAACCATTTGTGACGGCTACTATATTGCAAGTAGAAGCATTTTCTATATTATTCTAATATGTGAGAGTACTGTAAATACACTAACCTAGAAAATATTGGTTTATTATAAAAAAACTTATGATGGCTACTATATATGCAAGTAGAAGTATTTCTATGTTATTGTTTTATTATAAAAGAACTTATAATGGCTACTATATGTGCAAGTAGAAGTAGTTTCTATATTATTCTCATATTTGAGAGTACTTGAAATACCCTAACCTGGAAAATAATGTTTTATTATAATAGAACTTATGATGGCTACTATATATGCAAGTGGAAGTATTTATATGTTATTGTTTTATTATAAAAGAACTTATGATGGCTACTATATTACAAGTAGAAGTATTTCTATATTATTGTTTTATTATAAAAGAACTTATGATGGCTACTATATTGCAAGTAGAAGTATTTCTATATTATTGTTTTATTATAAAACCATTTGTGACGGCTACTATATTGCAAGTAGAAGCATTTTCTATATTATTCTAATATGTGAGAGTACTGTAAATACACTAACCTAGAAAATATTGGTTTATTATAAAAAAAACTTATGATGGCTACTATATATGCAAGTAGAAGTATTTCTATGTTATTGTTTTATTATAAAAGAACTTATAATGGCTACTATATGTGCAAGTAGAAGTATTTTCTATATTATTCTCATATTTGAGAGTACTTAAAATACCCTAACCTGGAAAATAATGTTTTATTATAATAGAACTTATGATGGCTACTATATATGCAAGTGGAAGTATTTATATGTTATTGTTTTATTATAAAAGAACTTATGATGGCTACTATATTACAAGTAGAAGTATTTCTATATTATTGTTTTATTATAAAAGAACTTATGATGGCTACTATATTGCAAGTAGAAGTATTTCTATATTATTGTTTTATTATAAAACCATTTGTGACGGCTACTATATTGCAAGTAGAAGCATTTTCTATATTATTCTAATATGTGAGAGTACTGTAAATACACTAACCTAGAAAATATTGGTTTATTATAAAAAAAACTTATGATGGCTACTATATATGCAAGTAGAAGTACTTCTATGTTATTGTTTTATTATAAAAGAACTTATAATGGCTACTATATGTGCAAGTAGAAGTATTTTCTATATTATTCTCATATTTGAGAGTACTTAAAACACCCTAACCTGGAAAATAATGTTTTATTATAATAGAACTTATGATGGCTACTATATATGGAAGTGGAAGTATTTATATGTTATTGTTTTATTATAAAAGAACTTATGATGGCTACTATATGTGCAAGTGGAAGTATTTGTATGTTATTGTTTTATTATAACAAAAACTTATGATGGCTACTATATGTGCAAGTAGACGTATTTCTATATTATTGTTTTATTATAAACGAACTTATGATGGCTACTATATATGCAAGTGGAAGTATTTCGATGTTATTGTTTTATTATAAAAGAGCTTATAGTGGGTACTATATATGCAAGTGGAAGTATTTCGATGTTATTGTTTTATTATAAAACAACTTATAATGGCTACTATATGTGCAAGTAGAAGTAGTTTCTATATTATTCTCATATTTGAGAGTACTTAAAATACCCTAACCTAGAAAATAATGTTTTATTATAAAAGAACTTATAATGGCTACTATATGTGCAAGACGTAGTATTTCTATATTATTCTAATATTTGAGAGTACTTAAAATACCCTAACCTAGAAAATAATCATTTATTATAAAAAAAAACCTATGATGGGTACTATATATGCGAGTAGAAGTATTTCTATGTTATTGTTTTATTATAATAGAAATTGTGATGGCTACTATATATGCAAGTGGAAGTATTTCTATGTTATTGTTTTATTATTAAAGAGCTTATAATGGCTACTATATGTGCAAGAAGTAGTATTTCTATATTATTGTTATATTATAACAAAAACTTATGATGGCTACTCTATGTGCAAGTAGAAGTATTTTCTATATTATTCTAATTTTTGAGAGACCGTAAAATGCTTTAACCTAGAGAATATTGTTTTATTATAAAAGAACTTATGAAGGCTACTATATTGCAAGTAGAAGTATTTTCTATATTATTCTCATATTTGAGAGTACTTAAAATACCCTAACCTGGAAAATAATGTTTTATTATAATAGAACTTATGATGGCTACTATATATGCAAGTGGAAGTATTTATATGTTATTGTTTTATTATAAAAGAACTTATGATGGCTACTATATTACAAGTAGAAGTATTTCTATATTATTGTTTTATTATAAAAGAACTTATGATGGCTACTATATTGCAAGTAGAAGTATTTCTATATTATTCTAATATTTGAGAGTATTGTAAACACACTAACCTAGAAAATATTGGTTTATTATAAAAAAACTTATGATGGCTACTATATATGCAAGTAGAAGTATTTCTATGTTATTGTTTTATTATAAAAGAACTTATAATGGCTACTGTATGTGCAAGTAGAAGTATTTTCTATATTATTCTCATATTTGAGAGTACTTAAAATACCCTAACCTGGAAAATAATGTTTTATTATAATAGAACTTATGATGGCTACTATATATGCAAGTGGAAGTATTTATATGTTATTGTTTTATTATAAAAGAACTTATGATGGCTACTATATGTGGGAGTAGACGTATTTCTATATTATTGTTTTATTATAAACGAACTTGTGATGGCTACTATATATGCAAGTTGAAGTATTTCTATGTTATGGTTTTATTATAAAAGAACTTATGAAGGCTACTATATTGCAAGTAGTAGTATTTCTATATTATTCTAATATTTGAGAGTACTGAAAATACACTAACCTAGAAAATATTGTTTTATTATAAAAAAACCTATGATGGGTACTATATATGCGAGTAGAAGTATTTCTATATTATTGTTTTATTATAAACGAACTTATGATGGCTACTATATGTGCAAGTAGAAGTATTTTCTATATTATTGTTTTATTATAAACGAACTTGTGATGGCTACTATATATGCTAGTTTAAGTATTTCTATGTTATTGTTTTATTATAAATGCACTTGTTATGGCTACTATATATGCAAGTGGAAGTATTTCTATATTATTGTTTTATTATAAACGAACTTATGATGGCTACTATATTGCAAGTTGAAGTATTTCTATATTATTGTTTTATTATAAAACCATTTGTGACGGCTACTATATTGCAAGTAGAAGCATTTTCTATATTATTCTAATATGTGAGAGTACTGTAAATACACTAACCTAGAAAATATTGGTTTATAATAAAAAAACTTATGATGGCTACTATATATGCAAGTAGAAGTATTTCTATGTTATTGTTTTATTATAAAAGAACTTATAATGGCTACTATATGTGCAAGTAGAAGTAGTTTCTATATTATTCTCATATTTGAGAGTACTTAAAATACCCTAACCTAGAAAATAATGTTTTATTATAATAGAACTTATGATGGCTACTATATGTGCAAGTAGACGTATTTCTATATTATTGTTTTATTATAAAAGAACTTATGATGGCTACTATATGTGCAAGTGGAAGTATTTATATGTTATTGTTTTATTATAAAAGAACTTATGATGGCTACTATATGTGGGAGTAGACGTATTTCTATATTATTGTTTTATTATAAACGAACTTGTGATGGCTACTATATATGCAAGTTGAAGTATTTCTATGTTATGGTTTTATTATAAAAGAACTTATGAAGGCTACTATATTGCAAGTAGTAGTATTTCTATATTATTCTAATATTTGAGAGTACTTAAAATACCCTAACCTAGAAAATAATGTTTTATTATAATAGAACTTATGATGGCTACTATATGTGCAAGTAGACGTATTTCTATATTATTGTTTTATTATAAAAGAACTTATGATGGCTACTATATGTGCAAGTGGAAGTATTTATATGTTATTGTTTTATTATAACAAAAACTTATGATGGCTACTCTATGTGCAAGTAGAAGTATTTTCTATATTATTCTAATTTTTGAGAGACCGTAAAATGCTCTAACCTAGAAAATATTGTTTTATTATAAAAGAACTTATAATGGCTACTATATGTGCAAGAAGTAGTATTTCTATATTATTCTAATATTTGAGAGTACTTAAAATACCCTAACCTAGAAAATAATCATTTATTATAAAAAAAACCCATGATGGGTACTATATATGCGAGTAGAAGTATTTCTATGTTATTGTTTTATTATAATAGAACTTGTGATGGCTACTATATATGCAAGTGGAAGTATTTCTATGTTATTGTTTTATTATAAAAGAGCTTATAATGGCTACTATATGTGCAAGAAGTAGTATTTCTATATTATTGTTTTATTATAACAAAAACTTATGATGGCTACTCTATGTGCAAGTAGAAGTATTTTATATATTATTCTAATTTTTGAGAGACCGTAAAATGCTTTAACCTAGAAAATATTGTTTTATTATAAAAGAACTTATGAAGGCTACTATATTGCAAGTAGAAGTATTTCTATATTATTGTTTTATTATAAAAGAACTTATGATGGCTACTATATTGCAAGTAGAAGTATTTCTATATTATTCTAATATTTGAGAGTATTGTAAATACACTAACCTAGAAAATATTGGTATATTATAAAAAAACTTATGATGGCTACTATATATGCAAGTAGAAGTATTTCTATGTTATTGTTTTATTATAAAAGAACTTATAATGGCTACTATATGTGCAAGTAGAAGTATTTTCTATATTATTCTCATATTTGAGAGTACTTAAAATACCCTAACCAGGAAAATAATGTTTTATTATAATAGAACTTATGATGGCTACTATATATGCAAGTGGAAGTATTTATATGTTATTGTTTTATTATAAAAGAACTTATGATGGCTACTATATTACAAGTAGAAGTATTTCTATATTATTGTTTTATTATAAAAGAACTTATGATGGCTACTATATTGCAAGTAGAAGTATTTCTATATTATTGTTTTATTATAAAACCATTTGTGACGGCTACTATATTGCAAGTAGAAGCATTTTCTATATTATTCTAATATGTGAGAGTACTGTAAATACACTAACCTAGAAAATATTGGTTTATTATAAAAAAACTTATGATGGCTACTATATATGCAAGTAGAAGTATTTCTATGTTATTGTTTTATTATAAAAGAACTTATAATGGCTACTATATGTGCAAGTAGAAGTAGTTTCTATATTATTCTCATATTTGAGAGTACTTGAAATACCCTAACCTGGAAAATCATGTTTTATTATAATAGAACTTATGATGGCTACTATATATGCAAGTGGAAGTATTTATATGTTATTGTTTTATTATAAAAGAACTTATGATGGCTACTATATTACAAGTAGAAGTATTTCTATATTATTGTTTTATTATAAAAGAACTTATGATGGCTACTATATTGCAAGTAGAAGTATTTCTATATTATTCTAATTTTTGAGAGTATTGTAAACACACTAACCTAGAAAATATTGGTTTATTATAAAAAAACTTATGATGGCTACTATATATGCAAGTAGAAGTATTTCTATGTTATTGTTTTATTATAAAAGAACTTATAATGGCTACTATATGTGCAAGTAGAAGTATTTTCTATATTATTCTCATATTTGAGAGTACTTAAAATACCCTAACCTGGAAAATAATGTTTTATTATAATAGAACTTATGATGGCTACTATATATGCAAGTGGAAGTATTTATATGTTATTGTTTTATTATAAAAGAACTTATGATGGCTACTATATGTGGGAGTAGACGTATTTCTATATTATTGTTTTATTATAAACGAACTTGTGATGGCTACTATATATGCAAGTTGAAGTATTTCTATGTTATGGTTTTATTATAAAAGAACTTGTGAAGGCTACTATATTGCAAGTAGTAGTATTTCTATATTATTCTAATATTTGAGAGTACTTAAAATACCCTAACCTAGAAAATAATGTTTTATTATAATAGAACTTATGATGGCTACTATATGTGCAAGTAGACGTATTTCTATATTATTGTTTTATTATAAAAGAACTTATGATGGCTACTATATGTGCAAGTGGAAGTATTTATATGTTATTGTTTTATTATAACAAAAACTTATGATGGCTACTATATATGCAAGTGGAAGTATTTCTATGTTATTGTTTTATTATAAAAGAGCTTATAATGGCTACTATATGTGCAAGAAGTAGTATTTCTATATTATTGTTTTATTATAACAAAAACTTATGATGGCTACTCTATGTGCAAGTAGAAGTATTTTCTATATTATTCTAATTTTTGAGAGACCGTAAAATGCTTTAACCTAGAAAATATTGTTTTATTATAATAGAACTTATGATGGCTACTATATGTGCAAGTAGACGTATTTCTATATTATTGTTTTATTATAAAAGAACTTATGATGGCTACTATATTGCAAGTAGAAGTATTTCTATATTATTCTAATATTTGAGAGTATTGTAAATACACTAACCTAGAAAATATTGGTTTATTTTAAAAAAAACTTATGATGGCTACTATATATGCAAGTAGAAGTATTTCTATGTTATTGTTTTATTATAAAAGAACTTATAATGGCTACTATATGTGCAAGTAGAAGTATTTTCTATATTATTCTCATATTTGAGAGTACTTAAAATACCCTAACCTGGAAAATAATGTTTTATTATAATAGAACTTATGATGGCTACTATATATGCAAGTGGAAGTATTTATATGTTATTGTTTTATTATAAAAGAACTTATGATGGCTACTATATTACAAGTAGAAGTATTTCTATATTATTGTTTTGTTATAAAAGAACTTATGATGGCTACTATATTGCAAGTAGAAGTATTTCTATATTATTGTTTTATTATAAAACCATTTGTGACGGCTACTATATTGCAAGTAGAAGCATTTTCTATATTATTCTAATATGTGAGAGTACTGTAAATACACTAACCTAGAAAATATTGGTTTATTATAAAAAAACTTATGATGGCTACTATATATGCAAGTAGAAGTATTTCTATGTTATTGTTTTATTATAAAAGAACTTATAATGGCTACTATATGTGCAAGTAGAAGTATTTTCTATATTATTCTCATATTTGAGAGTACTTAAAATACCCTAACCTGGAAAATAATGTTTTATTATAATAGAACTTATGATGGCTACTATATATGCAAGTGGAAGTATTTATATGTTATTGTTTTATTATAAAAGAACTTATGATGGCTACTATATGTGGGAGTAGACGTATTTCTATATTATTGTTTTATTATAAACGGACTTGTGATGGCTACTATATATGCAAGTTGAAGTATTTCTATGTTATGGTTTTATTATAAAAGAACTTGTGAAGGCTACTATATTGCAAGTAGTAGTATTTCTATATTATTCTAATATTTGAGAGTACTTAAAATACCCTAACCTAGAAAATAATGTTTTATTATAATAGAACTTATGATGGCTACTATATGTGCAAGTAGACGTATTTCTATATTATTGTTTTATTATAAAAGAACTTATGATGGCTACTATATGTGCAAGTGGAAGTATTTATATGTTATTGTTTTATTATAACAAAAACTTATGATGGCTACTCTATGTGCAAGTAGAAGTATTTTCTATATTATTCTAATCTTTGAGAGACCGTAAAATGCTCTAACCTAGAAAATATTGTTTTATTATAAAAGAACTTACAATGGCTACTATATGTGCAAGAAGTAGTATTTCTATATTATTCTAATATTTGAGAGTACTTAAAATACCCTAACCTAGAAAATAATCATTTATTATAAAAAAAACCCATGATGGGTACTAGATATGCGAGTAGAAGTATTTCTATGTTATTGTTTTATTATAATAGAACTTGTGATGGCTACTATATATGCAAGTGGAAGTATTTCTATGTTATTGTTTTATTATAAAAGAGCTTATAATGGCTACTATATGTGCAAGAAGTAGTATTTCTATATTATTGTTTTATTATAACAAAAACTTATGATGGCTACTCTATGTGCAAGTAGAAGTATTTTCTATATTATTCTAATTTTTGAGAGACCGTAAAATGCTTTAACCTAGAAAATATTGTTTTATTATAATAGAACTTATGATGGCTACTATATGTGCAAGTAGACGTATTTCTATATTATTGTTTTATTATAAAAGAACTTATGATGGCTACTATATTGCAAGTAGAAGTATTTCTATATTATTCTAATATTTGAGAGTATTGTAAATACACTAACCTAGAAAATATTGGTTTATTTTAAAAAAAACTTATGATGGCTACTATATATGCAAGTAGAAGTATTTCTATGTTATTGTTTTATTATAAAAGAACTTATAATGGCTACTATATGTGCAAGTAGAAGTATTTTCTATATTATTCTCATATTTGAGAGTACTTAAAATACCCTAACCTGGAAAATAATGTTTTATTATAATAGAACTTATGATGGCTACTATATATGCAAGTGGAAGTATTTATATGTTATTGTTTTATTATAAAAGAACTTATGATGGCTACTATATTACAAGTAGAAGTATTTCTATATTATTGTTTTGTTATAAAAGAACTTATGATGGCTACTATATTGCAAGTAGAAGTATTTCTATATTATTGTTTTATTATAAAACCATTTGTGACGGCTACTATATTGCAAGTAGAAGCATTTTCTATATTATTCTAATATGTGAGAGTACTGTAAATACACTAACCTAGAAAATATTGGTTTATTATAAAAAAACTTATGATGGCTACTATATATGCAAGTAGAAGTATTTCTATGTTATTGTTTTATTATAAAAGAACTTATAATGGCTACTATATGTGCAAGTAGAAGTAGTTTCTATATTATTCTCATATTTGAGAGTACTTGAAATACCCTAACCTGGAAAATAATGTTTTATTATAATAGAACTTATGATGGCTACTATATATGCAAGTGGAAGTATTTATATGTTATTGTTTTATTATAAAAGAACTTATGATGGCTACTATATTACAAGTAGAAGTATTTCTATATTATTGTTTTATTATAAAAGAACTTATGATGGCTACTATATTGCAAGTAGAAGTATTTCTATATTATTGTTTTATTATAAAACCATTTGTGACGGCTACTATATTGCAAGTAGAAGCATTTTCTATATTATTCTAATATGTGAGAGTACTGTAAATACACTAACCTAGAAAATATTGGTTTATTATAAAAAAAACTTATGATGGCTACTATATATGCAAGTAGAAGTATTTCTATGTTATTGTTTTATTATAAAAGAACTTATAATGGCTACTATATGTGCAAGTAGAAGTATTTTCTATATTATTCTCATATTTGAGAGTACTTAAAATACCCTAACCTGGAAAATAATGTTTTATTATAATAGAACTTATGATGGCTACTATATATGCAAGTGGAAGTATTTATATGTTATTGTTTTATTATAAAAGAACTTATGATGGCTACTATATTACAAGTAGAAGTATTTCTATATTATTGTTTTATTATAAAAGAACTTATGATGGCTACTATATTGCAAGTAGAAGTATTTCTATATTATTGTTTTATTATAAAACCATTTGTGACGGCTACTATATTGCAAGTAGAAGCATTTTCTATATTATTCTAATATGTGAGAGTACTGTAAATACACTAACCTAGAAAATATTGGTTTATTATAAAAAAAACTTATGATGGCTACTATATATGCAAGTAGAAGTACTTCTATGTTATTGTTTTATTATAAAAGAACTTATAATGGCTACTATATGTGCAAGTAGAAGTATTTTCTATATTATTCTCATATTTGAGAGTACTTAAAACACCCTAACCTGGAAAATAATGTTTTATTATAATAGAACTTATGATGGCTACTATATATGGAAGTGGAAGTATTTATATGTTATTGTTTTATTATAAAAGAACTTATGATGGCTACTATATGTGCAAGTGGAAGTATTTGTATGTTATTGTTTTATTATAACAAAAACTTATGATGGCTACTATATGTGCAAGTAGACGTATTTCTATATTATTGTTTTATTATAAACGAACTTATGATGGCTACTATATATGCAAGTGGAAGTATTTCGATGTTATTGTTTTATTATAAAAGAGCTTATAGTGGGTACTATATATGCAAGTGGAAGTATTTCGATGTTATTGTTTTATTATAAAACAACTTATAATGGCTACTATATGTGCAAGTAGAAGTAGTTTCTATATTATTCTCATATTTGAGAGTACTTAAAATACCCTAACCTAGAAAATAATGTTTTATTATAAAAGAACTTATAATGGCTACTATATGTGCAAGACGTAGTATTTCTATATTATTCTAATATTTGAGAGTACTTAAAATACCCTAACCTAGAAAATAATCATTTATTATAAAAAAAAACCTATGATGGGTACTATATATGCGAGTAGAAGTATTTCTATGTTATTGTTTTATTATAATAGAAATTGTGATGGCTACTATATATGCAAGTGGAAGTATTTCTATGTTATTGTTTTATTATTAAAGAGCTTATAATGGCTACTATATGTGCAAGAAGTAGTATTTCTATATTATTGTTATATTATAACAAAAACTTATGATGGCTACTCTATGTGCAAGTAGAAGTATTTTCTATATTATTCTAATTTTTGAGAGACCGTAAAATGCTTTAACCTAGAGAATATTGTTTTATTATAAAAGAACTTATGAAGGCTACTATATTGCAAGTAGAAGTATTTCTATATTATTGTTTTATTATAAAAGAACTTATGATGGCTACTATATTGCAAGTAGAAGTATTTCTATATTATTCTAATATTTGAGAGTATTGTAAATACACTAACCTAGAAAATATTGGTTTATTATAAAAAAAACTTATGATGGCTACTATATATGCAAGTAGAAGTATTTCTATGTTATTGTTTTATTATAAAAGAACTTATAATGGCTACTATATGTGCAAGTAGAAGTATTTTCTATATTATTCTCATATTTGAGAGTACTTAAAATACCCTAACCAGGAAAATAATGTTTTATTATAATAGAGCTTATGATGGCTACTATATATGCAAGTGGAAGTATTTCTATGTTATTGTTTTATTATAAAAGAACTTATAATGGCTACTATATGTGCAAGTAGAAGTATTTTCTATATTATTCTCATATTTGAGAGTACTTAAAATACCCTAATCAGGAAAATAATGTTTTATTATAATAGAGCTTATGATGGCTACTATATATGCAAGTGGAAGTATTTATATGTTATTGTTTTATTATAAAAGAACTTATGATGGCTACTATATTACAAGTAGAAGTATTTCTATATTATTGTTTTATTATAAAAGAACTTATAATGGCTACTATATTGCAAGTAGAAGTATTTCTATATTATTGTTTTATTATAAAACCATTTGTGACGGCTACTATATTGCAAGTAGAAGCATTTTCTATATTATTCTAATATGTGAGAGTACTGTAAATGCACTAACCTAGAAAATATTGGTTTATTATAAAAAAACTTATGATGGCTACTATATATGCAAGTAGAAGTATTTCTATGTTATTGTTTTATTATAAAAGAACTTATAATGGCTACTATATGTGCAAGTGGAAGTATTTGTATGTTATTGTTTTATTATAACAAAAACTTATGATGGCTACTATATGTGCAAGTAGACGTATTTCTATATTATTGTTTTATTATAAACGAACTTATGATGGCTACTATATATGCTAGTGGAAGTATTTCTATGTTATTGTTTTATTATAAAAGAACTTGTGATGGCTACTATATATGCAAGTGGAAGTATTTCGATGTTATTGTTTTATTATAAAAGAGCTTATAGTGGGTACTATATATGCAAGTGGAAGTATTTCGATGTTATTGTTTTATTATAAAAGAGCTTATAGTGGGTACTATATATGCAAGTGGAAGTATTTCGATGTTATTGTTTTATTATAAAACAACTTATAATGGCTACTATATGTGCAAGTAGAAGTATTTTCTATATTATTCTCATATTTGAGAGTACTTAAAATACCCTAACCTGGAAAATAATGTTTTATTATAATTGAACTTATGATGGCTACTATATGTGCAAGTAGACGTTTTTCTATATTAGTGTTTTATTATAAACGAACTTATGATGGCTAATATATATGCAAGTGGAAGTGTTTGTATGTTATTGTTTTATTATAAAAGAACTTGTTATGGCTACTATATATGCAAGTGGAAGTATTTCTATATTATTGTTTTATTATAAACGAACTTATGATGGCTACTATATATGCTAGTGGAAGTATTTCTATGTTATTGTTTTATTATAAAAGAACTTGTGATGGCTACTATATATGCAAGTGGAAGTATTTCGATGTTATTGTTTTATTATAAAAGAGCTTATAGTGGGTACTATATATGCAAGTGGAAGTATTTCGATGTTATTGTTTTATTATAAAACAACTTATAATGGCTACTATATGTGCAAGTAGAAGTATTTTCTATATTATTCTCATATTTGAGAGTACTTAAAATACCCTAACCTGGAAAATAATGTTTTATTATAATAGAACTTATGATGGCTACTATATGTGCAAGTAGACGTTTTTCTATATTAGTGTTTTATTATAAACGAACTTATGATGGCTACTATATGTGCAAGTGGAAGTATTTATATGTTATTGTTTTATTATAAAAGAACTTGTGATGGGTACTATATATGCGAGTAGAAGTATTTCTATGTTATTGTTTTATTATAAAAGAACTTATAATGGCTACTATATGTGCAAGTAGAAGTATTTTCTATATTATTCTCATATTTGAGAGTACTTAAAATAGTCTAACATAGAAAATATTGTTTTATTTTAAAATAACTTATGATGGCTACTATATTGCAAGTAGAAGTATTTCTTTATTTGTGTTTTATTATAAAAGTACTTATGATGGCGAATATATTGCAAGTAGAAGTATTTCTATATTATTCTAATATTTGAGAGTACTTAAAATGCACTAACCTAGAAAATATTGTTTTATTATAAAAGAACTTATGATGGCTACTATATTGCAAGTAGTAGTATTTTCTATGTTATTCTAATATCTGCGAGTACAGAAAATACACTAACCTAGAAAATATTGCTTTATAATAAAAAAAACCTATGATGGGTACTATATATGCGAGTAGAAGTATTTCTATGTGATTGTTTTGTTATAAAAGAACTTATGATGGCTACTATATGTGCAAGTAGAAGTAGTTTCTATATGATTCTCATATTTGAGAGTACTTAAAATACCCTAACCTAGAAAATAATGTTTTATTATAATAGAACTTATGATGGCTACTATATGTGCAAGTAGACGTATTTCTATATTATTGTTTTATTATAAAAAAACTTATGATGGCTACTATATATGCAAGTAGAAGTATTTCTATGTTATTGTTTTATTATAAAAGAACTTATAATGGCTACTATATGTGCAAGTAGAAGTAGTTTCTATATTATTCTCATATTTGAGAGTACTTGAAATACCCTAACCTAGAAAATAATGTTTCATTATAATAGAACTTATGATGGCTACTATATGTGCAAGTAGACGTATTTCTATATTATTGTTTTATTATAAAACCATTTGTGACGGCTACTATATTGCAAGTAGAAGCATTTTCTATATTATTCTAATATGTGAGAGTACTGTAAATACACTAACCTAGAAAATATTGGTTTATTATAAAAAAACTTATGATGGCTACTATATATGCAAGTAGAAGTATTTCTATGTTATTGTTTTATTATAAAAGAACTTATAATGGCTACTATATGTGCAAGTAGAAGTAGTTTCTATATTATTCTCATATTTGAGAGTACTTAAAATACCCTAACCTAGAAAATAATGTTTTATTATAATAGAACTTATGATGGCTACTATATGTGCAAGTAGACGTATTTCTATATTATAGTTTTATTATAAAAGAACTTATGATGGCTACTATATTGCAAGTAGAAGTATTTCTATATTATTCTAATATTTGAGAGTATTGTAAATACACTAACCTAGAAAATATTGGTTTATTTTAAAAAAACTTATGATGGCTACTATATATGCAAGTAGAAGTACTTCTATGTTATTGTTTTATTATAAAAGAACTTATAATGGCTACTATATGTGCAAGTAGAAGTATTTTCTATATTATTCTCATATTTGAGAGTACTTAAAACACCCTAACCTGGAAAATAATGTTTTATTATAATAGAACTTATGATGGCTACTATATATGGAAGTGGAAGTATTTATATGTTATTGTTTTATTATAAAAGAACTTATGATGGCTACTATATGTGCAAGTGGAAGTATTTGTATGTTATTGTTTTATTATAACAAAAACTTATGATGGCTACTATATGTGCAAGTAGACGTATTTCTATATTATTGTTTTATTATAAACGAACTTATGATGGCTACTATATATGCAAGTGGAAGTATTTCGATGTTATTGTTTTATTATAAAAGAGCTTATAGTGGGTACTATATATGCAAGTGGAAGTATTTCGATGTTATTGTTTTATTATAAAACAACTTATAATGGCTACTATATGTGCAAGTAGAAGTAGTTTCTATATTATTCTCATATTTGAGAGTACTTAAAATACCCTAACCTAGAAAATAATGTTTTATTATAAAAGAACTTATAATGGCTACTATATGTGCAAGACGTAGTATTTCTATATTATTCTAATATTTGAGAGTACTTAAAATACCCTAACCTAGAAAATAATCATTTATTATAAAAAAAAACCTATGATGGGTACTATATATGCGAGTAGAAGTATTTCTATGTTATTGTTTTATTATAATAGAAATTGTGATGGCTACTATATATGCAAGTGGAAGTATTTCTATGTTATTGTTTTATTATTAAAGAGCTTATAATGGCTACTATATGTGCAAGAAGTAGTATTTCTATATTATTGTTATATTATAACAAAAACTTATGATGGCTACTATATTGCAAGTAGAAGTATTTCTATATTATTCTAATATTTGAGAGTATTGTAAACACACTAACCTAGAAAATATTGGTTTATTATAAAAAAACTTATGATGGCTACTATATATGCAAGTAGAAGTATTTCTATGTTATTGTTTTATTATAAAAGAACTTATAATGGCTACTATATGTGCAAGTAGAAGTATTTTCTATATTATTCTCATATTTGAGAGTACTTAAAATACCCTAACCTGGAAAATAATGTTTTATTATAATAGAACTTATGATGGCTACTATATATGCAAGTGGAAGTATTTATATGTTATTGTTTTATTATAAAAGAACTTATGATGGCTACTATATGTGGGAGTAGACGTATTTCTATATTATTGTTTTATTATAAACGAACTTGTGATGGCTACTATATATGCAAGTTGAAGTATTTCTATGTTATGGTTTTATTATAAAAGAACTTATGAAGGCTACTATATTGCAAGTAGTAGTATTTCTATATTATTCTAATATTTGAGAGTACTGAAAATACACTAACCTAGAAAATATTGTTTTATTATAAAAAAACCTATGATGGGTACTATATATGCGAGTAGAAGTATTTCTATATTATTGCTTTATTATAAACGAACTTATGATGGCTACTATATGTGCAAGTAGAAGTATTTTCTATATTATTGTTTTATTATAAACGAACTTGTGATGGCTACTATATATGCTAGTTTAAGTATTTCTATGTTATTGTTTTATTATAAATGAACTTGTTATGGCTACTATATATGCAAGTGGAAGTATTTCTATATTATTGTTTTATTATAAACGAACTTATGATGGCTACTATATTGCAAGTAGAAGTATTTCTATATTATTGTTTTATTATAAAACCATTTGTGACGGCTACTATATTGCAAGTAGAAGCATTTTCTATATTATTCTAATATGTGAGAGTACTGTAAATACACTAACCTAGAAAATATTGGTTTATTATAAAAAAACTTATGATGGCTACTATATATGCAAGTAGAAGTATTTCTATGTTATTGTTTTATTATAAAAGAACTTATAATGGCTACTATATGTGCAAGTAGAAGTAGTTTCTATATTATTCTCATATTTGAGAGTACTTGAAATACCCTAACCTAGAAAATAATGTTTTATTATAATAGAACTTATGATGGCTACTATATGTGCAAGTAGACGTATTTCTATATTATTGTTTTATTATAAAAGAACTTATGATGGCTACTATATTGCAAGTAGAAGTATTTCTATATTATTCTAATATTTGAGAGTATTGTAAATACACTAACCTAGAAAATATTGGTTTATTTAAAAAAAAACTTATGATAGCTACTATATATGCAAGTAGAAGTATTTCTATGTTATTGTTTTATTATAAAAGAACTTATAATGGCTACTATATGTGCAAGTAGAAGTATTTTCTATATTATTCTCATATTTGAGAGTACTTAAAATACCCTAACCTGGAAAATAATGTTTTATTATAATAGAACTTATGATGGCTACTATATATGCAAGTGGAAGTATTTATATGTTATTGTTTTATTATAAAAGAACTTATGATGGCTACTATATTACAAGTAGAAGTATTTCTATATTATTGTTTTATTATAAAAGAACTTATGATGGCTACTATATTGCAAGTAGAAGTATTTCTATATTATTCTAATATTTGAGAGTATTGTAAACACACTAACCTAGAAAATATTGGTTTATTATAAAAAAAACTTATGATGGCTACTATATATGCAAGTAGAAGTATTTCTATGTTATTGTTTTATTATAAAAGAACTTATAATGGCTACTATATGTGCAAGTAGAAGTATTTTCTATATTATTCTCATATTTGAGAGTACTTAAAATACCCTAACCTGGAAAATAATGTTTTATTATAATAGAACTTATGATGGCTACTATATATGTAAGTGGAAGTATTTATATGTTATTGTTTTATTATAAAAGAACTTATGATGGCTACTATATGTGGGAGTAGACGTATTTCTATATTATTGTTTTATTATAAACGAACTTGTGATGGCTACTATATATGCAAGTTGAAGTATTTCTATGTTATGGTTTTATTATAAAAGAACTTATGAAGGCTACTATATTGCAAGTAGTAGTATTTCTATATTATTCTAATATTTGAGAGTACTGAAAATACACTAACCTAGAAAATATTGTTTTATTATAAAAAAACCTATGATGGGTACTATATATGCGAGTAGAAGTATTTCTATATTATTGTTTTATTATAAACGAACTTATGATGGCTACTATATGTGCAAGTAGAAGTATTTATATGTTATTGTTTTATTATAGCAAAAACTTATGATGGCTACTCTATGTGCAAGTAGAAGTATTTTCTATATTATTCTAATTTTTGAGAGACCGTAAAATGCTCTAACCTAGAAAATATTGTTTTATTATAAAAGAACTTATAATGGCTACTATATGTGCAAGAAGTAGTATTTCTATATTATTCTAATATTTGAGAGTACTTAAAATACCCTAACCTAGAAAATAATCATTTATTATAAAAAAAACCTATGATGGGTACTATATATGCGAGTAGAAGTATTTCTATGTTATTGTTTTATTATAAAAGAACTTGTGATGGCTACTATATATGCAAGTGGAAGTATTTCTATGTTATTGTTTTATTATAAAAGAGCTTATAATGGCTACTATATGTGCAAGAAGTAGTATTTCTATATTATTGTTTTATTATAACAAAAACTTATGATGGCTACTCTATGTGCAAGTAGATGTAGTTTCTATATTATTCTAATTTTTGAGAGACCGTAAAATGCTCTACACTAGAAAATATTGTTTTATTATAAAAGAACTTATGAAGGCTACTATATTGCAAGTAGAAGTATTTCTATATTATTGTTTTATTATATAAGAACTTATAATGGCTACTATATTGCAAGTAGAAGTATTTCTATATTATTCTAATATTTGAGAGTATTGTAAATACACTAACCTAGAAAATATTGGTTTATTATAAAAAAACTTATGATGGCTATTATATATGCAAGTAGAAGTATTTCTATGTTATTGTTTTATTATAAAAGAACTTATAATGGCTACTATATGTGCAAGTAGAAGTATTTTCTATATTATTCTCATATTTGAGAGTACTTAAAATACCCTAACCTGGAAAATAATGTTTTATTATAATAGAACTTATGATGGCTGCTATATTGCAAGTAGAAGTATTTTCTATATTATTCTAATTTTTGAGAGACCGTAAAATGCTTTAACCTAGAAAATATTGTTTTATTATAAAAGAACTTATGAAGGCTACTATATTGCAAGTAGAAGTATTTCTATATTATTGTTTTATTATAAAAGAACTTATGATGGCTACTATATTGCAAGTAGAAGTATTTCTATATTATTCTAATATTTGAGAGTATTGTAAATACACTAACCTAGAAAATATTGGTTTATTATAAAAAAACTTATGATGGCTACTATATATGCAAGTAGAAGTATTTCTATGTTATTGTTTTATTATAAAAGAACTTATAATGGCTACTATATGTGCAAGTAGAAGTAGTTTCTATATTATTCTCATATTTGAGAGTACTTAAAATAGTCTAACATAGAAAATATTGTTTTATTTTAAAATAACTTATGATGGCTACTATATTGCAAGTAGAAGTATTTCTTTATTTGTGTTTTATTATAAAAGTACTTATGATGGCGAATATATTGCATGTAGAAGTATTTCTATATTATTCTAATATTTGAGAGTACTTAAAATGCACTAACCTAGAAAATATTGTTTTATTATAAAAGAACTTATGATGGCTACTATATTGCAAGTAGTAGTATTTTCTATGTTATTCTAATATCTGAGAGTACAGAAAATACACTAACCTAGAAAATATTGCTTTATAATAAAAAAAAACCTATGATGGGTACTATATATGCGAGTAGAAGTATTTCTATGTGATTGTTTTGTTATAAAAGAACTTATGATGGCTACTATATGTGCAAGTAGACGTATTTCTATATTATTGTTTTATTATAAACGAACTTATGATGGCTACTATATATGCTAGTGGAAGTATTTCTATGTTATTGTTTTATTATAAAAGACCTTGTGATGGCTACTATATATGCAAGTGGAAGTATTTCGATGTTATTGTTTTATTATAAAAGAGCTTATAGTGGGTACTATATATGCAAGTGGAAGTATTTCAATGTTATTGTTTTATTATAATACAACTTGCTTTGAATTGAACCCCGAGACGAGCCTGAGGAATCTGGTGAGGCGCGGGTGGGGAGTTTAAGGAGAGTTGAGGAGGACCGCACGACGTCGTACAGCACGTGGCCGGCACGAATACACGAACACGTGATTGAGGATAACCCAAAGAGTATTTATTAACCTACGCACTTAAAACTAGGAATTATAATGGTTGAGGAGCACACGAGCGTCTTCCTAAGAATCCCTGAGTACGCACGGTTCGTCTGATGCGCACTAGACCGAGATAACGCACATTAACGGCACCTGAGAATGATAATGAACGAGAACGCACCGATCGCTTCTGAACGCACTTACACTACTATGAAATATAACTTGAGGGGCACCAAAGCGTCTTTCGATCCCTTTGAGAAGTCCTTAAGCACTACACTGAGAACGCACCGGGGAAGGAATTCACAATTAACTCGCACGAGAAAAGAACCTGTCGCCAGGATAGAGAAGACGGTAATGGCCGTCGAGAGCACGCGGGAAGCGCGAGAGTACAATTGCCCGAGAAGAACGCGACGCGGCGCTGCTAATTAGCAGGCGCGTTTACATACAGTATCGCCCGAGTATCGACCGTGTTATTGATTCCGGTGAGAACGTCGCGGGCGCCCATTGGCCGCCCGCCCGAGGTGACTGTAAATACGCAACACAACTTATAATGGCTACTATATATGCAAGTGGAAGTATTTATATGTTATTGTTTTATTATAAAAGAACTTATGATGGCTACTATATTACAAGAAGAAGTATTTCTATATTATTGTTTTATTATAAAAGAACTTATGATGGCTACTATATATGCAAGTAGAAGTATTTCTATGTTAATGTTTTATTATAAAAGAACTTATAATGGCTACTATATATGCAAGTAGAAGTATTTTCTATATTATTCTCATATTTGAGAGTACTTAAAACACCCTAACCTGGAAAATAATGTTTTATTATAATAGAACTTATGATGGCTACTATATATGGAAGTGGAAGTATTTATATGTTATTGTTTTATTATAAAAGAACTTATGATGGCTACTATATGTGCAAGTGGAAGTATTTGTATGTTATTGTTTTATTATAACAAAAACTTATGATGGCTACTATATGTGCAAGTAGACGTATTTCTATATTATTGTTTTATTATAAACGAACTTATGATGGCTACTATATATGCTAGTGGAAGTATTTCTATGTTATTGTTTTATTATAAAAGAACTTGTGATGGCTACTATATATGCAAGTGGAAGTATTTCGATGTTATTGTTTTATTATAAAAGAGCTTATAGTGGGTACTATATATGCGAGTGGAAGTATTTCGATGTTATTGTTTTATTATAAAACAACTTATAATGGCTACTATATGTGCAAGTAGAAGTATTTTCTATATTATTCTCATATTTGAGAGTACTTAAAATACCCTAACCTGGAAAATAATGTTTTATTATAATAGAACTTATGATGGCTACTATATGTGCAAGTAGACGTTTTTCTATATTAGTGTTTTATTATAAACGAACTTATGATGGCTAATATATATGCAAGTGGAAGTGTTTGTATGTTATTGTTTTATTATAAAAGAACTTGTTATGGCTACTATATATGCAAGTGGAAGTATTTCTATATTATTGTTTTATTATAAACGAACTTATGATGGCTACTATATATGCTAGTGGAAGTATTTCTATGTTATTGTTTTATTATAAAAGAACTTGTGATGGCTACTATATATGCAAGTGGAAGTATTTCGATGTTATTGTTTTATTATAAAAGAGCTTATAGTGGGTACTATATATGCAAGTGGAAGTATTTCGATGTTATTGTTTTATTATAAAACAACTTATAATGGCTACTATATGTGCAAGTAGAAGTAGTTTCTATATGATTCTCATATTTGAAAGTACTTAAAATACCCTAGCCTAGAAAATAATGTTTTATTATAATAGAACTTATGATGGCTACTATATTGCAAGTAGTAGTATTTTCTATGTTATTCTAATATCTGAGAGTACAGAAAATACACTAACCTAGAAAATAATCATTTATTATAAAAAAAAACCTATGATGGGTACTATATATGCGAGTAGAAGTATTTCTATGTTATTGTTTTATTATAAAAGAACTTATAATGGCTACTATATGTGCAAGTAGAAGTATTTTCTATATTATTCTCATATTTGAGAGTACTTAAAATAGTCTAACATAGAAAATATTGTTTTATTTTAAAATAACTTATGATGGCTACTATATTGCAAGTAGAAGTATTTCTTTATTTGTGTTTTATTATAAAGTACTTATGATGGCGAATATATTGCATGTAGAAGTATTTCTATATTATTCTAATATTTGAGAGTACTTAAAATGCACTAACCTAGAAAATATTGTTTTATTATAAAAGAACTTATGATGGCTACTATATTGCAAGTAGTAGTATTTTCTATGTTATTCTAATATCTGAGAGTACAGAAAATACACTAACCTAGAAAATATTGCTTTATAATAAAAAAAACCTATGATGGGTACTATATATGCGAGTAGAAGTATTTCTATGTGATTGTTTTGTTATAAAAGAACTTATGATGGCTACTATATGTGCAAGTAGACGTATTTCTATATTATTGTTTTATTATAAACGAACTTATGATGGCTACTATATATGCTAGTGGAAGTATTTCTATGTTATTGTTTTATTATAAAAGACCTTGTGATGGCTACTATATATGCAAGTGGAAGTATTTCGATGTTATTGTTTTATTATAAAAGAGCTTATAGTGGGTACTATATATGCAAGTGGAAGTATTTCGATGTTATTGTTTTATTATAATACAACTTATAATGGCTACTATATATGCAAGTGGAAGTATTTATATGTTATTGTTTTATTATAAAAGAACTTATGATGGCTACTATATTACAAGAAGAAGTATTTCTATATTATTGTTTTATTATAAAAGAACTTATGATGGCTACTATATATGCAAGTAGAAGTGTTTCTATGTTAATGTTTTATTATAAAAGAATTTATAATGGCTACTATGTATGCAAGTAGAAGTATTTTCTATATTATTCTCATATTTGAGAGTACTTAAAACACCCTAACCTGGAAAATAATGTTTTGTTATAATAGAACTTATGATGACTACTATATATGGAAGTGGAAGTATTTATATGTTATTGTTTTATTATAACAAAAACTTATGATGGCTACTCTATGTGCAAGTAGAAGTATTTTCTATATTATTCTAATTTTTGAGAGACCGTAAAATGCTCTAACCTGAAAATATTGTTTTATTATAAAAGAACTTATAATGGCTACTATATGTGCAAGAAGTAGTATTTCTATATTATTCTAATATTTGAGAGTACTTAAAATACCCTAACCTAGAAAATAATCATTTATTATAAAAAAAACCTATGATGGGTACTATATATGCGAGTAGAAGTATTTCTATGTTATTGTTTTATTATAAAAGAACTTGTGATGGCTACTATATATGCAAGTGGAAGTATTTCTATGTTATTGTTTTATTATAAAAGAGCTTATAATGGCTACTATATGTGCAAGAAGTAGTATTTCTATATTATTGTTTTATTATAACAAAAACTTATGATGGCTACTCTATGTGCAAGTAGATGTAGTTTCTATATTATTCTAATTTTTGAGAGACCGTAAAATGCTCTACACTAGAAAATATTGTTTTATTATAAAAGAACTTATGAAGGCTACTATATTGCAAGTAGAAGTATTTCTATATTATTGTTTTATTATAAAAGAACTTATGATGGCTACTATATTGCAAGTAGAAGTATTTCTTTATTTGTGTTTTATTATAAAAGTACTTATGATGGCGAATATATTGCATGTAGAAGTATTTCTATATTATTCTAATATTTGAGAGTACTTAAAATGCACTAACCTAGAAAATATTGTTTTATTATAAAAGAACTTATGATGGCTACTATATTGCAAGTAGTAGTATTTTCTATGTTATTCTAATATCTGAGAGTACAGAAAACACACTAACCTAGAAAATATTGCTTTATAATAAAAAAAACCTATGATGGGTACTATATATGCGAGTAGAAGTATTTCTATGTGATTGTTTTGTTATAAAAGAACTTATGATGGCTACTATATTTGCAAGTAGACGTATTTCTATATTATTGTTTTATTATAAACGAACTTATGCTGGCTACTATATATGCTAGTGGAAGTATTTCTATGTTATTGTTTTATTATAAAAGACCTTGTGATGGCTACTATATATGCAAGTGGAAGTATTTCGATGTTATTGTTTTATTATAATAGAGCTTATAGTGGGTACTATATATGCAAGTGGAAGTATTTCGATGTTATTGTTTTATTATAATACAACTTATAATGGCTACTATATATGCAAGTGGAAGTATTTATATGTTATTGTTTTATTATAAAAGAACTTATGATGGCTACTATATTACAAGAAGAAGTATTTCTATATTATTGTTTTATTATAAAAGAACTTATGATGGCTACTATATATGCAAGTAGAAGTATTTCTATGTTAATGTTTTATTATAAAAGAACTTATAATGGCTACTATATATGCAAGTAGAAGTATTTTCTATATTATTCTCATATTTGAGAGTACTTAAAACACCCTAACCTGGAAAATAATGTTTTATTATAATAGAACTTATGATGGCTACTATATATGGAAGTGGAAGTATTTATATGTTATTGTTTTATTATAAAAGAACTTGTGATGGCTACTATATATGCAAGTGGAAGTATTTCGATGTTATTGTTTTATTATAAAAGAGCTTATAGTGGGTACTATATATGCGAGTGGAAGTATTTCGATGTTATTGTTTTATTATAAAACAACTTATAATGGGTACTATATGTGCAAGTAGAAGTATTTTCTATATTATTCTCATATTTGAGAGTACTTAAAATACCCTAACCTGGAAAATAATGTTTTATTATAATAGAACTTATGATGGCTACTATATGTGCAAGTAGACGTTTTTCTATATTAGTGTTTTATTATAAACGAACTTATGATGGCTAATATATATGCAAGTGGAAGTGTTTGTATGTTATTGTTTTATTATAAAAGAACTTGTTATGGCTACTATATATGCAAGTGGAAGTATTTCTATATTATTGTTTTATTATAAACGAACTTATGATGGCTACTATATATGCTAGTGGAAGTATTTCTATGTTATTGTTTTATTATAAAAGAACTTGTGATGGCTACTATATATGCAAGTGGAAGTATTTCGATGTTATTGTTTATTATAAAAGAGCTTATAGTGGGTACTATATATGCAAGTGGAAGTATTTCGATGTTATTGTTTTATTATAAAACAACTTATAATGGCTACTATATGTGCAAGTAGAAGTAGTTTCTATATGATACTCATATTTGAAAGTACTTAAAATACCCTAACCTAGAAAATAATGTTTTATTATAATAGAACTTATGATGGCTACTATATGTGCAAGTAGACGTATTTCTATATTATTGTTTTATTATAAAAGAACTTATGATGGCTACTATATGTGCAAGTGGAAGTATTTATATGTTATTGTTTTATTATAACAAAAACTTATGATGGCTACTCTATGTGCAAGTAGAAGTATTTTCTATATTATTCTAATTTTTGAGAGACCGTAAAATGCTCTAACCTAGAAAATATTGTTTTATTATAAAAGAACTTATAATGGCTACTATATGTGCAAGACGTAGTATTTCTATATTATTCTAATTTTTGAGAGTACTTAAAATACCCTAACCTAGAAAATAATCATTTATTATAAAAAAAACCTATGATGGGTACTATATATGCGAGTAGAAGTATTTCTATGTTATTGTTTTATTATAATAGATCTTGTGATGGCTACTATATATGCAAGTGGAAGTATTTCTATGTTATTGTTTTATTATAAAAGAGCTTATAATGGCTACTATATATGCAAGTGGAAGTATTTCGATGTTATTGTTTTATTATAAAAGAGCTTATAGTGGGTACTATATATGCAAGTGGAAGTATTTCGATGTTATTGTTTTATTATAAAACAACTTATAATGGCTACTATATGTGCAAGTAGAAGTAGTTTCTATATGATTCTCATATTTGAAAGTACTTAAAATACCCTAGCCTAGAAAATAATGTTTTATTATAATAGAACTTATGATGGCTACTATATTGCAAGTAGTAGTATTTTCTATGTTATTCTAATATCTGAGAGTACAGAAAATACACTAACCTAGAAAATAATCATTTATTATAAAAAAAAACCTATGATGGGTACTATATATGCGAGTAGAAGTATTTCTATGTTATTGTTTTATTATAAAAGAACTTATAATGGCTACTATATGTGCAAGTAGAAGTATTTTCTATATTATTCTCATATTTGAGAGTACTTAAAATAGTCTAACATAGAAAATATTGTTTTATTTTAAAATAACTTATGATGGCTACTATATTGCAAGTAGAAGTATTTCTTTATTTGTGTTTTATTATAAAGTACTTATGATGGCGAATATATTGCATGTAGAAGTATTTCTATATTATTCTAATATTTGAGAGTACTTAAAATGCACTAACCTAGAAAATATTGTTTTATTATAAAAGAACTTATGATGGCTACTATATTGCAAGTAGTAGTATTTTCTATGTTATTCTAATATCTGAGAGTACAGAAAATACACTAACCTAGAAAATATTGCTTTATAATAAAAAAAACCTATGATGGGTACTATATATGCGAGTAGAAGTATTTCTATGTGATTGTTTTGTTATAAAAGAACTTATGATGGCTACTATATGTGCAAGTAGACGTATTTCTATATTATTGTTTTATTATAAACGAACTTATGATGGCTACTATATATGCTAGTGGAAGTATTTCTATGTTATTGTTTTATTATAAAAGACCTTGTGATGGCTACTATATATGCAAGTGGAAGTATTTCGATGTTATTGTTTTATTATAAAAGAGCTTATAGTGGGTACTATATATGCAAGTGGAAGTATTTCGATGTTATTGTTTTATTATAATACAACTTATAATGGCTACTATATATGCAAGTGGAAGTATTTATATGTTATTGTTTTATTATAAAAGAACTTATGATGGCTACTATATTACAAGAAGAAGTATTTCTATATTATTGTTTTATTATAAAAGAACTTATGATGGCTACTATATATGCAAGTAGAAGTATTTCTATGTTAATGTTTTATTATAAAAGAATTTATAATGGCTACTATGTATGCAAGTAGAAGTATTTTCTATATTATTCTCATATTTGAGAGTACTTAAAACACCCTAACCTGGAAAATAATGTTTTGTTATAATAGAACTTATGATGACTACTATATATGGAAGTGGAAGTATTTATATGTTATTGTTTTATTATAACAAAAACTTATGATGGCTACTCTATGTGCAAGTAGAAGTATTTTCTATATTATTCTAATTTTTGAGAGACCGTAAAATGCTCTAACCTGAAAATATTGTTTTATTATAAAAGAACTTATAATGGCTACTATATGTGCAAGAAGTAGTATTTCTATATTATTCTAATATTTGAGAGTACTTAAAATACCCTAACCTAGAAAATAATCATTTATTATAAAAAAAACCTATGATGGGTACTATATATGCGAGTAGAAGTATTTCTATGTTATTGTTTTATTATAAAAGAACTTGTGATGGCTACTATATATGCAAGTGGAAGTATTTCTATGTTATTGTTTTATTATAAAAGAGCTTATAATGGCTACTATATGTGCAAGAAGTAGTATTTCTATATTATTGTTTTATTATAACAAAAACTTATGATGGCTACTCTATGTGCAAGTAGATGTAGTTTCTATATTATTCTAATTTTTGAGAGACCGTAAAATGCTCTACACTAGAAAATATTGTTTTATTATAAAAGAACTTATGAAGGCTACTATATTGCAAGTAGAAGTATTTCTATATTATTGTTTTATTATAAAAGAACTTATGATGGCTACTATATTGCAAGTAGAAGTATTTCTATATTATTCTAATATTTGAGAGTATTGTAAATACACTAACCTAGAAAATATTGGTTTATTATAAAAAAACTTATGATGGCTATTATATATGCAAGTAGAAGTATTTCTATGTTATTGTTTTATTATAAAAGAACTTATAATGGCTACTATATGTGCAAGTAGAAGTATTTTCTATATTATTCTCATATTTGAGAGTACTTAAAATACCCTAACCTGGAAAATAATGTTTTATTATAATAGAACTTATGATGGCTGCTATATTGCAAGTAGAAGTATTTTCTATATTATTCTAATTTTTGAGAGACCGTAAAATGCTTTAACCTAGAAAATATTGTTTTATTATAAAAGAACTTATGAAGGCTACTATATTGCAAGTAGAAGTATTTCTATATTATTGTTTTATTATAAAAGAACTTATGATGGCTACTATATTGCAAGTAGAAGTATTTCTATATTATTCTAATATTTGAGAGTATTGTAAATACACTAACCTAGAAAATATTGGTTTATTATAAAAAAACTTATGATGGCTACTATATATGCAAGTAGAAGTATTTCTATGTTATTGTTTTATTATAAAAGAACTTATAATGGCTACTATATGTGCAAGTAGAAGTAGTTTCTATATTATTCTCATATTTGAGAGTACTTAAAATAGTCTAACATAGAAAATATTGTTTTATTTTAAAATAACTTATGATGGCTACTATATTGCAAGTAGAAGTATTTCTTTATTTGTGTTTTATTATAAAAGTACTTATGATGGCGAATATATTGCATGTAGAAGTATTTCTATATTATTCTAATATTTGAGAGTACTTAAAATGCACTAACCTAGAAAATATTGTTTTATTATAAAAGAACTTATGATGGCTACTATATTGCAAGTAGTAGTATTTTCTATGTTATTCTAATATCTGAGAGTACAGAAAATACACTAACCTAGAAAATATTGCTTTATAATAAAAAAAACCTATGATGGGTACTATATATGCGAGTAGAAGTATTTCTATGTGATTGTTTTGTTATAAAAGAACTTATGATGGCTACTATATTTGCAAGTAGACGTATTTCTATATTATTGTTTTATTATAAACGAACTTATGCTGGCTACTATATATGCTAGTGGAAGTATTTCTATGTTATTGTTTTATTATAAAAGACCTTGTGATGGCTACTATATATGCAAGTGGAAGTATTTCGATGTTATTGTTTTATTATAATAGAGCTTATAGTGGGTACTATATATGCAAGTGGAAGTATTTCGATGTTATTGTTTTATTATAATACAACTTATAATGGCTACTATATATGCAAGTGGAAGTATTTATATGTTATTGTTTTATTATAAAAGAACTTATGATGGCTACTATATTACAAGAAGAAGTATTTCTATATTATTGTTTTATTATAAAAGAACTTATGATGGCTACTATATATGCAAGTAGAAGTATTTCTATGTTAATGTTTTATTATAAAAGAACTTATAATGGCTACTATATATGCAAGTAGAAGTATTTTCTATATTATTCTCATATTTGAGAGTACTTAAAACACCCTAACCTGGAAAATAATGTTTTATTATAATAGAACTTATGATGGCTACTATATATGGAAGTGGAAGTATTTATATGTTATTGTTTTATTATAAAAGAACTTGTGATGGCTACTATATATGCAAGTGGAAGTATTTCGATGTTATTGTTTTATTATAAAAGAGCTTATAGTGGGTACTATATATGCGAGTGGAAGTATTTCGATGTTATTGTTTTATTATAAAACAACTTATAATGGGTACTATATGTGCAAGTAGAAGTATTTTCTATATTATTCTCATATTTGAGAGTACTTAAAATACCCTAACCTGGAAAATAATGTTTTATTATAATAGAACTTATGATGGCTACTATATGTGCAAGTAGACGTTTTTCTATATTAGTGTTTTATTATAAACGAACTTATGATGGCTAATATATATGCAAGTGGAAGTGTTTGTATGTTATTGTTTTATTATAAAAGAACTTGTTATGGCTACTATATATGCAAGTGGAAGTATTTCTATATTATTGTTTTATTATAAACGAACTTATGATGGCTACTATATATGCTAGTGGAAGTATTTCTATGTTATTGTTTTATTATAAAAGAACTTGTGATGGCTACTATATATGCAAGTGGAAGTATTTCGATGTTATTGTTTATTATAAAAGAGCTTATAGTGGGTACTATATATGCAAGTGGAAGTATTTCGATGTTATTGTTTTATTATAAAACAACTTATAATGGCTACTATATGTGCAAGTAGAAGTAGTTTCTATATGATACTCATATTTGAAAGTACTTAAAATACCCTAACCTAGAAAATAATGTTTTATTATAATAGAACTTATGATGGCTACTATATGTGCAAGTAGACGTATTTCTATATTATTGTTTTATTATAAAAGAACTTATGATGGCTACTATATGTGCAAGTGGAAGTATTTATATGTTATTGTTTTATTATAACAAAAACTTATGATGGCTACTCTATGTGCAAGTAGAAGTATTTTCTATATTATTCTAATTTTTGAGAGACCGTAAAATGCTCTAACCTAGAAAATATTGTTTTATTATAAAAGAACTTATAATGGCTACTATATGTGCAAGACGTAGTATTTCTATATTATTCTAATTTTTGAGAGTACTTAAAATACCCTAACCTAGAAAATAATCATTTATTATAAAAAAAACCTATGATGGGTACTATATATGCGAGTAGAAGTATTTCTATGTTATTGTTTTATTATAATAGATCTTGTGATGGCTACTATATATGCAAGTGGAAGTATTTCTATGTTATTGTTTTATTATAAAAGAGCTTATAATGGCTACTATATGTGCAAGAAGTAGTATTTCTATATTATTGTTTTATTATAACAAAAACTTAGGATGGCTACTCTATGTGCAAGTAGAAGAATTTTCTATATTATTCTAATTTTTGAGAGACCGTAAAATGCTTTAACCTAGAAAATATTGTTTTATTATAAAAGAACTTATGAAGGCTACTATATTGCAAGTAGAAGTATTTCTACATTATTGTTTTATTATAAAAGAACTTATGATGGCTACTATATTGCAAGTAGAAGTATTTCTATATTATTCTAATATTTGAGAGTATTGTAAATACACTAACCTAGAAAATATTGGTTTATTATAAAAAAACTTATGATGGCTATTATATATGCAAGTAGAAGTATTTCTATGTTATTGTTTTATTATAAAAGAACTTATAATGGCTACTATATGTGCAAGTAGAAGTATTTTCTATATTATTCTCATATTTGAGAGTACTTAAAATACCCTAACCTGGAAAATAATGTTTTATTATAATAGAACTTATGATGGCTGCTATATTGCAAGTAGAAGTATTTTCTATATTATTCTAATTTTTGAGAGACCGTAAAATGCTTTAACCTAGAAAATATTGTTTTATTATAAAAGAACTTATGAAGGCTACTATATTGCAAGTAGAAGTATTTCTATATTATTGTTTTATTATAAAAGAACTTATGATGGCTACTATATTGCAAGTAGAAGTATTTCTATATTATTCTAATATTTGAGAGTATTGTAAATACACTAACCTAGAAAATATTGGTTTATTATAAAAAAACTTATGATGGCTACTATATATGCAAGTAGAAGTATTTCTATGTTATTGTTTTATTATAAAAGAACTTATAATGGCTACTATATGTGCAAGTAGAAGTAGTTTCTATATTATTCTCATATTTGAGAGTACTTAAAATAGTCTAACATAGAAAATATTGTTTTATTTTAAAATAACTTATGATGGCTACTATATTGCAAGTAGAAGTATTTCTTTATTTGTGTTTTATTATAAAAGTACTTATGATGGCGAATATATTGCATGTAGAAGTATTTCTATATTATTTTAATATTTGAGAGTACTTAAAATGCACTAACCTAGAAAATATTGTTTTATTATAAAAGAACTTATGATGGCTACTATATTGCAAGTAGTAGTATTTTCTATGTTATTCTAATATCTGAGAGTACAGAAAATACACTAACCTAGAAAATATTGCTTTATAATAAAAAAAACCTATGATGGGTACTATATATGCGAGTAGAAGTATTTCTATGTGATTGTTTTGTTATAAAAGAACTTATGATGGCTACTATATGTGCAAGTAGACGTATTTCTATATTATTGTTTTATTATAAACGAACTTATGCTGGCTACTATATATGCTAGTGGAAGTATTTCTATGTTATTGTTTTATTATAAAAGACCTTGTGATGGCTACTATATATGCAAGTGGAAGTATTTCGATGTTATTGTTTTATTATAATAGAGCTTATAGTGGGTACTATATATGCAAGTGGAAGTATTTCGATGTTATTGTTTTATTATAATACAACTTATAATGGCTACTATATATGCAAGTGGAAGTATTTATATGTTATTGTTTTATTATAAAAGAACTTATGATGGCTACTATATTACAAGAAGAAGTATTTCTATATTATTGTTTTATTATAAAAGAACTTATGATGGCTACTATATATGCAAGTAGAAGTATTTCTATGTTAATGTTTTATTATAAAAGAACTTATAATGGCTACTATATATGCAAGTAGAAGTATTTTCTATATTATTCTCATATTTGAGAGTACTTAAAACACCCTAACCTGGAAAATAATGTTTTATTATAATAGAACTTATGATGGCTACTATATATGGAAGTGGAAGTATTTATATGTTATTGTTTTATTATAAAAGAACTTGTGATGGCTACTATATATGCAAGTGGAAGTATTTCGATGTTATTGTTTTATTATAAAAGAGCTTATAGTGGGTACTATATATGCGAGTGGAAGTATTTCGATGTTATTGTTTTATTATAAAACAACTTATAATGGCTACTATATGTGCAAGTAGAAGTATTTTCTATATTATTCTCATATTTGAGAGTACTTAAAATACCCTAACCTGGAAAATAATGTTTTATTATAATAGAACTTATGATGGCTACTATATGTGCAAGTAGACGTTTTTCTATATTAGTGTTTTATTATAAACGAACTTATGATGGCTAATATATATGCAAGTGGAAGTGTTTGTATGTTATTGTTTTATTATAAAAGAACTTGTTATGGCTACTATATATGCAAGTGGAAGTATTTCTATATTATTGTTTTATTATAAACGAACTTATGATGGCTACTATATATGCTAGTGGAAGTATTTCTATGTTATTGTTTTATTATAAAAGAACTTGTGATGGCTACTATATATGCAAGTGGAAGTATTTCGATGTTATTGTTTTATTATAAAAGAGCTTATAGTGGGTACTATATATGCAAGTGGAAGTATTTCGATGTTATTGTTTTATTATAAAACAACTTATAATGGCTACTATATGTGCAAGTAGAAGTAGTTTCTATATGATTCTCATATTTGAAAGTACTTAAAATACCCTAACCTAGAAAATAATATTTTATTATAATAGAACTTATGATGGCTACTATATGTGCAAGTAGACGTATTTCTATATTATTGTTTTATTATAAAAGAACTTATGATGGCTACTATATGTGCAAGTGGAAGTATTTATATGTTATTGTTTTATTATAACAAAAACTTATGATGGCTACTCTATGTGCAAGTAGAAGTATTTTCTATATTATTCTAATTTTTGAGAGACCGTAAAATGCTCTAACCTAGAAAATATTGTTTTATTATAAAAGAACTTATAATGGCTACTATATGTGCAAGACGTAGTATTTCTATATTATTCTAATTTTTGAGAGTATTGTAAATACACTAACCTAGAAAATATTGGTTTATTATAAAAAAAACTTATGATGGCTACTATATATGCAAGTAGAAGTATTTCTATGTTATTGTTTTATTATAAAAGAACTTATAATGGCTACTATATGTGCAAGTAGAAGTATTTTCTATATTATTCTCATATTTGAGAGTACTTAAAATACCCTAATCAGGAAAATAATGTTTTATTATAATAGAGCTTATGATGGCTACTATATATGCAAGTGGAAGTATTTATATGTTATTGTTTTATTATAAAAGAACTTATGATGGCTACTATATTACAAGTAGAAGTATTTCTATATTATTGTTTTATTATAAAAGAACTTATGATGGCTACTATATTGCAAGTAGAAGTATTTCTATATTATTGTTTTATTATAAAACCATTTGTGACGGCTACTATATTGCAAGTAGAAGCATTTTCTATATTATTCTAATATGTGAGAGTACTGTAAATACACTAACCTAGAAAATATTGGTTTATTATAAAAAAACTTATGATGGCTACTATATATGCAAGTAGAAGTATTTCTATGTTATTGTTTTATTATAAAAGAACTTATAATGGCTACTATATGTGCAAGTAGAAGTAGTTTCTATATTATTCTCATATTTGAGAGTACTTGAAATACCCTAACCTAGAAAATAATGTTTTATTATAATAGAACTTATGATGGCTACTATATGTGCAAGTAGACGTATTTCTATATTATTGTTTTATTATAAAAGAACTTATGATGGCTACTATATTGCAAGTAGAAGTATTTCTATATTATTCTAATATTTGAGAGTATTGTAAATACACTAACCTAGAAAATATTGGTTTATTTTAAAAAAAACTTATGATAGCTACTATATATGCAAGTAGAAGTATTTCTATATTATTGTTTTATTATAAAAGAACTTATAATGGCTACTATATTGCAAGTAGTAGTATTTCTATATTATTCTAATATTTGAGAGTACTGAAAATACACTAACCTAGAAAATATTGTTTTATTATAAAAAAACCTATGATGGGTACTATATATGCGAGTAGAAGTATTTCTATATTATTGTTTTATTATAAACGAACTTATGATGGCTACTATATGTGCAAGGAGAAGTATTTTCTATATTATTGTTTTATTATAAACGAACTTGTGATGGCTACTATATATGCTAGTTTAAGTATTTCTATGTTATTGTTTTATTATAAATGAACTTGTTATGGCTACTATATATGCAAGTGGAAGTATTCCTATATTATTGTTTTATTATAAACGAACTTATGATGGCTACTATATTGCAAGTAGAAGTATTTCTATATTATTGTTTTATTATAAAACCATTTGTGACGGCTACTATATTGCAAGTAGAAGCATTTTCTATATTATTCTAATATGTGAGAGTACTGTAAATACACTAACCTAGAAAATATTGGTTTATAATAAAAAAACTTATGATGGCTACTATATATGCAAGTAGAAGTATTTCTATGTTATTGTTTTATTATAAAAGAACTTATAATGGCTACTATATGTGCAAGTAGAAGTAGTTTCTATATTATTCTCATATTTGAGAGTACTTAAAATACCCTAACCTAGAAAATAATGTTTTATTATAATAGAACTTATGATGGCTACTATATGTGCAAGTAGACGTATTTCTATATTATTGTTTTATTATAATACAACTTATAATAGCTACTATATATGCAAGTGGAAGTATTTATATGTTATTGTTTTATTATAAAAGAACTTATGATGGCTACTATATTACAAGAAGAAGTATTTCTATATTATTGTTTTATTATAAAAGAACTTATGATGGCTACTATATATGCAAGTAGAAGTATTTCTATGTTAATGTTTTATTATAAAAGAACTTATAATGGCTACTATATATGCAAGTAGAAGTATTTTCTATATTATTCTCATATTTGAGAGTACTTAAAACACCCTAACCTGGAAAATAATGTTTTATTATAATAGAACTTATGATGGCTACTATATATGGAAGTGGAAGTATTTATATGTTATTGTTTTATTATAAAAGAACTTATGATGGCTACTATATGTGCAAGTGGAAGTATTTGTATGTTATTGTTTTATTATAACAAAAACTTATGATGGCTACTATATGTGCAAGTAGACGTATTTCTATATTATTGTTTTATTATAAACGAACTTATGATGGCTACTATATATGCTAGTGGAAGTATTTCTATGTTATTGTTTTATTATAAAAGAACTTGTGATGGCTACTATATATGCAAGTGGAAGTATTTCGATGTTATTGTTTTATTATAAAAGAGCTTATAGTGGGTACTATATATGCGAGTGGAAGTATTTCGATGTTATTGTTTTATTATAAAACAACTTATAATGGCTACTATATGTGCAAGTAGAAGTATTTTCTATATTATTCTCATATTTGAGAGTACTTAAAATACCCTAACCTGGAAAATAATGTTTTATTATAATAGAACTTATGATGGCTACTATATGTGCAAGTAGACGTTTTTCTATATTAGTGTTTTATTATAAACGAACTTATGATGGCTAATATATATGCAAGTGGAAGTGTTTGTATGTTATTGTTTTATTATAAAAGAACTTGTTATGGCTACTATATATGCAAGTGGAAGTATTTCTATATTATTGTTTTATTATAAACGAACTTATGATGGCTACTATATATGCTAGTGGAAGTATTTCTATGTTATTGTTTTATTATAAAAGAACTTGTGATGGCTACTATATATGCAAGTGGAAGTATTTCGATGTTATTGTTTTATTATAAAAGAGCTTATAGTGGGTACTATATATGCAAGTGGAAGTATTTCGATGTTATTGTTTTATTATAAAACAACTTATAATGGCTACTATATGTGCAAGTAGAAGTAGTTTCTATATGATTCTCATATTTGAGAGTACTTAAAATACCCTAACCTAGAAAATAATGTTTTATTATAATAGAACTTATGATGACTACTATATGTGCCAGTAGACGTATTTCTATATTATTGTTTTATTATAAAAGAACTTATGATGGCTACTATATGTGCAAGTAGAAGTATTTTCTATATTATTGTTTTATTATAAACGAACTTGTGATGGCTACTATATATGCTAGTTTAAGTATTTCTATGTTATTGTTTTATTATAAAAGAACTTATGATGGCTACTATATTGCAAGTAGAAGTATTTCTATATTATTGTTTTATTATAAAACCATTTGTGACGGCTACTATATTGCAAGTAGAAGCATTTTCTATATTATTCTAATATGTGAGAGTACTGTAAATACACTAACCTAGAAAATATTGGTTTATTATAAAAAAACTTATGATGGCTACTATATATGCAAGTAGAAGTATTTCGATGTTATTGTTTTATTATAAAAGAACTTATAATGGCTACTATATGTGCAAGTAGAAGTAGTTTCTATATTATTCTCATATTTGAGAGTACTTGAAATACCCTAACCTAGAAAATAATGTTTTATTATAATAGAACTTATGATGGCTACTATATGTGCAAGTAGACGTATTTCTATATTATTGTTTTATTATAAAAGAACTTATGATGGCTACTATATTGCAAGTAGAAGTATTTCTATATTATTCTAATATTTGAGAGTATTGTAAATACACTAACCTAGAAAATATTGGTTTATTTTAAAAAAAACTTATGATAGCTACTATATATGCAAGTAGAAGTATTTCTATATTATTGTTTTATTATAAAAGAACTTATAATGGCTACTATATTGCAAGTAGTAGTATTTCTATATTATTCTAATATTTGAGAGTACTGAAAATACACTAACCTAGAAAATATTGTTTTATTATAAAAAAACCTATGATGGGTACTATATATGCGAGTAGAAGTATTTCTATATTATTGTTTTATTATAAACGAACTTATGATGGCTACTATATGTGCAAGGAGAAGTATTTTCTATATTATTGTTTTATTATAAACGAACTTGTGATGGCTACTATATATGCTAGTTTAAGTATTTCTATGTTATTGTTTTATTATAAATGAACTTGTTATGGCTACTATATATGCAAGTGGAAGTATTCCTATATTATTGTTTTATTATAAACGAACTTATGATGGCTACTATATTGCAAGTAGAAGTATTTCTATATTATTGTTTTATTATAAAACCATTTGTGACGGCTACTATATTGCAAGTAGAAGCATTTTCTATATTATTCTAATATGTGAGAGTACTGTAAATACACTAACCTAGAAAATATTGGTTTATAATAAAAAAACTTATGATGGCTACTATATATGCAAGTAGAAGTATTTCTATGTTATTGTTTTATTATAAAAGAACTTATAATGGCTACTATATGTGCAAGTAGAAGTAGTTTCTATATTATTCTCATATTTGAGAGTACTTAAAATACCCTAACCTAGAAAATAATGTTTTATTATAATAGAACTTATGATGGCTACTATATGTGCAAGTAGACGTATTTCTATATTATTGTTTTATTATAATACAACTTATAATAGCTACTATATATGCAAGTGGAAGTATTTATATGTTATTGTTTTATTATAAAAGAACTTATGATGGCTACTATATTACAAGAAGAAGTATTTCTATATTATTGTTTTATTATAAAAGAACTTATGATGGCTACTATATATGCAAGTAGAAGTATTTCTATGTTAATGTTTTATTATAAAAGAACTTATAATGGCTACTATATATGCAAGTAGAAGTATTTTCTATATTATTCTCATATTTGAGAGTACTTAAAACACCCTAACCTGGAAAATAATGTTTTATTATAATAGAACTTATGATGGCTACTATATATGGAAGTGGAAGTATTTATATGTTATTGTTTTATTATAAAAGAACTTATGATGGCTACTATATGTGGGAGTAGACGTATTTCTATATTATTGTTTTATTATAAACGAACTTGTGATGGCTACTATATATGCAAGTTGAAGTACTTCTATGTTATGGTTTTATTATAAAAGAACTTATGAAGGCTACTATATTGCAAGAAGTAGTATTTCTATATTATTCTAATATTTGAGAGTACTGAAAATACACTAACCTAGAAAATATTGTTTTATTACAAAAAAACCTATGATGGGTACTATATATGCGAGTAGAAGTATATCTATATTATTGTTTTATTATAAACGAACTTATGATGGCTACTATATTACAAGTAGAAGTATTTCTATATTATTTTTTTATTATAAAAGAACTTATGATGGCTACTATATTGCAAGTAGAAGTATTTCTATATTATTCTAATATTTGAGAGTATTGTAAACACACTAACCTAGAAAATATTGGTTTATTATAAAAAAACTTATGATGGCTACTATATTGCAAGTAGAAGTATTTCTATATAATTGTTTTATTATAAAACCATTTGTGACGGCTACTATATTGCAAGTAGAAGCATTTTCTATATTATTCTAATATGTGAGAGTACTGTAAATACACTAACCTAGAAAATTTTGGTTTATAATAAAAAAACTTATGATGGCTACTATATATGCAAGTAGAAGTATTTCTATGTTATTGTTTTATTATAAAAGAACTTATAATGGCTACTATATGTGCAAGTAGAAGTAGTTTCTATATTATTCTCATATTTGAGAGTACTTAAAATACCCTAACCTAGAAAATAATGTTTTATTATAATAGAACTTATGATGGCTACTATATGTGCAAGTAGACGTATTTCTATATTATTGTTTTATTATAAAAGAACTTATGATGGCTACTATATGTGCAAGTGGAAGTATTTATATGTTATTGTTTTATTATAACAAAAACTTATGATGGCTACTCTATGTGCAAGTAGAAGTATTTTCTATATTATTCTAATTTTTGAGAGACCGTAAAATGCTCTAACCCAGAAAATATTGTTTTATTATAAAAGAACTTATAATGGCTACTATATGTGCAAGAAGTAGTATTTCTATATTATTCTAATATTTGAGAGTACTTAAAATACCCTAACCTAGAAAACAATCATTTATTATAAAAAAAACCTATGATGGGTACTATATATGCGAGTAGAAGTATTTCTATGTTATTGTTTTATTATAAAAGAACTTGTGATGGCTACTATATATGCAAGTGGAAGTATTTCTATGTTATTGTTTTATTATAAAAGAGCTTATAATGGCTACTATATGTGCAAGAAGTAGTATTTCTATATTATTGTTTTATTATAACAAAAACTTATGATGGCTACTCTATGTGCAAGTAGAAGTAGTTTCTATATTATTCTAATTTTTGAGAGACCGTAAAATGCTCTACACTAGAAAATATTGTTTTATTATAAAAGAACTTATGAAGGCTACTATATTGCAAGTAGAAGTATTTCTATATTATTATTTTATTATAAAAGAACTTATGATGGCTACTATATTGCAAGTAGAAGTATTTCTATATTATTCTAATATTTGAGAGTATTGTAAATACACTAACCTAGAAAATATTGGTTTATTATAAAAAAAACTTATGATGGCTACTATATATGCAAGTAGAAGTATTTCTATGTTATTGTTTTATTATAAAAGAACTTATAATGGCTACTATATGTGCAAGTAGAAGTATTTTCTATATTATTCTCATATTTCAGAGTACTTAAAATACCCTAACCTGGAAAATAATGTTTTATTATAATAGAACTTATGATGGCTGCTATATTGCAAGTAGAAGTATTTTCTATATTATTCTAATTTTTGAGAGACCGTAAAATGCTTTAACCTAGAAAATATTGTTTTACTATAAAAGAACTTATAATGGCTACTATATGTGCAAGAAGTAGTATTTCTATATTATTCTAATATGTGAGAGTACTTAAAATACACTAACCTAGAAAATAATCATTTATTATAAAAAAAACCTATGATGGGTACTATATATGCGAGTAGAAGTATTTCTATGTTATTGTTTTATTATAAAAGAACTTATAATGGCTACTATATGTGCAAGTAGAAGTATTTTCTATATTATTCTCATATTTGATTGTACTTAAAATGCCCTAACCTGGAAAATAATGTTTTATTATAATAGAACTTATGATGGCTACTATATATGCAAGTGGAAGTATTTATATGTTATTGTTTTATTATAAATGAACTTATGATGGCTACTATATGTGGGAGTAGACGTATTTCTATATTATTGTTTTATTATAAACGAACTTGTGATGGCTACTATATATGCAAATTGAAGTATTTCTATGTTATGGTTTTATTATAAAAGAACTTATGAAGGCTACTATATTGCAAGTAGAAGTATTTCTATATTATTCTAATATTTGAGAGTATTGTAAATACACTAACCTAGAAAATATTGGTTTATTATAAAAAAACTTATGATGGATACTATATATGCAAGTAGAAGTATTTCTATATTTTTGTTTTATTATAAAAGAACTTATGATGGCGAATATATTGCAAGTAGAAGTATTTCTATATTTGTTTTATTATAAAAGAACTTATGATGGCGAATATATTGCAAGTAGAAGTATTTCTATATTATTCTAATATTTGAGAGTACTGTAAATACACTAACCTGGAAAATATTGGTTTATTATAAAAAAACTTATGATGGCTACTATATATGCAAGTAAAAGTATTTCTATGTTATTGTTTTATTATAAAAGAACTTATAATGGCTACTATATGTGCAAGTAGAAGTATTTTCTATATTATTCTCATATTTGAGAGTACTTAAAATACCCTAACCTGGAAAATAATGTTTTATTATAATAGAACTTATGATGGCTACTATATATGCAAGTGGAAGTATTTATATGTTATTGTTTTATTATAAAAGAACTTATGATGGCTACTATATTACAAGTAGAAGTATTTCTAAGTTATTGTTTTATTATAAAAGAACTTATGATGGCTACTATATTACAAGTAGAAGTATTTCTATATTATTGTTTTATTATAAAAGAACTTATGATGGCTACTATATTGCAAGTAGAAGTATTTCTATATTTGAGAGTATTGTAAACACACTAACCTAGAAAATATTGGTTTATTATAAAAAAACTTATGATGGCTACTATATATGCAAGTAGAAGTATTTCTATGTTATTGTTTTATTATAAAAGAACTTATAATGGCTACTATATGTGCAAGTAGAAGTATTTTCTATATTATTCTCATATTTGAGAGTACTTAAAATACCCTAACCTGGAAAATAATGTTTTATTATAATAGAACTTATGATGGCTACTATATATGCAAGTGGAAGTATTTATATGTTATTGTTTTATTATAAAAGAACTTATGATGGCTACTATATGTGGGAGTAGACGTATTTCTATATTATTGTTTTATTATAAAACAACTTATAATGGCTACTATATGTGCAAGTAGAAGTATTTTCTATATTATTCTAATTTTTGAGAGACCGTAAAATGCTCTAACCTAGAAAATATTGTTTTATTATAAAAGAACTTATGCTGGCTACTATATTGCAAGTAGTAGTATTTTCTACGTTATTCTAATATCTGAGAGTACAGAAAATACACTAACCTAGAAAATATTGCTTTACAATAAAAAAAACCTATGATGGGTACTATATATGCGAGTAGAAGTATTTCTATGTGATTGTTTTGTTATAAAAGAACTTATGATGGCTACTATATTTGCAAGTAGACGTATTTCTATATTATTGTTTTATTATAAACGAACTTATGATGGCTACTATATATGCTAGCGGAAGTATTTGTATGTTATTGTTTTATTATAAAAGAACTTGTGATGGCTACTATATATGCAAGTGGAAGTATTTCGATGTTATTGTTTTATTATAAAAGAGCTTATAGTGGGTACTATATGTGCAAGTGGAAGTATTTCGATGTTATTGTTTTATTATAAAACAACTTATAATGGCTACTATATGTGCAAGTAGAAGTATTTTCTATATTATTCTCATATTTGAGAGTACTTAAAATACCCTAACCTGGAAAATAATGTTTTATTATAATAGAACTTATGATGGCTGCTATATGTGCAAGTAGACGTTTTTCTATATTAGTGTTTTATTATAAACGAACTTATGATGGCTAATATATATGCAAGTGGAAGTGTTTGTATGTTATTGTTTTATTATAAAAGAACTTGTTATGGCTACTATATATGCAAGTAGAAGTATTTTCTATATTATTCTCATATTTGAGAGTACTTAAAATAGTTTAACATAGAAAATATTGTTTTATTTTAAAATAACTTATGATGGCTACTATATTGCAAGTTGAAGTATTTCTATATTTTTGTTTTATTATAAAAGAACTTATGATGGCGAATATATTGCAAGTAGAAGTATTTCTATATTTGTTTTATTATAAAAGAACTTATGATGGCGAATATATTGCAAGTAGAAGTATTTCTATATTATTCTAATATTTGAGAGTACTGTAAATACCCTAACCTAGAAAATATTGGTTTATTATAAAAAAACTTATGATGGCTACTATATATGCAAGTAGAAGTATTTCTATGTTATTGTTTTATTATAAAAGAACTTATAATGGCTACTATATGTGCAAGTAGAAGTAGTTTCTATATTATTCTCATATTTGAGAGTACTTGAAATACCCTAACCTAGAAAATAATGTTTTATTATAATAGAACTTATGATGGCTACTATATGTGCAAGTAGACGTATTTCTATATTATTGTTTTATTATAAAAGAACTTATGATGGCTACTATATTGCAAGTAGAAGTATTTCTATATTATTCTAATATTTGAGAGTATTGTAAATACACTAACCTAGAAAATAATGTTTTATTATAATAGAACTTATGATGGCTACTATATGTGCAAGTAGACGTATTTCTATATTATTGTTTTATTATAAAAGAACTTATGATGGCTACTATATTACAAGTAGAAGTATTTCTATATTATTGTTTTATTATAAAAGAACTTATGATGGCTACTATATTGCAAGTAGAAGTATTTCTATATTATTCTAATATTTGAGAGTATTGTAAACACACTAACCTAGAAAATATTGGTTTATTATAAAAAAACTTATGATGGCTACTATATATGCAAGTAGAAGTATTTCTATGTTATTGTTTTATTATAAAAGAACTTATAATGGCTACTATATGTGCAAGTAGAAGTATTTTCTATATTATTCTCATATTTGATTGTACTTAAAATACCCTAACCTGGAAAATAATGTTTTATTATAATAGAACTTATGATGGCTACTATATATGCAAGTGGAAGTATTTATATGTTATTGTTTTATTATAAAAGAACTTATGATGGCTACTATATGTGGGAGTAGACGTATTTCTATATTATTGTTTTATTATAAACGAACTTGTGATGGCTACTATATATGCAAGTTGAAGTATTTCTATGTTATGGTTTTATTATAAAAGAACTTATGAAGGCTACTATATTGCAAGTAGTAGTATTTCTATATTATTCTAATATTTGAGAGTACTGAAAATACACTAACCTAGAAAATATTGTTTTATTATAAAAAAACCTATGATGGGTACTATATATGCGAGTAGAAGTATTTCTATATTATTGTTTTATTATAAACGAACTTATGATGGCTACTATATTACAAGTAGAAGTATTTCTATATTATTTTTTTATTATAAAAGAACTTATGATGGCTACTATATTGCAAGTAGAAGTATTTCTATATTATTCTAATATTTGAGAGTATTGTAAACACACTAACCTAGAAAATATTGGTTTATTATAAAAACACTTATGATGGCTACTATATTGCAAGTAGAAGTATTTCTATATAATTGTTTTATTATAAAACCATTTGTGACGGCTACTATATTGCAAGTAGAAGCATTTTCTATATTATTCTAATATGTGAGAGTACTGTAAATACACTAACCTAGAAAATTTTGGTTTATAATAAAAAAACTTATGATGGCTACTATATATGCAAGTAGAAGTATTTCTATGTTATTGTTTTATTATAAAAGAACTTATAATGGCTACTATATGTGCAAGTAGAAGTAGTTTCTATATTATTCTCATATTTGAGAGTACTTAAAATACCCTAACCTAGAAAATAATGTTTTATTATAATAGAACTTATGATGGCTACTATATGTGCAAGTAGACGTATTTCTATATTATTGTTTTATTATAAAAGAACTTATGATGGCTACTATATGTGCAAGTGGAAGTATTTATATGTTATTGTTTTATTATAACAAAAACTTATGATGGCTACTGTATGTGCAAGTAGAAGTATTTTCTATATTATTCTAATTTTTGAGAGACCGTAAATGCTCTAACCTAGAAAATATTGTTTTATTATAAAAGAACTTATAATGGCTACTATATGTGCAAGAAGTAGTATTTCTATATTATTCTAATATTTGAGAGTACTTAAAATACCTTAACCTAGAAAATAATCATTTATTATAAAAAAAACCTATGATGGGTACTATATATGCGAGTAGAAGTATTTCTATGTTATTGTTTTATTATAAAAGAACTTGTGATGGCTACTATATATGCAAGTGGAAGTATTTCTATGTTATTGTTTTATTATAAAAGAGCTTATAATGGCTACTATATGTGCAAGAAGTAGTATTTCTATATTATTGTTTTATATATAACAAAAACTTATGATGGCTACTCTATGTGCAAGTAGAAGTAGTTTCTATATTATTCTAATTTTTGAGAGACCGTAAAATGCTCTACACTAGAAAATATTGTTTTATTATAAAAGAACTTATGAAGGCTACTATATTGCAAGTAAAAGTATTTCTATATTATTGTTTTATTATAAAAGAACTTATGATGGCTACTATATTGCAAGTAGAAGTATTTCTATATTATTCTAATATTTGAGAGTATTGTAAATACACTAACCTAGAAAATATTGGTTTATTATAAAAAAACTTATGATGGCTACTATATATGCAAGTAGAAGTATTTCTATGTTATTGTTTTATTATAAAAGAACTTATAATGGCTACTATATGTGCAAGTAGAAGTATTTCGATGTTATTGTTTTATTATAAAAGAACTTATAATGGCTACTATATGTGCAAGTAGAAGTATTTTCTATATTATTATCATATTTGAGAGTACTTAAAATACCCTAACCTGGAAAATAATGTTTTATTATAATAGAACTTATGATGGCTGCTATATTGCAAGTAGAAGTATTTTCTATATTATTCTAATATTTGATGAGAGTACTGAAAATACACTAACCTAGAAAATATTGTTTTATTATAAAAGAACTTATAATGGCTACTATATGTGCAAGAAGTAGTATTTCTATATTATTCTAATATGTGAGAGTACTTAAAATACACTAACCTAGAAAATAATCATTTATTATAAAAAAAACCTATGATGGGTACTATATATGGGAGTAGAAGTATTTCTATGTGATTGTTTTGTTATAAAAGAACTTATGATGGCTACTATATTTGCAAGTAGACGTATTTCTATATTATTGTTTTATTATAAACGAACTTATGATGGCTACTATATATGCTAGTGGAAGTATTTCTATGTTATTGTTTTATTATAAAAGAACTTGTGATGGCTACTATATATGCAAGTGGAAGTATTTCGATGTTATTGTTTTATTATAAAAGAGCTTATAGTGGGTACTATATGTGCAAGTGGAAGTATTTCGATGTTATTGTTTTATTATAAAGCAACTTATAATGGCTACTATATGTGCAAGTAGAAGTATTTTCTATATTATTCTCATATTTGAGAGTACTTAAAATACCCTAACCTGGAAAATAATGTTTTATTATAATAGAACTTATGATGGCTACTATATGTGCAAGTAGACGTTTTTCTATATTAGTGTTTTATTATAAACGAACTTATGATGGCTAATATATATGCAAGTGGAAGTGTTTGTATGTTATTGTTTTATTATAAAAGAACTTGCTATGGCTACTATATATGCAAGTAGAAGTATTTTCTATATTATTCTCATATGTGAGAGTACTTAAAATAGTTTAACATAGAAAATATTGTTTTATTTTAAAATAACTTATGATGGCTACTATATTGCAAGTTGAAGTATTTCTATATTTTTGTTTTATTATAAAAGAACTTATGATGGCGAATATATTGCAAGTAGAAGTATTTCTATATTTGTTTTATTATAAAAGAACTTATGATGGCGAATATTATGCAAGTAGAAGCATTTCTATATTATTCTAATATTTGAGAGTACTGTAAATACACTAACCTAGAAAATATTGGTTTATTATAAAAAAACTTATGATGGCTACTATATATGCAAGTAAAAGTATTTCTATGTTATTGTTTTATTATAAAAGAACTTATAATGGCTACTATATGTGCAAGTAGAAGTATTTCGATGTTATTGTTTTATTATAAAAGAACTTATAATGGCTACTATATGTGCAAGTAGAAGTAATTCCTATATTATTCTCATATTTGAGAGTACTTAAAATACCCTAACCTGGAAAATAATGTTTTATTATAATAGAACTTATGATGGCTGCTATATTGCAAGTAGAAGTATTTTCTATATTATTCTAATATTTGATGAGAGTACTGAAAATACACTAACCTAGAAAATATTGTTTTATTATAAAAGAACTTATAATGGCTACTATATGTGCAAGAAGTAGTATTTCTATATTATTCTAATATGTGAGAGTACTTAAAATACACTAACCTAGAAAATATTGTATTATTATAAAAAAACCTATGATGGGTACTATATATGCGAGTAGAAGTATTTCTATATTATTGTTTTATTATAAACGAACTTATGATGGCTACTATATTACAAGTAGAAGTATTTCTATATTATTTTTTTATTATAAAAGAACTTATGATGGCTACTATATTGCAAGTAGAAGTATTTCTATATTATTCTAATATTTGAGAGTATTGTAAACACACTAACCTAGAAAATATTGGTTTATTATAAAAACACTTATGATGGCTACTATATTGCAAGTAGAAGTATTTCTATATAATTGTTTTATTATAAAACCATTTGTGACGGCTACTATATTGCAAGTAGAAGCATTTTCTATATTATTCTAATATGTGAGAGTACTGTAAATACACTAACCTAGAAAATTTTGGTTTATAATAAAAAAACTTATGATGGCTACTATATATGCAAGTAGAAGTATTTCTATGTTATTGTTTTATTATAAAAGAACTTATAATGGCTACTATATGTGCAAGTAGAAGTAGTTTCTATATTATTCTCATATTTGAGAGTACTTAAAATACCCTAACCTAGAAAATAATGTTTTATTATAATAGAACTTATGATGGCTACTATATGTGCAAGTAGACGTATTTCTATATTATTGTTTTATTATAAAAGAACTTATGATGGCTACTATATGTGCAAGTGGAAGTATTTATATGTTATTGTTTTATTATAACAAAAACTTATGATGGCTACTGTATGTGCAAGTAGAAGTATTTTCTATATTATTCTAATTTTTGAGAGACCGTAAATGCTCTAACCTAGAAAATATTGTTTTATTATAAAAGAACTTATAATGGCTACTATATGTGCAAGAAGTAGTATTTCTATATTATTCTAATATTTGAGAGTACTTAAAATACCTTAACCTAGAAAATAATCATTTATTATAAAAAAAACCTATGATGGGTACTATATATGCGAGTAGAAGTATTTCTATGTTATTGTTTTATTATAAAAGAACTTGTGATGGCTACTATATATGCAAGTGGAAGTATTTCTATGTTATTGTTTTATTATAAAAGAGCTTATAATGGCTACTATATGTGCAAGAAGTAGTATTTCTATATTATTGTTTTATATATAACAAAAACTTATGATGGCTACTCTATGTGCAAGTAGAAGTAGTTTCTATATTATTCTAATTTTTGAGAGACCGTAAAATGCTCTACACTAGAAAATATTGTTTTATTATAAAAGAACTTATGAAGGCTACTATATTGCAAGTAAAAGTATTTCTATATTATTGTTTTATTATAAAAGAACTTATGATGGCTACTATATTGCAAGTAGAAGTATTTCTATATTATTCTAATATTTGAGAGTATTGTAAATACACTAACCTAGAAAATATTGGTTTATTATAAAAAAACTTATGATGGCTACTATATATGCAAGTAGAAGTATTTCTATGTTATTGTTTTATTATAAAAGAACTTATAATGGCTACTATATGTGCAAGTAGAAGTATTTCGATGTTATTGTTTTATTATAAAAGAACTTATAATGGCTACTATATGTGCAAGTAGAAGTATTTTCTATATTATTATCATATTTGAGAGTACTTAAAATACCCTAACCTGGAAAATAATGTTTTATTATAATAGAACTTATGATGGCTGCTATATTGCAAGTAGAAGTATTTTCTATATTATTCTAATATTTGATGAGAGTACTGAAAATACACTAACCTAGAAAATATTGTTTTATTATAAAAGAACTTATAATGGCTACTATATGTGCAAGAAGTAGTATTTCTATATTATTCTAATATGTGAGAGTACTTAAAATACACTAACCTAGAAAATAATCATTTATTATAAAAAAAACCTATGATGGGTACTATATATGCGAGTAGAAGTATTTCTATGTGATTGTTTTGTTATAAAAGAACTTATGATGGCTACTATATTTGCAAGTAGACGTATTTCTATATTATTGTTTTATTATAAACGAACTTATGATGGCTACTATATATGCTAGTGGAAGTATTTCTATGTTATTGTTTTATTATAAAAGAACTTGTGATGGCTACTATATATGCAAGTGGAAGTATTTCGATGTTATTGTTTTATTATAAAAGAGCTTATAGTGGGTACTATATGTGCAAGTGGAAGTATTTCGATGTTATTGTTTTATTATAAAGCAACTTATAATGGCTACTATATGTGCAAGTAGAAGTATTTTCTATATTATTCTCATATTTGAGAGTACTTAAAATACCCTAACCTGGAAAATAATGTTTTATTATAATAGAACTTATGATGGCTACTATATGTGCAAGTAGACGTTTTTCTATATTAGTGTTTTATTATAAACGAACTTATGATGGCTAATATATATGCAAGTGGAAGTGTTTGTATGTTATTGTTTTATTATAAAAGAACTTGCTATGGCTACTATATATGCAAGTAGAAGTATTTTCTATATTATTCTCATATGTGAGAGTACTTAAAATAGTTTAACATAGAAAATATTGTTTTATTTTAAAATAACTTATGATGGCTACTATATTGCAAGTTGAAGTATTTCTATATTTTTGTTTTATTATAAAAGAACTTATGATGGCGAATATATTGCAAGTAGAAGTATTTCTATATTTGTTTTATTATAAAAGAACTTATGATGGCGAATATTATGCAAGTAGAAGCATTTCTATATTATTCTAATATTTGAGAGTACTGTAAATACACTAACCTAGAAAATATTGGTTTATTATAAAAAAACTTATGATGGCTACTATATATGCAAGTAAAAGTATTTCTATGTTATTGTTTTATTATAAAAGAACTTATAATGGCTACTATATGTGCAAGTAGAAGTATTTCGATGTTATTGTTTTATTATAAAAGAACTTATAATGGCTACTATATGTGCAAGTAGAAGTAATTCCTATATTATTCTCATATTTGAGAGTACTTAAAATACCCTAACCTGGAAAATAATGTTTTATTATAATAGAACTTATGATGGCTGCTATATTGCAAGTAGAAGTATTTTCTATATTATTCTAATATTTGATGAGAGTACTGAAAATACACTAACCTAGAAAATATTGTTTTATTATAAAAGAACTTATAATGGCTACTATATGTGCAAGAAGTAGTATTTCTATATTATTCTAATATGTGAGAGTACTTAAAATACACTAACCTAGAAAATAATCATTTATTATAAAAAAAACCTATGATGGGTACTATATATGCGAGTAGAAGTATTTCTATGTTATTGTTTTATTATAAAAGAACTTATAATGGCTACTATATTGCAAGTAGAAGTATTTCTATATTATTGTTTTATTATAAAAGAACTTATGATGGCTACTATATTGCAAATAGAAGTATTTCTATATTATTCTAATATTTGAGAGTATTGTAAATACACTAACCTAGAAAATATTGGTTTATTATAAAAAAAACTTATGATGGCTACTATATATGCAAGTAGAAGTATTTCTATGTTATTGTTTTATTATAAAAGAACTTATAATGGCTACTATATGTGGAAGTAGAAGTATTTCTATGTTATTGTTTTATTATAAAAGAACTTATAATGGCTACTATATGTGCAAGTAGAAGTATTTTCTATATTATTCTCATATTTGAGAGTACTTAAAATACCCTAACCTGGAAAATAATGTTTTATTATAATAGAACTTATGATGGCTGCTATATTGCAAGTAGAAGTATTTTCTATATTATTCTAATTTTTGAGAGACCGTAAAATGCTTTAACCTAGAAAATATTGTTTTATTATAAAAGAACTTATGAAGGCTACTATATTGCAAGTAAAAGTATTTCAATATTATTGTTTTATTATAAAAGAACTTATGATGGCTACTATATTGCAAGTAGAAGTATTTCTATATTATTCTAATATTTGAGAGTATTGTAAATACACTAACCTAGAAAATATTGGTTTATTATAAAAAAACTTATGATGGCTACTATATATGCAAGTAGAAGTATTTCTATGTTATTGTTTTATTATAAAAGAACTTATAATGGCTACTATATGTGCAAGTAGAAGTATTTCGATGTTATTGTTTTATTATAAAAGAACTTATAATGGCTACTATATGTGCAAGTAGAAGTATTTTCTATATTATTATCATATTTGAGAGTACTTAAAATACCCTAACCTGGAAAATAATGTTTTATTATAATAGAACTTATGATGGCTGCTATATTGCAAGTAGAAGTATTTTCTATATTATTCTAATATTTGATGAGAGTACTGAAAATACACTAACCTAGAAAATATTGTTTTATTATAAAAGAACTTATAATGGCTACTATATGTGCAAGAAGTAGTATTTCTATATTATTCTAATATGTGAGAGTACTTAAAATACACTAACCTAGAAAATAATCATTTATTATAAAAAAAACCTATGATGGGTACTATATATGCGAGTAGAAGTATTTCTATGTTATTGTTTGATTATAAAAGAACTTATAATGGCTACTATATGTGCAAGTAGAAGTATTTTCTATATTATTCTCATATTTGAGAGTACTTAAAATAGTCTAACATAGAAAATATTGTTTTATTTTAAAATAACTTATGATGGCTACTATATTGCAAGTAGAAGTATTTCTTTATTTTTGTTTTATTATAAAAGAACTTATGATGGCGAATATATTGCAAGTAGAAGTATTTCTATATTATTCTAATATTTGAGAGTACTTAAAATGCACTAACCTAGAAAATATTGTTTTATTATAAAAGATCTTATGATGGCTACTATATTGCAAGTAGTAGTATTTTCTACGTTATTCTAATATCTGAGAGTACAGAAAATACACTAACCTAGAAAATATTGCTTTATAATAAAAAAAACCTATGATGGGTACTATATATGCGAGTAGAAGTATTTCTATGTGATTGTTTTGTTATAAAAGAACTTATGATGGCTACTATATTTGCAAGTAGACGTATTTCTATATTATTGTTTTATTATAAACGAACTTATGATGGCTACTATATATGCTAGTGGAAGTATTTCTATGTTATTGTTTTATTATAAAAGAACTTGTGATGGCTACTATATATGCAAGTGGAAGTATTTCGATGTTATTGTTTTATTATAAAAGAGCTTATAGTGGGTACTATATGTGCAAGTGGAAGTATTTCGATGTTATTGTTTTATTATAAAACAACTTATAATGGCTACTATATGTGCAAGTAGAAGTATTTTCTATATTATTCTCATATTTGAGAGTACTTAAAATACCCTAACCTGGAAAATAATGTTTTATTATAATAGAACTTATGATGGCTACTATATGTGCAAGTAGACGTTTTTCTATATTAGTGTTTTATTATAAACGAACTTATGATGGCTAATATATATGCAAGTGGAAGTGTTTGTATGTCATTGTTTTATTATAAAAGAACTTGTTATGGCTACTATATATGCAAGTAGAAGTATTTTCTATATTATTCTCATATTTGAGAGTACTTAAAATAGTTTAACATAGAAAATATTGTTTTATTTTAAAATAACTTATGATGGCTACTATATTGCAAGTTGAAGTATTTCTATATTTTTGTTTTATTATAAAAGAACTTATGATGGCGAATATATTGCAAGTAGAAGTATTTCTATATTTGTTTTATTATAAAAGAACTTATGATGGCGAATATATTGCAAGTAGAAGTATTTCTATATTATTCTAATATTTGAGAGTACTGTAAATACACTAACCTAGAAAATATTGGTTTATTATAAAAAAACTTATGATGGCTACTATATATGCAAGTAAAAGTATTTCTATGTTATTGTTTTATTATAAAAGAACTTATAATGGCTACTATATGTGCAAGTAGAAGTATTTCGATGTTATTGTTTTATTATAAAAGAACTTATAATGGCTACTCTATGTGCAAGTAGAAGTAATTCCTATATTATTCTCATATTTGAGAGTACTTAAAATACCCTAACCTGGAAAATAATGTTTTATTATAATAGAACTTATGATGGCTGCTATATTGCAAGTAGAAGTATTTTCTATCTTATTCTAATATTTGATGAGAGTACTGAAAATACACTAACCTAGAAAATATTGTTTTATTATAAAAGAACTTATAATGGCTACTATATGTGCAAGAAGTAGTATTTCTATATTATTCTAATATGTGAGAGTACTTAAAATACACTAACCTAGAAAATAATGTTTTATTATAATAGAACTTATGATGGCTACTATATGTGCAAGTAGACGTATTTCTATATTATAGTTTTATTATAAAAGAACTTATGATGGCTACTATATGGCAAGTAGAAGTATTTCTATATTATTCTAATATTTGAGAGTACTGTAAATACACTAACCTAGAAAATATTGGTTTATTATAAAAAAAACTTATGATGGCTACTATATATGCAAGTAGAAGTATTTCTATGTTATTGTTTTACTATAAAAGAACTTATAATGGCTACTATATGTGCAAGTAGAAGTAGTTTCTATATTATTCTCATATTTGAGAGTACTTAAAATACCCTAACCTAGAAAATAATGTTTTATTATAATAGAACTTATGATGGCTACTATATGTGCAAGTAGACGTATTTCTATATTATTGTTTTATTAAAAAAGAACTTATGATGGCTACTATATGGCAAGTAGAAGTATTTCTATATTATTCTAATATTTGAGAGTTTTGTAAATACACTAACCTAGAAAATATTGGTTTATTTTAAAAAAACTTATGATGGCTACTATATATGCAAGTAGAAGTATTTCTATGTTATTGTTTTATTATAAAAGAACTTATAATGGCTACTATATGTGCAAGTAGAAGTATTTTCTATATTATTCTCATATTTGAGAGTACTTAAAATACCCTAACCTGGAAAATAATGTTTTATTATAATAGAACTCATGATGGCTACTATATATGCAAGTGGAAGTATTTATATGTTATTGTTTTATTATAAAAGAACTTATGATGGCTACTATATTACAAGTAGGAGTATTTCTATATTATTGTTTTATTATAAAAGAACTTATGATGGCTACTATAATGCAAGTAGAAGTATTTCTATATTATTCTAATATTTGAGAGTATTGCAAACACACTAACCTAGAAAATATTGGTTTATTATAAAAAAACTTATGATGGCTACTATATATGCAAGTAGAAATATTTCTATGTTATTGTTTTATTATAAAAGAACTTATAATGGCTACTATATGTGCAAGTAGAAGTATTTTCTATATTAATCTAATATTTGAGAGTACTGTAAATACACTAACCTAGAAAATATTGGTTTATTATAAAAAAAACTTATGATGGCTACTATATATGCAAGTAGAAGTATTTCTATGTTATTGTTTTATTATAAAAGAACTTATAATGGCTACTATATGTGCAAGTAGAAGTAGTTTCTATATTATTCTCATATTTGAGAGTACTTAAAATACCCTAACCTAGAAAATAATGTTTTATTATAATAGAACTTATGATGGCTACTATATGTGCAAGTAGACGTATTTCTATATTATTGTTTTATTATAAAAGAACTGATTATAAAAGATGGCTACTATATTGCAAGTAGAAGTATTTCTATATTATTCTAATATTTGAGAGTATTGTAAATACACTAACCTAGAAAATATTGGTTTATTTTAAAAAAACTTATGATGGCTACTATATATGCAAGTAGAAGTATTTCAATGTTATTGTTTTATTATAAAAGAACTTATGATGGCTACTATATGTGGGAGTAGACGTATTTCTATATTATTGTTTTATTATAAACGAACTTGTGATGGCTACTATATGTGCAAGTAGAAGTATTTTCTATATTATTGTTTTATTATAAACGAACTTATGATGGCTACTATATATGCTAGTTTAAGTATTTCTATGTTATTGTTTTATTATAAATGAACTTGTTATGGCTACTATATATGCAAGTGGAAGTATTTCTATATTATTGTTTTATTATAAACGAACTTATGATGGCTACTATATTGCAAGTAGAAGTATTTCTATATTATTGTTTTATTATAAAACCGTTTGTGACGGCTACTATATTGCAAGTAGAAGCATTTTCTATATTATTCTAATATGTGAGAGTTCTGTAAATACACTAACCTAAAAAATATTGGTTTATAATAAAAAAAACTTATGATGGCTACTATATATGCAAGTAGAAGTATTTCTATGTTATTGTTTTATTATAAAATAACTTATAATGGCTACTATATGTGCAAGTGGAAGTATTTATATGTTATTGTTTTATTATAACAAAAACTTATGATGGCTACTCTATGTGCAAGTAGAAGTATTTTCTATATTATTCTAATTTTTGAGAGACCGTAAAATGCTCTAACCTAGAAAATATTGTTTTATTATAAAAGAACTTATAATGGCTACTATATGTGCAAGAAGAAGTATTTCTATATTATTCTAATATGTGAGAGTACTTAAAATACACTAACCTAGATAATAATCATTTATTATAAAAAAAAACCTATGATGGGTACTATATATGCGAGTAGAAGTATTTCTATGTTATTGTTTTATTATAAAAGAACTTATAATGGCTACTATATGTGCAAGTAGAAGTATTTTCTCTATTATTCTCATATTTGAGAGTACTTAAAATAGTCTAACATAGGAAATATTGTTTTATTTTAAAATAACTTATGATGGCTACTATATTGCAAGTAGAAGTATTTCTTTATTTTTGTTTTATTATAAAAGAACTTATGATGGCGAATATATTGCAAGTAGAAGTATTTCTATATTATTCTAATATTTGAGAGTACTGTAAATACCCTAACCTAGAAAATATTGGTTTATTATAAAAAAACTTATGATGGCTACTATATATGCAAGTAGAAGTATTTCTATGTTATTGTTTTATTATAAAAGAACTTATAATGGCTACTATATGTGCAAGTAGAAGTAGTTTCTATATTATTCTCATATTTGAGAGTACTTGAAATACCCTAACCTAGAAAATAATGTTTTATTATAATAGAACTTATGATGGCTACTATATGTGCAAGTAGACGTATTTCTATATTATTGTTTTATTATAAAAGAACTTATGATGGCTACTATATTGCAAGTAGAAGTATTTCTATATTATTCTAATATTTGAGAGTATTGTAAATACACTAACCTAGAAAATATTGGTTTATTTTAAAAAAAACTTATGATAGCTACTATATATGCAAGTAGAAGTATTTCTATGTTATTGTTTTATTATAAAAGAACTTATAATGGCTACTATATGTGCAAGTAGAAGTATTTTCTATATTATTCTCATATTTGAGAGTACTTAAAATACCCTAACCTGGAAAATAATGTTTTATTATAATAGAACTTATGATGGCTACTATATATGCAAGTGGAAGTATTTATATGTTATTGTTTTATTATAAAAGAACTTATGATGGCTACTATATGTGCAAGTAGAAGTATTTTCTATATTATTCTCATATTTGAGAGTACTTAAAATACCCTAACCTGGAAAATAATGTTTTATTATAATAGAACTTATGATGGCTGCTATATTGCAAGTAGAAGTATTTTCTATATTATTCTAATATTTGATGAGAGTACTGAAAATACACTAACCTAGAAAATATTGTTTTATTATAAAAGAACTTATAATGGCTACTATATGTGCAAGAAGTAGTATTTCTATATTATTCTAATATGTGAGAGTACTTAAAATACACTAACCTAGAAAATAATCATTTATTATAAAAAAAACCTATGATGGGTACTATATATGCGAGTAGAAGTATTTCTATGTTATTGTTTTATTATAAAAGAACTTATAATGGCTACTATATTGCAAGTAGAAGTATTTCTATATTATTGTTTTATTATAAAAGAACTTATGATGGCTACTATATTGCAAATAGAAGTATTTCTATATTATTCTAATATTTGAGAGTATTGTAAATACACTAACCTAGAAAATATTGGTTTATTATAAAAACAACTTATGATGGCTACTATATATGCAAGTAGAAGTATTTCTATGTTATTGTTTTACTATAAAAGAACTTATAATGGCTACTATATGTGCAAGTAGAAGTAGTTTCTATATTATTCTCATATTTGAGAGTACTTAAAATACCCTAACCTAGAAAATAATGTTTTATTATAATAGAACTTATGATGGCTACTATATGTGCAAGTAGACGTATTTCTATATTATTGTTTTATTATAAAAGAACTGATTATAAAAGATGGCTACTATATTGCAAGTAGAAGTATTTCTATATTATTCTAATATTTGAGAGTATTGTAAATACACTAACCTAGAAAATATTGGTTTATTTTAAAAAAACTTATGATGGCTACTATATATGCAAGTAGAAGTATTTCAATGTTATTGTTTTATTATAAAAGTACTTATAATGGCTACTATATGTGCAAGTAGAAGTATTTTCTATATTATTCTCATATTTGAGAGTACTTAAAATACCCTAACCTGGAAAATAATGTTTTATTATAATAGAACTTATGATGGCTACTATATATGCAAGTGGAAGTATTTATATGTTATTGTTTTATTATAAAAGAACTTATGATGGCTACTATATTACAAGTAGAAGTATTTCTATATTATTGTTTTATTATAAAAGAACTTATGATGGCTACTATATTGCAAGTAGGAGTATTTCTATATTATTCTAATATTTGAGAGTATTCTAAACACACTAACTTAGAAAATATTGGTTTATTATAAAAAAACTTATGATGGCTACTATATATGCAAGTAGAAGTATTTCTATGTTATTGTTTTATTATAAAAGAACTTATAATGGCTACTATATGTGCTAGTAGAAGTATTTTCTATATTATTCTCATATTTGAGAGTACTTAAAATACCCTAACCTGGAAAATAATGTTTTATTATAATAGAACTTATGATGGCTGCTATATATGCAAGTGGAAGTATTTATATGTTATTGTTTTATTATAAAAGAACTTATGATGGCTACTATATGTGGGAGTAGACGTATTTCTATATTATTGTTTTATTATAAACGAACTTGTGATGGCTACTATATGTGCAAGTAGAAGTATTTTCTATATTATTGTTTTATTATAAACGAACTTATGATGGCTACTATATATGCTAGTTTAAGTATTTCTATGTTATTGTTTTATTATAAATGAACTTGTTATGGCTACTATATATGCAAGTGGAAGTATTTCTATATTATTGTTTTATTATAAACGAACTTATGATGGCTACTATATTGCAAGTAGAAGTATTTCTATATTATTGTTTTATTATAAAACCGTTTGTGACGGCTACTATATTGCAAGTAGAAGCATTTTCTATATTATTCTAATATGTGAGAGTTCTGTAAATACACTAACCTAGAAAATATTGGTTTATAATAAAAAAACTTATGATGGCTACTATATATGCAAGTAGAAGTATTTCTATGTTATTGTTTTATTATAAAATAACTTATAATGGCTACTATATGTGCAAGTGGAAGTATTTATATGTTATTGTTTTATTATAACAAAAACTTATGATGGCTACTCTATGTGCAAGTAGAAGTATTTTCTATATTATTCTCATATTTGAGAGTACTTGAAATACCCTAACCTAGAAAATAATGTTTTATTATAATAGAACTTATGATGGCTACTATATGTGCAAGTAGACGTATTTCTATGTTATTGTTTTATTATAAAAGAACTTATAATGGCTACTATATGTGCAAGTAGAAGTATTTCGATGTTATTGTTTTATTATAAAAGAACTTATAATGGCTACTATATGTGTAAGTAGAAGTATTTTCTATATTATTATCATATTTGAGAGTACTTAAAATACCCTAACCTGGAAAATAATGTTTTATTATAATAGAACTTATGATGGCTGCTATATTGCAAGTAGAAGTATTTTCTATATTATTCTAATATTTGATGAGAGTACTGAAAATACACTAACCTAGAAAATATTGTTTTATTATAAAAGAACTTATAATGGCTACTATATGTGCAAGAAGTAGTATTTCTATATTATTCTAATATGTGAGAGTACTTAAAATACACTAACCTAGAAAATAATCATTTATTATAAAAAAAACCTATGATGGGTACTATATATGCGAGTAGAAGTATTTCTATGTTATTGTTTTATTATAAAAGAACTTATAATGGCTACTATATGTGCAAGTAGAAGTATTTTCTATATTATTCTCATATTTGAGAGTACTTAAAATACCCTAACCTGGAAAATAATGTTTTATTATAATAGAACTCATGATGGCTACTATATATGCAAGTGGAAGTATTTATATGTTATTGTTTTATTATAAAAGAACTTATGATGGCTACTATATTACAAGTAGGAGTATTTCTATATTATTGTTTTATTATAAAAGAACTTATGATGGCTACTATAATGCAAGTAGAAGTATTTCTATATTATTCTAATATTTGAGAGTATTGTAAACACACTAACCTAGAAAATATTGGTTTATTATAAAAAAACTTATGATGGCTACTATATATGCAAGTAGAAATATTTCTATGTTATTGTTTTATTATAAAAGAACTTATAATGGCTACTATATGTGCAAGTAGAAGTATTTTCTATATTATTCTAATATTTGAGAGTACTGTAAATACACTAACCTAGAAAATATTGGTTTATTATAAAAAAAAACTTATGATGGCTACTATATATGCAAGTAGAAGTATTTCTATGTTATTGTTTTATTATAAAAGAACTTATAATGACTACTATATGTGCAAGTAGAAGTAGTTTCTATATTATTCTCATATTTGAGAGTACTTAAAATACCCTAACCTAGAAAATAATGTTTTATTATAATAGAACTTATGATGGCTACTATATGTGCAAGTAGACGTATTTCTATATTATTGTTTTATTATAAAAGAACTTATGATGGCTACTATATTGCAAGTAGAAGTATTTCTATATTATTCTAATATTTGAGAGTATTGTAAATACACTAACCTAGAAAATATTGGTTTATTTTAAAAAAACTTATGATGGCTACTATATATGCAAGTAGAAGTATTTCAATGTTATTGTTTTATTATAAAAGAACTTATAATGGCTACTATATGTGCAAGTAGAAGTATTTTCTATATTATTCTCATATTTGAGAGTACTTAAAATACCCTAACCTGGAAAATAATGTTTTATTATAATAGAACTTATGATGGCTACTATATATGCAAGTGGAAGTATTTATATGTTATTGTTTTATTATAAAAGAACTTATGATGGCTACTATATTACAAGTAGAAGTATTTCTATATTATTGTTTTATTATAAAAGAACTTATGATGGCTACTATATTGCAAGTAGGAGTATTTCTATATTATTCTAATATTTGAGAGTATTCTAAACACACTAACTTAGAAAATATTGGTTTATTATAAAAAAACTTATGATGGCTACTATATATGCAAGTAGAAGTATTTCTATGTTATTGTTTTATTATAAAAGAACTTATAATGGCTACTATATGTGCTAGTAGAAGTATTTTCTATATTATTCTCATATTTGAGAGTACTTAAAATACCCTAACCTGGAAAATAATGTTTTATTATAATAGAACTTATGATGGCTACTATATATGCAAGTGGAAGTATTTATATGTTATTGTTTTATTATAAAAGAACTTATGATGGCTACTATATGTGGGAGTAGACGTATTTCTATATTATTGTTTTATTATAAACGAACTTGTGATGGCTACTATATGTGCAAGTAGAAGTATTTTCTATATTATTGTTTTATTATAAACGAACTTGTAACCGTGACTTGTCACAATCTGTCTCTCGGCGATTGCGGATGAGCACTCAGAAGGAGTAACGAATCCCTGTGGCAATAGCCGAGAAAAATCAAAAATAAGTATCAGTTAGGTGTCACGACCTATTAAGTGGGCACGTGTGATAATGCCCGTGGATTCGACCACTAGGCGACAAGAGGCAGTGTAATAAGCAGATTCAGTATGTATTTGGTAGAAAGAGTATATATTCTGTAAAAGATCAGTGCCGTCGTACAGAAGGTATGTATACGCGATCGTTTGCGTAGTGCGATGCGTGTGACAGACCACACGTATTGCTAGTCGGCGTTGTGTGTATGATCTCTGGCACAGAGATGTATGCGAGGTAATGTACGCGTTCTATTTATAGGAATATTCGGTATGTTTACAATGTGATACTGCACACACAGGCGCTCGTGTATACGTCTGGGAACTGCAGACTATGGCTAGAAGAGCCGTACACAGCTGTTCCTTTGTAACAAAAACGCGACGGTGTTTATTGCTTGTCGCACGAATCAGGAAAGCCTGGCGTGAGGTGCACGTATCGGAGTGGCAGAGGGCTTTCACCGATGAGTCGCTATAACGCGGCGTCAATCAAGATATTCCCTCTGAGGTGACCTACTATCTTTACGAGTCTATGCAAGTGTACAATTATATATTGTGCCTGTGAGTACTTCGGCGACGACAATGACCGGTCGGCGGGAGATACAGCCAAGTACCAGCCGTGCAACCAATCAGTTTTGCCTTGTTGTCACAGGTTTCTTTTATTTAATGTGTGACTCGGACTTAGGTCAAATACAAGCTAAGTCTCTACTGCAAGTTATTCTTTACAATTCTTACTATGAGAACACTTCGGCGAAGGAATCTAACCAGACGGCGGGGGACAACAGTCAAGTGCCAGCCGTGCATCCAATCTACCTGCCGATAGCTATCTCGTAGTGCTTTTGTATTTACGCAAACTGCCTTCCAGAGGAAAAAGTCCCTGCCAAAGGGGGCTCGCAATTACGCAAAGCCATCAATGACAACACAACCATCCACCGAAAGGTTAACACACTGCGAGGAGTCGGGTAGGCCGAAGACGGACAGCAAGGGGTACAGTTAAGTACCGGTCGAGTGTCTTGGTCAGGCACCTTATTCCTCCGTGGATCTAATAAATATGTCTTACGTTCTACTTTTTGGAAATACCTTGAAGAACGAGCGCGTCAATTCGAACTAGTGCTTCCTCGAGTAAGGGAGTCAGCTTGTAGGATGTTGCATGCGTGAATTTATACTAACGGAACGTTTGTTTAACCCTTTTATAACACTGAGTGAATTTAATACAGAAATTGAGATTTGACTCGTGATTCCCCTATTATTCACACAGGCTCGCCTGAGACGTTTCGACGTTTTCTAAAGACCGTAATGCAATATTCGAATCCCTCGGCTTGGAGTGTACTGAGCGTACCTCGACTTTGGATACTACGTAGGCTAGTGAATTTATGATGGGTCTCGTTCTTGCGTAATAAGGGTGGCTGGTCCTTAAACTCAAGATAAGACAGCATGTCATTGCGATTTCGGGGTTTCTATACACGCGGCAGGGTGTTTATGAATGCGAGAGGGAGGTGTCCCTCTATTGGATGTAGCGCCGCAGTGCGCGCGAAGGGCTCTCCCTCTGTTGTGCGCTCGGCCCATTACTGGCGGTACTCGCGCGTCATAGCTGGTATACGCGCGCGGATGTGACTGTCTAAAAATACGGTCACATAGCCCCCCTCTTTCAGATTTCGAAACGTCGAGTTTGTGTGAGACGATTTCCGAAATCTCATAACCAAGCGTGTAGAAAGAAAAAAAATATATAATCCCCTTTGATCGCAAGTCGCGGTGGTATTTTTCGCGAGCCATACTTAATTACGCAACAAAACTTGCCTTTGGCACGGCAAAAAGAAATGGACAGTTCGTCCGTAGTATGATATACTGAGGTGGCTTTTATCCGTTTTCCTCAGTAAATCAAAAAGAAAAGAAAAACAAAAGTGAACCAGTTCAATGACGTACCGGAGTCGTATGCTGGATTTATCGGCTAATGCGTAAACTAAAATTAGATCGCCGATGTATAAACAAAAATCTCATGTATTCGTGCATACGCTCTCATACGTGCCCATCATGGGACTTGTCCTCACTGTTCACTGCACTGCACTCGGGTGGACGGAGCTGAGGGTACCAGCCCGTCCATGGTCTGTCCGGTGTGTGCCTGGTCCTAGGACTGATGGCATCCTGCCACTGCCAGGGTTGTTGGTGGATGTTGCCCACGCGCTCCCTCGTTGATTTCCCAGGGCCATGGTACATGTTGGGGAGGACGGATAATATGTCCTCCAGTTCGTCCTTCGGGGAAGTCGCTGGTTTTCGGGACGTCAGCATTGACGTAACTGCTGTTGTCGTTACTTTGCCCAGGTATGCGATCGTTGGGCTTATGGTGATCGTTCGTCCTTCTTTGTCCGTCTTCGTCTCGGAACATCCTCGTGACCGTCTCGGGGACGTCTCAGGTCGTTTGTTGGAGATGCCCCATTCTCGTGTTTCCAACCTGCCTGTTTTGGGTGTTGGTTCAGGCGGTGAATTTTTTGCGTGCGTATCCAGGTCGATTTCCGGCTCGACTTCCATCGTGCGCATCCTCTCCTGTGGCTGTTCGACTGCCATCGCAGGACTGTGCGTGTTCTGGCGTGGTTGGTCTGGCGTCAGTGGAGGAGCGTGATGCGTCATGGGCGGCGTTATTCGACGGATTGTTAGTATAGGGATCTCATCGTCTTCGACTTCCGGTGTTAGAGCCGTGGTTGTCGTCTGGCCTCCGTAACTTAAGATCATGGAGCTGTTTGCGAAATTGATGTGTGCATTCGCATGTCGCAAAACATCAGCTCCAATGATCGCCGTACAAATCAGGTCCGGTACGACAACTATGATTGTCGGTATCTGAAGGTCGTTTATCGTCAGCATTGTCCAGAATTGAGTCTTTACTCGGCTCGATTTGTGTCCGGTCGCTCCTTTTATAAAGGTGTTAGCGATGGGTAGAGTTGGACACTGTTCGAGCAGGTGTTGGTGCTCCATGTACCATAACAATGATACACCAGTGATCGTGCTTCCGGTATCGATCAATGCTTTCAATTTTATTCCTTCAATTTCCACCGTGATTTGAGGGCTTTTGTGGGTACTTCTCGTTGGTGGTTTCGAGATTGGTTCTTCCAGTAATTCTTCTCTTATGTTTGAGAAGATCGTGATTATTGGAAAAGTCCATGTGATTTCCCCATTCTTGATCTTGGAACGCTTCTTCGGCCGCTTCGGGGTGTCAACAGGCCGTGTGTGATGAGCGCTCCTTAATCGTTTTCCGCTTTGACAGGTGTTGTTGTCATCTCTGGCGGTGGTTCCTCCGTTTCCAATGAGCGCATCCGCTCATTGTATCCTCTCGTGTCTCGTGGCGGGCCTCTCGTATTTTGTGGAGGGCTTCTCGGCGCTGGATCGTTTTGCAATGGCGGTCGCGGTGGTATGCGACTCGTCATTGGTTGTGGTATGGTGTCCCTCCTCCATTGCGTCTCTCGTACGGGTAGATTCGTCTCCTTGGCTCTTGGTCGGTTGACGGTCCCTCCGTTGTCGAAGCGCTCGAGGAGTAGCAGCAGATCGTCCACAGTGCTTATATTTTGGCCGACAACGCAATTATCGACCTCCTGCGTAAAGTGACGTGCGATGGTCAGCACGATTTGATCGTCAGACTGTCGAGGTGACAGATCCCTTGCGTTGCCGACCAAACGCATGGCGTAGGTGACGCGTGAGACACCATCCTCCGGGCGGTAAAAACCATTTTCCAATATTCCTCTGACGCGCCTTTGTACCGCTGCGCTCCAAAATCGCGCCTTGAAATGCTCAATGAACGACGCCCATGAGTCAATACGAGTGGACATGACGTCCCACCACTCGCCTGCAATGCCCTTTAATGCTTGACTCAGGACAAAATTAAGGTCTCCGTCGGCTGTTCTTGTAGCCTCCACGAATGTCTGCATGTCTCGGATAAAACGAGACGGTTTTTCGTCAGACTTTCCCTCAAATGTCGGTAGCGTCGGTCTTATTGCGTATTGTCTCGGCACCGTCTGCTCGTCACGCGGGTCTTGATCATGCATATTTCGTCGTACATCTTGGCGCGGCTCCCCCGATGTTGGTAGAGGTTGGTCGGCCGTAGTTAGGTGTTGTTGTCGTCTTAATTGGTACGGTTGTTCGCTTGTACCCATCCCACTGTCGCGTATCTGCCGGACATTTCGTTCGGTTACGACGAGCTGATCTAATGCTCGTCGTACCATTGCCTCTTGCTCATTTTGCGCTCGCAGCACATTATCAAGTCTGGCGTCTAGATTTTTGAAGACGTCGCGGAAGTCTTTTTTAAAGTCAATCACGTCCCGCGACATTTCGTCTTGCGCTCGAGCTATTTTAATGTCGATCTGGTGGTCGCACCATGCTTCGATCCGGTTTACGCGGCGTTTAAAGGCGTCGAGCTCGCTTGTTAAGCGCTTTATTTCTCTCAGTGGGTCTATCGCGGCTTCCGGAACGGTGTTCGTTTCCGGGCTCGGGCTTGCATGTGCCCTCGCGACTTCGTCGATGATTCGGTCCATCGTATTCTCCCCCAGTTCTCGCACGATTCCTGTCGACGATAGCGTCGCGATATGTGTTGATTTGTCGCGCGACGTTTCTGCGTTGATGTTACTCGCGTCCCTTAGATTTTGTGAGGTTCTCAATGCCGCTTCGTCTTCCATACCGTGTTCGTTTATTGGCGTACTGACTCGAATGCTCGGTGGTGAACGTGATTGTGTATGCATTCTCGGTATGCTTGACGTACTTCGCGTTTGCATTGATCTTGGAATTTGTACGATACTACGATGTATTTGTCGTCTCTTTGGCATGTCAACACACGGCGTCTGTAATGGTCAGTCGTCGTGCGTGTGTCTGTTTGTTGGTACTGTTCTTACTAGAAACGGCGACTCGATCAGTACTAATCGAATCGCTGTCCGCCCTGTGCTCTTGTCGCCCCACGTTGGGCGCCAATTGTTGTAACCGTGACTTGTCACAATCTGTCTCTCGGCGATTGCGGATGAGCACTCAGAAGGAGTAACGAATCCCTGTGGCAATAGCCGAGAAAAATCAAAAATAAGTATCAGTTAGGTGTCACGACCTATTAAGTGGGCACGTGTGATAATGCCCGTGGATTCGACCACTAGGCGACAAGAGGCAGTGTAATAAGCAGATTCAGTATGTATTTGGTAGAAAGAGTATATATTCTGTAAAAGATCAGTGCCGTCGTACAGAAGGTATGTATACGCGATCGTTTGCGTAGTGCGATGCGTGTGACAGACCACACGTATTGCTAGTCGGCGTTGTGTGTATGATCTCTGGCACAGAGATGTATGCGAGGTAATGTACGCGTTCTATTTATAGGAATATTCGGTATGTTTACAATGTGATACTGCACACACAGGCGCTCGTGTATACGTCTGGGAACTGCAGACTATGGCTAGAAGAGCCGTACACAGCTGTTCCTTTGTAACAAAAACGCGACGGTGTTTATTGCTTGTCGCACGAATCAGGAAAGCCTGGCGTGAGGTGCACGTATCGGAGTGGCAGAGGGCTTTCACCGATGAGTCGCTATAACGCGGCGTCAATCAAGATATTCCCTCTGAGGTGACCTACTATCTTTACGAGTCTATGCAAGTGTACAATTATATATTGTGCCTGTGAGTACTTCGGCGACGACAATGACCGGTCGGCGGGAGATACAGCCAAGTACCAGCCGTGCAACCAATCAGTTTTGCCTTGTTGTCACAGGTTTCTTTTATTTAATGTGTGACTCGGACTTAGGTCAAATACAAGCTAAGTCTCTACTGCAAGTTATTCTTTACAATTCTTACTATGAGAACACTTCGGCGAAGGAATCTAACCAGACGGCGGGGGACAACAGTCAAGTGCCAGCCGTGCATCCAATCTACCTGCCGATAGCTATCTCGTAGTGCTTTTGTATTTACGCAAACTGCCTTCCAGAGGAAAAAGTCCCTGCCAAAGGGGGCTCGCAATTACGCAAAGCCATCAATGACAACACAACCATCCACCGAAAGGTTAACACACTGCGAGGAGTCGGGTAGGCCGAAGACGGACAGCAAGGGGTACAGTTAAGTACCGGTCGAGTGTCTTGGTCAGGCACCTTATTCCTCCGTGGATCTAATAAATATGTCTTACGTTCTACTTTTTGGAAATACCTTGAAGAACGAGCGCGTCAATTCGAACTAGTGCTTCCTCGAGTAAGGGAGTCAGCTTGTAGGATGTTGCATGCGTGAATTTATACTAACGGAACGTTTGTTTAACCCTTTTATAACACTGAGTGAATTTAATACAGAAATTGAGATTTGACTCGTGATTCCCCTATTATTCACACAGGCTCGCCTGAGACGTTTCGACGTTTTCTAAAGACCGTAATGCAATATTCGAATCCCTCGGCTTGGAGTGTACTGAGCGTACCTCGACTTTGGATACTACGTAGGCTAGTGAATTTATGATGGGTCTCGCTCTTGCGTAATAAGGGTGGCTGGTCCTTAAACTCAAGATAAGACAGCATGTCATTGCGATTTCGGGGTTTCTATACACGCGGCAGGGTGTTTATGAATGCGAGAGGGAGGTGTCCCTCTATTGGATGTAGCGCCGCAGTGCGCGCGAAGGGCTCTCCCTCTGTTGTGCGCTCGGCCCATTACTGGCGGTACTCGCGCGTCATAGCTGGTATACGCGCGCGGATGTGACTGTCTAAAAATACGGTCACAAACTTATGATGGCTACTATATATGCTAGTTTAAGTATTTCTATGTTATTGTTTTATTATAAATGAACTTGTTATGGCTACTATATATGCAAGTGGAAGTATTTCTATATTATTGTTTTATTATAAACGAACTTATGATGGCTACTATATTGCAAGTAGAAGTATTTCTATATTATTGTTTTATTATAAAACCGTTTGTGACGGCTACTATATTGCAAGTAGAAGCATTTTCTATATTATTCTAATATGTGAGAGTTCTGTAAATACACTAACCTAGAAAATATTGGTTTATAATAAACAAAACTTATGATGGCTACTATATATGCAAGTAGAAGTATTTCTATGTTATTGTTTTATTATAAAATAACTTATAATGGCTACTATATGTGCAAGTGGAAGTATTTATATGATATTGTTTTATTATAACAAAAACTTATGATGGCTACTCTATGTGCAAGTAGAAGTATTTTCTATATTATTCTAATTTTTGAGAGACCGTAAAATGCTCTAACCTAGAAAATATTGTTTTATTATAAAAGAACTTATAATGGCTACTATATGTGCAAGAAGTAGTATTTCTATATTATTCTAATATGTGAGAGTACTTAAAATACACTAACCTAGATAATAATCATTTATTATAAAAAAAACCTATGATGGGTACTATATATGCGAGTAGAAGTATTTCTATGTTATTGTTTTATTATAAAAGAACTTATAATGGCTACTATATGTGCAAGTAGAAGTATTTTCTATATTATTCTCATATTTGAGAGTACTTAAAATAGTCTAACATAGGAAATATTGTTTTATTTTAAAATAACTTATGATGGCTACTATATTGCAAGTAGAAGTATTTCTTTATTTTTGTTTTATTATAAAAGAACTTATGATGGCGAATATATTGCAAGTAGAAGTATTTCTATATTATTCTAATATTTGAGAGTACTTAAAATGCACTAACCTAGAAAATATTGTTTTATTATAAAAGAACTTATGCTGGCTACTATATTGCAAGTAGTAGTATTTTCTACGTTATTCTAATATCTGAGAGTACAGAAAATACACTAACCTAGAAAATATTGCTTTACAATAAAAAAAACCTATGATGGGTACTATATATGCGAGTAGAAGTATTTCTATGTGATTGTTTTGTTATAAAAGAACTTATGATGGCTACTATATTTGCAAGTAGACGTATTTCTATATTATTGTTTTATTATAAACGAACTTATGATGGCTACTATATATGCTAGCGGAAGTATTTGTATGTTATTGTTTTATTATAAAAGAACTTGTGATGGCTACTATATATGCAAGTGGAAGTATTTCGATGTTATTGTTTTATTATAAAAGAGCTTATAGTGGGTACTATATGTGCAAGTGGAAGTATTTCGATGTTATTGTTTTATTATAAAACAACTTATAATGGCTACTATATGTGCAAGTAGAAGTATTTTCTATATTATTCTCATATTTGAGAGTACTTAAAATACCCTAACCTGGAAAATAATGTTTTATTATAATAGAACTTATGATGGCTGCTATATGTGCAAGTAGACGTTTTTCTATATTAGTGTTTTATTATAAACGAACTTATGATGGCTAATATATATGCAAGTGGAACTGTTTGTATGTTATTGTTTTATTATAAAAGAACTTGTTATGGCTACTATATATGCAAGTAGAAGTATTTTCTATATTATTCTCATATTTGAGAGTACTTAAAATAGTTTAACATAGAAAATATTGTTTTATTTTAAAATAACTTATGATGGCTACTATATTGCAAGTTGAAGTATTTCTATATTTTTGTTTTATTATAAAAGAACTTATGATGGCGAATATATTGCAAGTAGAAGTATTTCTATATTTGTTTTATTATAAAAGAACTTATGATGGCGAATATATTGCAAGTAGAAGTATTTCTATATTATTCTAATATTTGAGAGTACTGTAAATACCCTAACCTAGAAAATATTGGTTTATTATAAAAAAACTTATGATGGCTACTATATATGCAAGTAAAAGTATTTCTATGTTATTGTTTTATTATAAAAGAACTTATAATTGCTACTATATGTGCAAGTAGAAGTATTTTCTATATTATTCTAATATGTGAGAGTACTTAAAATACACTAACCTAGAAAATAATCATTTATTATAAAAAAAACCTATGATGGGTACTATATATGCGAGTAGAAGTATTTCTATGTTATTGTTTTATTATAAAAGAACTTATAATGGCTACTATATTGCAAGTAGAAGTATTTCTATATTATTGTTTTATTATAAAAGAACTTATGATGGCTACTATATTGCAAATAGAAGTATTTCTATATTATTCTAATATTTGAGAGTATTGTAAATACACTAACCTAGAAAATATTGGTTTATTATAAAAAAAACTTATGATGGCTACTATATATGCAAGTAGAAGTATTTCTATGTTATTGTTTTATTATAAAAGAACTTATAATGGCTACTATATGTGGAAGTAGAAGTATTTCTATGTTATTGTTTTATTATAAAAGAACTTATAATGGCTACTATATGTGCAAGTAGAAGTATTTTCTATATTATTCTCATATTTGAGAGTACTTAAAATACCCTAACCTGGAAAATAATGTTTTATTATAATAGAACTTATGATGGCTGCTATATTGCAAGTAGAAGTATTTTCTATATTATTCTAATTTTTGAGAGACCGTAAAATGCTTTAACCTAGAAAATATTGTTTTATTATAAAAGAACTTATGAAGGCTACTATATTGCAAGTAAAAGTATTTCAATATTATTGTTTTATTATAAAAGAACTTATGATGGCTACTATATTGCAAGTAGAAGTATTTCTATATTATTCTAATATTTGAGAGTATTGTAAATACACTAACCTAGAAAATATTGGTTTATTATAAAAAAACTAATGATGGCTACTATATATGCAAGTAGAAGTATTTCTATGTTATTGTTTTATTATAAAAGAACTTATAATGGCTACTATATGTGCAAGTAGAAGTATTTTCTATATTATTATCATATTTGAGAGTACTTAAAATACCCTAACCTGGAAAATAATGTTTTATTATAATAGAACTTATGATGGCTGCTATATTGCAAGTAGAAGTATTTTCTATATTATTCTAATATTTGATGAGAGTACTGAAAATACACTAACCTAGAAAATATTGTTTTATTATAAAAGAACTTATAATGGCTACTATATGTGCAAGAAGTAGTATTTCTATATTATTCTAATATGTGAGAGTACTTAAAATACACTAACCTAGAAAATAATCATTTATTATAAAAAAAACCTATGATGGGTACTATATATGCGAGTAGAAGTATTTCTATGTTATTGTTTTATTATAAAAGAACTTATAATGGCTACTATATGTGCAAGTAGAAGTATTTTCTATATTATTCTCATATTTGAGAGTACTTAAAATAGTCTAACATAGAAAATATTGTTTTATTTTAAAATAACTTATGATGGCTACTATATTGCAAGTAGAAGTATTTCTTTATTTTTGTTTTATTATAAAAGAACTTATGATGGCGAATATATTGCAAGTAGAAGTATTTCTATATTATTCTAATATTTGAGAGTACTTAAAATGCACTAACCTAGAAAATATTGTTTTATTATAAAAGAACTTATGATGGCTACTATATTGCAAGTAGTAGTATTTTCTACGTTATTCTAATATCTGAGAGTACAGAAAATACACTAACCTAGAAAATATTGCTTTATAATAAAAAAAACCTATGATGGGTACTATATATGCGAGTAGAAGTATTTCTATGTGATTGTTTTGTTATAAAAGAACTTATGATGGCTACTATATTTGCAAGTAGACGTATTTCTATATTATTGTTTTATTATAAACGAACTTATGATGGCTACTATATATGCTAGTGGAAGTATTTCTATGTTATTGTTTTATTATAAAAGAACTTGTGATGGCTACTATATATGCAAGTGGAAGTATTTCGATGTTATTGTTTTATTATAAAAGAGCTTATAGTGGGTACTATATGTGCAAGTGGAAGTATTTCGATGTTATTGTTTTATTATAAAACAACTTATAATGGCTACAATATGTGCAAGTAGAAGTATTTTCTATATTATTCTCATATTTGAGAGTACTTAAAATACCCTAACCTGGAAAATAATGTTTTATTATAATAGAACTTATGATGGCTACTATATGTGCAAGTAGACGTTTTTCTATATTAGTGTTTTATTATAAACGAACTTATGATGGCTAATATATATGCAAGTGGAAGTGTTTGTATGTTATTGTTTTATTATAAAAGAACTTGTTATGGCTACTATATATGCAAGTAGAAGTATTTTCTATATTATTCTCATATTTGAGAGTACTTAAAATAGTTTAACATAGAAAATATTGTTTTATTTTAAAATAACTTATGATGGCTACTATATTGCAAGTTGAAGTATTTCTATATTTTTGTTTTATTATAAAAGAACTTATGATGGCGAATATATTGCAAGTAGAAGTATTTCTATATTTGTTTTATTATAAAAGAACTTATGATGGCGAATATATTGCAAGTAGAAGTATTTCTATATTATTCTAATATTTGAGAGTACTGTAAATACACTAACCTAGAAAATATTGGTTTATTATAAAAAAAACTTATGATGGCTACTATATATGCAAGTAAAAGTATTTCTATGTTATTGTTTTATTATAAAAGAACTTATAATGGCTACTATATGTGCAACTAGAAGTATTTTCTATATTATTCTAATATTTGAGAGTACTGTAAATACACTAACCTAGAAAATATTGGTTTATTATAAAAAAAACTTATGATGGCTACTATATATGCAAGTAGAAGTATTTCTATGTTATTGTTTTACTATAAAAGAACTTATAATGGCTACTATATGTGCAAGTAGAAGTAGTTTCTATATTATTCTCATATTTGAGAGTACTTAAAATACCCTAACCTAGAAAATAATGTTTTATTATAATGGAACTTATGATGGCTACTATATGTGCAAGTAGACGTATTTCTATATTATTGTTTTATTATAAAAAAACTTATGATGGCTACTATATGGCAAGTAGAAGTATTTCTATATTATTCTAATATTTGAAAGTTTTGTAAATACACTAACCTAGAAAATATTGGTTTATTTTAAAAAAACTTATGATGGCTACTATATATGCAAGTAGAAGTATTTCTATGTTATTGTTTTATTATAAAAGAACTTATAATGGCTACTATATGTGCAAGTAGAAGTATTTTCTATATTATTCTTATATTTGAGAGTACTTAAAATACCCTAACCTGGAAAATAATGTTTTATTATAATAGAACTCATGATGGCTACTATATATGCAAGTGGAAGTATTTATATGTTATTGTTTTATTATAAAAGAACTTATGATGGCTACTATATTACAAGTAGGAGTATTTCTATATTATTGTTTTATTATAAAAGAACTTATGATGGCTACTATAATGCAAGTAGAAGTATTTCTATATTATTCTAATATTTGAGAGTATTGTAAACACACTAACCTAGAAAATATTGGTTTATTATAAAAAAACTTATGATGGCTACTATATATGCAAGTAGAAATATTTCTATGTTATTGTTTTATTATAAAAGAACTTATAATGGCTACTATATGTGCAAGTAGAAGTATTTTCTATATTATTCTAATATTTGAGAGTACTGTAAATACACTAACCTAGAAAATATTGGTTTATTATAAAAAAAAACTTATGATGGCTACTATATATGCAAGTAGAAGTATTTCTATGTTATTGTTTTATTATAAAAGAACTTATAATGGCTACTATATGTGCAAGTAGAAGTAGTTTCTATATTATTCTCATATTTGAGAGTACTTAAAATACCCTAACCTAGAAAATAATGTTTTATTATAATAGAACTTATGATGGCTACTATATGTGCAAGTAGACGTATTTCTATATTATTGTTTTATTATAAAAGAACTTATGATGGCTACTATATTGCAAGTAGAAGTATTTCTATATTATTCTAATATTTGAGAGTATTGTAAATACACTAACCTAGAAAATTTTGGTTTATTTTAAAAAAACTTATGATGGCTACTATATATGCAAGTAGAAGTATTTCAATGTTATTGTTTTATTATAAAAGAACTTATAATGGCTACTATATGTGCAAGTAGAAGTATTTTCTATATTATTCTCATATTTGAGAGTACTTAAAATACCCTAACCTGGAAAATAATGTTTTATTATAATAGAACTTATGATGGCTACTATATATGCAAGTGGAAGTATTTATATGTTATTGTTTTATTATAAAAGAACTTATGATGGCTACTATATTACAAGTAGAAGTATTTCTATATTATTGTTTTATTATAAAAGAACTTATGATGGCGAATATATTGCAAGTAGAAGTATTTCTATATTATTCTAATATTTGAGAGTACTGTAAATACCCTAACCTAGAAAATATTGGTTTATTATAAAAAAACTTATGATGGCTACTATATATGCAAGTAAAAGTATTTCTATGTTATTGTTTTATTATAAAAGAACTTATAATTGCTACTATATGTGCAAGTAGAAGTATTTTCTATATTATTCTAATATTTGAGAGTACTGTAAATACACTAACCTAGAAAATATTGGTTTATTATAAAAAAAACTTATGATGGCTACTATATATGCAAGTAGAAGTATTTCTATGTTATTGTTTTATTATAAAAGAACTTATAATGGTTACTATATGTGCAAGTACAAGTAGTTTCTATATTATTCTCATATTTGAGAGTACTTAAAATACCCTAACATAGAAAATAATGTTTTATTATAATAGAACTTATGATGGCTACTATATGTGCAAGTAGACGTATTTCTATATTATTGTTTTATTATAAAAGAACTTATGATGGCTACTATGTTGCAAGTAGAAGTATTTCTATATTATTCTAATATTTGAGAGTATTGTAAATACACTAAGCTAGAAAATATTGGTTTATTTTAAAAAAAGTTATGATGGCTGCTATATATGCAAGTAGAAGTATTTCTATGTTATTGTTTTATTATAAAAGAACTTATAATGGCTACTATATGTGCAAGTAGAAGTATTTTCTATATTATTCTCATATTTGAGAGTACTTAAAATACCCTAACCTGGAAAATAATGTTTTATTATAATAGAAATTATGATGGCTACTATATATGCAAGTGGAAGTATTTATATGTTATTGTTTTATTATAAAAGAACTTATGATGGCTACTATATTACAAGTAGAAGTATTTCTATATTATTGTTTTATTATAAAAGAACTTATGATGGCTACTATATTGCAAGTAGGAGTATTTCTATATTATTCTAATATTTGAGAGTATTCTAAACACACTAACTTAGAAAATATTGGTTTATTATAAAAAAACTTATGATGGCTACTATATATGCAAGTAGAAGTATTTCTATGTTATTGTTTTATTATAAAAGAACTTATAATGGCTACTATATGTGCTAGTAGAAGTATTTTCTATATTATTCTCATATTTGAGAGTACTTAAAATACCCTAACCTGGAAAATAATGTTTTATTATAATAGAACTTATGATGGCTACTATATATGCAAGTGGAAGTATTTATATGTTATTGTTTTATTATAAAAGAACTTATGATGGCTACTATATGTGGGAGTAGACGTATTTCTATATTATTGTTTTATTATAAACGAACTTGTGATGGCTACTATATGTGCAAGTAGAAGTATTTTCTATATTATTGTTTTATTATAAACGAACTTATGATGGCTACTATATATGCTAGTTTAAGTATTTCTATGTTATTGTTTTATTATAAATGAACTTGTTATGGCTACTATATATGCAAGTGGAAGTATTTCGATGTTATTGTTTTATTATAAAAGAGCTTATAGTGGGTACTATATGTGCAAGTAGAAGTATTTTCTATATTATTCTCATATTTGAGAGTACTTAAAATAGTCTAACATAGGAAATATTGTTTTATTTTAAAATAACTTATGATGGCTACTATATTGCAAGTAGAAGTATTTCTTTATTTTTGTTTTATTATAAAAGAACTTATGATGGCGAATATATTGCAAGTAGAAGTATTTCTATATTATTCTAATATTTGAGAGTACTTAAAATGCACTAACCTAGAAAATATTGTTTTATTATAAAAGAACTTATGCTGGCTACTATATTGCAAGTAGAAGCATTTTCTATATTATTCTAATATGTGAGAGTTCTGTAAATACACTAACCTAGAAAATATTGGTTTATAATAAAAAAACTTATGATGGCTACTATATATGCAAGTAGAAGTATTTCTATGTTATTGTTTTATTATAAAATAACTTATAATGGCTACTATATGTGCAAGTGGAAGTATTTATATGATATTGTTTTATTATAACAAAAACTTATGATGGCTACTCTATGTGCAAGTAGAAGTATTTTCTATATTATTCTAATTTTTGAGAGACCGTAAAATGCTCTAACCTAGAAAATATTGTTTTATTATAAAAGAACTTATAATGGCTACTATATATGCAAGAAGTAGTATTTCTATATTATTCTAATATGTGAGAGTACTTAAAATACACTAACCTAGATAATAATCATTTATTATAAAAAAAACCTATGATGGGTACTATATATGCGAGTAGAAGTATTTCTATGTTATTGTTTTATTATAAAAGAACTTATAATGGCTACTATATGTGCAAGTAGAAGTATTTTCTATATTATTCTCATATTTGAGAGTACTTAAAATAGTCTAACATAGGAAATATTGTTTTATTTTAAAATAACTTATGATGGCTACTATATTGCAAGTAGAAGTATTTCTTTATTTTTGTTTTATTATAAAAGAACTTATGATGGCGAATATATTGCAAGTAGAAGTATTTCTATATTATTCTAATATTTGAGAGTACTTAAAATGCACTAACCTAGAAAATATTGTTTTATTATAAAAGAACTTATGCTGGCTACTATATTGCAAGTAGTAGTATTTTCTACGTTATTCTAATATCTGAGAGTACAGAAAATACACTAACCTAGAAAATATTGCTTTACAATAAAAAAAACCTGTGATGGGTACTATATATGCGAGTAGAAGTATTTCTATGTGATTGTTTTGTTATAAAAGAACTTATGATGGCTACTATATTTGCAAGTAGACGTATTTCTATATTATTGTTTTATTATAAACGAACTTATGATGGCTACTATATATGCTAGCGGAAGTATTTGTATGTTATTGTTTTATTATAAAAGAACTTGTGATGGCTACTATATATGCAAGTGGAAGTATTTCGATGTTATTGTTTTATTATAAAAGAGCTTATAGTGGGTACTATATGTGCAAGTGGAAGTATTTCGATGTTATTGTTTTATTATAAAACAACTTATAATGGCTACTATATGTGCAAGTAGAAGTATTTTCTATATTATTCTCATATTTGAGAGTACTTAAAATACCCTAACCTGGAAAATAATGTTTTATTATAATAGAACTTATGATGGCTGCTATATGTGCAAGTAGACGTTTTTCTATATTAGTGTTTTATTATAAACGAACTTATGATGGCTAATATATATGCAAGTGGAAGTGTTTGTATGTTATTGTTTTATTATAAAAGAACTTGTTATGGCTACTATATATGCAAGTAGAAGTATTTTCTATATTATTCTCATATTTGAGAGTACTTAAAATAGTTTAACATAGAAAATATTGTTTTATTTTAAAATAACTTATGATGGCTACTATATTGCAAGTTGAAGTATTTCTATATTTTTGTTTTATTATAAAAGAACTTATGATGGCGAATATATTGCAAGTAGAAGTATTTCTATATTTGTTTTATTATAAAAGAACTTATGATGGCGAATATATTGCAAGTAGAAGTATTTCTATATTATTCTAATATTTGAGAGTACTGTAAATACCCTAACCTAGAAAATATTGGTTTATTATAAAAAAACTTATGATGGCTACTATATATGCAAGTAAAAGTATTTCTATGTTATTGTTTTATTATAAAAGAACTTATAATTGCTACTATATGTGCAAGTAGAAGTATTTTCTATATTATTCTAATATTTGAGAGTACTGTAAATACACTAACCTAGAAAATATTGGTTTATTATAAAAAAACTTATGATGGCTACTATATATGCAAGTAGAAGTATTTCTATGTTATTGTTTTATTATAAAAGAACTTATAATGGCTACTATATGTGCAAGTACAAGTAGTTTCTATATTATTCTCATATTTGAGAGTACTTAAAATACCCTAACATAGAAAATAATGTTTTATTATAATAGAACTTATGATGGCTACTATATGTGCAAGTAGACGTATTTCTATATTATTGTTTTATTATAAAAGAACTTATGATGGCTACTATGTTGCAAGTAGAAGTATTTCTATATTATTCTAATATTTGAGAGTATTGTAAATACACTAAGCTAGAAAATATTGGTTTATTTTAAAAAAAGTTATGATGGCTGCTATATATGCAAGTAGAAGTATTTCTATGTTATTGTTTTATTATAAAAGAACTTATAATGGCTACTATATGTGCAAGTAGAAGTATTTTCTATATTATTCTCATATTTGAGAGTACTTAAAATACCCTAACCTGGAAAATAATGTTTTATTATAATAGAAATTATGATGGCTACTATATATGCAAGTGGAAGTATTTATATGTTATTGTTTTATTATAAAAGAACTTATGATGGCTACTATATTACAAGTAGAAGTATTTCTATATTATTGTTTTATTATAAAAGAACTTATGATGGCTACTATATTGCAAGTAGGAGTATTTCTATATTATTCTAATATTTGAGAGTATTCTAAACACACTAACTTAGAAAATATTGGTTTATTATAAAAAAACTTATGATGGCTACTATATATGCAAGTAGAAGTATTTCTATGTTATTGTTTTATTATAAAAGAACTTATAATGGCTACTATATGTGCTAGTAGAAGTATTTTCTATATTATTCTCATATTTGAGAGTACTTAAAATACCCTAACCTGGAAAATAATGTTTTATTATAATAGAACTTATGATGGCTACTATATATGCAAGTGGAAGTATTTATATGTTATTGTTTTATTATAAAAGAACTTATGATGGCTACTATATGTGGGAGTAGACGTATTTCTATATTATTGTTTTATTATAAACGAACTTGTGATGGCTACTATATGTGCAAGTAGAAGTATTTTCTATATTATTGTTTTATTATAAACGAACTTATGATGGCTACTATATATGCTAGTTTAAGTATTTCTATGTTATTGTTTTATTATAAATGAACTTGTTATGGCTACTATATATGCAAGTGGAAGTATTTCGATGTTATTGTTTTATTATAAAAGAGCTTATAGTGGGTACTATATGTGCAAGTAGAAGTATTTTCTATATTATTCTCATATTTGAGAGTACTTAAAATAGTCTAACATAGGAAATATTGTTTTATTTTAAAATAACTTATGATGGCTACTATATTGCAAGTAGAAGTATTTCTTTATTTTTGTTTTATTATAAAAGAACTTATGATGGCGAATATATTGCAAGTAGAAGTATTTCTATATTATTCTAATATTTGAGAGTACTTAAAATGCACTAACCTAGAAAATATTGTTTTATTATAAAAGAACTTATGCTGGCTACTATATTGCAAGTAGAAGCATTTTCTATATTATTCTAATATGTGAGAGTTCTGTAAATACACTAACCTAGAAAATATTGGTTTATAATAAAAAAACTTATGATGGCTACTATATATGCAAGTAGAAGTATTTCTATGTTATTGTTTTATTATAAAATAACTTATAATGGCTACTATATGTGCAAGTGGAAGTATTTATATGATATTGTTTTATTATAACAAAAACTTATGATGGCTACTCTATGTGCAAGTAGAAGTATTTTCTATATTATTCTAATTTTTGAGAGACCGTAAAATGCTCTAACCTAGAAAATATTGTTTTATTATAAAAGAACTTATAATGGCTACTATATGTGCAAGAAGTAGTATTTCTATATTATTCTAATATGTGAGAGTACTTAAAATACACTAACCTAGATAATAATCATTTATTATAAAAAAAACCTATGATGGGTACTATATATGCGAGTAGAAGTATTTCTATGTTATTGTTTTATTATAAAAGAACTTATAATGGCTACTATATGTGCAAGTAGAAGTATTTTCTATATTATTCTCATATTTGAGAGTACTTAAAATAGTCTAACATAGGAAATATTGTTTTATTTTAAAATAACTTATGATGGCTACTATATTGCAAGTAGAAGTATTTCTTTATTTTTGTTTTATTATAAAAGAACTTATGATGGCGAATATATTGCAAGTAGAAGTATTTCTATATTATTCTAATATTTGAGAGTACTTAAAATGCACTAACCTAGAAAATATTGTTTTATTATAAAAGAACTTATGCTGGCTACTATATTGCAAGTAGTAGTATTTTCTACGTTATTCTAATATCTGAGAGTACAGAAAATACACTAACCTAGAAAATATTGCTTTACAATAAAAAAAACCTGTGATGGGTACTATATATGCGAGTAGAAGTATTTCTATGTGATTGTTTTGTTATAAAAGAACTTATGATGGCTACTATATTTGCAAGTAGACGTATTTCTATATTATTGTTTTATTATAAACGAACTTATGATGGCTACTATATATGCTAGCGGAAGTATTTGTATGTTATTGTTTTATTATAAAAGAACTTGTGATGGCTACTATATATGCAAGTGGAAGTATTTCGATGTTATTGTTTTATTATAAAAGAGCTTATAGTGGGTACTATATGTGCAAGTGGAAGTATTTCGATGTTATTGTTTTATTATAAAACAACTTATAATGGCTACTATATGTGCAAGTAGAAGTATTTTCTATATTATTCTCATATTTGAGAGTACTTAAAATACCCTAACCTGGAAAATAATGTTTTATTATAATAGAACTTATGATGGCTGCTATATGTGCAAGTAGACGTTTTTCTATATTAGTGTTTTATTATAAACGAACTTATGATGGCTAATATATATGCAAGTGGAAGTGTTTGTATGTTATTGTTTTATTATAAAAGAACTTGTTATGGCTACTATATATGCAAGTAGAAGTATTTTCTATATTATTCTCATATTTGAGAGTACTTAAAATAGTTTAACATAGAAAATATTGTTTTATTTTAAAATAACTTATGATGGCTACTATATTGCAAGTTGAAGTATTTCTATATTTTTGTTTTATTATAAAAGAACTTATGATGGCGAATATATTGCAAGTAGAAGTATTTCTATATTTGTTTTATTATAAAAGAACTTATGATGGCGAATATATTGCAAGTAGAAGTATTTCTATATTATTCTAATATTTGAGAGTACTGTAAATACCCTAACCTAGAAAATATTGGTTTATTATAAAAAAACTTATGATGGCTACTATATATGCAAGTAAAAGTATTTCTATGTTATTGTTTTATTATAAAAGAACTTATAATGGCTACTATATGTGCAAGTAGAAGTATTTTCTATATTATTCTAATATTTGAGAGTACTGTAAATACACTAACCTAGAAAATATTGGTTTATTATAAAAAAACTTATGATGGCTACTATATATGCAAGTAGAAGTATTTCTATGTTATTGTTTTATTATAAAAGAACTTATAATGGCTACTATATGTGCAAGTACAAGTAGTTTCTATATTATTCTCATATTTGAGAGTACTGTAAATACACTAACCTAGAAAATATTGGTTTATTATAAAAAAACTTATGATGGCTACTATATATGCAAGTAGAAGTATTTCTATGTTATTGTTTTATTATAAAAGAACTTATAATGGCTACTATATGTGCAAGTACAAGTAGTTTCTATATTATTCTCATATTTGAGAGCACTTAATATACCCTAACATAGAAAATAATGTTTTATTATAATAGAACTTATGATGGCTACTATATGTGCAAGTAGACGTATTTCTATATTATTGTTTTATTATAAAAGAACTTATGATGGCTACTATGTTGCAAGTAGAAGTATTTCTATATTATTCTAATATTTGAGAGTATTCTAAACACACTAACTTAGAAAATATTGGTTTATTATAAAAAAACTTATGATGGCTACTATATATGCAAGTAGAAGTATTTCTATGTTATTGTTTTATTATAAAAGAACTTATAATGGCTACTATATGTGCAAGTAGAAGTATTTTCTATATTATTCTCATATTTGAGAGTACTTAAAATAGTTTAACATAGAAAATATTGTTTTATTTTAAAATAACTTATGATGGCTACTATATTGCAAGTAGAAGTATTTCTATATTTTTGTTTTATTATACAAGATCTTATGATGGCGAATATATTGCAAGTAGAAGTATTTCTATATTTGTTTTATTATAAAAGAACTTATGATGGCGAATATATTGCAAGTAGAAGTATTTCTATATTATTCTAATATTTGAGAGTACTGTAAATACACTAACCTAGAAAATATTGGTTTATTATAAAAAAACTTATGATGGCTACTATATATGCAAGTAAAAGTATTTCTATGTTATTGTTTTATTATAAAAGAACTTATAATGGCTACTATATGTGCAAGTAGAAGTATTTTCTATATTATTCTAATATTTGAGAGTACTGTAAATACCCTAACCTAGAAAATATTGGTTTATTATAAAAAAACTTATGATGGCTACTATATATGCAAGTAAAAGTATTTCTATGTTATTGTTTTATTATAAAAGAACTTATAATGGCTACTATATGTGCAAGTAGAAGTATTTTCTATATTATTCTAATATTTGAGAGTACTGTAAATACACTAACCTAGAAAATATTGGTTTATTATAAAAAAACTTATGATGGCTACTATATATGCAATTAGAAGTATTTCTATGTTATTGTTTTATTATAAAAGAACTTATAATGGCTACTATATGTGCAAGTACAAGTAGTTTCTATATTATTCTCATATTTGAGAGCACTTAATATACCCTAACATAGAAAATAATGTTTTATTATAATAGAACTTATGATGGCTACTATATGTGCAAGTAGACGTATTTCTATATTATTGTTTTATTATAAAAGAACTTATGATGGCTACTATGTTGCAAGTAGAAGTATTTCTATATTATTCTAATATTTGAGAGTATTCTAAACACACTAACTTAGAAAATATTGGTTTATTATAAAAAAACTTATGATGGCTACTATATATGCAAGTAGAAGTATTTCTATGTTATTGTTTTATTATAAAAGAACTTATAATGGCTACTATATGTGCAAGTAGAAGTATTTTCTATATTATTCTCATATTTGAGAGTACTTAAAATAGTTTAACATAGAAAATATTGTTTTATTTTAAAATAACTTATGATGGCTACTATATTGCAAGTAGAAGTATTTCTATATTTTTGTTTTATTATACAAGAACTTATGATGGCGAATATATTGCAAGTAGAAGTATTTCTATATTTGTTTTATTATAAAAGAACTTATGATGGCGAATATATTGCAAGTAGAAGTATTTCTATATTATTCTAATATTTGAGAGTACTGTAAATACACTAACCTAGAAAATATTGGTTTATTATAAAAAAACTTATGATGGCTACTATATATGCAAGTAAAAGTATTTCTATGTTATTGTTTTATTATAAAAGAACTTATAATGGCTACTATATGTGCAAGTAGAAGTATTTTCTATATTATTCTAATATTTGAGAGTACTGTAAATACACTAACCTAGAAAATATTGGTTTATTATAAAAAAACTTATGATGGCTACTATATATGCAAGTGGAAGTATTTATATGTTATTGTTTTATTATAAAAGAACTTATAATGGCTACGATATTACAAGTAGAAGTATTTCTATATTATTGTTTTATTATAAAAGAACTTATGATGGCTACTATATTGCAAGTAGGAGTATTTCTATATTATTCTAATATTTGAGAGTATTGTAAATACACTAACCTAGAAAATATTGGTTTATTTAAAAAAACTTATGATGGCTACTATATATGCAAGTAGAAGTATTTCTATGTTATTGTTTTATTATAAAAGAACTTATAATGGCTACTATATGTGCAAGTAGAAGTATTTTCTATATTATTCTCATATTTGAGAGTACTTAAAATACCCTAACCTGGAAAATAATGTTTTATTATAATAGAACTTATGATGGCTACTATATATGCAAGTGGAAGTATTTATATGTTATTGTTTTATTATAAAAGAACTTATGATGGCTACTATATTACAAGTAGAAGTATTTCTATATTATTGTTTTATTATAAAAGAACTTATGATGGCTACTATATTGCAAGTAGAAGTATTTCTATATTATTCTAATATGTGAGAGTATTCTAAACACACTAACTTAGAAAATATTGGTTTATTATAAAAAAACTTATGATGGCTACTATATATGCAAGTAGAAGTATTTCTATGTTATTGTTTTATTATAAAAGAACTTATAATGGCTACTATATGTGCAAGTAGAAGTATTTTCTATATTATTCTCATATTTGAGAGTACTTAAAATACCCTAACCTGGAAAATAATGTTTTATTATAATAGAACTTATAATGGCTACTATATATGCAAGTGGAAGTATTTATATGTTATTGTTTTATTATAAAAGAACTTATGATGGCTACTATATGTGGGAGTAGAAGTATTTTCTATATTATTGTTTTATTATAAACGAACTTATGATGGCTACTATATATGCTAGTTTAAGTATTTCTATGTTATTGTTTTATTATAAATGAACTTGTTATGGCTACTATATATGCAAGTGGAAGTATTTCTATATTATTGTTTTATTATAAACGAACTTATGATGGCTACTATATTGGAAGTAGAAGTATTTCTATATTATTGTTTTATTATAAAACCGTTTGTGACGGCTACTATATTGCAAGTAGAAGCATTTTCTATATTATTTTAATATGTGAGAGTTCTGTAAATACACTAACCTAGAAAATATTGGTTTATAATAAAAAAACTTATGATGGCTACTATATATGCAAGTAGAAGTATTTCTATGTTATTGTTTTATTATAAAATAACTTATAATGGCTACTATATGTGCAAGTAGAAGTAGTTTCTATATTATTCTCATATTTGAGAGTACTTAAAATACCCTAACCTAGAAAATAATGTTTTATTATAATAGAACTTATGATGGCTACTATATGTGCAAGTAGACGTATTTCTATATTATTGTTTTATTATAAAAGAACTTATGATGGCTACTATATGTGCAAGTGGAAGTATTTATATGTTATTGTTTTATTATAACAAAAACTTATGATGGCTACTCTATGTGCAAGTAGAAGTATTTTCTATATTATTCTAATTTTTGAGAGACCGTAAAATGCTCTAACCTAGAAAATATTGTTTTATTATAAAAGAACTTATAATGGCTACTATATGTGCAAGAAGTAGTATTTCTATATTATTCTAATATGTGAGAGTACTTAAAATATACTAACCTAGAAAATAATCATTTATTATAAAAAAAACCTATGATGGGTACTATATATGCGAGTAGAAGTATTTCTATGTTATTGTTTTATTATAAAAGAACTTATAATTGCTACTATATGTGCAAGTAGAAGTATTTTCTATATTATTCTCATATTTGAGAGTACTTAAAATAGTCTAACATAGAAAATATTGTTTTATTTTAAAATAACTTATGATGGCTACTATATTGCAAGTAGAAGTATTTCTTTATTTTTGTTTTATTATAAAAGAACTTATGATGGCGAATATATTGCAAGTAGAAGTATTTCTATATTATTCTAATATTTGAGAGTACTTAAAATGCACTAACCTAGAAAATATTGTTTTATTATAAAAGAACCTATGATGGCTACTATATTGCAAGTAGTAGTATTTTCTACGTTATTCTAATATCTGAGAGTACAGAAAATACACTAACCTAGAAAATATTGCTTTATAATAAAAAAAACCTATGATGGGTACTATATATGCGAGTAGAAGTATTTTCTATATTATTCTCATATTTGAGAGTACTTAAAATACCCTAACCTGGAAAATAATGTTTTATTATAATAGAACTTATGATGGCTACTATATATGCAAGTGGAAGTATTTATATGTTATTGTTTTATTATAAAAGAACTTATGATGGCTACTATATGTGGGAGTAGACGTATTTCTATATTATTGTTTTATTATAAACGAACTTGTGATGGCTACTATATGTGCAAGTAGAAGTATTTTCTATATTATTCTCATATTTGAGAGTACTTAAAATACCCTAACCTGGAAAATAATGTTTTATTATAATAGAACTTATGATGGCTACTATATATGCAAGTGGAAGTATTTATATGTTATTGTTTTATTATAAAAGAACTTATGATGGCTACTATATTACAAGTAGAAGTATTTCTATATTATTGTTTTATTATAAAAGAACTTATGATGGCTACTATATTGCAAGTAGAAGTATTTCTATATTATTCTAATATTTGAGAGTATTCTAAACACACTAACTTAGAAAATATTGGTTTATTATAAAAAAAACTTATGATGGCTACTATATATGCAAGTAGAAGTATTTCTATATTATTGTTTTATTATAAAAGAACTTATAATGGCTACTATATGTGCAAGTAGAAGTATTATCTATATTATTCTCATATTTGAGAGTACTTAAAATACCCTAACCTGGAAAATAATGTTTTATTATAATAGAACTTATGATGGCTACTATATATGCAAGTGGAAGTATTTATATGTTATTGTTTTATTATAAAAGAACTTATGATGGCTACTATATGTGGGAGTAGACGTATTTCTATATTATTGTTTTATTATAAACGAACTTGTGATGGCTACTATATGTGCAAGTAGAAGTATTTTCTATATTATTGTTTTATTATAAACGAAATTATGATGGCTACTATATATGCTAGTTTAAGTATTTCTATGTTATTGTTTTATTATAAATGAACTTGTTATGGCTACTATATATGCAAGTGGAAGTATTTCTATATTATTGTTTTATTATTGTTACGGCCCGGCGTTGTATTTTCAAATTTGTATACCCTTGTATGAGGCTTGCGTAAGCATTGAGAAATCTAGCCCATATGAGTGGACCGTTTTTGGTAGTAGTATTAATAGTTTTTCGTCGTAATGTTAATAGTTTTCTGTCTCCGGGCCGTAGCAGACCGACGAACCTTGGGATCACCAGCGCCCGGGTGCGCACGTGTGTGTGTGCGTGTATGTGACAGAGACACATTAGGTTAAGTGAGCGAAGGACTCGTTAGTTTATAAGAGACCCGCGAATAGGTAAACTACAGTTCTGTTCACATTTTAAGTTCCTTTTCTTTGATTTATAGTTACCAACGACAAATGTTTATTTTTAGTTAGTTACAAACACACTCCTAGCACTGATTGCTCCTCGTAATGGTCAAACGGCAATTTCGCTTAATTCCAATTAAAGGAAACATTCATTATTCTTTTCGTAATTCATATTCTAAGTTCCTTTTCTTTTGATTCATTATTAATCGCCCGAGTAGCGAGTTGCGCATGAACACCTAATGCCGGGATGATAACCGCTGCGTAGCAATATTCGGCAATAACAAAACTGCGAGCCGCTGACCCAACCGTGAAGGGAGGGGATGCGGAAGACGTCCTTCTCGCGCGCAGCTACCGGCTCGCGACGCAAACCTCGTGGCAGTTGGCTGTAAAATCGCGAGGTGCGTGGACTCCTGCCCGGGGGTTATTATAATTTATCTTTGAACTTAATCGTGCATATTCTTGCAGTATCACGAAGGACTCAGTACTCCCCGTTAAAGATTAGTGTTTAGTTGAGCAAGGGACTCATTTGTGTTACAAAATTAATCCAGTTTATTTGTATTTAGAAATAAGAGCACATTGTAATATTATTTTTGCACCACGTGGCCGGCGCTTCACGCCGAGCCTCGAGCGGTCATTTCAACTAAATTGATTTCTTTTCTTTAGTTTTCTTTAGTTTATTTGTCTTTCCTTAATTTCATCGGAATAAGATTCATTAATAAGACCAGAATCAGCTGTAGCTTGTAGAGTTCTACCAATAACTAAGTGCTTGCTTCCCGAACACGCTCGTTGAGCGTTAGGCTAATGCGTTAACCACCGATATTCATTTTGTATTTCAATCCGAAGGTACACATCAAGCGACTACGAGCGAACCGTAAAGAGCGAAAATAGCGTGCGAGACAAACCATTGTAAGGAGCGAGAGGAGTGAAGAGCGAGAGAGAGAAAGAGAGAGCGAGCGAGTGAAAGAGCGTGTGCGCAGCATTACGGGTAAGAACTTTCCAGCAACTTTCCGTGCGATGAAATGAACCTGCCGACCGCAATTACGTCTTAGCGCAGGCTTTGAATTTCTCAGACGTAAAGGGTTAGAATTCAAAACGTTCAATTAATACCGAACAATCGCGAACACTCTGTAATATACTGTAGTTGCGCAGGCGTCGCCCGCGTGACGAGCAAGCGGTGTCGTATACTCTATTTTACCTTCTCTGTAATAAGATCTATTTCATCACACATTATAATCTCACGAAATGTAAGAGAGCAACGTATTCTACCAATGTAGATTCAGTCAAGTATAACTAAATTCAATCGCTTTATTAACAACTAACATTCTGACTCAAACTAACACCTGACCAGAAAGCGAGAGAGAGAAAGAGAAAGAAAGAGATCGAATAAAACCTGTACTGGTTTAGGAGGCCGCGAATCCTATAAGTCCTGCCGATATCTACCAGCCTGTATTTTTACATTAAAGGGGGGAAATTAGATATCTCAAATTAGATACAATCAACATCTGTATTGAGGCTATCAAACATATCCAGCGTTACACCGGGTAAGGAGAGGCCGCTCGCCATTTCAGTAACTTTACCCGGACGTAACATTATAAACGAACTTATGATGGCTACTATATGGCAAGTAGAAGTATTTCTATATTATTGTTTTATTATAAAACCGTTTGTGACGGCTACTATATTGCAAGTAGAAGCATTTTCTATATTATTCTAATATGTGAGAGTTCTGTAAATACACTAACCTAGAAAATATTGGTTTATAATAAAAAAAACTTATGATGGCTACTATATATGCAAGTAGAAGTATTTCTATGTTATTGTTTTATTATAAAATAACTTATAATGGCTACTATATGTGCAAGTAGAAGTAGTTTCTATATTATTCTCATATTTGAGAGTACTTAAAATACCCTAACCTAGAAAATAATGTTTTATTATAATAGAACTTATGATGGCTACTATATGTGCAAGTAGACGTATTTCTATATTATTGTTTTATTATAAAAGAACTTATGATGGCTACTATATGTGCAAGTGGAAGTATTTATATGTTATTGTTTTATTATAACAAAAACTTATGATGGCTACTCTATGTGCAAGTAGAAGTATTTTCTATATTATTCTAATTTTTGAGAGACCGTAAAATGCTCTAACCTAGAAAATATTGTTTTATTATAAGAGAACTTATAATGGCTACTATATGTGCAAGAAGTAGTATTTCTATATTTTTCTAATATTTGAGAGTACTTAAAATACCCTAACCTAGAAAATAGTCATTTATTATAAAAAAAAACCTATGATGGGTACTATATATGCGAGTGGAAGTATTTCTATGTTATTGTTTTATTATAAAAGAGCTTATAATGGCTACTATATGTGCAAGAAGTAGTATTTCTATATTATTGTTTTATTATAACAAAAACTTATGATGGCTACTCTATGTGCAAGTAGAAGTATTTTCTATATTATTCTAATTTTTGAGAGACCGTAAAATGCTCTAACCTAGAAAATATTGTTTTATTATAAAAGAACTTATGAAGGCTACTATATTGCAAGTAGAAGTATTTCTATATTATTGTTTTATTATAAAAGAACTTATGATGGCTACTATATTGCAAGTAGGAGTATTTCTTTATTTTTGTTTTATTATAAAAGAACTTATGATGGCGAATATATTGCAAGTAGAAGTATTTCTATATTATTCTAATATTTGAGAATACTTAAAATGCACTAACCTAGAAAATATTGTTTTATTATAAAAGAACTTATGATGGCTACTATATTGCAAGTAGTAGTATTTTCTACGTTATTCTAATATCTGAGAGTACAGAAAATACACTAACCTAGAAAATATTGCTTTATAATAAAAAAAACCTATGATGGGTACTATATATGCGAGTAGAAGTATTTCTATGTGATTGTTTTGTTATAAAAGAACTTATGATGGCTACTATATTTGCAAGTAGACGTATTTCTATATTATTGTTTTATTATAAACGAACTTATGATGGCTACTATATATGCTAGTGGAAGTATTTCTATGTTATTGTTTTATTATAAAAGAACTTGTGATGGCTACTATATATGCAAGTGGAAGTAGTTCGATGTTATTGTTTTATTATAAAAGAGCTTATAGTGGGTACTATATGTGCAAGTGGAAGTATTTCGATGTTATTGTTTTATTATAAAACAACTTATAATGGCTACTATATGTGCAAGTAGAAGTATTTTCTATATTATTCTCATATTTGAGAGTACTTAAAATACCCTAACCTGGAAAATAATGTTTTATTATAATAGAACTTATGATGGCTACTATATGTGCAAGTAGAAGTATTTCTATGTTATTGTTTTATTATAAAAGAACTTATAATGGCTACTATATGTGCAAGTAGAAGTAGTTTCTATATTATTCTCATATTTGAGAGTACTTAAAATACCCTAACCTAGAAAATAATGTTTTATTATAATAGAACTTATGATGGCTACTATATATGCAAGTAGAAGTATTTCTATGTTATTGTTTTATTATAAAATAACTTATAATGGCTACTATATGTGCAAGTAGAAGTATTTTCTATATTATTCTCATATTTGAGAGTACTTAAAATACCCTAACCTGGAAAATAATGTTTTATTATAATAGAACTTATGATGGCTACTATATATGCAAGTGGAAGTATTTATATGTTATTGTTTTATTATAAAAGAACTTATGATGGCTACTATATGTGGGAGTAGACGTATTTCTATATTATTGTTTTATTATAAACGAACTTGTGATGGCTACTATATATGCAAGTTGAAGTATTTCTATGTTATGGTTTTATTATAAAAGAACTTATGAAGGCTACTATATTGCAAGTAGTAGTATTTCTATATTATTCTAATATTTGTGAGTACTGAAAATACACTAACCTAGAAAATATTGTTTTATTATAAAAAAAACCTATGATGGGTACTATATATGCGAGTAGAAGTATTTCTATATTATTGTTTTATTATAAACGAACTTATGATGGCTACTATATTACAAGTAGAAGTATTTCTATATTATTGTTTTATTATAAAAGAACTTATGATGGCTACTATATTGAAAGTAGAAGTATTTCTATATTATTCTAATATTTGAGAGTATTGTAAACACACTAACCTAGAAAATATTGGATTATTATAAAAAAACTTATGATGGCTACTATATTGCAAGTAGAAGTATTTCTATATTATTGTTTTATTATAAAACCATTTGTGACGGCTACTATATTGCAAGTAGAAGCATTTTCTATATTATTCTAATATGTGAGAGTACTGTAAATACACTAACCTAGAAAATTTTGGTTTATAATAAAAAAACTTATGATGGCTACTATATATGCAAGTAGAAGTATTTCTATGTTATTGTTTTATTATAAAAGAACTTATAATGGCTACTATATGTGCAAGTAGAAGTAGTTTCTATATTATTCTCATATTTGAGAGACCGTAAAATGCTCTACACTAGAAAATATTGTTTTATTATAAAAGAACTTATGAAGGCTACTATATTGCAAGTAGAAGTATTTCTATATTATTGTTTTATTATAAAAGAACTTATGATGGCTACTATATTGCAAGTAGAAGTATTTCTATATTATTCTAATATCTGAGAGTATTGTAAATACACTAACCTAGAAAATATTGGTTTATTATAAAAAAACTTATGATGGCTACTATATATGCAAGTTGAAGTATTTCTATGTTATTGTTTTATTATAAATGAACTTGTTATGGCTACTATATATGCAAGTGGAAGTATTTCTATATTATTGTTTTATTATAAACAAACTTATGATGGCTACTATATTGCAAGTAGAAGTATTTCTATATTATTGTTTTATTATAAAACCGTTTGTGACGGCTACTATATTGCAAGTAGAAGCATTTTCTATATTATTCTAATATGTGAGAGTTCTGTAAATACACTAACCTAGAAAATATTGGTTTATAATAAAAAAAAACTTATGATGGCTACTATATATGCAAGTAGAAGTATTTCTATGTTATTGTTTTATTATAAAATAACTTATAATGGCTACTATATGTGCAAGTAGAAGTAGTTTCTATATTATTGTTTTATTATAAAAGAATTTGTGATGACTACTATATATGCAAGTGGAAGTATTTCGATGTTATTGTTTTATTATAAAAGAGCTTATAGTGGGTACTATATGTGCAAGTGGAAGTATTTCGATGTTATTGTTTTATTATAAAACAACTTATAATGGCTACTATATTGCAAGTAGAAGTATTTCTATATTATTGTTTTATTATAAAACCGTTTGTGACGGCTACTATATTGCAAGTAGAAGCATTTTCTATATTATTCTAATATGTGAGAGTTCTGTAAATACACTAACCTAGAAAATATTGGTTTATAATAAAAAAAACTTATGATGGCTACTATATATGCAAGTAGAAGTATTTCTATGTTATTGTTTTATTATAAAATAACTTATAATGGCTACTATATGTGCAAGTAGAAGTAGTTTCTATATTATTCTCATATTTGAGAGTACTTAAAATACCCTAACCTAGAAAATAATGTTTTATTATAATAGAACTTATGATGGCTACTATATGTGCAAGTAGACGTATTTCTATATTATTGTTTTATTATAAAAGAACTTGTGATGACTACTATATATGCAAGTGGAAGTATTTCGATGTTATTGTTTTATTATAAAAGAGCTTATAGTGGGTACTATATGTGCAAGTGGAAGTATTTCGATGTTATTGTTTTATTATAAAACAACTTATAATGGCTACTATATGTGCAAGTAGAAGTATTTTCTATATTATTCTCATATTTGAGAGTACTTAAAATACCCTAACCTGGAAAATAATGTTTTATTATAATAGAACTTATGATGGCTACTATATGTGCAAGTAGACGTTTTTCTATATTAGTGTTTTATTATAAACGAACTTATGATGGCTAATATATATGCAAGTGGAAGTGTTTGTATGTTATTGTTTTATTATAAAAGAACTTGTTATGGCTACTATATATGCAAGTAGAAGTATTTTCTATATTATTCTCATATTTGAGAGTACTTAAAATAGTTAAACATAGAAAATATTGTTTTATTTTAAAATAACTTATGATGGCTACTATATTGCAAGTTGAAGTATTTCTATATTTTTGTTTTATTATAAAAGAACTTATGATGGCGAATATATTTGCAAGTAGAAGTATTTCTATATTTGTTTTATTATAAAAGAACTTATGATGGCGAATATATTGCAAGTAGAAGTATTTCTATATTATTCTAATATTTGAGAGTACTGTAAATACACTAACCTAGAAAATATTGGTTTATTATAAAAAAAACTTATGATGGCTACTATATATGCAAGTAAAAGTATTTCTATGTTATTGTTTTATTATAAAAGAACTTATAATGGCTACTATATGTGCAAGTAGAAGTATTTTCTATATTATTCTAATATTTGAGAGTACTGTAAATACACTAACCTAGAAAATATTGGTTTATTATAAAAAAACTTATGATGGTTACTATATATGCAAGTAGAAGTATTTCTATGTTATTGTTTTATTATAAAAGAACTTATAATGGCTACTATATGTGCAAGTAGAAGTAGTTTCTATATTATTCTCATATTTGAGAGTACTTAAAATACCCTAACCTAGAAAATAATGTTTTATTATAATAGAATTTATGATGGCTACTATATGTGCAAGTAGACGTATTTCTATATTATTGTTTTATTATAAAAGAACTTATGGTGGCTACTATATTGCAAGTAGAAGTATTTCTATATTATTCTAATATTTGAGAGTACTTAAAATACCCTAACCTGGAAAATAATGTATTATTATAATAGAACTTATGATGGCTACTATATATGCAAGTGGAAGTATTTCTATATTATTGTTTTATTATAAAAGAACTTATGATGGCTACTATATTGCAAGTAGAAGTATTTCTATATTATTCTAATATTTGAGAGTATTGTAAATACACTAACCTAGAAAATATTGGTTTATTATAAAAAAACTTATGATGGCTACTATATATGCAAGTAGAAGTATTTCTATGTTATTGTTTTATTATAAAAGAACTTATAATGGCTACTATATGTGCAAGTAGAAGTAGTTTCTATATTATTCTCATATTTGAGAGTACTTAAAATACCCTAACCTAGAAAATAATGTTTTATTATAATAGAACTTATGATGGCTACTATATATGCAAGTGGAAGTATTTATATGTTATTGTTTTATTATAAAAGAACTTATGATGGCTACTATATTACAAGTAGAAGTATTTCTATATTATTGTTTTATTATAAAAGAACTTATGATGGCTACTATATGTGCAAGTGAAAGTATTTATATGTTATTGTTTTATTATAACAAAAACTTATGATGGCTACTCTATGTGCAAGTAGAAGTATTTTCTATATTATTCTAATTTTTGAGAGACCGTAAAATGCTTTAACCTAGAAAATATTGTTTTATTATAAAAGAACTTATAATGGCTACTATATGTGCAAGAAGTAGTATTTCTATATTATTCTAATATTTGAGAGTACTTAAAATACCCTAACCTAGAAAATAATCCTTTATTATAAAAAAAAACCTATGATGGGTACTATATATGCGAGTAGAAGTATTTCTATGTTATTGTTTTGTTATAAAAGAACTTGTGATGGCTACTATATATGCAAGTGGAAGTATTTCTATGTTATTGTTTTATTATAAAAGAGCTTATAATGGCTACTATATGTGCAAGAAGTAGTATTTCTATATTATTGTTTTATTATAACAAAAACTTATGATGGCTACTCTATGTGCAAGTAGAAGTGTTTTCTATATTATTCTAATTTTTGAGAGACCGTAAAATGCTCTACACTAGAAAATATTGTTTTATTATAAAAGAACTTATGAAGGCTACTATATTGCAAGTAGAAGTATTTCTATATTATTCTAATATTTGAGAGTATTGTAAATACACTAACCTAGAAAATATTGGTTTATTTTAAAAAAACTTATGATGGCTACTATATATGCAAGTAGAAGTATTTCTATGTTATTGTTTTATTATAAAAGAACTTATAATGGCTACTATATGTGCAAGTAGAAGTATTTTCTATATTATTCTCATATTTGAGAGTACTTAAAATAGTTTAACATAGAAAATATTGTTTTATTTTAAAATAACTTATGATGGCTACTATATTGCAAGTAGAAGTATTTCTATATTTTTGTTTTATTATAAAAGAACTTATGATGGCGAATATATTGCAAGTAGAAGTATTTCTATATTTGTTTTATTATAAAAGAACTTATGATGGCGAATATATTGCAAGTAGAAGTATTTCTATATTATTCTAATATTTGAGAGTACTGTAAATACACTAACCTAGAAAATATTGGTTTATTATAAAAAAACTTATGATGGCTACTATATATGCAAGTAAAAGTATTTCTATGTTATTGTTTTATTATAAAAGAACTTATAATGGCTACTATATGTGCAAGTAGAAGTATTTTCTATATTATTCTAATATTTGAGAGTACTGTAAATACACTAACCTAGAAAATATTGGTTTATTATAAAAAAACTTATGATGGCTACTATATATGCAAGTAGAAGTATTTCTATGTTATTGTTTTATTATAAAAGAACTTATAATGGCTACTATATGTGCAAGTAGAAGTAGTTTCTATATTATTCTCATATTTGAGAGTACTTAAAATACCCTAACCTAGAAAATAATGTTTTATTATAATAGAACTTATGATGGCTACTATATATGCAAGTGGAAGTATTTATATGTTATTGTTTTATTATAAAAGAACTTATGATGGCTACTATATGTGGGAGTAGACGTATTTCTATATTATTGTTTTATTATAAACGAACTTGTGATGGCTACTATATGTGCAAGTAGAAGTATTTTCTATATTATTGTTTTATTATAAACGAACTTATGATGGCTACTATATATGCTAGTTTAAGTATTTCTATGTTATTGTTTTATTATAAATGAACTTGTTATGGCTACTATATATGCAAGTGGAAGTATTTCTATATTATTGTTTTATTATAAACGAACTTATGATGGCTACTATATATGCTAGTGGAAGTATTTCTATGTTATTGTTTTATTATAAAAGAACTTGTGATGGCTACTATATATGCAAGTGGAAGTATTTCGATGTTATTGTTTTATAATAAAAGAGCTTATAGTGGGTACTATATATGCAAGTGGAAGTATTTCGATGTTATTGTTTTATTATAAAACAACTTATAATGGCTACTATATGTGCAAGTAGAAGTATTTTCTATATTATTCTCATATTTGAGAGTACTTAAAATACCCTAACCTGGAAAATAATGTTTTATTATAATAGAACTTATGATGGCTACTATATATGCAAGTGGAAGTATTTATATGTTATTGTTTTATTATAAAAGAACTTATGATGGCTACTATATGTGCGAGTAGACGTATTTCTATATTATTGTTTTATTATAAAATAACTTATAATGGCTACTATATGTGCAAGTAGAAGTAGTTTCTATATTATTCTCATATTTGAGAGTACTTAAAATACCCTAACGTAGAAAATAATGTTTTATTATAATAGAACTTATGATGGCCACTATATGTGCAAGTAGACGTATTTCTATATTATTGTTTTATTATAAAAGAACTTATGATGGCTACTATATGTGCAAGTGGAAGTATTTATATGTTATTGTTTTATTATAACAAAAACTTATGATGGCTACTCTATGTGCAAGTAGAAGAATGTTCTATATTATTCTAATTTTTGAGAGACCGTAAAATGCTCTAACCTAGAAAATATTGTTTTATTATAAAAGAACTTATAATGGCTACTATATGTGCAAGAAGTAGTATTTCTATATTATTCTAATATTTGAGAGTACTTAAAATACCCTAACCTAGAAAATAATCATTTATTATAAAAAAAACCTATGATGGGTACTATATATGCGAGTAGAAGTATTTCTATGTTATTGTTTTATTATAAAAGAGCTTATAATGGCTACTATATGTGCAAGAAGTAGTATTTCTATATTATTGTTTTATTATAACAAAAACTTATGATGGCTACTCTATGTGCAAGTAGAAGAATGTTCTATATTATTCTAATTTTTGAGAGACCGTAAAATGCTCTAACCTAGAAAATATTGTTTTATTATAAAAGAACTTATAATGGCTACTATATGTGCAAGAAGTAGTATTTCTATATTATTCTAATATTTGAGAGTACTTAAAATACCCTAACGTAGAAAATAATCGTTTATTATAAAAAAAACCTATGATGGGTACTATATATGCGAGTAGAAGTATTTCTATGTTATTGTTTTATTATAAAAGAGCTTATAATGGCTACTATATGTGCAAGAAGTAGTATTTCTATATTATTGTTTAATTATAATAGAACTTATGATGGCTGCTATATTGCAAGTAGAAGTATTTTCTATATTATTCTAATTTTTGAGAGACCGTAAAATGCTTTAACCTAGAAAATATTGTTTTATTATAAAAGAACTTATGAAGGCTACTATATTGCAAGTAGAAGTATTTCTATATTATTGTTTTATTATAAAAGAACTTATGATGGCTACTATATTGCAAGTAGAAGTATTTCTATATTATTCTAATATTTGAGAGTATTGTAAATACACTAACCTAGAAAATATTGGTTTATTATAAAAAAAACTTATGATGGCTACTATATATGCAAGTAGAAGTATTTCTATGTTATTGTTTTATTATAAAAGAACTTATAATGGCTACTATATGTGCAAGTAGAAGTATTTTCTATATTATTCTCATATTTGAGAGTACTTAAAATACCCTAACCTGGAAAATAATGTTTTATTATAATAGAACTTATGATGGCTACTATATATGCAAGTGGAAGTATTTATATGTTATTGTTTTATTATAAAAGAACTTATGATGGCTACTATATTACAAGTAGAAGTATTTCTATATTATTGTTTTATTATAAAAGAACTTATGATGGCTACTATAATGCAAGTAGAAGTATTTCTATATTATTCTAATATTTGAGAGTATTGTAAACACACTAACCTAGAAAATATTGGTTTATTATAAAAAAACTTATGATGGCTACTATATATGCAAGTAGAAGTATTTCTATGTTATTGTTTTATTATAAAAGAACTTATAATGGCTACTATATGTGCAAGTAGAAGTATTTTCTATATTATTCTCATATTTGAGAGTACTTAAAATAGTTTAACATAGAAAATATTGTTTTATTTTAAAATAACTTATGATGGCTACTATATTGCAAGTAGAAGTATTTCTATGTTATTGTTTTATTATAAAAGAACTTATAATGGCTACTATATGTGCAAGTAGAAGTAGTTTCTATATTATTCTCATATTTGAGAGTACTTAAAATACCCTAACCTAGAAAATAATGTTTTATTATAATAGAACTTATGATGGCTACTATATGTGCAAGTAGAAGTATTTCTATATTATTGTTTTATTATAAAACCGTTTGTAACGGCTACTATATTGCAAGTAGAAGCATTTTCTATATTATTCTAATATGTGAGAGTTCTGTAAATACACTAACCTAGAAAATATTGGTTTATAATAAAAAAAACTTATGATGGCTACTATATATGCAAGTAGAAGTATTTCTATGTTATTGTTTTATTATAAAATAACTTATAATGGCTACTATATGTGCAAGTAGAAGTAGTTTCTATATTATTCTCATATTTGAGAGTACTTAAAATACCCTAACCTAGAAAATAATGTTTTATTATAATAGAACTTATGATGGCTACTATATGTGCAAGTAGACGTATTTCTATATTATTGTTTTATTATAAAAGAACTTGTGATGACTACTATATATGCAAGTGGAAGTATTTCGATGTTATTGTTTTATTATAAAAGAGCTTATAGTGGGTACTATATGTGCAAGTGGAAGTATTTCGATGTTATTGTTTTATTATAAAACAACTTATAATGGCTACTATATGTGCAAGTAGAAGTATTTTCTATATTATTCTCATATTTGAGAGTACTTAAAATACCCTAACCTGGAAAATAATGTTTTATTATAATAGAACTTATGATGGCTACTATATGTGCAAGTAGACGTTTTTCTATATTAGTGTTTTATTATAAACGAACTTATGATGGCTAATATATATGCAAGTGGAAGTGTTTGTATGTTATTGTTTTATTATAAAAGAACTTGTTATGGCTACTATATATGCAAGTAGAAGTATTTTCTATATTATTCTCATATTTGAGAGTACTTAAAATAGTTTAACATAGAAAATATTGTTTTATTTTAAAATAACTTATGATGGCTACTATATTGCAAGTTGAAGTATTTCTATATTTTTGTTTTATTATAAAAGAACTTATGATGGCGAATATATTTGCAAGTAGAAGTATTTCTATATTTGTTTTATTATAAAAGAACTTATGATGGCGAATATATTGCAAGTAGAAGTATTTCTATATTATTCTAATATTTGAGAGTACTTAAAATACCCTAACCTAGAAAATAATGTTTTATTATAATAGAACTTATGATGGCTACTATATGTGCAAGTAGACGTATTTCTATATTATTGTTTTATTATAAAAGAACTTATGATGGCTACTATATTGCAAGTAGAAGTATTTCTATATTATTCTAATATTTGAGAGTATTGTAAATACACTAACCTAGAAAATATTGGTTTATTTTAAAAAAACTTATGATGGCTACTATATATGCAAGTAGAAGTATTTCTATGTTATTGTTTTATTATAAAAGAACTTATAATGGCTACTATATGTGCAAGTAGAAGTATTTTCTATATTATTCTCATATTTGAGAGTACTTAAAATACCCTAACCTGGAAAATAATGTTTTATTATAATAGAACTTATGATGGCTACTATATATGCAAGTGGAAGTATTTATATGTTATTGTTTTATTATAAAAGAACTTATGATGGCTACTATATTACAAGTAGAAGTATTTCTATATTATTGTTTTATTATAAAAGAACTTATGATGGCTACTATAATGCAAGTAGAAGTATTTCTATATTATTCTAATATTTGAGAGTATTGTAAACACACTAACCTAGAAAATATTGGTTTATTATAAAAAAACTTATGATGGCTACTATATATGCAAGTAGAAGTATTTCTATGTTATTGTTTTATTATAAAAGAACTTATAATGGCTACTATATGTGCAAGTAGAAGTATTTTCTATATTATTCTCATATTTGAGAGTACTTAAAATAGTTTAACATAGAAAATATTGTTTTATTTTAAAATAACTTATGATGGCTACTATATTGCAAGTAGAAGTATTTCTATGTTATTGTTTTATTATAAAAGAACTTATAATGGCTACTATATGTGCAAGTAGAAGTAGTTTCTATATTATTCTCATATTTGAGAGTACTTAAAATACCCTAACCTAGAAAATAATGTTTTATTATAATAGAACTTATGATGGCTACTATATGTGCAAGTAGAAGTATTTCTATATTATTGTTTTATTATAAAACCGTTTGTAACGGCTACTATATTGCAAGTAGAAGCATTTTCTATATTATTCTAATATGTGAGAGTTCTGTAAATACACTAACCTAGAAAATATTGGTTTATAATAAAAAAAACTTATGATGGCTACTATATATGCAAGTAGAAGTATTTCTATGTTATTGTTTTATTATAAAATAACTTATAATGGCTACTATATGTGCAAGTAGAAGTAGTTTCTATATTATTCTCATATTTGAGAGTACTTAAAATACCCTAACCTAGAAAATAATGTTTTATTATAATAGAACTTATGATGGCTACTATATGTGCAAGTAGACGTATTTCTATATTATTGTTTTATTATAAAAGAACTTGTGATGACTACTATATATGCAAGTGGAAGTATTTCGATGTTATTGTTTTATTATAAAAGAGCTTATAGTGGGTACTATATGTGCAAGTGGAAGTATTTCGATGTTATTGTTTTATTATAAAACAACTTATAATGGCTACTATATGTGCAAGTAGAAGTATTTTCTATATTATTCTCATATTTGAGAGTACTTAAAATACCCTAACCTGGAAAATAATGTTTTATTATAATAGAACTTATGATGGCTACTATATGTGCAAGTAGACGTTTTTCTATATTAGTGTTTTATTATAAACGAACTTATGATGGCTAATATATATGCAAGTGGAAGTGTTTGTATGTTATTGTTTTATTATAAAAGAACTTGTTATGGCTACTATATATGCAAGTAGAAGTATTTTCTATATTATTCTCATATTTGAGAGTACTTAAAATAGTTTAACATAGAAAATATTGTTTTATTTTAAAATAACTTATGATGGCTACTATATTGCAAGTTGAAGTATTTCTATATTTTTGTTTTATTATAAAAGAACTTATGATGGCGAATATATTTGCAAGTAGAAGTATTTCTATATTTGTTTTATTATAAAAGAACTTATGATGGCGAATATATTGCAAGTAGAAGTATTTCTATATTATTCTAATATTTGAGAGTACTTAAAATACCCTAACCTAGAAAATAATGTTTTATTATAATAGAACTTATGATGGCTACTATATGTGCAAGTAGACGTATTTCTATATTATTGTTTTATTATAAAAGAACTTATGATGGCTACTATATTGCAAGTAGAAGTATTTCTATATTATTCTAATATTTGAGAGTATTGTAAATACACTAACCTAGAAAATATTGGTTTATTTTAAAAAAACTTATGATGGCTACTATATATGCAAGTAGAAGTATTTCTATGTTATTGTTTTATTATAAAAGAACTTATAATGGCTACTATATGTGCAAGTAGAAGTATTTTCTATATTATTCTCATATTTGAGAGTACTTAAAATACCCTATCCTGGAAAATAATGTTTTATTATAATAGAACTTATGATGGCTACTATATATGCAAGTGGAAGTATTTATATGTTATTGTTTTATTATAAAAGAACTTATGATGGCTACTATATGTGGGAGTAGACGTATTTCTATATTATTGTTTTATTATAAACGAACTTGTGATGGCTACTATATGTGCAAGTAGAAGTATTTTCTATATTATTGTTTTATTATAAACGAACTTATGATGGCTACTATATATGCTAGTTTAAGTATTTCTATGTTATTGTTTTATTATAAATGAACTTGTTATGGCTACTATATATGCAAGTGGAAGTATTTCTATATTATTGTTTTATTATAAACGAACTTATGATGGCTACTATATATGCTAGTGGAAGTATTTCTATGTTATTGTTTTATTATAAAAGAACTTGTGATGGCTACTATATATGCAAGTGGAAGTATTTCGATGTTATTGTTTTATAATAAAAGAGCTTATAGTGGGTACTATATATGCAAGTGGAAGTATTTCGATGTTATTGTTTTATTATAAAACAACTTATAATGGCTACTATATGTGCAAGTAGAAGTATTTTCTATATTATTCTCATATTTGAGAGTACTTAAAATACCCTAACCTGGAAAATAATGTTTTATTATAATAGAACTTATGATGGCTACTATATATGCAAGTGGAAGTATTTATATGTTATTGTTTTATTATAAAAGAACTTATGATGGCTACTATATGTGCGAGTAGACGTATTTCTATATTATTGTTTTATTATAAAATAACTTATAATGGCTACTATATGTGCAAGTAGAAGTTGTTTCTATATTATTCTCATATTTGAGAGTACTTAAAATACCCTAACCTAGAAAATAATGTTTTATTATAATAGAACTTATGATGGCTACTATATGTGCAAGTAGACGTATTTCTATATTATTGTTTTATTATAAAAGAACTTATGATGGCTACTATATGTGCAAGTGGAAGTATTTATATGTTATTGTTTTATTATAACAAAAACTTATGATGGCTACTCTATGTGCAAGTAGAAGTATTTTCTATATTATTCTAATTTTTGAGAGACCGTAAAATGCTTTAACCTAGAAAATATTGTTTTATTATAAAAGAACTTATAATGGCTACTATATGTGCAAGAAGTAGTATTTCTATATTATTCTAATATTTGAGAGTACTTAAAATACCCTAACCTAGAAAATAATCATTTATTATAAAAAAAACCTATGATGGGTACTATATATGCGAGTAGAAGTATTTCTATGTTATTGTTTTGTTATAAAAGAACTTGTGATGGCTACTATATATGCAAGTGGAAGTATTTCTATGTTATTGTTTTATTATAAAAGAGCTTATAATGGCTACTATATGTGCAAGAAGTAGTATTTCTATATTATTGTTTTATTATAACAAAAACTTATGATGGCTACTCTATGTGCAAGTAGAAGTGTTTTCTATAATATTCTAATTTTTGAGAGACCGTAAAATGCTCTACACTAGAAAATATTGTTTTATTATAAAAGAACTTATGAAGGCTACTATATTGCAAGTAGAAGTATTTCTATATTATTGTTTAATTATAATAGAACTTATGATGGCTGCTATATTGCAAGTAGAAGTATTTTCTATATTATTCTAATTTTTGAGAGACCGTAAAATGCTTTAACCTAGAAAATATTGTTTTATTATAAAAGAACTTATGAAGGCTACTATATTGCAAGTAGAAGTATTTCTATATTATTGTTTTATTATAAAAGAATTTATGATGGCTACTATATTGCAAGTAGAAGTATTTCTATATTATTCTAATATTTGAGAGTATTGTAAATACACTAACCTAGAAAATATTGGTTTATTATAAAAAAAACTTATGATGGCTACTATATATGCAAGTAGAAGTATTTCTATGTTATTGTTTTATTATAAAAGAACTTATAATGGCTACTATATGTGCAAGTAGAAGTATTTTCTATATTATTCTCATATTTGAGAGTACTTAAAATACCCTAACCTGGAAAATAATGTTTTAATATAATAGAACTTATGATGGCTACTATATATGCAAGTATTTATATGTTATTGTTTTATTATAAAAGAACTTATGATGGCTACTATATTACAAGTAGAAGTATTTCTATATTATTGTTTTATTATAAAAGAACTTATGATGGCTACTATAATGCAAGTAGAAGTATTTCTATATTATTCTAATATTTGAGAGTATTGTAAACACACTAACCTAGAAAATATTGGTTTATTATAAAAAAACTTATGATGGCTACTATATATGCAAGTAGAAGTATTTCTATGTTATTGTTTTATTATAAAAGAACTTATAATGGCTACTATATGTGCAAGTAGAAGTATTTTCTATATTATTCTCATATTTGAGGGTACTTAAAATAGTTTAACATAGAAAATATTGTTTTATTTTAAAATAACTTATGATGGCTACTATATTGCAAGTAGAAGTATTTCTATATTTTTGTTTTATTATAAAAGAACTTATGATGGCGAATATATTGCAAGTAGAAGTATTTCTATATTTGTTTTATTATAAAAGAACTTATGATGGCGAATATATTGCAAGTAGAAGTATTTCTATATTATTCTAATATTTGAGAGTACTGTAAATCCACTAACCTAGAAAATATTGGTTTATTATAAAAAAACTTATGATGGCTACTATATATGCAAGTAAAAGTATTTCTATGTTATTGTTTTATTATAAAAGAACTTATAATGGCTACTATATGTGCAAGTAGAAGTATTTTCTATATTATTCTAATATTTGAGAGTACTGTAAATACACTAACCTAGAAAATATTGGTTTATTATAAAAAAACTTATGATGGCTACTATATATGCAAGTAGAAGTATTTCTATGTTATTGTTTTATTATAAAAGAACTTATAATGGCTACTATATGTGCAAGTAGAAGTAGTTTCTATATTATTCTCATATTTGAGAGTACTTAAAATACCCTAACCTAGAAAATAATGTTTTATTATAATAGAACTTATGATGGCTACTATATGTGCAAGTAGACGTATTTCTATATTATTGTTTTATTATAAAAGAACTTATGATGGCTACTATATTGCAAGTAGAAGTATTTCTATATTATTCTAATATTTGAGAGTATTGTAAATACACTAACCTAGAAAATATTGGTTTATTTTAAAAAAACTTATGATGGCTACTATATATGCAAGTAGAAGTATTTCTATGTTATTGTTTTATTATAAAAGAACTTATAATGGCTACTATATGTGCAAGTAGAAGTATTTTCTATATTATTCTCATATTTGAGAGTACTTAAAATACCCTAACCTGGAAAATAATGTTTTATTATAATAGAACTTATGATGGCTACTATATATGCAAGTGGAAGTATTTATATGTTATTGTTTTATTATAAAAGAACTTATGATGGCTACTATATGTGGGAGTAGACGTATTTCTATATTATTGTTTTATTATAAACGAACTTGTGATGGCTACTATATGTGCAAGTAGAAGTATTTTCTATATTATTGTTTTATTATAAACGAACTTATGATGGCTACTATATATGCTAGTTTAAGTATTTCTATGTTATTGTTTTATTATAAATGAACTTGTTATGGCTACTATATATGCAAGTGGAAGTATTTCTATATTATTGTTTTATTATAAACGAACTTATGATGGCTACTATATATGCTAGTGGAAGTATTTCTATGTTATTGTTTTATTATAAAAGAACTTGTGATGGCTACTATATATGCAAGTGGAAGTATTTCGATGTTATTGTTTTATAATAAAAGAGCTTATAGTGGGTACTATATATGCAAGTGGAAGTATTTCGATGTTATTGTTTTATTATAAAACAACTTATAATGGCTACTATATGTGCAAGTAGAAGTATTTTCTATATTATTCTCATATTTGAGAGTACTTAAAATACCCTAACCTGGAAAATAATGTTTTATTATAATAGAACTTATGATGGCTACTATATATGCAAGTGGAAGTATTTATATGTTATTGTTTTATTATAAAAGAACTTATGATGGCTACTATATGTGCGAGTAGACGTATTTCTATATTATTGTTTTATTATAAAATAACTTATAATGGCTACTATATGTGCAAGTAGAAGTTGTTTCTATATTATTCTCATATTTGAGAGTACTTAAAATACCCTAACCTAGAAAATAATGTTTTATTATAATAGAACTTATGATGGCTACTATATGTGCAAGTAGACGTATTTCTATATTATTGTTTTATTATAAAAGAACTTATGATGGCTACTATATGTGCAAGTGGAAGTATTTATATGTTATTGTTTTATTATAACAAAAACTTATGATGGCTACTCTATGTGCAAGTAGAAGTATTTTCTATATTATTCTAATTTTTGAGAGACCGTAAAATGCTTTAACCTAGAAAATATTGTTTTATTATAAAAGAACTTATAATGGCTACTATATGTGCAAGAAGTAGTATTTCTATATTATTCTAATATTTGAGAGTACTTAAAATACCCTAACCTAGAAAATAATCATTTATTATAAAAAAAACCTATGATGGGTACTATATATGCGAGTAGAAGTATTTCTATGTTATTGTTTTGTTATAAAAGAACTTGTGATGGCTACTATATATGCAAGTGGAAGTATTTCGATGTTATTGTTTTATAATAAAAGAGCTTATAGTGGGTACTATATATGCAAGTGGAAGTATTTCGATGTTATTGTTTTATTATAAAACAACTTATAATGGCTACTATATGTGCAAGTAGAAGTATTTTCTATATTATTCTCATATTTGAGAGTACTTAAAATACCCTAACCTGGAAAATAATGTTTTATTATAATAGAACTTATGATGGCTACTATATATGCAAGTGGAAGTATTTATATGTTATTGTTTTATTATAAAAGAACTTATGATGGCTACTATATGTGCGAGTAGACGTATTTCTATATTATTGTTTTATTATAAAATAACTTATAATGGCTACTATATGTGCAAGTAGAAGTTGTTTCTATATTATTCTCATATTTGAGAGTACTTAAAATACCCTAACCTAGAAAATAATGTTTTATTATAATAGAACTTATGATGGCTACTATATGTGCAAGTAGACGTATTTCTATATTATTGTTTTATTATAAAAGAACTTATGATGGCTACTATATGTGCAAGTGGAAGTATTTATATGTTATTGTTTTATTATAACAAAAACTTATGATGGCTACTCTATGTGCAAGTAGAAGTATTTTCTATATTATTCTAATTTTTGAGAGACCGTAAAATGCTTTAACCTAGAAAATATTGTTTTATTATAAAAGAACTTATAATGGCTACTATATGTGCAAGAAGTAGTATTTCTATATTATTCTAATATTTGAGAGTACTTAAAATACCCTAACCTAGAAAATAATCATTTATTATAAAAAAAACCTATGATGGGTACTATATATGCGAGTAGAAGTATTTCTATGTTATTGTTTTGTTATAAAAGAACTTGTGATGGCTACTATATATGCAAGTGGAAGTATTTCTATGTTATTGTTTTATTATAAAAGAGCTTATAATGGCTACTATATGTGCAAGAAGTAGTATTTCTATATTATTGTTTTATTATAACAAAAACTTATGATGGCTACTCTATGTGCAAGTAGAAGTGTTTTCTATAATATTCTAATTTTTGAGAGACCGTAAAATGCTCTACACTAGAAAATATTGTTTTATTATAAAAGAACTTATGAAGGCTACTATATTGCAAGTAGAAGTATTTCTATATTATTGTTTAATTATAATAGAACTTATGATGGCTGCTATATTGCAAGTAGAAGTATTTTCTATATTATTCTAATTTTTGAGAGACCGTAAAATGCTTTAACCTAGAAAATATTGTTTTATTATAAAAGAACTTATGAAGGCTACTATATTGCAAGTAGAAGTATTTCTATATTATTGTTTTATTATAAAAGAACTTATGATGGCTACTATATTGCAAGTAGAAGTATTTCTATATTATTCTAATATTTGAGAGTATTGTAAATACACTAACCTAGAAAATATTGGTTTATTATAAAAAAAACTTATGATGGCTACTATATATGCAAGTAGAAGTATTTCTATGTTATTGTTTTATTATAAAAGAACTTATAATGGCTACTATATGTGCAAGTAGAAGTATTTTCTATATTATTCTCATATTTGAGAGTACTTAAAATACCCTAACCTGGAAAATAATGTTTTATTATAATAGAACTTATGATGGCTACTATATATGCAAGTGGACGTATTTATATGTTATTGTTTTATTATAAAAGAACTTATGATGGCTACTATATTACAAGTAGAAGTATTTCTATATTATTGTTTTATTATAAAAGAACTTATGATGGCTACTATAATGCAAGTAGAAGTATTTCTATATTATTCTAATATTTGAGAGTATTGTAAACACACTAACCTAGAAAATATTGGTTTATTATAATAGAACTTATGATGGCTACTATATGTGCAAGTAGACGTATTTCTATATTATTGTTTTATTATAAAAGAACTTATGATGGCTACTATATGTGCAAGTGGAAGTATTTATATGTTATTGTTTTATTATAACAAAAACTTATGATGGCTACTCTATGTGCAAGTAGAAGTATTTTCTATATTATTCTAATTTTTGAGAGACCGTAAAATGCTTTAACCTAGAAAATATTGTTTTATTATAAAAGAACTTATAATGGCTACTATATGTGCAAGAAGTAGTATTTCTATATTATTCTAATATTTGAGAGTACTTAAAATACCCTAACCTAGAAAATAATCATTTATTATAAAAAAAACCTATGATGGGTACTATATATGCGAGTAGAAGTATTTCTATGTTATTGTTTTGTTATAAAAGAACTTGTGATGGCTACTATATATGCAAGTGGAAGTATTTCTATGTTATTGTTTTATTATAAAAGAGCTTATAATGGCTACTATATGTGCAAGAAGTAGTATTTCTATATTATTGTTTTATTATAACAAAAACTTATGATGGCTACTCTATGTGCAAGTAGAAGTGTTTTCTATATTATTCTAATTTTTGAGAGACCGTAAAATGCTCTACACTAGAAAATATTGTTTTATTATAAAAGAACTTATGAAGGCTACTATATTGCAAGTAGAAGTATTTCTATATTATTGTTTAATTATAATAGAACTTATGATGGCTGCTATATTGCAAGTAGAAGTATTTTCTATATTATTCTAATTTTTGAGAGACCGTAAAATGCTTTAACCTAGAAAATATTGTTTTATTATAAAAGAACTTATGAAGGCTACTATATTGCAAGTAGAAGTATTTCTATATTATTGTTTTATTATAAAAGAACTTATGATGGCTACTATATTGCAAGTAGAAGTATTTCTATATTATTCTAATATTTGAGAGTATTGTAAATACACTAACCTAGAAAATATTGGTTTATTATAAAAAAAACTTATGATGGCTACTATATATGCAAGTAGAAGTATTTCTATGTTATTGTTTTATTATAAAAGAACTTATAATGGCTACTATATGTGCAAGTAGAAGTATTTTCTATATTATTCTCATATTTGAGAGTACTTAAAATACCCTAACCTGGAAAATAATGTTTTATTATAATAGAACTTATGATGGCTACTATATATGCAAGTGGACGTATTTATATGTTATTGTTTTATTATAAAAGAACTTATGATGGCTACTATATTACAAGTAGAAGTATTTCTATATTATTGTTTTATTATAAAAGAACTTATGATGGCTACTATAATGCAAGTAGAAGTATTTCTATATTATTCTAATATTTGAGAGTATTGTAAACACACTAACCTAGAAAATATTGGTTTATTATAAAAAAACTTATGATGGCTACTATATATGCAAGTAGAAGTATTTCTATGTTATTGTTTTATTATAAAAGAACTTATAATGGCTACTATATGTGCAAGTAGAAGTATTTTCTATATTATTCTCATATTTGAGAGTACTTAAAATAGTTTAACATAGAAAATATTGTTTTATTTTAAAATAACTTATGATGGCTACTATATTGCAAGTAGAAGTATTTCTATATTTTTGTTTTATTATAAAAGAACTTATGATGGCGAATATATTGCAAGTAGAAGTATTTCTATATTTGTTTTATTATAAAAGAACTTATGATGGCGAATATATTGCAAGTAGAAGTATTTCTATATTATTCTAATATTTGAGAGTACTGTAAATACACTAACCTAGAAAATATTGGTTTATTATAAAAAAACTTATGATGGCTACTATATATGCAAGTAAAAGTATTTCTATGCTATTGTTTTATTATAAAAGAACTTATAATGGCTACTATATGTGCAAGTAGAAGTATTTTCTATATTATTCTAATATTTGAGAGTACTGTAAATACACTAACCTAGAAAATATTGGTTTATTATAAAAAAAACTTATGATGGCTACTATATATGCAAGTAGAAGTATTTCTATGTTATTGTTTTATTATAAAAGAACTTATAATGGCTACTATATGTGCAAGTAGAAGTAGTTTCTATATTATTCTCATATTTGAGAGTACTTAAAATACCCTAACCTAGAAAATAATGTTTTATTATAATAGAACTTATGATGGCTACTATATGTGCAAGTAGACGTATTTCTATATTATTGTTTTATTATAAAAGAACTTATGATGGCTACTATATTGCAAGTAGAAGTATTTCTATATTATTCTAATATTTGAGAGTATTGTAAATACACTAACCTAGAAAATATTGGTTTATTTTAAAAAAACTTATGATGGCTACTATATATGCAAGTAGAAGTATTTCTATGTTATTGTTTTTTATAAAAGAACTTATAATGGCTACTATATGTGCAAGTAGAAGTATTTTCTATATTATTCTCATATTTGAGAGTACTTAAAATACCCTAACCTGGAAAATAATGTTTTATTATAATAGAACTTATGATGGCTACTATATATGCAAGTGGAAGTATTTATATGTTATTGTTTTATTATAAAAGAACTTATGATGGCTACTATATGTGGGAGTAGACGTATTTCTATATTATTGTTTTATTATAAACGAACTTGTGATGGCTACTATATGTGCAAGTAGAAGTATTTTCTATATTATTGTTTTATTATAAACGAACTTATGATGGCTACTATATATGCTAGTTTAAGTATTTCTATGTTATTGTTTTATTATAAATGAACTTGTTATGGCTACTATATATGCAAGTGGAAGTATTTCTATATTATTGTTTTATTATAAACGAACTTATGATGGCTACTATATATGCTAGTGGAAGTATTTCTATGTTATTGTTTTATTATAAAAGAACTTGTGATGGCTACTATATATGCAAGTGGAAGTATTTCGATGTTATTGTTTTATAATAAAAGAGCTTATAGTGGGTACTATATATGCAAGTGGAAGTATTTCGATGTTATTGTTTTATTATAAAACAACTTATAATGGCTACTATATGTGCAAGTAGAAGTATTTTCTATATTATTCTCATATTTGAGAGTACTTAAAATACCCTAACCTGGAAAATAATGTTTTATTATAATAGAACTTATGATGGCTACTATATATGCAAGTGGAAGTATTTATATGTTATTGTTTTATTATAAAAGAACTTATGATGGCTACTATATGTGCGAGTAGACGTATTTCTATATTTTTGTTTTATTATAAAATAACTTATAATGGCTACTATATGTGCAAGGAGAAGTAGTTTCTATATTATTCTCATATTTGAGAGTACTTAAAATACCCTAACCTTGAAAATAATGTTTTATTATAATAGAACTTATGATGGCTACTATATGTGCAAGTAGACGTATTTCTATATTATTGTTTTATTATAAAAGAACTTATGATGGCTACTATATGTGCAAGTGGAAGTATTTATATGTTATTGTTTTATTATAACAAAAACTTATGATGGCTACTCTATGTGCAAGTAGAAATATGTTCTATATTATTCTAATTTTTGAGAGACAGTAAAATGCTCTAACCTAGAAAATATTGTTTTATTATAAAAGAACTTATAATGGCTACTATATGTGCAAGAAGTAGTATTTCTATATTATTCTAATATTTGAGAGTACTTAAAATACCCTAACCTGGAAAATAATGTTTTAATATAATAGAACTTATGATGGCTACTATATATGCAAGTATTTATATGTTATTGTTTTATTATAAAAGAACTTATGATGGCTACTATATTACAAGTAGAAGTATTTCTATATTATTGTTTTATTATAAAAGAACTTATGATGGCTACTATAATGCAAGTAGAAGTATTTCTATATTATTCTAATATTTGAGAGTATTGTAAACACACTAACCTAGAAAATATTGTTTTATTATAAAAGAACTTATGAAGGCTACTATATTGCAAGTAGAAGTATTTCTATATTATTGTTTTATTATAAAAGAACTTATGATGGCTACTATATTGCAAGTAGAAGTATTTCTATATTATTCTAATATTTGAGAGTTATGTAAATACACTAACCTAGAAAATATTGGTTTATTATAAAAAAACTTATGATGGCTACTATATATGCAAGTAGAAGTATTTCTATGTTATTGTTTTATTATAAAAGAACTTATAATGGCTACTATATGTGCAAGTAGAAGTATTTTCTATATTATTCTCATATTTGAGAGTACTTAAAATACCCTAACCTGGAAAATAATGTTTTATTATAATAGAACTTATGATGGCTGCTATATTGCAAGTAGAAGTATTTTCTATATTATTCTAATATTTGATGAGAGTACTGAAAATACACTAACCTAGAAAATATTGTTTTATTATAAAAGAACTTATAATGGCTACTATATGTGCAAGAAGTAGTATTTCTATATTATTCTAATATGTGAGAGTACTTAAAATACACTAACCTAGAAAATAATCATTTATTATAAAAAAAACCTATGATGGGTACTATATATGCGAGTAGAAGTATTTCTATGTTATTGTTTTATTATAAAAGAACTTATAATGGCTACTATATGTGCAAGTAGAAGTATTTTCTATATTATTCTCATATTTGAGAGTACTTAAAATAGTCTAACATAGAAAATATTGTTTTATTTTAAAATAACTTATGATGGCTATTATATTGCAAGTAGAAGTATTTCTTTATTTTTGTTTTATTATAAAAGAACTTATGATGGCGAATATATTGCAAGTAGAAGTATTTCTATATGATTCTAATATTTGAGAGTACTTAAAATGCACTAACCTAGAAATTATTGTTTTATTATAAAAGAACTTATGATGGCTACTATATTGCAAGTAGTAGTATTTTCTACGTTATTCTAATATCTGAGAGTACAGAAAATACACTAACCTAGAAAATATTGCTTTATAATAAAAAAAACCTATGATGGGTACTATATATGCGAGTAGAAGTATTTTCTATATTATTCTCATATTTGAGAGTACTTAAAATACCCTAACCTGGAAAATAATGTTTTATTATAATAGAACTTATGATGGCTACTATATATGCAAGTGGAAGTATTTATATGTTATTGTTTTATTATAAACGAACTTATGATGGCTACTATATATGCTAGTTTAAGTATTTCTATGTTATTGTTTTATTATAAATGAACTTGTTATGGCTGCTATATGTGCAAGTGGAAGTATTTCTATATTATTGTTTTATTATAAACGAACTTATGATGGCTACTATATTGCAAGTAGAAGTATTTCTATATTATTGTTTTATTATAAAACCATTTGTGATGGCTACTATATTGCAAGTAGAAGCATTTTCTATATTATTCTAATATGTGAGAGTCCTGTAAATACACTAACCTAGAAAATATTGGTTTATTATAAAAAAAGTTATGATGGCTACTATATATGCAAGTAGAAGTATTTCTATGTTATTGTTTTATTATAAAAGAACTTATAATGGCTACTATATGTGCAAGTAGAAGTAGTTTCTATATTATTCTCATATTTGAGAGTACTTAAAATACCCTAACCTAGAAAATAATGTTTTATTATAATAGAACTTATGATGGCTACTATATGTGCAAGTAGACGTATTTCTATATTATTGTTTTATTATAAAAGAACTTATGATGGCTACTATATTGCAAGTAGAAGTATTTCTATATTATTCTAATATTTGAGAGTATTGTAAATACACTAACCTAGAAAATATTGGTTTATTTTAAAAAAACTTATGATGGCTACTATATATGCAAGTAGAAGTATTTCTATGTTATTGTTTTATTATAAAAGAACTTATAATGGCTACTATATGTGCAAGTAGAAGTATTTTCTATATTATTCTCATATTTGAGAGTACTTAAAATACCCTAACCTGGAAAATAATGTTTTATTATAATAGAACTTATGATGGCTACTATATATGCAAGTGGAAGTATTTATATGTTATTGTTTTATTATAAAAGAACTTATGATGGCTACTATATGTGGGAGTAGACGTATTTCTATATTATTGTTTTATTATAAACGAACTTGTGATGGCTACTATATGTGCAAGTAGAAGTATTTTCTATATTATTGTTTTATTATAAACGAACTTATGATGGCTACTATATATGCTAGTTTAAGTATTTCTATGTTATTGTTTTATTATAAATGAACTTGTTATGGCTACTATATATGCAAGTGGAAGTATTTCTATATTATTGTTTTATTATAAACGAACTTATGATGGCTACTATATTGCAAGTAGAAGTATTTCTATATTATTGTTTTATTATAAAACCGTTTGTGACGGCTACTATATTGCAAGTAGAAGCATTTTCTATATTATTCTAATATGTGACAGTTCTGTAAATACACTAACCTAGTAAATATTGGTTTATAATAAAAAAACTTATGATGGCTACTATATATGCAAGTAGAAGTATTTCTATGTTATTGTTTTATTATAAAATAACTTATAATGGCTACTATATGTGCAAGTAGAAGTAGTTTCTATATTATTCTCATATTTGAGAGTACTTAAAATACCCTAACCTAGAAAATAATGTTTTATTATAATAGAACTTATGATGGCTACTATATGTGCAAGTAGACGTATTTCTATATTATTGTTTTATTATAAAAGAACTTATGATGGCTACTATATGTGCAAGTGGAAGTATTTATATGTTATTGTTTTATTATAACAAAAACTTATGATGGCTACTCTATGTGCAAGTAGAAGTATTTTCTATATTATTCTAATTTTTGAGAGACCGTAAAATGCTCTAACCTAGAAAATATTGTTTTATTATAAAAGAACTTATAATGGCTACTATATGTGCAAGAAGTAGTATTTCTATATTATTCTAATATTTGAGAGTACTTAAAATACCCTAACCTAGAAAATAATCATTTATTATAAAAAAAACCTATGATGGGTACTATATATGCGAGTAGAAGTATTTCTATGTTATTGTTTTATTATAAAAGAGCTTATAATGGCTACTATATGTGCAAGAAGTAGTATTTCTATATTATTGTTTTATTATAACAAAAACTTATGATGGCTACTCTATGTGCAAGTAGAAGTATTTTCTATATTATTCTAATTTTTGAGAGACCGTAAAATGCTCTAACCTAGAAAATATTGTTTTATTATAAAAGAACTTATGAAGGCTACTATATTGCAAGTAGAAGTATTTCTATATTATTGTTTTATTATAAAAGAACTTATGATGGCTACTATATTGCAAGTAGAAGTATTTCTATATTATTCTAATATTTGAGAGTTATGTAAATACACTAACCTAGAAAATATCGGTTTATTATAAAAAAACTTATGATGGCTTCTATATATGCAAGTAGAAGTATTTCTATGTTATTGTTTTATTATAAAAGAACTTATAATGGCTACTATATGTGCAAGTAGAAGTATTTTCTATATTATTCTCATATTTGAGAGTACTTAAAATACCCTAACCTGGAAAATAATGTTTTATTATAATAGAACTTATGATGGCTGCTATATTGCAAGTAGAAGTATTTTCTATATTATTCTAATATTTGATGAGAGTACTGAAAATACACTAACCTAGAAAATATTGTTTTATTATAAAAGAACTTATAATGGCTACTATATGTGCAAGAAGTAGTATTTCTATATTATTCTAATATGTGAGAGTACTTAAAATACACTAACCTAGAAAATAATCATTTATTATAAAAAAAACCAATGATGGGTACTATATATGCGAGTAGAAGTATTTCTATGTTATTGTTTTATTATAAAAGAACTTATAATGGCTACTATATGTGCAAGTAGAAGTATTTTCTATATTATTCTCATATTTGAGAGTACTTAAAATAGTCTAACATAGAAAATATTGTTTTATTTTAAAATAACTTATGATGGCGAATATATTGCAAGTAGAAGTATTTCTATATTATTCTAATATTTGAGAGTACTTAAAATGCACTAACCTAGAAAATATTGTTTTATTATAAAAGAACTTATGATGGCTACTATATTGCAAGTAGTAGTATTTTCTACGTTATTCTAATATCTGAGAGTACAGAAAATACACTAACCTAGAAAATATTGCTTTATAATAAAAAAAACCTATGATGGGTACTATATATGCGAGTAGAAGTATTTTCTATATTATTCTCATATTTGAGAGTACTTAAAATACCCTAACCTGGAAAATAATGTTTTATTATAATAGAACTTATGATGGCTACTATATATGCAAGTGGAAGTATTTATATGTTATTGTTTTATTATAAACGAACTTATGATGGCTACTATATATGCTAGTTTAAGTATTTCTATGTTATTGTTTTATTATAAATGAACTTGTTATGGCTGCTATATATGCAAGTGGAAGTATTTATATGTTATTGTTTTATTATAAACGAACTTATGATGGCTACTACATGTGCAAGTAGACGTATTTCTATATTATTGTTTTATTATAAAAGAACTTATAATGGCTACTATATGTGCAAGTAGAAGTAGTTTCTATATTATTCTCATATTTGAGAGTACTTAAAATACCCTAACCTAGAAAATAATGTTTTATTATAATAGAACTTATGATGGCTACTATATGTGCAAGTAGACGTATTTCTATATTATTGTTTTATTATAAAAGAACTTATGATGGCTACTATATTGCAAGTAGAAGTATTTCTATATTATTCTAATATTTGAGAGTATTGTAAATACACTAACCTAGAAAATATTGGTTTATTTTAAAAAAACTTATGATGGCTACTATATATGCAAGTAGAAGTATTTCTATGTTATTGTTTTATTATAAAAGAACTTATAATGGCTACTATATGTGCAAGTAGAAGTATTTTCTATATTATTCTCATATTTGAGAGTACTTAAAATACCCTAACCTGGAAAATAATGTTTTATTATAATAGAACTTATGATGGCTACTATATATGCAAGTGGAAGTATTTATATGTTATTGTTTTATTATAAAAGAACTTATGATGGCTACTATATGTGGGAGTAGACGTATTTCTATATTATTGTTTTATTATAAACGAACTTGTGATGGCTACTATATGTGCAAGTAGAAGTATTTTCTATATTATTGTTTTATTATAAACGAACTTATGATGGCTACTATATATGCTAGTTTAAGTATTTCTATGTTATTGTTTTATTATAAATGAACTTGTTATGGCTACTATATATGCAAGTGGAAGTATTTCTATATTATTGTTTTATTATAAACGAACTTATGATGGCTACTATATATGCTAGTGGAAGTATTTCTATGTTATTGTTTTATTATAAAAGAACTTGTGATGGCTACTATATATGCAAGTGGAAGTATTTCGATGTTATTGTTTTATAATAAAAGAGCTTATAGTGGGTACTATATATGCAAGTGGAAGTATTTCGATGTTATTGTTTTATTATAAAACAACTTATAATGGCTACTATATGTGCAAGTAGAAGTATTTTCTATATTATTCTCATATTTGAGAGTACTTAAAATACCCTAACCTGGAAAATAATGTTTTATTATAATAGAACTTATGATGGCTACTATATATGCAAGTGGAAGTATTTATATGTTATTGTTTTATTATAAAAGAACTTATGATGGCTACTATATGTGCGAGTAGACGTATTTCTATATTTTTGTTTTATTATAAAATAACTTATAATGGCTACTATATGTGCAAGTAGAAGTAGTTTCTATATTATTCTCATATTTGAAAGTACTTAAAATACCCTAACCTTGAAAATAATGTTTTATTATAATAGAACTTATGATGGCTACTATATGTGCAAGTAGACGTATTTCTATATTATTGTTTTATTATAAAAGAACTTATGATGGCTACTATATGTGCAAGTGGAAGTATTTATATGTTATTGTTTTATTATAACAAAAACTTATGATGGCTACTCTATGTGCAAGTAGAAATATGTTCTATATTATTCTAATTTTTGAGAGACAGTAAAATGCTCTAACCTAGAAAATATTGTTTTATTATAAAAGAACTTATAATGGCTACTATATGTGCAAGAAGTAGTATTTCTATATTATTCTAATATTTGAGAGTACTTAAAATACCCTAACCTGGAAAATAATGTTTTAATATAATAGAACTTATGATGGCTACTATATATGCAAGTATTTTTATGTTATTGTTTTATTATAAAAGAACTTATGATGGCTACTATATTACAAGTAGAAGTATTTCTATATTATTGTTTTATTATAAAAGAACTTATGATGGCTACTATAATGCAAGTAGAAGTATTTCTATATTATTCTAATATTTGAGAGTATTGTAAACACACTGACCTAGAAAATATTGTTTTATTATAAAAGAACTTATGAAGGCTACTATATTGCAAGTAGAAGTATTTCTATATTATTGTTTTATTATAAAAGAACTTATGATGGCTACTATATTGCAAGTAGAAGTATTTCTATATTATTCTAATATTTGAGAGTTATGTAAATACACTAACCTAGAAAATATTGGTTTATTATAAAAAAACTTATGATGGCTACTATATATGCAAGTAGAAGTATTTCTATGTTATTGTTTTATTATAAAAGAACTTATAATGGCTACTATATGTGCAAGTAGAAGTATTTTCTATATTATTCTCATATTTGAGAGTACTTAAAATACCCTAACCTGGAAAATAATGTTTTATTATAATAGAACTTATGATGGCTGCTATATTGCAAGTAGAAGTATTTTCTATATTATTCTAATATTTGATGAGAGTACTGAAAATACACTAACCTAGAAAATATTGTTTTATTATAAAAGAACTTATAATGGCTACTATATGTGCAAGAAGTAGTATTTCTATATTATTCTAATATGTGAGAGTACTTAAAATACACTAACCTAGAAAATAATCATTTATTATAAAAAAAACCTATGATGGGTACTATATATGCGAGTAGAAGTATTTCTATGTTATTGTTTTATTATAAAAGAACTTATTATGGCTACTATATGTGCAAGTAGAAGTATTTTCTATATTATTCTCATATTTGAGAGTACTTAAAATAGTCTAACATAGAAAATATTGTTTTATTTTAAAATAACTTATGATGGCTATTATATTGCAAGTAGAAGTATTTCTTTATTTTTGTTTTATTATAAAAGAACTTATGATGGCGAATATATTGCAAGTAGAAGTATTTCTATATGATTCTAATATTTGAGAGTACTTAAAATGCACTAACCTAGAAATTATTGTTTTATTATAAAAGAACTTATGATGGCTACTATATTGCAAGTAGTAGTATTTTCTACGTTATTCTAATATCTGAGAGTACAGAAAATACACTAACCTAGAAAATATTGCTTTATAATAAAAAAAACCTATGATGGGTACTATATATGCGAGTAGAAGTATTTTCTATATTATTCTCATATTTGAGAGTACTTAAAATACCCTAACCTGGAAAATAATGTTTTATTATAATAGAACTTATGATGGCTACTATATATGCAAGTGGAAGTATTTATATGTTATTGTTTTATTATAAACGAACTTATGATGGCTACTATATATGCTAGTTTAAGTATTTCTATGTTATTGTTTTATTATAAATGAACTTGTTATGGCTGCTATATGTGCAAGTGGAAGTATTTCTATATTATTGTTTTATTATAAACGAACTTATGATGGCTACTATATTGCAAGTAGAAGTATTTCTATATTATTGTTTTATTATAAAACCATTTGTGATGGCTACTATATTGCAAGTAGAAGCATTTTCTATATTATTCTAATATGTGAGAGTCCTGTAAATACACTAACCTAGAAAATATTGGTTTATTATAAAAAAACTTATGATGGCTACTATATATGCAAGTAGAAGTATTTCTATGTTATTGTTTTATTATAAAAGAACTTATAATGGCTACTATATGTGCAAGTAGAAGTAGTTTCTATATTATTCTCATATTTGAGAGTACTTAAAATACCCTAACCTAGAAAATAATGTTTTATTATAATAGAACTTATGATGGCTACTATATGTGCAAGTAGACGTATTTCTATATTATTGTTTTATTATAAAAGAACTTATGATGGCTACTATATTGCAAGTAGAAGTATTTCTATATTATTCTAATATTTGAGAGTATTGTAAATACACTAACCTAGAAAATATTGGTTTATTTTAAAAAAACTTATGATGGCTACTATATATGCAAGTAGAAGTATTTCTATGTTATTGTTTTATTATAAAAGAACTTATAATGGCTACTATATGTGCAAGTAGAAGTATTTTCTATATTATTCTCATATTTGAGAGTACTTAAAATACCCTAACCTGGAAAATAATGTTTTATTATAATAGAACTTATGATGGCTACTATATATGCAAGTGGAAGTATTTATATGTTATTGTTTTATTATAAAAGAACTTATGATGGCTACTATATGTGGGAGTAGACGTATTTCTATATTATTGTTTTATTATAAACGAACTTGTGATGGCTACTATATGTGCAAGTAGAAGTATTTTCTATATTATTGTTTTATTATAAACGAACTTATGATGGCTACTATATATGCTAGTTTAAGTATTTCTATGTTATTGTTTTATTATAAATGAACTTGTTATGGCTACTATATATGCAAGTGGAAGTATTTCTATATTATTGTTTTATTATAAACGAACTTATGATGGCTACTATATTGCAAGTAGAAGTATTTCTATATTATTGTTTTATTATAAAACCGTTTGTGACGGCTACTATATTGCAAGTAGAAGCATTTTCTATATTATTCTAATATGTGACAGTTCTGTAAATACACTAACCTAGTAAATATTGGTTTATAATAAAAAAACTTATGATGGCTACTATATATGCAAGTAGAAGTATTTCTATGTTATTGTTTTATTATAAAATAACTTATAATGGCTACTATATGTGCAAGTAGAAGTAGTTTCTATATTATTCTCATATTTGAGAGTACTTAAAATACCCTAACCTAGAAAATAATGTTTTATTATAATAGAACTTATGATGGCTACTATATGTGCAAGTAGACGTATTTCTATATTATTGTTTTATTATAAAAGAACTTATGATGGCTACTATATGTGCAAGTGGAAGTATTTATATGTTATTGTTTTATTATAACAAAAACTTATGATGGCTACTCTATGTGCAAGTAGAAGTATTTTCTATATTATTCTAATTTTTGAGAGACCGTAAAATGCTCTAACCTAGAAAATATTGTTTTATTATAAAAGAACTTATAATGGCTACTATATGTGCAAGAAGTAGTATTTCTATATTATTCTAATATTTGAGAGTACTTAAAATACCCTAACCTAGAAAATAATCATTTAATATAAAAAAAACCTATGATGGGTACTATATATGCGAGTAGAAGTATTTCTATGTTATTGTTTTATTATAAAAGAGCTTATAATGGCTACTATATGTGCAAGAAGTAGTATTTCTATATTATTGTTTTATTATAACAAAAACTTATGATGGCTACTCTATGTGCAAGTAGAAGTATTTTCTAAATTATTCTAATTTTTGAGAGACCGTAAAATGCTCTAACCTAGAAAATATTGTTTTATTATAAAAGAACTTATGAAGGCTACTATATTGCAAGTAGAAGTATTTCTATATTATTGTTTTATTATAAAAGAACTTATGATGGCTACTATATTGCAAGTAGAAGTATTTCTATATTATTCTAATATTTGAGAGTTATGTAAATACACTAACCTAGAAAATATCGGTTTATTATAAAAAAACTTATGATGGCTACTATATATGCAAGTAGAAGTATTTCTATGTTATTGTTTTATTATAAAAGAACTTATAATGGCTACTATATGTGCAAGTAGAAGTATTTTCTATATTATTCTCATATTTGAGAGTACTTAAAATACCCTAACCTGGAAAATAATGTTTTATTATAATAGAACTTATGATGGCTGCTATATTGCAAGTAGAAGTATTTTCTATATTATTCTAATATTTGATGAGAGTACTGAAAATACACTAACCTAGAAAATATTGTTTTATTATAAAAGAACTTATAATGGCTACTATATGTGCAAGAAGTAGTATTTCTATATTATTCTAATATGTGAGAGTACTTAAAATACACTAACCTAGAAAATAATCATTTATTATAAAAAAAACCTATGATGGGTACTATATATGCGAGTAGAAGTATTTCTATGTTATTGTTTTATTATAAAAGAACTTATAATGGCTACTATATGTGCAAGTAGAAGTATTTTCTATATTATTCTCATATTTGAGAGTACTTAAAATAGTCTAACATAGAAAATATTGTTTTATTTTAAAATAACTTATGATGGCTACTATATTGCAAGTAGAAGTATTTCTTTATTTTTGTTTTATTATAAAAGAACTTATGATGGCGAATATATTGCAAGTAGAAGTATTTCTATATTATTCTAATATTTGAGAGTACTTAAAATGCACTAACCTAGAAAATATTGTTTTATTATAAAAGAACTTATGATGGCTACTATATTGCAAGTAGTAGTATTTTCTACGTTATTCTAATATCTGAGAGTACAGAAAATACACTAACCTAGAAAATATTGCTTTATAATAAAAAAAACCTATGATGGGTACTATATATGCGAGTAGAAGTATTTTCTATATTATTCTCATATTTGAGAGTACTTAAAATACCCTAACCTGGAAAATAATGTTTTATTATAATAGAACTTATGATGGCTACTATATATGCAAGTGGAAGTATTTATATGTTATTGTTTTATTATAAACGAACTTATGATGGCTACTATATATGCTAGTTTAAGTATTTCTATGTTATTGTTTTATTATAAATGAACTTGTTATGGCTGCTATATGTGCAAGTGGAAGTATTTCTATATTATTGTTTTATTATAAACGAACTTATGATGGCTACTATATTGCAAGTAGAAGTATTTCTATATTATTGTTTTATTATAAAACCATTTGTGATGGCTACTATATTGCAAGTAGAAGCATTTTCTATATTATTCTAATATGTGAGAGTCCTGTAAATACACTAACCTAGAAAATATTGGTTTATTATAAAAAAACTTATGATGGCTACTATATATGCAAGTAGAAGTATTTCTATGTTATTGTTTTATTATAAAAGAACTTATAATGGCTACTATATGTGCAAGTAGAAGTAGTTTCTATATTATTCTCATATTTGAGAGTACTTAAAATACCCTAACCTAGAAAATAATGTTTTATTATAATAGAACTTATGATGGCTACTATATGTGCAAGTAGACGTATTTCTATATTATTGTTTTATTATAAAAGAACTTATGATGGCTACTATATTGCAAGTAGAAGTATTTCTATATTATTCTAATATTTGAGAGTATTGTAAATACACTAACCTAGAAAATATTGGTTTATTTTAAAAAAACTTATGATGGCTACTATATATGCAAGTAGAAGTATTTCTATGTTATTGTTTTATTATAAAAGAACTTATAATGGCTACTATATGTGCAAGTAGAAGTATTTTCTATATTATTCTCATATTTGAGAGTACTTAAAATACCCTAACCTGGAAAATAATGTTTTATTATAATAGAACTTATGATGGCTACTATATATGCAAGTGGAAGTATTTATATGTTATTGTTTTATTATAAAAGAACTTATGATGGCTACTATATGTGGGAGTAGACGTATTTCTATATTATTGTTTTATTATAAACGAACTTGTGATGGCTACTATATGTGCAAGTAGAAGTATTTTCTATATTATTGTTTTATTATAAACGAACTTATGATGGCTACTATATATGCTAGTTTAAGTATTTCTATGTTATTGTTTTATTATAAATGAACTTGTTATGGCTACTATATATGCAAGTGGAAGTATTTCTATATTATTGTTTTATTATAAACGAACTTATGATGGCTACTATATTGCAAGTAGAAGTATTTCTATATTATTGTTTTATTATAAAACCGTTTGTGACGGCTACTATATTGCAAGTAGAAGCATTTTCTATATTATTCTAATATGTGACAGTTCTGTAAATACACTAACCTAGTAAATATTGGTTTATAATAAAAAAAACTTATGATGGCTACTATATATGCAAGTAGAAGTATTTCTATGTTATTGTTTTATTATAAAATAACTTATAATGGCTACTATATGTGCAAGTAGAAGTAGTTTCTATATTATTCTCATATTTGAGAGTACTTAAAATACCCTAACCTAGAAAATAATGTTTTATTATAATAGAACTTATGATGGCTACTATATGTGCAAGTAGACGTATTTCTATATTATTGTTTTATTATAAAAGAACTTATGATGGCTACTATATGTGCAAGTGGAAGTATTTATATGTTATTGTTTTATTATAACAAAAACTTATGATGGCTACTCTATGTGCAAGTAGAAGTATTTTCTATATTATTCTAATTTTTGAGAGACCGTAAAATGCTCTAACCTAGAAAATATTGTTTTATTATAAAAGAACTTATAATGGCTACTATATGTGCAAGAAGTAGTATTTCTATATTATTCTAATATTTGAGAGTACTTAAAATACCCTAACCTAGAAAATAATCATTTATTATAAAAAAAACCTATGATGGGTACTATATATGCGAGTAGAAGTATTTCTATGTTATTGTTTTATTATAAAAGAGCTTATAATGGCTACTATATGTGCAAGAAGTAGTATTTCTATATTATTGTTTTATTATAACAAAAACTTATGATGGCTACTCTATGTGCAAGTAGAAGTATTTTCTATATTATTCTAATTTTTGAGAGACCGTAAAATGCTCTAACCTAGAAAATATTGTTTTATTATAAAAGAACTTATGAAGGCTACTATATTGCAAGTAGAAGTATTTCTATATTATTGTTTTATTATAAAAGAACTTATGATGGCTACTATATTGCAAGTAGAAGTATTTCTATATTATTCTAATATTTGAGAGTTATGTAAATACACTAACCTAGAAAATATCGGTTTATTATAAAAAAACTTATGATGGCTTCTATATATGCAAGTAGAAGTATTTCTATGTTATTGTTTTATTATAAAAGAACTTATAATGGCTACTATATGTGCAAGTAGAAGTATTTTCTATATTATTCTCATATTTGAGAGTACTTAAAATACCCTAACCTGGAAAATAATGTTTTATTATAATAGAACTTATGATGGCTGCTATATTGCAAGTAGAAGTATTTTCTATATTATTCTAATATTTGATGAGAGTACTGAAAATACACTAACCTAGAAAATATTGTTTTATTATAAAAGAACTTATAATGGCTACTATATGTGCAAGAAGTAGTATTTCTATATTATTCTAATATGTGAGAGTACTTAAAATACACTAACCTAGAAAATAATCATTTATTATAAAAAAAACCAATGATGGGTACTATATATGCGAGTAGAAGTATTTCTATGTTATTGTTTTATTATAAAAGAACTTATAATGGCTACTATATGTGCAAGTAGAAGTATTTTCTATATTATTCTCATATTTGAGAGTACTTAAAATAGTCTAACATAGAAAATATTGTTTTATTTTAAAATAACTTATGATGGCTACTATATTGCAAGTAGAAGTATTTCTTTATTTTTGTTTTATTATAAAAGAACTTATGATGGCGAATATATTGCAAGTAGAAGTATTTCTATATTATTCTAATATTTGAGAGTACTTAAAATGCACTAACCTAGAAAATATTGTTTTATTATAAAAGAACTTATGATGGCTACTATATTGCAAGTAGTAGTATTTTCTACGTTATTCTAATATCTGAGAGTACAGAAAATACACTAACCTAGAAAATATTGCTTTATAATAAAAAAAACCTATGATGGGTACTATATATGCGAGTAGAAGTATTTTCTATATTATTCTCATATTTGAGAGTACTTAAAATACCCTAACCTGGAAAATAATGTTTTATTATAATAGAACTTATGATGGCTACTATATATGCAAGTGGAAGTATTTATATGTTATTGTTTTATTATAAACGAACTTATGATGGCTACTATATATGCTAGTTTAAGTATTTCTATGTTATTGTTTTATTATAAATGAACTTGTTATGGCTGCTATATATGCAAGTGGAAGTATTTATATGTTATTGTTTTATTATAAACGAACTTATGATGGCTACTATATGTGCAAGTAGACGTATTTCTATATTATTGTTTTATTATAAAAGAACTTATAATGGCTACTATATGTGCAAGTAGAAGTAGTTTCTATATTATTCTCATATTTGAGAGTACTTAAAATACCCTAACCTAGAAAATAATGTTTTATTATAATAGAACTTATGATGGCTACTATATGTGCAAGTATACGTATTTCTATATTATTGTTTTATTATAAAAGAACTTATGATGGCTACTATATTGCAAGTAGAAGTATTTCTATATTATTCTAATATTTGAGAGTATTGTAAATACACTAACCTAGAAAATATTGGTTTATTTTAAAAAAACTTATGATGGCTACTATATATGCAAGTAGAAGTATTTCTATGTTATTGTTTTATTATAAAAGAACTTATAATGGCTACTATATGTGCAAGTAGAAGTATTTTCTATATTATTCTCATATTTGAGAGTACTTAAAATACCCTAACCTGGAAAATAATGTTTTATTATAATAGAACTTATGATGGCTACTATATATGCAAGTGGAAGTATTTATATGTTATTGTTTTATTATAAAAGAACTTATGATGGCTACTATATGTGGGAGTAGACGTATTTCTATATTATTGTTTTATTATAAACGAACTTGTGATGGCTACTATATGTGCAAGTAGAAGTATTTTCTATATTATTGTTTTATTATAAACGAACTTATGATGGCTACTATATATGCTAGTTTAAGTATTTCTATGTTATTGTTTTATTATAAATGAACTTGTTATGGCTACTATATATGCAAGTGGAAGTATTTCTATATTATTGTTTTATTATAAACGAACTTATGATGGCTACTATATATGCTAGTGGAAGTATTTCTATGTTATTGTTTTATTATAAAAGAACTTGTGATGGCTACTATATATGCAAGTGGAAGTATTTCGATGTTATTGTTTTATAATAAAAGAGCTTATAGTGGGTACTATATATGCAAGTGGAAGTATTTCGATGTTATTGTTTTATTATAAAACAACTTATAATGGCTACTATATGTGCAAGTAGAAGTATTTTCTATATTATTCTCATATTTGAGAGTACTTAAAATACCCTAACCTGGAAAATAATGTTTTATTATAATAGAACTTATGATGGCTACTATATATGCAAGTGGAAGTATTTATATGTTATTGTTTTATTATAAAAGAACTTATGATGGCTACTATATGTGCGAGTAGACGTATTTCTATATTTTTGTTTTATTATAAAATAACTTATAATGGCTACTATATGTGCAAGTAGAAGTAGTTTCTATATTATTCTCATATTTGAAAGTACTTAAAATACCCTAACCTTGAAAATAATGTTTTATTATAATAGAACTTATGATGGCTACTATATGTGCAAGTAGACGTATTTCTATATTATTGTTTTATTATAAAAGAACTTATGATGGCTACTATATGTGCAAGTGGAAGTATTTATATGTTATTGTTTTATTATAACAAAAACTTATGATGGCTACTCTATGTGCAAGTAGAAATATGTTCTATATTATTCTAATTTTTGAGAGACAGTAAAATGCTCTAACCTAGAAAATATTGTTTTATTATAAAAGAACTTATAATGGCTACTATATGTGCAAGAAGTAGTATTTCTATATTATTCTAATATTTGAGAGTACTTAAAATACCCTAACCTGGAAAATAATGTTTTAATATAATAGAACTTATGATGGCTACTATATATGCAAGTATTTATATGTTATTGTTTTATTATAAAAGAACTTATGATGGCTACTATATTACAAGTAGAAGTATTTCTATATTATTGTTTTATTATAAAAGAACTTATGATGGCTACTATAATGCAAGTAGAAGTATTTCTATATTATTCTAATATTTGAGAGTATTGTAAACACACTAACCTAGAAAATATTGTTTTATTATAAAAGAACTTATGAAGGCTACTATATTGCAAGTAGAAGTATTTCTATATTATTGTTTTATTATAAAAGAACTTATGATGGCTACTATATTGCAAGTAGAAGTATTTCTATATTATTCTAATATTTGAGAGTTATGTAAATACACTAACCTAGAAAATATTGGTTTATTATAAAAAAACTTATGATGGCTACTATATATGCAAGTAGAAGTATTTCTATGTTATTGTTTTATTATAAAAGAACTTATAATGGCTACTATATGTGCAAGTAGAAGTATTTTCTATATTATTCTCATATTTGAGAGTACTTAAAATACCCTAACCTGGAAAATAATGTTTTATTATAATAGAACTTATGATGGCTGCTATATTGCAAGTAGAAGTATTTTCTATATTATTCTAATATTTGATGAGAGTACTGAAAATACACTAACCTAGAAAATATTGTTTTATTATAAAAGAACTTATAATGGCTACTATATGTGCAAGAAGTAGTATTTCTATATTATTCTAATATGTGAGAGTACTTAAAATACACTAACCTAGAAAATAATCATTTATTATAAAAAAAACCTATGATGGGTACTATATATGCGAGTAGAAGTATTTCTATGTTATTGTTTTATTATAAAAGAACTTATAATGGCTACTATATGTGCAAGTAGAAGTATTTTCTATATTATTCTCATATTTGAGAGTACTTAAAATAGTCTAACATAGAAAATATTGTTTTATTTTAAAATAACTTATGATGGCTATTATATTGCAAGTAGAAGTATTTCTTTATTTTTGTTTTATTATAAAAGAACTTATGATGGCGAATATATTGCAAGTAGAAGTATTTCTATATGATTCTAATATTTGAGAGTACTTAAAATGCACTAACCTAGAAATTATTGTTTTATTATAAAAGAACTTATGATGGCTACTATATTGCAAGTAGTAGTATTTTCTACGTTATTCTAATATCTGAGAGTACAGAAAATACACTAACCTAGAAAATATTGCTTTATAATAAAAAAAACCTATGATGGGTACTATATATGCGAGTAGAAGTATTTTCTATATTATTCTCATATTTGAGAGTACTTAAAATACCCTAACCTGGAAAATAATGTTTTATTATAATAGAACTTATGATGGCTACTATATATGCAAGTGGAAGTATTTATATGTTATTGTTTTATTATAAACGAACTTATGATGGCTACTATATATGCTAGTTTAAGTATTTCTATGTTATTGTTTTATTATAAATGAACTTGTTATGGCTGCTATATGTGCAAGTGGAAGTATTTCTATATTATTGTTTTATTATAAACGAACTTATGATGGCTACTATATTGCAAGTAGAAGTATTTCTATATTATTGTTTTATTATAAAAGAACTTATGATGGCTACTATATTGCAAGTAGAAGTATTTCTATATTATTCTAATATTTGAGAGTATTGTAAATACACTAACCTAGAAAATATTGGTTTATTTTAAAAAAACTTATGATGGCTACTATATATGCAAGTAGAAGTATTTCTATGTTATTGTTTTATTATAAAAGAACTTATAATGGCTACTATATGTGCAAGTAGAAGTATTTTCTATATTATTCTCATATTTGAGAGTACTTAAAATACCCTAACCTGGAAAATAATGTTTTATTATAATAGAACTTATGATGGCTACTATATATGCAAGTGGAAGTATTTATATGTTATTGTTTTATTATAAAAGAACTTATGATGGCTACTATATGTGGGAGTAGACGTATTTCTATATTATTGTTTTATTATAAACGAACTTGTGATGGCTACTATATGTGCAAGTAGAAGTATTTTCTATATTATTGTTTTATTATAAACGAACTTATGATGGCTACTATATATGCTAGTTTAAGTATTTCTATGTTATTGTTTTATTATAAATGAACTTGTTATGGCTACTATATATGCAAGTGGAAGTATTTCTATATTATTGTTTTATTATAAACGAACTTATGATGGCTACTATATTGCAAGTAGAAGTATTTCTATATTATTGTTTTATTATAAAACCGTTTGTGACGGCTACTATATTGCAAGTAGAAGCATTTTCTATATTATTCTAATATGTGACAGTTCTGTAAATACACTAACCTAGTAAATATTGGTTTATAATAAAAAAACTTATGATGGCTACTATATATGCAAGTAGAAGTATTTCTATGTTATTGTTTTATTATAAAATAACTTATAATGGCTACTATATGTGCAAGTAGAAGTAGTTTCTATATTATTCTCATATTTGAGAGTACTTAAAATACCCTAACCTAGAAAATAATGTTTTATTATAATAGAACTTATGATGGCTACTATATGTGCAAGTAGACGTATTTCTATATTATTGTTTTATTATAAAAGAACTTATGATGGCTACTATATGTGCAAGTGGAAGTATTTATATGTTATTGTTTTATTATAACAAAAACTTATGATGGCTACTCTATGTGCAAGTAGAAGTATTTTCTATATTATTCTAATTTTTGAGAGACCGTAAAATGCTCTAACCTAGAAAATATTGTTTTATTATAAAAGAACTTATAATGGCTACTATATGTGCAAGAAGTAGTATTTCTATATTATTCTAATATTTGAGAGTACTTAAAATACCCTAACCTAGAAAATAATCATTTATTATAAAAAAAACCTATGATGGGTACTATATATGCGAGTAGAAGTATTTCTATGTTATTGTTTTATTATAAAAGAGCTTATAATGGCTACTATATGTGCAAGAAGTAGTATTTCTATATTATTGTTTTATTATAACAAAAACTTATGATGGCTACTCTATGTGCAAGTAGAAGTATTTTCTATATTATTCTAATTTTTGAGAGACCGTAAAATGCTCTAACCTAGAAAATATTGTTTTATTATAAAAGAACTTATGAAGGCTACTATATTGCAAGTAGAAGTATTTCTATATTATTGTTTTATTATAAAAGAACTTATGATGGCTACTATATTGCAAGTAGAAGTATTTCTATATTATTCTAATATTTGAGAGTTATGTAAATACACTAACCTAGAAAATATCGGTTTATTATAAAAAAACTTATGATGGCTACTATATATGCAAGTAGAAGTATTTCTATGTTATTGTTTTATTATAAAAGAACTTATAATGGCTACTATATGTGCAAGTAGAAGTATTTTCTATATTATTCTCATATTTGAGAGTACTTAAAATACCCTAACCTGGAAAATAATGTTTTATTATAATAGAACTTATGATGGCTGCTATATTGCAAGTAGAAGTATTTTCTATATTATTCTAATATTTGATGAGAGTACTGAAAATACACTAACCTAGAAAATATTGTTTTATTATAAAAGAACTTATAATGGCTACTATATGTGCAAGAAGTAGTATTTCTATATTATTCTAATATGTGAGAGTACTTAAAATACACTAACCTAGAAAATAATCATTTATTATAAAAAAAACCTATGATGGGTACTATATATGCGAGTAGAAGTATTTCTATGTTATTGTTTTATTATAAAAGAACTTATAATGGCTACTATATGTGCAAGTAGAAGTATTTTCTATATTATTCTCATATTTGAGAGTACTTAAAATAGTCTAACATAGAAAATATTGTTTTATTTTAAAATAACTTATGATGGCTACTATATTGCAAGTAGAAGTATTTCTTTATTTTTGTTTTATTATAAAAGAACTTATGATGGCGAATATATTGCAAGTAGAAGTATTTCTATATTATTCTAATATTTGAGAGTACTTAAAATGCACTAACCTAGAAAATATTGTTTTATTATAAAAGAACTTATGATGGCTACTATATTGCAAGTAGTAGTATTTTCTACGTTATTCTAATATCTGAGAGTACAGAAAATACACTAACCTAGAAAATATTGCTTTATAATAAAAAAAACCTATGATGGGTACTATATATGCGAGTAGAAGTATTTTCTATATTATTCTCATATTTGAGAGTACTTAAAATACCCTAACCTGGAAAATAATGTTTTATTATAATAGAACTTATGATGGCTACTATATATGCAAGTGGAAGTATTTATATGTTATTGTTTTATTATAAACGAACTTATGATGGCTACTATATATGCTAGTTTAAGTATTTCTATGTTATTGTTTTATTATAAATGAACTTGTTATGGCTGCTATATGTGCAAGTGGAAGTATTTCTATATTATTGTTTTATTATAAACGAACTTATGATGGCTACTATATTGCAAGTAGAAGTATTTCTATATTATTGTTTTATTATAAAACCATTTGTGATGGCTACTATATTGCAAGTAGAAGCATTTTCTATATTATTCTAATATGTGAGAGTCCTGTAAATACACTAACCTAGAAAATATTGGTTTATTATAAAAAAACTTATGATGGCTACTATATATGCAAGTAGAAGTATTTCTATGTTATTGTTTTATTATAAAAGAACTTATAATGGCTACTATATGTGCAAGTAGAAGTAGTTTCTATATTATTCTCATATTTGAGAGTACTTAAAATACCCTAACCTAGAAAATAATGTTTTATTATAATAGAACTTATGATGGCTACTATATGTGCAAGTAGACGTATTTCTATATTATTGTTTTATTATAAAAGAACTTATGATGGCTACTATATTGCAAGTAGAAGTATTTCTATATTATTCTAATATTTGAGAGTATTGTAAATACACTAACCTAGAAAATATTGGTTTATTTTAAAAAAACTTATGATGGCTACTATATATGCAAGTAGAAGTATTTCTATGTTATTGTTTTATTATAAAAGAACTTATAATGGCTACTATATGTGCAAGTAGAAGTATTTTCTATATTATTCTCATATTTGAGAGTACTTAAAATACCCTAACCTGGAAAATAATGTTTTATTATAATAGAACTTATGATGGCTACTATATATGCAAGTGGAAGTATTTATATGTTATTGTTTTATTATAAAAGAACTTATGATGGCTACTATATGTGGGAGTAGACGTATTTCTATATTATTGTTTTATTATAAACGAACTTGTGATGGCTACTATATGTGCAAGTAGAAGTATTTTCTATATTATTGTTTTATTATAAACGAACTTATGATGGCTACTATATATGCTAGTTTAAGTATTTCTATGTTATTGTTTTATTATAAATGAACTTGTTATGGCTACTATATATGCAAGTGGAAGTATTTCTATATTATTGTTTTATTATAAACGAACTTATGATGGCTACTATATTGCAAGTAGAAGTATTTCTATATTATTGTTTTATTATAAAACCGTTTGTGACGGCTACTATATTGCAAGTAGAAGCATTTTCTATATTATTCTAATATGTGACAGTTCTGTAAATACACTAACCTAGTAAATATTGGTTTATAATAAAAAAACTTATGATGGCTACTATATATGCAAGTAGAAGTATTTCTATGTTATTGTTTTATTATAAAATAACTTATAATGGCTACTATATGTGCAAGTAGAAGTAGTTTCTATATTATTCTCATATTTGAGAGTACTTAAAATACCCTAACCTAGAAAATAATGTTTTATTATAATAGAACTTATGATGGCTACTATATGTGCAAGTAGACGTATTTCTATATTATTGTTTTATTATAAAAGAACTTATGATGGCTACTATATGTGCAAGTGGAAGTATTTATATGTTATTGTTTTATTATAACAAAAACTTATGATGGCTACTCTATGTGCAAGTAGAAGTATTTTCTATATTATTCTAATTTTTGAGAGACCGTAAAATGCTCTAACCTAGAAAATATTGTTTTATTATAAAAGAACTTATAATGGCTACTATATGTGCAAGAAGTAGTATTTCTATATTATTCTAATATTTGAGAGTACTTAAAATACCCTAACCTAGAAAATAATCATTTATTATAAAAAAAACCTATGATGGGTACTATATATGCGAGTAGAAGTATTTCTATGTTATTGTTTTATTATAAAAGAGCTTATAATGGCTACTATATGTGCAAGAAGTAGTATTTCTATATTATTGTTTTATTATAACAAAAACTTATGATGGCTACTCTATGTGCAAGTAGAAGTATTTTCTATATTATTCTAATTTTTGAGAGACCGTAAAATGCTCTAACCTAGAAAATATTGTTTTATTATAAAAGAACTTATGAAGGCTACTATATTGCAAGTAGAAGTATTTCTATATTATTGTTTTATTATAAAAGAACTTATGATGGCTACTATATTGCAAGTAGAAGTATTTCTATATTATTCTAATATTTGAGAGTTATGTAAATACACTAACCTAGAAAATATCGGTTTATTATAAAAAAACTTATGATGGCTACTATATATGCAAGTAGAAGTATTTCTATGTTATTGTTTTATTATAAAAGAACTTATAATGGCTACTATATGTGCAAGTAGAAGTATTTTCTATATTATTCTCATATTTGAGAGTACTTAAAATACCCTAACCTGGAAAATAATGTTTTATTATAATAGAACTTATGATGGCTGCTATATTGCAAGTAGAAGTATTTTCTATATTATTCTAATATTTGATGAGAGTACTGAAAATACACTAACCTAGAAAATATTGTTTTATTATAAAAGAACTTATAATGGCTACTATATGTGCAAGAAGTAGTATTTCTATATTATTCTAATATGTGAGAGTACTTAAAATACACTAACCTAGAAAATAATCATTTATTATAAAAAAAACCTATGATGGGTACTATATATGCGAGTAGAAGTATTTCTATGTTATTGTTTTATTATAAAAGAACTTATAATGGCTACTATATGTGCAAGTAGAAGTATTTTCTATATTATTCTCATATTTGAGAGTACTTAAAATAGTCTAACATAGAAAATATTGTTTTATTTTAAAATAACTTATGATGGCTACTATATTGCAAGTAGAAGTATTTCTTTATTTTTGTTTTATTATAAAAGAACTTATGATGGCGAATATATTGCAAGTAGAAGTATTTCTATATTATTCTAATATTTGAGAGTACTTAAAATGCACTAACCTAGAAAATATTGTTTTATTATAAAAGAACTTATGATGGCTACTATATTGCAAGTAGTAGTATTTTCTACGTTATTCTAATATCTGAGAGTACAGAAAATACACTAACCTAGAAAATATTGCTTTATAATAAAAAAAACCTATGATGGGTACTATATATGCGAGTAGAAGTATTTTCTATATTATTCTCATATTTGAGAGTACTTAAAATACCCTAACCTGGAAAATAATGTTTTATTATAATAGAACTTATGATGGCTACTATATATGCAAGTGGAAGTATTTATATGTTATTGTTTTATTATAAACGAACTTATGATGGCTACTATATATGCTAGTTTAAGTATTTCTATGTTATTGTTTTATTATAAATGAACTTGTTATGGCTGCTATATATGCAAGTGGAAGTATTTATATGTTATTGTTTTATTATAAACGAACTTATGATGGCTACTATATGTGCAAGTAGACGTATTTCTATATTATTGTTTTATTATAAAAGAACTTATAATGGCTACTATATGTGCAAGTAGAAGTAGTTTCTATATTATTCTCATATTTGAGAGTACTTAAAATACCCTAACCTAGAAAATAATGTTTTATTATAATAGAACTTATGATGGCTACTATATGTGCAAGTAGACGTATTTCTATATTATTGTTTTATTATAAAAGAACTTATGATGGCTACTATATTGCAAGTAGAAGTATTTCTATATTATTCTAATATTTGAGAGTATTGTAAATACACTAACCTAGAAAATATTGGTTTATTTTAAAAAAACTTATGATGGCTACTATATATGCAAGTAGAAGTATTTCTATGTTATTGTTTTATTATAAAAGAACTTATAATGGCTACTATATGTGCAAGTAGAAGTATTTTCTATATTATTCTCATATTTGAGAGTACTTAAAATACCCTAACCTGGAAAATAATGTTTTATTATAATAGAACTTATGATGGCTACTATATATGCAAGTGGAAGTATTTATATGTTATTGTTTTATTATAAAAGAACTTATGATGGCTACTATATGTGGGAGTAGACGTATTTCTATATTATTGTTTTATTATAAACGAACTTGTGATGGCTACTATATGTGCAAGTAGAAGTATTTTCTATATTATTGTTTTATTATAAACGAACTTATGATGGCTACTATATATGCTAGTTTAAGTATTTCTATGTTATTGTTTTATTATAAATGAACTTGTTATGGCTACTATATATGCAAGTGGAAGTATTTCTATATTATTGTTTTATTATAAACGAACTTATGATGGCTACTATATATGCTAGTGGAAGTATTTCTATGTTATTGTTTTATTATAAAAGAACTTGTGATGGCTACTATATATGCAAGTGGAAGTATTTCGATGTTATTGTTTTATAATAAAAGAGCTTATAGTGGGTACTATATATGCAAGTGGAAGTATTTCGATGTTATTGTTTTATTATAAAACAACTTATAATGGCTACTATATGTGCAAGTAGAAGTATTTTCTATATTATTCTCATATTTGAGAGTACTTAAAATACCCTAACCTGGAAAATAATGTTTTATTATAATAGAACTTATGATGGCTACTATATATGCAAGTGGAAGTATTTATATGTTATTGTTTTATTATAAAAGAACTTATGATGGCTACTATATGTGCGAGTAGACGTATTTCTATATTTTTGTTTTATTATAAAATAACTTATAATGGCTACTATATGTGCAAGTAGAAGTAGTTTCTATATTATTCTCATATTTGAGAGTACTTAAAATACCCTAACCTTGAAAATAATGTTTTATTATAATAGAACTTATGATGGCTACTATATGTGCAAGTAGACGTATTTCTATATTATTGTTTTATTATAAAAGAACTTATGATGGCTACTATATGTGCAAGTGGAAGTATTTATATGTTATTGTTTTATTATAACAAAAACTTATGATGGCTACTCTATGTGCAAGTAGAAATATGTTCTATATTATTCTAATTTTTGAGAGACAGTAAAATGCTCTAACCTAGAAAATATTGTTTTATTATAAAAGAACTTATAATGGCTACTATATGTGCAAGAAGTAGTATTTCTATATTATTCTAATATTTGAGAGTACTTAAAATACCCTAACCTGGAAAATAATGTTTTAATATAATAGAACTTATGATGGCTACTATATATGCAAGTATTTATATGTTATTGTTTTATTATAAAAGAACTTATGATGGCTACTATATTACAAGTAGAAGTATTTCTATATTATTGTTTTATTATAAAAGAACTTATGATGGCTACTATAATGCAAGTAGAAGTATTTCTATATTATTCTAATATTTGAGAGTATTGTAAACACACTAACCTAGAAAATATTGTTTTATTATAAAAGAACTTATGAAGGCTACTATATTGCAAGTAGAAGTATTTCTATATTATTGTTTTATTATAAAAGAACTTATGATGGCTACTATATTGCAAGTAGAAGTATTTCTATATTATTCTAATATTTGAGAGTTATGTAAATACACTAACCTAGAAAATATTGGTTTATTATAAAAAAACTTATGATGGCTACTATATATGCAAGTAGAAGTATTTCTATGTTATTGTTTTATTATAAAAGAACTTATAATGGCTACTATATGTGCAAGTAGAAGTATTTTCTATATTATTCTCATATTTGAGAGTACTTAAAATACCCTAACCTGGAAAATAATGTTTTATTATAATAGAACTTATGATGGCTGCTATATTGCAAGTAGAAGTATTTTCTATATTATTCTAATATTTGATGAGAGTACTGAAAATACACTAACCTAGAAAATATTGTTTTATTATAAAAGAACTTATAATGGCTACTATATGTGCAAGAAGTAGTATTTCTATATTATTCTAATATGTGAGAGTACTTAAAATACACTAACCTAGAAAATAATCATTTATTATAAAAAAAACCTATGATGGGTACTATATATGCGAGTAGAAGTATTTCTATGTTATTGTTTTATTATAAAAGAACTTATAATGGCTACTATATGTGCAAGTAGAAGTATTTTCTATATTATTCTCATATTTGAGAGTACTTAAAATAGTCTAACATAGAAAATATGGTTTTATTTTAAAATAACTTATGATGGCTACTATATTGCAAGTAGAAGTATTTCTTTATTTTTGTTTTATTATAAAAGAACTTATGATGGCGAATATATTGCAAGTAGAAGTATTTCTATATTATTCTAATATTTGAGAGTACTTAAAATGCACTAACCTAGAAAATATTGTTTTATTATAAAAGAACTTATGATGGCTACTATATTGCAAGTAGTAGTATTTTCTACGTTATTCTAATATCTGAGAGTACAGAAAATACACTAACCTAGAAAATATTGCTTTATAATAAAAAAAACCTATGATGGGTACTATATATGCGAGTAGAAGTATTTTCTATATTATTCTCATATTTGAGAGTACTTAAAATACCCTAACCTGGAAAATAATGTTTTATTATAATAGAACTTATGATGGCTGCTATATTGCAAGTAGAAGTATTTTCTATATTATTCTAATATTTGATGAGAGTACTGAAAATACACTAACCTAGAAAATATTGTTTTATTATAAAAGAACTTATAATGGCTACTATATGTGCAAGAAGTAGTATTTCTATATTATTCTAATATGTGAGAGTACTTAAAATACACTAACCTAGAAAATAATCATTTATTATAAAAAAAACCTATGATGGGTACTATATATGCGAGTAGAAGTATTTCTATGTTATTGTTTTATTATAAAAGAACTTATAATGGCTACTATATGTGCAAGTAGAAGTATTTTCTATATTATTCTCATATTTGAGAGTACTTAAAATAGTCTAACATAGAAAATATTGTTTTATTTTAAAATAACTTATGATGGCTATTATATTGCAAGTAGAAGTATTTCTTTATTTTTGTTTTATTATAAAAGAACTTATGATGGCGAATATATTGCAAGTAGAAGTATTTCTATATGATTCTAATATTTGAGAGTACTTAAAATGCACTAACCTAGAAATTATTGTTTTATTATAAAAGAACTTATGATGGCTACTATATTGCAAGTAGTAGTATTTTCTACGTTATTCTAATATCTGAGAGTACAGAAAATACACTAACCTAGAAAATATTGCTTTATAATAAAAAAAACCTATGATGGGTACTATATATGCGAGTAGAAGTATTTTCTATATTATTCTCATATTTGAGAGTACTTAAAATACCCTAACCTGGAAAATAATGTTTTATTATAATAGAACTTATGATGGCTACTATATATGCAAGTGGAAGTATTTATATGTTATTGTTTTATTATAAACGAACTTATGATGGCTACTATATATGCTAGTTTAAGTATTTCTATGTTATTGTTTTATTATAAATGAACTTGTTATGGCTGCTATATGTGCAAGTGGAAGTATTTCTATATTATTGTTTTATTATAAACGAACTTATGATGGCTACTATATTGCAAGTAGAAGTATTTCTATATTATTGTTTTATTATAAAACCATTTGTGATGGCTACTATATTGCAAGTAGAAGCATTTTCTATATTATTCTAATATGTGAGAGTCCTGTAAATACACTAACCTAGAAAATATTGGTTTATTATAAAAAAACTTATGATGGCTACTATATATGCAAGTAGAAGTATTTCTATGTTATTGTTTTATTATAAAAGAACTTATAATGGCTACTATATGTGCAAGTAGAAGTAGTTTCTATATTATTCTCATATTTGAGAGTACTTAAAATACCCTAACCTAGAAAATAATGTTTTATTATAATAGAACTTATGATGGCTACTATATGTGCAAGTAGACGTATTTCTATATTATTGTTTTATTATAAAAGAACTTATGATGGCTACTATATTGCAAGTAGAAGTATTTCTATATTATTCTAATATTTGAGAGTATTGTAAATACACTAACCTAGAAAATATTGGTTTATTTTAAAAAAACTTATGATGGCTACTATATATGCAAGTAGAAGTATTTCTATGTTATTGTTTTATTATAAAAGAACTTATAATGGCTACTATATGTGCAAGTAGAAGTATTTTCTATATTATTCTCATATTTGAGAGTACTTAAAATACCCTAACCTGGAAAATAATGTTTTATTATAATAGAACTTATGATGGCTACTATATATGCAAGTGGAAGTATTTATATGTTATTGTTTTATTATAAAAGAACTTATGATGGCTACTATATGTGGGAGTAGACGTATTTCTATATTATTGTTTTATTATAAACGAACTTGTGATGGCTACTATATGTGCAAGTAGAAGTATTTTCTATATTATTGTTTTATTATAAACGAACTTATGATGGCTACTATATATGCTAGTTTAAGTATTTCTATGTTATTGTTTTATTATAAATGAACTTGTTATGGCTACTATATATGCAAGTGGAAGTATTTCTATATTATTGTTTTATTATAAACGAACTTATGATGGCTACTATATTGCAAGTAGAAGTATTTCTATATTATTGTTTTATTATAAAACCGTTTGTGACGGCTACTATATTGCAAGTAGAAGCATTTTCTATATTATTCTAATATGTGACAGTTCTGTAAATACACTAACCTAGTAAATATTGGTTTATAATAAAAAAACTTATGATGGCTACTATATATGCAAGTAGAAGTATTTCTATGTTATTGTTTTATTATAAAATAACTTATAATGGCTACTATATGTGCAAGTAGAAGTAGTTTCTATATTATTCTCATATTTGAGAGTACTTAAAATACCCTAACCTAGAAAATAATGTTTTATTATAATAGAACTTATGATGGCTACTATATGTGCAAGTAGACGTATTTCTATATTATTGTTTTATTATAAAAGAACTTATGATGGCTACTATATGTGCAAGTGGAAGTATTTATATGTTATTGTTTTATTATAACAAAAACTTATGATGGCTACTCTATGTGCAAGTAGAAGTATTTTCTATATTATTCTAATTTTTGAGAGACCGTAAAATGCTCTAACCTAGAAAATATTGTTTTATTATAAAAGAACTTATAATGGCTACTATATGTGCAAGAAGTAGTATTTCTATATTATTCTAATATTTGAGAGTACTTAAAATACCCTAACCTAGAAAATAATCATTTATTATAAAAAAAACCTATGATGGGTACTATATATGCGAGTAGAAGTATTTCTATGTTATTGTTTTATTATAAAAGAGCTTATAATGGCTACTATATGTGCAAGAAGTAGTATTTCTATATTATTGTTTTATTATAACAAAAACTTATGATGGCTACTCTATGTGCAAGTAGAAGTATTTTCTATATTATTCTAATTTTTGAGAGACCGTAAAATGCTCTAACCTAGAAAATATTGTTTTATTATAAAAGAACTTATGAAGGCTACTATATTGCAAGTAGAAGCATTTCTATATTATTGTTTTATTATAAAAGAACTTATGATGGCTACTATATTGCAAGTAGAAGTATTTCTATATTATTCTAATATTTGAGAGTTATGTAAATACACTAACCTAGAAAATATCGGTTTATTATAAAAAAACTTATGATGGCTACTATATATGCAAGTAGAAGTATTTCTATGTTATTGTTTTATTATAAAAGAACTTATAATGGCTACTATATGTGCAAGTAGAAGTATTTTCTATATTATTCTCATATTTGAGAGTACTTAAAATACCCTAACCTGGAAAATAATGTTTTATTATAATAGAACTTATGATGGCTGCTATATTGCAAGTAGAAGTATTTTCTATATTATTCTAATATTTGATGAGAGTACTGAAAATACACTAACCTAGAAAATATTGTTTTATTATAAAAGAACTTATAATGGCTACTATATGTGCAAGAAGTAGTATTTCTATATTATTCTAATATGTGAGAGTACTTAAAATACACTAACCTAGAAAATAATCATTTATTATAAAAAAAACCTATGATGGGTACTATATATGCGAGTAGAAGTATTTCTATGTTATTGTTTTATTATAAAAGAACTTATAATGGCTACTATATGTGCAAGTAGAAGTATTTTCTATATTATTCTCATATTTGAGAGTACTTAAAATAGTCTAACATAGAAAATATTGTTTTATTTTAAAATAACTTATGATGGCTACTATATTGCAAGTAGAAGTATTTCTTTATTTTTGTTTTATTATAAAAGAACTTATGATGGCGAATATATTGCAAGTAGAAGTATTTCTATATTATTCTAATATTTGAGAGTACTTAAAATGCACTAACCTAGAAAATATTGTTTTATTATAAAAGAACTTATGATGGCTACTATATTGCAAGTAGTAGTATTTTCTACGTTATTCTAATATCTGAGAGTACAGAAAATACACTAACCTAGAAAATATTGCTTTATAATAAAAAAAAACCTATGATGGGTACTATATATGCGAGTAGAAGTATTTTCTATATTATTCTCATATTTGAGAGTACTTAAAATACCCTAACCTGGAAAATAATGTTTTATTATAATAGAACTTATGATGGCTACTATATATGCAAGTGGAAGTATTTATATGTTATTGTTTTATTATAAACGAACTTATGATGGCTACTATATATGCTAGTTTAAGTATTTCTATGTTATTGTTTTATTATAAATGAACTTGTTATGGCTGCTATATATGCAAGTGGAAGTATTTATATGTTATTGTTTTATTATAAACGAACTTATGATGGCTACTATATGTGCAAGTAGACGTATTTCTATATTATTGTTTTATTATAAAAGAACTTATAATGGCTACTATATGTGCAAGTAGAAGTAGTTTCTATATTATTCTCATATTTGAGAGTACTTAAAATACCCTAACCTAGAAAATAATGTTTTATTATAATAGAACTTATGATGGCTACTATATGTGCAAGTAGACGTATTTCTATATTATTGTTTTATTATAAAAGAACTTATGATGGCTACTATATTGCAAGTAGAAGTATTTCTATATTATTCTAATATTTGAGAGTATTGTAAATACACTAACCTAGAAAATATTGGTTTATTTTAAAAAAACTTATGATGGCTACTATATATGCAAGTAGAAGTATTTCTATGTTATTGTTTTATTATAAAAGAACTTATAATGGCTACTATATGTGCAAGTAGAAGTATTTTCTATATTATTCTCATATTTGAGAGTACTTAAAATACCCTAACCTGGAAAATAATGTTTTATTATAATAGAACTTATGATGGCTACTATATATGCAAGTGGAAGTATTTATATGTTATTGTTTTATTATAAAAGAACTTATGATGGCTACTATATGTGGGAGTAGACGTATTTCTATATTATTGTTTTATTATAAACGAACTTGTGATGGCTACTATATGTGCAAGTAGAAGTATTTTCTATATTATTGTTTTATTATAAACGAACTTATGATGGCTACTATATATGCTAGTTTAAGTATTTCTATGTTATTGTTTTATTATAAATGAACTTGTTATGGCTACTATATATGCAAGTGGAAGTATTTCTATATTATTGTTTTATTATAAACGAACTTATGATGGCTACTATATATGCTAGTGGAAGTATTTCTATGTTATTGTTTTATTATAAAAGAACTTGTGATGGCTACTATATATGCAAGTGGAAGTATTTCGATGTTATTGTTTTATAATAAAAGAGCTTATAGTGGGTACTATATATGCAAGTGGAAGTATTTCGATGTTATTGTTTTATTATAAAACAACTTATAATGGCTACTATATGTGCAAGTAGAAGTATTTTCTATATTATTCTCATATTTGAGAGTACTTAAAATACCCTAACCTGGAAAATAATGTTTTATTATAATAGAACTTATGATGGCTACTATATATGCAAGTGGAAGTATTTATATGTTATTGTTTTATTATAAAAGAACTTATGATGGCTACTATATGTGCGAGTAGACGTATTTCTATATTTTTGTTTTATTATAAAATAACTTATAATGGCTACTATATGTGCAAGTAGAAGTAGTTTCTATATTATTCTCATATTTGAGAGTACTTAAAATACCCTAACCTTGAAAATAATGTTTTATTATAATAGAACTTATGATGGCTACTATATGTGCAAGTAGACGTATTTCTATATTATTGTTTTATTATAAAAGAACTTATGATGGCTACTATATGTGCAAGTGGAAGTATTTATATGTTATTGTTTTATTATAACAAAAACTTATGATGGCTACTCTATGTGCAAGTAGAAATATGTTCTATATTATTCTAATTTTTGAGAGACAGTAAAATGCTCTAACCTAGAAAATATTGTTTTATTATAAAAGAACTTATAATGGCTACTATATGTGCAAGAAGTAGTATTTCTATATTATTCTAATATTTGAGAGTACTTAAAATACCCTAACCTGGAAAATAATGTTTTAATATAATAGAACTTATGATGGCTACTATATATGCAAGTATTTATATGTTATTGTTTTATTATAAAAGAACTTATGATGGCTACTATATTACAAGTAGAAGTATTTCTATATTATTGTTTTATTATAAAAGAACTTATGATGGCTACTATAATGCAAGTAGAAGTATTTCTATATTATTCTAATATTTGAGAGTATTGTAAACACACTAACCTAGAAAATATTGTTTTATTATAAAAGAACTTATGAAGGCTACTATATTGCAAGTAGAAGTATTTCTATATTATTGTTTTATTATAAAAGAACTTATGATGGCTACTATATTGCAAGTAGAAGTATTTCTATATTATTCTAATATTTGAGAGTTATGTAAATACACTAACCTAGAAAATATTGGTTTATTATAAAAAAACTTATGATGGCTACTATATATGCAAGTAGAAGTATTTCTATGTTATTGTTTTATTATAAAAGAACTTATAATGGCTACTATATGTGCAAGTAGAAGTATTTTCTATATTATTCTCATATTTGAGAGTACTTAAAATACCCTAACCTGGAAAATAATGTTTTATTATAATAGAACTTATGATGGCTGCTATATTGCAAGTAGAAGTATTTTCTATATTATTCTAATATTTGATGAGAGTACTGAAAATACACTAACCTAGAAAATATTGTTTTATTATAAAAGAACTTATAATGGCTACTATATGTGCAAGAAGTAGTATTTCTATATTATTCTAATATGTGAGAGTACTTAAAATACACTAACCTAGAAAATAATCATTTATTATAAAAAAAACCTATGATGGGTACTATATATGCGAGTAGAAGTATTTCTATGTTATTGTTTTATTATAAAAGAACTTATAATGACTACTATATGTGCAAGTAGAAGTATTTTCTATATTATTCTCATATTTGAGAGTACTTAAAATAGTCTAACATAGAAAATATTGTTTTATTTTAAAATAACTTATGATGGCTATTATATTGCAAGTAGAAGTATTTCTTTATTTTTGTTTTATTATAAAAGAACTTATGATGGCGAATATATTGCAAGTAGAAGTATTTCTATATGATTCTAATATTTGAGAGTACTTAAAATGCACTAACCTAGAAATTATTGTTTTATTATAAAAGAACTTATGATGGCTACTATATTGCAAGTAGTAGTATTTTCTACGTTATTCTAATATCTGAGAGTACAGAAAATACACTAACCTAGAAAATATTGCTTTATAATAAAAAAAACCTATGATGGGTACTATATATGCGAGTAGAAGTATTTTCTATATTATTCTCATATTTGAGAGTACTTAAAATACCCTAACCTGGAAAATAATGTTTTATTATAATAGAACTTATGATGGCTACTATATATGCAAGTGGAAGTATTTATATGTTATTGTTTTATTATAAACGAACTTATGATGGCTACTATATATGCTAGTTTAAGTATTTCTATGTTATTGTTTTATTATAAATGAACTTGTTATGGCTGCTATATGTGCAAGTGGAAGTATTTCTATATTATTGTTTTATTATAAACGAACTTATGATGGCTACTATATTGCAAGTAGAAGTATTTCTATATTATTGTTTTATTATAAAACCATTTGTGATGGCTACTATATTGCAAGTAGAAGCATTTTCTATATTATTCTAATATGTGAGAGTCCTGTAAATACACTAACCTAGAAAATATTGGTTTATTATAAAAAAACTTATGATGGCTACTATATATGCAAGTAGAAGTATTTCTATGTTATTGTTTTATTATAAAAGAACTTATAATGGCTACTATATGTGCAAGTAGAAGTAGTTTCTATATTATTCTCATATTTGAGAGTACTTAAAATACCCTAACCTAGAAAATAATGTTTTATTATAATAGAACTTATGATGGCTACTATATGTGCAAGTAGACGTATTTCTATATTATTGTTTTATTATAAAAGAACTTATGATGGCTACTATATTGCAAGTAGAAGTATTTCTATATTATTCTAATATTTGAGAGTATTGTAAATACACTAACCTAGAAAATATTGGTTTATTTTAAAAAAACTTATGATGGCTACTATATATGCAAGTAGAAGTATTTCTATGTTATTGTTTTATTATAAAAGAACTTATAATGGCTACTATATGTGCAAGTAGAAGTATTTTCTATATTATTCTCATATTTGAGAGTACTTAAAATACCCTAACCTGGAAAATAATGTTTTATTATAATAGAACTTATGATGGCTACTATATATGCAAGTGGAAGTATTTATATGTTATTGTTTTATTATAAAAGAACTTATGATGGCTACTATATGTGGGAGTAGACGTATTTCTATATTATTGTTTTATTATAAACGAACTTGTGATGGCTACTATATGTGCAAGTAGAAGTATTTTCTATATTATTGTTTTATTATAAACGAACTTATGATGGCTACTATATATGCTAGTTTAAGTATTTCTATGTTATTGTTTTATTATAAATGAACTTGTTATGGCTACTATATATGCAAGTGGAAGTATTTCTATATTATTGTTTTATTATAAACGAACTTATGATGGCTACTATATTGCAAGTAGAAGTATTTCTATATTATTGTTTTATTATAAAACCGTTTGTGACGGCTACTATATTGCAAGTAGAAGCATTTTCTATATTATTCTAATATGTGACAGTTCTGTAAATACACTAACCTAGTAAATATTGGTTTATAATAAAAAAACTTATGATGGCTACTATATATGCAAGTAGAAGTATTTCTATGTTATTGTTTTATTATAAAATAACTTATAATGGCTACTATATGTGCAAGTAGAAGTAGTTTCTATATTATTCTCATATTTGAGAGTACTTAAAATACCCTAACCTAGAAAATAATGTTTTATTATAATAGAACTTATGATGGCTACTATATGTGCAAGTAGACGTATTTCTATATTATTGTTTTATTATAAAAGAACTTATGATGGCTACTATATGTGCAAGTGGAAGTATTTATATGTTATTGTTTTATTATAACAAAAACTTATGATGGCTACTCTATGTGCAAGTAGAAGTATTTTCTATATTATTCTAATTTTTGAGAGACCGTAAAATGCTCTAACCTAGAAAATATTGTTTTATTATAAAAGAACTTATAATGGCTACTATATGTGCAAGAAGTAGTATTTCTATATTATTCTAATATTTGAGAGTACTTAAAATACCCTAACCTAGAAAATAATCATTTATTATAAAAAAAACCTATGATGGGTACTATATATGCGAGTAGAAGTATTTCTATGTTATTGTTTTATTATAAAAGAGCTTATAATGGCTACTATATGTGCAAGAAGTAGTATTTCTATATTATTGTTTTATTATAACAAAAACTTATGATGGCTACTCTATGTGCAAGTAGAAGTATTTTCTATATTATTCTAATTTTTGAGAGACCGTAAAATGCTCTAACCTAGAAAATATTGTTTTATTATAAAAGAACTTATGAAGGCTACTATATTGCAAGTAGAAGCATTTCTATATTATTGTTTTATTATAAAAGAACTTATGATGGCTACTATATTGCAAGTAGAAGTATTTCTATATTATTCTAATATTTGAGAGTTATGTAAATACACTAACCTAGAAAATATCGGTTTATTATAAAAAAACTTATGATGGCTACTATATATGCAAGTAGAAGTATTTCTATGTTATTGTTTTATTATAAAAGAACTTATAATGGCTACTATATGTGCAAGTAGAAGTATTTTCTATATTATTCTCATATTTGAGAGTACTTAAAATACCCTAACCTGGAAAATAATGTTTTATTATAATAGAACTTATGATGGCTGCTATATTGCAAGTAGAAGTATTTTCTATATTATTCTAATATTTGATGAGAGTACTGAAAATACACTAACCTAGAAAATATTGTTTTATTATAAAAGAACTTATAATGGCTACTATATGTGCAAGAAGTAGTATTTCTATATTATTCTAATATGTGAGAGTACTTAAAATACACTAACCTAGAAAATAATCATTTATTATAAAAAAAACCTATGATGGGTACTATATATGCGAGTAGAAGTATTTCTATGTTATTGTTTTATTATAAAAGAACTTATAATGGCTACTATATGTGCAAGTAGAAGTATTTTCTATATTATTCTCATATTTGAGAGTACTTAAAATAGTCTAACATAGAAAATATTGTTTTATTTTAAAATAACTTATGATGGCTACTATATTGCAAGTAGAAGTATTTCTTTATTTTTGTTTTATTATAAAAGAACTTATGATGGCGAATATATTGCAAGTAGAAGTATTTCTATATTATTCTAATATTTGAGAGTACTTAAAATGCACTAACCTAGAAAATATTGTTTTATTATAAAAGAACTTATGATGGCTACTATATTGCAAGTAGTAGTATTTTCTACGTTATTCTAATATCTGAGAGTACAGAAAATACACTAACCTAGAAAATATTGCTTTATAATAAAAAAAACCTATGATGGGTACTATATATGCGAGTAGAAGTATTTTCTATATTATTCTCATATTTGAGAGTACTTAAAATACCCTAACCTGGAAAATAATGTTTTATTATAATAGAACTTATGATGGCTGCTATATTGCAAGTAGAAGTATTTTCTATATTATTCTAATATTTGATGAGAGTACTGAAAATACACTAACCTAGAAAATATTGTTTTATTATAAAAGAACTTATAATGGCTACTATATGTGCAAGAAGTAGTATTTCTATATTATTCTAATATGTGAGAGTACTTAAAATACACTAACCTAGAAAATAATCATTTATTATAAAAAAAACCTATGATGGGTACTATATATGCGAGTAGAAGTATTTCTATGTTATTGTTTTATTATAAAAGAACTTATAATGGCTACTATATGTGCAAGTAGAAGTATTTTCTATATTATTCTCATATTTGAGAGTACTTAAAATAGTCTAACATAGAAAATATTGTTTTATTTTAAAATAACTTATGATGGCTATTATATTGCAAGTAGAAGTATTTCTTTATTTTTGTTTTATTATAAAAGAACTTATGATGGCGAATATATTGCAAGTAGAAGTATTTCTATATGATTCTAATATTTGAGAGTACTTAAAATGCACTAACCTAGAAATTATTGTTTTATTATAAAAGAACTTATGATGGCTACTATATTGCAAGTAGTAGTATTTTCTACGTTATTCTAATATCTGAGAGTACAGAAAATACACTAACCTAGAAAATATTGCTTTATAATAAAAAAAACCTATGATGGGTACTATATATGCGAGTAGAAGTATTTTCTATATTATTCTCATATTTGAGAGTACTTAAAATACCCTAACCTGGAAAATAATGTTTTATTATAATAGAACTTATGATGGCTACTATATATGCAAGTGGAAGTATTTATATGTTATTGTTTTATTATAAACGAACTTATGATGGCTACTATATATGCTAGTTTAAGTATTTCTATGTTATTGTTTTATTATAAATGAACTTGTTATGGCTGCTATATGTGCAAGTGGAAGTATTTCTATATTATTGTTTTATTATAAACGAACTTATGATGGCTACTATATTGCAAGTAGAAGTATTTCTATATTATTGTTTTATTATAAAACCATTTGTGATGGCTACTATATTGCAAGTAGAAGCATTTTCTATATTATTCTAATATGTGAGAGTCCTGTAAATACACTAACCTAGAAAATATTGGTTTATTATAAAAAAACTTATGATGGCTACTATATATGCAAGTAGAAGTATTTCTATGTTATTGTTTTATTATAAAAGAACTTATAATGGCTACTATATGTGCAAGTAGAAGTAGTTTCTATATTATTCTCATATTTGAGAGTACTTAAAATACCCTAACCTAGAAAATAATGTTTTATTATAATAGAACTTATGATGGCTACTATATGTGCAAGTAGACGTATTTCTATATTATTGTTTTATTATAAAAGAACTTATGATGGCTACTATATTGCAAGTAGAAGTATTTCTATATTATTCTAATATTTGAGAGTATTGTAAATACACTAACCTAGAAAATATTGGTTTATTTTAAAAAAACTTATGATGGCTACTATATATGCAAGTAGAAGTATTTCTATGTTATTGTTTTATTATAAAAGAACTTATAATGGCTACTATATGTGCAAGTAGAAGTATTTTCTATATTATTCTCATATTTGAGAGTACTTAAAATACCCTAACCTGGAAAATAATGTTTTATTATAATAGAACTTATGATGGCTACTATATATGCAAGTGGAAGTATTTATATGTTATTGTTTTATTATAAAAGAACTTATGATGGCTACTATATGTGGGAGTAGACGTATTTCTATATTATTGTTTTATTATAAACGAACTTGTGATGGCTACTATATGTGCAAGTAGAAGTATTTTCTATATTATTGTTTTATTATAAACGAACTTATGATGGCTACTATATATGCTAGTTTAAGTATTTCTATGTTATTGTTTTATTATAAATGAACTTGTTATGGCTACTATATATGCAAGTGGAAGTATTTCTATATTATTGTTTTATTATAAACGAACTTATGATGGCTACTATATTGCAAGTAGAAGTATTTCTATATTATTGTTTTATTATAAAACCGTTTGTGACGGCTACTATATTGCAAGTAGAAGCATTTTCTATATTATTCTAATATGTGACAGTTCTGTAAATACACTAACCTAGTAAATATTGGTTTATAATAAAAAAACTTATGATGGCTACTATATATGCAAGTAGAAGTATTTCTATGTTATTGTTTTATTATAAAATAACTTATAATGGCTACTATATGTGCAAGTAGAAGTAGTTTCTATATTATTCTCATATTTGAGAGTACTTAAAATACCCTAACCTAGAAAATAATGTTTTATTATAATAGAACTTATGATGGCTACTATATGTGCAAGTAGACGTATTTCTATATTATTGTTTTATTATAAAAGAACTTATGATGGCTACTATATGTGCAAGTGGAAGTATTTATATGTTATTGTTTTATTATAACAAAAACTTATGATGGCTACTCTATGTGCAAGTAGAAGTATTTTCTATATTATTCTAATTTTTGAGAGACCGTAAAATGCTCTAACCTAGAAAATATTGTTTTATTATAAAAGAACTTATAATGGCTACTATATGTGCAAGAAGTAGTATTTCTATATTATTCTAATATTTGAGAGTACTTAAAATACCCTAACCTAGAAAATAATCATTTATTATAAAAAAAACCTATGATGGGTACTATATATGCGAGTAGAAGTATTTCTATGTTATTGTTTTATTATAAAAGAGCTTATAATGGCTACTATATGTGCAAGAAGTAGTATTTCTATATTATTGTTTTATTATAACAAAAACTTATGATGGCTACTCTATGTGCAAGTAGAAGTATTTTCTATATTATTCTAATTTTTGAGAGACCGTAAAATGCTCTAACCTAGAAAATATTGTTTTATTATAAAAGAACTTATGAAGGCTACTATATTGCAAGTAGAAGCATTTCTATATTATTGTTTTATTATAAAAGAACTTATGATGGCTACTATATTGCAAGTAGAAGTATTTCTATATTATTCTAATATTTGAGAGTTATGTAAATACACTAACCTAGAAAATATCGGTTTATTATAAAAAAACTTATGATGGCTACTATATATGCAAGTAGAAGTATTTCTATGTTATTGTTTTATTATAAAAGAACTTATAATGGCTACTATATGTGCAAGTAGAAGTATTTTCTATATTATTCTCATATTTGAGAGTACTTAAAATACCCTAACCTGGAAAATAATGTTTTATTATAATAGAACTTATGATGGCTGCTATATTGCAAGTAGAAGTATTTTCTATATTATTCTAATATTTGATGAGAGTACTGAAAATACACTAACCTAGAAAATATTGTTTTATTATAAAAGAACTTATAATGGCTACTATATGTGCAAGAAGTAGTATTTCTATATTATTCTAATATGTGAGAGTACTTAAAATACACTAACCTAGAAAATAATCATTTATTATAAAAAAAACCTATGATGGGTACTATATATGCGAGTAGAAGTATTTCTATGTTATTGTTTTATTATAAAAGAACTTATAATGGCTACTATATGTGCAAGTAGAAGTATTTTCTATATTATTCTCATATTTGAGAGTACTTAAAATAGTCTAACATAGAAAATATTGTTTTATTTTAAAATAACTTATGATGGCTACTATATTGCAAGTAGAAGTATTTCTTTATTTTTGTTTTATTATAAAAGAACTTATGATGGCGAATATATTGCAAGTAGAAGTATTTCTATATTATTCTAATATTTGAGAGTACTTAAAATGCACTAACCTAGAAAATATTGTTTTATTATAAAAGAACTTATGATGGCTACTATATTGCAAGTAGTAGTATTTTCTACGTTATTCTAATATCTGAGAGTACAGAAAATACACTAACCTAGAAAATATTGCTTTATAATAAAAAAAACCTATGATGGGTACTATATATGCGAGTAGAAGTATTTTCTATATTATTCTCATATTTGAGAGTACTTAAAATACCCTAACCTGGAAAATAATGTTTTATTATAATAGAACTTATGATGGCTACTATATATGCAAGTGGAAGTATTTATATGTTATTGTTTTATTATAAACGAACTTATGATGGCTACTATATATGCTAGTTTAAGTATTTCTATGTTATTGTTTTATTATAAATGAACTTGTTATGGCTGCTATATATGCAAGTGGAAGTATTTATATGTTATTGTTTTATTATAAACGAACTTATGATGGCTACTATATGTGCAAGTAGACGTATTTCTATATTATTGTTTTATTATAAAAGAACTTATGATGGCTACTATATTGCAAGTAGAAGTATTTCTATATTATTCTAATATGTGAGAGTATTGTAAATACACTAACCTAGAAAATATTGGTTTATTTTAAAAAAACTTATGATGGCTACTATATATGCAAGTAGAAGTATTTCTATGTTATTGTTTTATTATAAAAGAACTTATAATGGCTACTATATGTGCAAGTAGAAGTATTTTCTATATTATTCTCATATTTGAGAGTACTTAAAATACCCTAACCTGGAAAATAATGTTTTATTATAATAGAACTTATGATGGCTACTATATATGCAAGTGGAAGTATTTATATGTTATTGTTTTATTATAAAAGAACTTATGATGGCTACTATATTACAAGTAGAAGTATTTCTATATTATTGTTTTATTATAAAAGAACTTATGATGGCTACTATAATGCAAGTAGAAGTATTTCTATATTATTCTAATATTTGAGAGTATTGTAAACACATTAACCTAGAAAATATTGGTTTATTATAAAAAAACTTATGATGGCTACTATATATGCAAGTAGAAGTATTTCTATGTTATTGTTTTATTATAAAAGAACTTATAATGGCTACTATATGTGCAAGTAGAAGTATTTTCTATATTATTCTCATATTTGAGAGTACTTAAAATAGTTTAACATAGAAAATATTGTTTTATTTTAAAATAACTTATGATAGCTACTATATTGCAAGTAGAAGTATTTCTATATTTTTGTTTTATTATAAAAGAACTTATGATGGCGAATATATTGCAAGTAGAAGTATTTCTATATTTGTTTTATTATAAAAGAACTTATGATGGCTACTATATTGCAAGTAGAAGTATTTCTATATTATTCTAATATTTGAGAGTACTGTAAATACACTAACCTAGAAAATATTGGTTTATTATAAAAAAACTTATGATGGCTACTATATATGCAAGTAAAAGTATTTCTATGTTATTGTTTTATTATAAAAGAACTTATAATGGCTACTATATGTGCAAGTAGAAGAATTTTCTATATTATTCTAATATTTGAGAGTACTGTAAATACACTAACCTAGAAAATATTGGTTTATTATAAAAAAACTTATGATGGCTACTATATATGCAAGTAGAAGTATTTTCTATATTATTCTAATATTTGATGAGAGTACTGAAAATACACTAACCTAGAAAATATTGTTTTATTATAAAAGAACTTATGATGGCCTCTATATTGCAAGTAGTAGTATTTAATATATTATTCTAATATCTGAGAGTACTGAAAATACACTAACCTAGAAAATATTGTTTTATTATAAAATAAACCTATGATGGGTACTGTATATGCGAGTAGAAGTATTTCTATGTTATTGTTTTATTATAAAAGAACTTATGATGGCTACTATATGTGCAAGTAGACGTATTTTCTATATTATTCTAATATTTGAGAGTACTTAAAATACCCTAACCTAGAAAATAATGTTTTATTATAATAGAACTTGTGATGGCTACTATATTGCAAGTAGAAGTATTTTCTACGTTATTGTTTTATTATAAACGAACTTATGATGGCTACTATATATGCAAGTAGATGTATTTCTATATTAGTGTTTTATTATAAAAAAACTTGTGATGGCTACTATATTGCAAATAGAAGCATTTTCTATGTTATTCTAATATTTGAGAGTACTTAAAATACCCTAACCTAGAAAATAATGTTTTATTATAAAAGAACTTGTGATGGCTACTATATTGCAAGTAGAAGCATTTTCTACGTTATTGTTTTATTATAAAAGAACTTATGAAGGCTACCATATTGCAAGTAGAAGTATTTCTATATTATTGTTTTATTATAAAAGAACTTATGATGGCTACTATATGTGCAAGTAGAAGTATTTTCTATATTATTCTCATATTTGAGAGTACTTAAAATACCCTAACCTGGAAAATAATGTTTTATTATAATAGAACTTGTGATGCCTACTATATATGCAAGTTGAAGTATTTCTATGTTATGGTTTTATTATAAAAGAACTTATGAAGGCTACTATATTGCAAGTAGAAGTATTTCTATATTATTCTAATATTTGCGAGACCGTAAAATGCTCTAACCTAGAAAATATTGTTTTATTATAAAAGAACATATGAAGGCTACTATATTGCAAATAGAAGTATTTCTATATTATTGTTTTATTATAAAAGAACTTATGATGGCAACTATATTGCAAGTAGAAGTATTTCTATATTATTCTAACATTTGAGAGTACTTAAAATACCCTAACCTACAAAATAATGTTTTATTATAAAAGAACTTATGATGGCTACTATATGTGCAAGTAGACGTATTTCTATATTATCGTTTTATTATAAACAAACTTATGATGGCTACTATATATGCAAGTGGAAGTATTTGTATGTTATTGTTTTATTATAAAACAACTTGTGATGGCTACTATATATGCAAGTGGGAGTATTTCTATGTTATTGTTTTATTATAAAAGAGCTTATAATGGCTATTATATGTGCAAGAAGTAGTATTTCTATATTATTGTTTTATTATAACAGAAACTTATGATGGCTACTCTATGTGCAAGTAGAAGTATTTTCTATATTATTCTAATTTTTGAGAGACCGTAAAATGCTCTAACCTAGAAAATATTGTTTTATTATAAAAGAACTTATAATGGCTACTATATGTGCAAGAAGTAGTATTTCTATATTATTCTAATTTTTGAGAGTACTTAAAATACCCTAACCTAGAAAATAATGTTTTATTATAAAACAACTTGTGATGGCTACTATATATGCAAGTGGAAGCATTTATATGTTATTGTTTTATTATAGAAAAAACTTATGACGGCTACTCTATGTGCAAGTAGATGTATTTTCTATATTATTCTAATTTTTGAGAGACCGTAAAATGCTCTAACCTAGAAAATATTGTTTTATTTGTAACGTACCGCGCCGCCGACCAGCGCCGAGCGCCGCCGAGCGCCGCCGAGCGCCGCCGACCAGCGCTGCGGCCCATGACGTCGTGCCTGCCTGCCTGCCTGCCTGCCGTGACGTCAGCATGCAGCGCCCAAATAGTGACGTACCCATAGTGACGCGCTTCCCCACAGTGACGCGCCTGACTCTAGCGACGCGCTCGCGTAAGCGCCATATTCGAAACCGAGCGACTGCATGGTAACTGCATGGTAACCGCATGGCAACGGCATAGCGACGGCCGAGCGACGGCGTAGCAATCACGTGCACAGCGAGTGCAAAGGGACGGTTGGGAACGTGCGATTCCCCGAAAAACATGCCCCACCACGGTGCCCTATTTTCCTCACATCTCAGTACCCCTTGCCTTAGGTCCATCTGTATAAAAGAGCACTCATCCAGGGCTCTTGAGTTCAGTCAGCTACAGAAGAGACCGTGCAAGGGTCTGCATTAGAAATTCCCGAGCGTTACGTACAGTGTGTAAAAGTGTATCCAGGATCACTTAGTGTCTTTTCGTTGTCTGTTCTCATTGCAAGGAACAACCTGTGCGTGTTCCGCGCATTATTAGTTTAGCTCAAATTCAGAGTCCGGCAGCTGCAGGAAAGACTGTCTTTCCGCTGTCCGCGACTTATAGCAAGGAATAACTTAGAGTATTCCGAGCAGTCTTAGTGTTAGTCGTTTTGCCACACGAAAAGTGTGTAGTTTTAGTTCTCTTTTAATCGCTCAATTTCCTTCAAGGCCAAAACAGTCTAGTCAAAGATCGTTTTTTGTAAATGTTTTCGCGTCGTATCTTAGCTGTATTATTTGAAATAATAGTTAATTTATCGTTGTGCGTTTTATATTTAACTGTTTTTTCTGTACTTATTTTATTCAATATAATCATTTTACTTGTTTTCCATACTTCTTTGCCATCTCGTTATTCAATCGCCTAGTACTCGAATTTCACGAACAAGGTTTCCCTTTACCGCTCGAGGGAACCACCGAGCCTAAAAGAAAAGATACCAAATCCACTCTCCTCAAAGTTGTGCAAGGGGTGCAGCCGTGAAAAATCGGACGAGGCCCTTGTCAGCTATCCTCTCGAGTTTGCTTACCCAGGGTGCAGCCGTGAAAAATCGGACGAGGCCTGGGGTAGTGACTCAAAAACCGAATTGGGCGAAGGGTGCAGCCGTGAAAAACCGGCCGAGGCCGGAGACAATTATCCTAACCTCCTCTCTCCTCCTTTCGACCAGCAAGACGTATTTCCGCAAGGGAATACGAGGAGCTGTGAGAGAGGCATCACTAAGAGTGGCGACGGCAGGGTGCAGCCGTGAAAAATCGGACGAGGCCTGTTCTTAGCCGCTCACTCCTCTCACTGATAATTCTTTTCCTATCGGCACTGGCAAATAATCCTCACCACGCCAGGGCCGTGGCTCGTAACATATTATAAAAGAACTTATAATGGCTACTATATTGCAAGTACAAGTAGTTCTATATTATTCTAATATTTGAGAGTATTGTAAATACACTAACCTAGAAAATATTGTTTTATTATAAAAGAACTTATAATGGCTACTATATGTGCAAGTAGAAGTAGTTTCTATATTATTCTCATATTTGAGAGTACTTAAAATACCCTAACCTAGAAAATAATGTTTTATTATAATAGAACTTATGATGGCAACTATATGTGCATGTAGACGTGTTTCTATATTATTGTTTTATTATAAACGAACTTATGATGGCTACTATATATGCAAGTGGAAGTATTTGTATGTTATTGTTTTATTATAAAAGATCTTGTGATGGCTACTATATATGCAAGTGGAAGTATTTTCTATATTAATCTCATATTTGAGAGTACTTGATATAGTCTAACATAGAAAATATTGTTTTATTTTAAAATAACTTATGATGGCTACTACATGTGCAAGTAGAAGTATTTCTATATTATTGTTTTATTATAAACGAACTTATGATGGCTACTATATGTGCAAGTAGAAGTATTTTCTATATTATTGTTTTATTATAAACGAACTCTTGATGGCTACTATATATGTGTTACGTCCCAAGGTGAGTCTTGGAAGAATCGCGATAAGGTGGTGGACTCCACGATTCTACTCGGTTGTGGGACGAACAGTCGTACGAATCTGACCTGGATCAGAGTCCGCGCGAGATGTCTGTTTGTAGTCAACCGCGATCCGCGACTTTACTGGGACCAGACACGGTCAAAGGACTGGGTGAGAGGTGGGTGGATTTCGGGATTGGTTGGTAGTTTAACGAGCATTAACCTTCACCTTAGCCCCCAGAGGTTACGAATATTATTCGGAGTGAGTACTTACTCTTGCGGTGGTTGTTAGTTGATTCACACTTTCAATAAATTGGATTGAACAAACGTTCAACGACGAGAATGATTCACTGATTTATTTGCAAGTCTGATTTGTAGAAGTTTGTACTGGAATTTATTCAGAAATTGAGCTGAGTATTCAATCAGTTAAATCAAAACGATGGTACACAGAGTCGAGGCCTTTACAGTTTTAAGGAACTCAAAGAAGTGAAGTGAGTTTTTGAAAATCTCAACGAGGTAAACGCGGGTTCCGTTCGGTTCATCCCTTCTCCAATACTTCCACGTTGGTCATTCGCTGATGAACTTTTTGGGGGCATTGGGGGAGGTCTAGTTCTTAAGATTCTACGAATGAGGTGACCTTTGAGTTTCCTCTCCCAGTCATCCCCGCCCTTGCGTTTTCCGCGGACGCAGGGTGAGTGGGAGGGTAAGTGAAAGTACGGGTTATGTGATCTCTTCCAAATGTTTGGTTCAAGTGGGTTTTCTTATATCTGCCGGGATTTATCGCGTTGCGACCTAACGGACAGTCGCCTTTTGTTCACCTCGCTCGTAAAATGTTCTAGGGCTTAACTTATTGCCTTCCCCGAGTGGGTGGCACGTTCTGGGGAAGGGTCTGCTTAATCTCTTGCAACGGGTTCCATCAGGGAAATAATCGAAGTCTCTATTAATTAATACTATCTCAAGCGGTGACGTCGCGAGACGTAACACCCCCACTCGCAGACAAATGTTAGGGGAAGCCGAACATTTGCGTTCTCCGGCTCGTTCCCAGATCGTGCAGAAGGCGCTAATTATTATTTGGTGTAGTCTTATGGTTAACTTATGCTATTTATTCTAAAGGTTGCTTAACTTCCAACTATGGGGATATAACAACTTGGTATGCGGTGAATCGTATATCGGCGCGACATCCCGCGGATTTAGATGTGTTTGAATTTAGGCAATGTGACTTCATACTATCGGTTTCTTTTCTGTATTTTATCGCGGTAGGCTTTGCTCCAGAGAGAGAGACTTTTCGGTGGAGGCTGACGCTAAACGGGTCCCCTGGGCTTCTGCACTCCCCTTGAGGCGGGCCATCTTTGTGATGACCTTGTGAATGACCATTGTTTGGTCCTTTTCTCGGGCGGCACTCTCTTTCTTCCCAGGTTATGACTACCGGGTTATCAGGATGGTAGGTGCGCTCCAGGAATACTGCATCCCACCTTTAGGTGCTATCCTGTGCGCCCTCCCCTTGTGATACTAGGGCCGACTTCTTCTGCCGAGTGGTATAAAATTATACCCAGCCTTCTCGGGGTGCATCAATGGGTGCCCGCTGATTTTAGCTCGGTATTATGCCAGCCTCCCCTTTCCTTTTCTCTCCCTCTGGGCTTGGTCGTTCTGGTCGAGAATGCGCTTGTCTAGAAGGGAGTTGAAAAATCATTAGCAGGTTATTCGTTAGGAAGTAGCCACAATTAACACAAAATTTGTTCTCACCTTTCTTCGGGATGTCTTACTTATTGATCGATCATGGAACACGGAATTCCTTCCGTTGCGTGCTGTTAATTTGCTGGGTGTGGTGCTCAAATGCGGGATAATGGGCGGGGAGGTTATTCAGCAGGAAGCAGTTGTTATTTTTTTTTTAGCAATGGTTATTATTAATCAACTTAATTCTACTTATGTCTATGGGGTTAAGTTACAGCCGGTTCCCCTTTCTTAAAACAGTTTAGGGTTATTCCCCCCTTTTTCTAAATTCTCCACGGAACGTTATTCGCTCCCTTCCTCATAAAATCCCGCCAGGTGAGGTACCGGCATTCCCTCATGCAGTCCCGGCATTGGGCTGCTGGGCGGACGGCCAGTAACACCCTGCTGCAATTTTGGCACCGGCTCAATACCTCGGCCATACCGGATGGCATTACTTGGTGCCATTTTTCCTTGCAATAATCCTCCTGGTCTTCTGGGCGCAGTTGGAAATGGCACCCCTCGCATAAGTGTCTCCCGTGCCCATGATACGCAACTGTGGAGTTGCTTGTAACGCATCTTGCCACGGACGGGTTCATCTTGGTTGGAAGGTCAATCGGTCAGTGATTTGAATATAGAAATTTTTCGGAAACCCTTCACCATTTTTTTTTTTTTTTTTTATGTCTAAACAACTCACTACGTCTACTGTTACGCTACAATATTCTAATGCTACTGGGGCGGCAAACAACTAGTCTATGGTTTTCGTAAACTAAATAAAGATCCGGCTGGATCTGGAGGTGGTTCATGCGTGGGAATAGATACCGAGGTTTGAGCAAGTGTTAGTTGGGTAGGAACTTGGGGATACAGGTGAGATTCATTCGTGGGTGCTGATGGTTGACTGAGGTCTCCTATCTCCACTGCTGTGTGGGGAACAACAATTCCTTGATTCGGGACTTGCTGCTTCTTCTTTTCCACCAACTTCCGTGCTACCGTTCCCCATACGGCGGTTAGCACATACATTGACCAGCCGTATGCCTCGTGAAGGGACTTACCATGGATCAGGGTATTAATTAGGTAGGTGATTGTTCTGAAAGCGGTAACGACTCCGATGAGGCCTGCGGTGAGCGTCCCGAAGCTCGTGATCTCCCCCCAGATTCTTTTCCATGCGGAGTTCGCGAGTTTTTCTAAAGATTTTTCGTCAAGTAGGTTCGCGATCCCGTGCCCATCTTCTATAATTGGTTGCCCCATCAGTCCTCGGGCCATGGTGTTTAGTACTCCCGGTCGTTCCGCTTGGAGCATGATGTGGTCTCGCAGCTCATTTAATTCCTGTTCTGAGTAGATTCCACTTGTGGCCAGGTTCCCAGGGTTGATGTATTCCCAAGTTGTCTCCCGGGTCGGTTGCATGATGGTGGGTGCAAGAGCTGCGTTTGCCACTGGTGCAAAACGATACCATCTTCCTTCCAAAAGATACATCGTGGGGACAAAAGGGCTGCACGCTATTTGGGTTCCGGTCCTTAGCAGGATGTGCGTTCGCGGAGTCAGGAAGTAGGTGTCGTTTCCTTTGAAAACCGGCAACTGTTGATAGCAGGTGCTGGTTCTCCTTAACTTGACCTCTACAGGAACGCACTTTATGATATGAGCGACTTCACCAGCGACTACGGCCATATATCCTGGTTTCTTCATAATGTGGTGCCCTAGGACATCCGGCGTTGATGTGGCCATTGATATCGTGTTATGAAGTACTTTTTGTTCCAGGTTGCATCGCTGGGAAAGGGCATCGCGGTATAATTGCCGTATTTGGGTGCGAATGTGCTTTTCTACGTAAACGAATTTTGAATTGACGTAAGCGAATATATCCAGATTTTTAACATTTATAGTGGTTTTGGGTAACAAGGGTTCCCCATTGTGGACTTCGAAAATCAGCAGTTTTGGGTGGTCGGTGCGTATCAATTTATGTCCGCACAAAGCGAACTCGGAGTGTCGAGTGAGTGCAAAAGTGACGTCGCTGGTTGAAAGGGAATAGATGATTCGATCTTCTTTCTCTGTGTCGTCGGATATTTTGTTCGCCTGTCCCTGGAATAAAACTCCGTACTTCGTGAGTGCGCAGTTATCGGTCGGTATGGGGTCCCAAAAGGTGTTTCCACCCTCTACATCGGTGCATTGGGCGGATGTCAAATCGCACGCGACTCCGGACCTCAGGTGTAGGCGGTTAGTTTCCAAATCCACAGGAGCGGTGTAATCCTGGAGGGTGATCTTAATGGTCCCGGTTACTATAACTTCGTTCCAGCTGCCGTAAGGATCTGAGTAAGAACTCCCTTCGCACGCTCCTTCCATGGTGACCGTTCCAGCTAGAGTGAGGGGGCGTCTAACGGTCTGATTGGACACTAGCCCTCGGAATAAGGTGCTGCTTATTTTTACTTCGCGATGCCGGTGCATCTGTATACACTGTTCGCGTGTGGTTTCCTCAATATATGCCAGTCTTCCATTGAACACATCCGTGGTGTGGGAGAACATCCCACATTTCTTTATGGTGCGGTCTATTTCCACCTTGCACTGTAGGATGTGGACGAATTTGAACTCATTGATTTGTAGTAATTGGATTTGAATCTGACTGATGTTAATTTGTGGTTCCGCGATGTCACATCTCCCGACCTCTAGCAATGAAACGGTAGTCACATCGTTCCCTTTATTTCCGCAATCGTACCCGATGATGCAGAGCCCAGGCACAAATTGATGTAGGAGGTACAACAATACAAGGGTGAGTGAGCTCGCCATCTGGAACGGAGTTTCCTTATGTCAGCTAGCCGTAAACACCTCTGCTTTCTTGAGACGATTCGGGTGTACTACACTGGTGTTTTTCTTAATTCGGATTTTTACATTTCCGCGGGGTAAAACTTCTAGGACCTCATGTGGTCCGCTATATTGGTCCCCGAGTTTTCCAGGCCTAGGACCCTTCAGTAGAAACACGAAGCTTCCGACTTGGAAGCACTGCGGGTTTTTTCGGACGTCATATCTTAGTTTGGATGCTTCCTTGCTTTCTATCAAGTTTCCGCGCGCAATTTCCTGAGTTTCATGTAAACGCGTGGCGAGTTGAATCAGGTAGTCGTCGTAAGTGGCTACCTTATCGTCGGGGTTTAAAGGTAGGCTGGAGGGTAATCTAACTACTCTACCGAAAGTCAACTCATATGGGGTGTGTTTGGTACCCTCATGCACACCACTATTATAGTTTAGGATTGCTAGTTCTACGTACTCATCCCATTCCGTGTGCTCGGTGGCGAAAAGTTTCAGGTATTCCCCCAGTGAATGATGGGATCGTTCCAGGGAACCATTAGACTGAGGATGGAAAGCGGTGGTTCGGAGTTTTTTGATTCGGAAGAGTCTAGTCAATCGTTTCATGAGGTCGCTCACGAAATTCCTGCCCTGATCCGTAAGGACGGCTTTGGGGGATCCGAATATGCACAGGAATCGTTTAACGAAGGCTTCGGCCACGGTTCGCGCGGTTTGGTCAGGTATCGCGACCGCTATACAAAATTTCGTGAGTTGGTCCTGAATCGTAAGGATATGCTCGTTTCCCTTTTTGGTCACGGGTAATGGCCCGACGATATCCATTGCGATTTTATCGAACGCACGTCCCGGGGTATCCGTTATAATCATGGGTTGTCGTGTTTTAGTGCGAACCAACTTTTTTAACTGGCATGGTAGGCATCTTCGTATAAATTCTCGGATGTCCTCTTTTAAATTTTCCCACTGATAATGCTGTCGAATTCGATTATATGTTTTGGTGACCCCCCGATGCCCTCCGACCGGGGTTGCATGCATTTCCTTTAAAATTTCTATTCTCAAATCCTTGGGAGGGTATTTAACGTGATTATGACAAATTATGACTTTGATTTCGCTATGGATAAATGCAGTTGCTAACGCGGACCATATTTCGCCCCAGGGCACGTTGGATACTTGTTGCCCGGAAGAAATACTGAAAGATTCTATTTCTAATTTCGATAACTCGGACGGGAGGGTACTTAGCAAATCGGATATGGTCTCCAGTCTTCTGCTCGGCCCGTCCCCATCTATTTCCTCGACAATCACAATAATATGGTATCGCCTGGCCCTTTTTATTGCCCTTATTGAGTTCGGAGTCACGCTCCCTATGACAGGTATCAATTGTTTTTCAAAAAGCCCGCGCGCCCCATCGTCTATGGGTAGCCCTTGTTGGTTTAGGAAATAACACAAATTCCCTCCCCTGAGGAAAAACAAATCCCTGGACCGTACAAGTTGTGGCCCCTCGGGGTCCCCTGTGCTCGCGTCGGTAGTTGGTGCAATGTTAGGACGAATTCTGTTGGCTAGTGGTTCAGCTTCGATTTTATCAAAATCATCGGAATTCTCAGCGTCGGTCTCCGTTGTTGCGGGAAGGGGAACTATTTGCGGTAGTGTGACCTTTTCAATTTGAGGTAGACTAATTGCCTGGGCAGGGGATCCGAACTCTGATTCGCGACCGTAATTCTCCGGGCAGGTAGCCGTGCCTTTTGTTCGTTGATTATTTCCCGGTTCCTCTAAGTCGTGGGGTGGTGAGAGAGGTCCGTCTGTCGGGGGTTCGGGTGTCCCATAATCCGACGCGTTCGGGTATTCCTGGTCGCTATCGCCATCACCTTCGTCCTCCGACTCGATTTCTAGCAATCGCCGGATATACTCAGTATCTTGAGCGTTGATTCTGTTGTTTCGGTCACTCCTCCCGACAACGTAACATTCGACCGGGTTACGTGAGAGCGCATCGGCGTTTTCATTGGTCTTTCCGGCTTTATATACTACCTCATAATCGTATTCGGCTAACTTCAGTCTCCAACGTAATATTCGCATATTTGCGTCCTGCGCGGTTTGGAACCAAACTAGGGGTTTGTGGTCGGTCACCAGGGTAAATCTTCGCCCATACAGGTAGGGCCTAAAATGCTTCACGCAATACACTATCGCGAGGGCTTCCTTTTCGTACGTGTCATATTTGACCTCGCCATCACTCAACGTCCGCGAAGCGTATGCTACTGGGTGATCCTTACTTATGTCCCCTTGAGAGAGGATTCCCCCTATCGCGTATCCCGAAGCATCTGTTGTCAATATGAAGGGTTTCTCAAAATCAGGATACTGAAGTACTGGTTTTTCACATAGCTTGTCTTTCAGGATCTCGAATGCATTCTCCTGACTGCTGGTCCAATCAAAGGGGACATCATTTTTAAGGAGTTGAGTCAATGGTCTCGTTAGTTTTGAGAACTCGCGAATGAATCGTCGATAATAACCGGCTAATCCCAGGAATTGTCGCACATTCTTAGGGTTTTTAGGGCGAGGAAAGTGGCGCACGGCCTCAAGTTTCTTTGGATCTGGTCGGACTCCGTCCCTTCCTATCGTGTGTCCCAAATATGTTACCTCTGTCCGCAGGAACTCGCATTTATCGGGTTGCAGTTTCAGATTCGCCTGTCTAAGCCGTTCCATAAGTGTCCTGAATTTTTGTTCATGCTCCGCTAGAGTCTTTGAATAAATTACAATGTCATCCATATAAACGAACAATTCCCGGCCTTGTAACCCGGTCAACACGAGATCCATTAAGCGTTGGAAAGTCGCGGGGGCATTTTTCAATCCGAATGGCATGCGCGTAAATTCATAATGACCGAAGGGTGTTGAGAAAGCGGTTTTTGGACTATCCTGAGAATTCATTAATATTTGGTGGAATCCGGATGCTAAATCAAACACGGAAAAATATCGAGCCTGTCCCAATTGGTCGAGTATATCTATGATGTTTGGGAGGGGGTATGCGTCACCTATTGTCTTTTCATTTAATGCCCGGAAGTCTAGCACCATCCTCCAACGTTTATTCCCCTCTGCGTCCGGTTTCTTAGGTACAATCCACACCGGCGTGTTATAAGGGGATTGGGAGCATTGAATTATTCCATCTTTTAATAGTTCATTCACTTGTCTATTGATCTCATCCTTATGTAGTTGTAGAAAACGGTATTGCCTCGTGTTTATTGGGAGGTCGTCGGTGGTGTGTATCCGATGTTGCATTACAGTTGTATGGGTCAAAACGCTTCCCGGTAGATGGAAACGGTCGTAATTCGCCTCTACTAAACAACTTACACAGTTCTTTTCTTCCGGCGATAGATGCTCTAAGGAGAGTGATTCGATAACGGTTTTGGCCATGCTGGCCCGCGAACCGCAGTTGAAGTTTCCGTTTTTACTCCCTTCTTCTAATTCACGGTCTAGCGGCATAGGTTGTGTTGCATTTACATGATGTACCGGTTGCGTGTTATTTTTCGATGGCTCTCGGGTGGTTTCGATCTCTTCAACTTCATCAACCTCCACTATAACTATGGGATCTCTAGAGAATGGATCCACCTCGTATTCTTTATTTTCATATACTTTTTTATTTGGGATTCCTAGGTTTTTTTCATCGTTAAATTTCCTACCCTTGGATAATCGGGTGTCTTGTTCATGTGGTTCCTCTTTACATATTTCCCTATCTTGAATGTCCTTATCTTCCTCTATAATTATAAGATCTCCCGGAAATGGATTCGCTTCGTTTTCTTCTCCCTTTTCATTTATCTTTTTGTTTCGGATTCCCTGGTTAGTCTCGTCGTCAGATTTCCTACCCTTGGATAATCGGGTGCTTCGTACACAAGGTTCCTTTTCACGCGTTGCTTTGTCTACAATACTCTTAATTCCCTCTAATCCTATAAGACCTCTGGAAAATGGGCCCATTTTACTTTTCTTTCCTTCTTCATATGTTTTCTTATTTTGGATCTCGGATTTGCCTTCGTCATCTGCTTCGCTACCCTTGGATAATTGGGCGTTTCTTATACTATTCCTACTGCTGTTACTTATAATGGATATCTCTTCCCCTACGTTATTTCTTTCGATACTCTCGTCGTCAAACTTCCTACCCTTGGATAATCGGGTGTTTCTTATATTATTCCTACTACTGTTACTTCTAATGGTTATCTCTTCCCTTACGTTATTTCTTTCGATAAATTCCTCATCTGCTGCTCGCTCACAATTATTATAAAGGGGTTCCCATTCGCGGATTCTATGCGTTGTACCCGCGCAGTTTGTGGCTTGAGCATACGTCATAGCCTTTCCGACGGTCATCACACCTCGAGTAACGTTCAATGATCTTTCGTGGCTCAAGAAAGGGAGGTTTCCATGGGCTGCCTCTAAACGGCGATTAGTATAGTCGATTTTCGCTCCGGTTAGCCTAAAAAAAATCGTTGCCGAGTATCCCCGCAGGCGAAATGGGGAAGTCATCACTAACGAGGTGGAAAATGGTTGGCTGTCCCAAAGGGCACAGGTAGGTGAAGCCTAGTGTATACACGGGGTGTTGAGTTATCCCCTTCAATTGTAATATCACCCCCTTGTCTATGATTGCATTGCTCGGCAAGGTTCCGTATTTAATTAGATTGGGCCCAGAGCCAGTATCTATCATTAAAATTGCGGGTTCAGTTAATTGTTCGTCTCTAATTAAAACAGTCGGTACCTCCGTTTCTCTATTAAGGTGCACCGTTCGGGTTTGGATACGCGGAGGGTCATCTTTTATGAGGGGCGCGGCACCTCGTTGGCCTCTTGAAGCGCCCGTCCATTCGAGAGGCCTGACTCGTTTCCCGACACGTTCCCATACCGTCGATTATTATTCGCGATTCTAATCTCACATTGTTCTATAGTGTGCCCGGACTCCCTACAATAACGGCACACCGGAGAGTTATTGGCGCGATCATTCGAACTAGGCTTAGGTTCGTTCCGGAAAGCACTAGGATTCTGATTGCCCTGATAACCGGGGTTTTGGTAACAGCTCCCTGCTGTATGCCCGATCCTTCCGCAATTATCGCAAGTTGGGGGAATATCTCGCGACCTTGGCTCAATCGCGGGGCGTTGGAGAGGTCGCGCGCCGTTCCCTCCTTGTCCTCGGAACCAACAATCCCGGGCCAAATGCCCAAATCTATTACAAATCTGGCACTCTAATCGGGGCCGATTGGCAGGGAATCCGCGGTTCTGGTTGGGAAACCCCCCCTGCGTCCACCTAGGCGGATACGGTTCTTCGTGCCCAGCCGGATAAATTGGGGCCTGGGACATCGTTCTCAGTGCTAATTGCTTGCAATCCCCTGCTCCGTGCCCGCGTTCACCACACAGCTGGCATATTAAAACGGATGGCGGATTCAAAGATGCCGTGGTTTTAATTGCTGGGACTAGATCGCAGTCCATGGAGCTATTAATCGCGGAACTACTGCCCCTCTGCATTACAGCTTTACGCTGCCTGAGGCTGCGTTCTACACCAATGGCGTTGACCACGGCGTCAGATAATTTATCGACTACTGTTATTCTTTGATAAATTTCCGTTTTTAGACCATTTACGAAGGCTCGCGTAGTTCCCTTCTCAGTTTGTTCAGTGAATTGCGCGTCCACCGGGCCATTCTGAGTTCTCTCGTATGCGGCTAAAATCTCTGTTCCTAACTCGCGTATCCGATTTGCGTACGCCAAGACATCTTCGTCATCATTCTGATACGTATTTGCTAATTCCCCCTGTACTTCGTAAAGTTCCCTATCTGGCGCGAATAACTCGTTAACATGCTTAGTTAACTCTTGGATTTTCACCATTGGGAAATTTTCTAACGCACGTTTCGCTTCCCCCCTTAATCGCATCACTAACAACTTGACCAAATTGGACTCGTACTCCGCGGGTAAAAATTCCTTTACATTCTCGCACGCCTTCACGAATTGCCTCGTAGGGATATTACGCCCGTCGAAATACGGAACGGCCTCAAGAGCATCCCGGTAAAACAAGGACTGCGCCGAGGCAGATTGCATGATTATGCTCTTCTCCAGCGCGGATTTGGAATCGGAGGGGGTAGTTTCCCTCTTTAGAATTGTGCTATTAAGACTATCTTCTATTGAAATGTTATCTGATTGCTCAGATACGTCGCTAACGAGGGTATCGTTCAAATCCGCAGACTTATTAAAACTACTTTCCTCGATATAACTGTCTTCCGAACCCGACGGGTAATCGCGGCGAGTTCTCGGAATTGACTCAAACGGATTAAGTATATACTCGGGCTTAATATCCTGTTCTGATTTCACTGTTTTACTTCGCGTATTCATAGGGTTAGCCCAGCCTTCGACCTACAATCCCGGACGAGCCCCCAAAATTTGTTACGTCCCAAGGTGAGTCTTGGAAGAATCGCGATAAGGTGGTGGACTCCACGATTCTACTCGGTTGTGGGACGAACAGTCGTACGAATCTGACCTGGATCAGAGTCCGCGCGAGATGTCTGTTTGTAGTCAACCGCGATCCGCGACTTTACTGGGACCAGACACGGTCAAAGGACTGGGTGAGAGGTGGGTGGATTTCGGGATTGGTTGGTAGTTTAACGAGCATTACCCTTCACCTTAGCCCCCAGAGGTTACGAATATTATTCGGAGTGAGTACTTACTCTTGCGGTGGTTGTTAGTTGATTCACACTTTCAATAAATTGGATTGAACAAACGTTCAACGACGAGAATGATTCACTGATTTATTTGCAAGTCTGATTTGTAGAAGTTTGTACTGGAATTTATTCAGAAATTGAGCTGAGTATTCAATCAGTTAAATCAAGGCGATGGTACACAGAGTCGAGGCCTTTACAGTTTTAAGGAACTCAAAGAAGTGAAGTGAGTTTTTGAAAATCTCAACGAGGTAAACGCGGGTTCCGTTCGGTTCATCCCTTCTCCAATACTTCCACGTTGGTCATTCGCTGATGAACTTTTTGGGGGCATTGGGGGAGGTCTAGTTCTTAAGATTCTACGAATGAGGTGACCTTTGAGTTTCCTCTCCCAGTCATCCCCGCCCTTGCGTTTTCCGCGGACGCAGGGTGAGTGGGAGGGTAAGTGAAAGTACGGGTTATGTGATCTCTTCCAAATGTTTGGTTCAAGTGGGTTTTCTTATATCTGCCGGGATTTATCGCGTTGCGACCTAACGGACAGTCGCCTTTTGTTCACCTCGCTCGTAAAATGTTCTAGGGCTTAACTTATTGCCTTCCCCGAGTGGGTGGCACGTTCTGGGGAAGGGTCTGCTTAATCTCTTGCAACGGGTTCCATCAGGGAAATAATCGAAGTCTCTATTAATTAATACTATCTCAAGCGGTGACGTCGCGAGACGTAACATATGCAAGTGGAAGTATTTCTATGTTATTGTTTTATTATAAAAGAACTTGTGATGGCTACTATATATGCAAGTGGAAGTATTTCTATATTATTGTTTTATTATAAAAACATTTGTGACGGCTACTATATTGCAAGTAGAAGCATTTTCTATATTATTCTAATATGTGAGAGTACTGTAAATACACTAACCTTGAAAATATTGGTTTATTATAAAAAAACTTATGATGGCTACTATATATGCAAGTAGAAGTATTTCTATGTTATTGTTTTATTATAAAAGAACTTATAATGGCTACTATATGTGCAAGTAGAAGTAGTTTCTATATTATTCTCATATTTGAGAGTACTTAAAATACCCTAACCTGGAAAATAATGTTTTATTGTAATAGAAATTATGATGGCTACTATATATGCAAGTGGAAGTATTTATATGTTATTGTTTTATTATAAAAGAACTTATGATGGCTACTATATGTGCGAGTAGACGTATTTCTATATTATTGTTTTATTATAAACGAACTTATGATGGCTACTATATGTGCAAGTAGAAGTAGTTTCTATATTATTCTCATATTTGAGAGTACTTAAAATACCCTAACCTAGAAAATAATGTTTTATTATAATAGAACTTATGATGGCTACTATATGTGCAAGTAGAAGTATTTTCTATATTATTGTTTTATTATAAAAGAACATATGATGGCTACTATATGTGCAAGTGGAAGTATTTATATGTTATTGTTTTATTATAACAAAAACTTATGATGGCTACTCTATGTGCAAGTAGAAGTATTTTCTATATTATTCTAATTTTTGAGAGACCGTAAAATGCTCTAACCTAGAAAATATTGTTTTATTATAAAAGAACTTATAATGGCTACTTTATGTGCAAGAAGTAGTATTTCTATATTATTCTAATATTTGAGAGTACTTAAAATACCCTAACCTAGAAAATAATGATTTATTATAAAAAAAACCTATGATGGGTACTATATATGCGAGTAGAAGTATTTCTATGTTATTGTTTTATTATAAAAGAACTTATAATGGCTACTATATGTGCAAGTAGAAGTAGTTTCTATATTATTCTCATATTTGAGAGTACTTAAAATACCCTAACCTAGAAAATAATGTTTTATTATAATAGAACTTATGATGGCTACTATATGTGCAAGTAGGCGTATTTCGATATTATTGTTTTATTATAAAAGAACTTATGATGGCTACTATATGTGCAAGTGGAAGTATTTATATGTTAATGTTTTATTATAAAAGAACTTATGATGGCTACTATATGTGCGAGTGGACGTATTTCTATATTATTGTCTTATTATAAACGAACTTATGATGGCTACTATATATGCAAGTGGAAGTATTTGTATGTTATTGTTTTATTATAAAAGAACTTGTGATGGCTACTATAAATGCAAGTGGAAGTATTTTTATGTTATTCTAATTTTTGCGAGACCGTAAAATGCTCTAACCTAGAAAATATTGTTTTATTGTGAAAGAAATTATGATGGCTACTGTATGTGCAAGTGGAAGTATTTCTATGTTATTGTTTTATTATAAACGAACTTATGATGGCTACTACCTGAGCAAGTGAAAGTATTTCTATGTCATTGTTATATTATAAAAGAACTTATGATGGCTACTATATGTGCAAGTAGAAGTATTTTCTATGTTATTCTAATATTTGAAAATATTGTTTTACCATGAAAGAACTGTTGTTGGCTACTATATTTGCAAGTAGGAGTATTTTCTATGTTATTGTTTTATTATAAAAGAACTTATGATGGCTACTATATTGCAAGTAGAAGTATTTTCTATATTATTCTAATATTTGAGAGTGCTTAAAAGAACTTATGATGGCTACTATATGTGCAAGTGGAAGTATTTTCTATGTTATTGTTTTATTATAAAAGAACTAATGATGGCTTCTATATGTGCAAGTAGAAGTATTTTTATATTATTGTTTTATTATAAAAAACTTATGATGGCTACTATATATGTAAGTAGAAATAATTTCTGTATTATTATAATATTTGAGGGTACTTAAAATAGTCTAACCTAGAAAATATTGTTTTACTATAAAATAACGTATGATGGCTACTATATGTGCAAGTAGATGTATTTTCTACATTAGTCCAATATTTGAGAGTACTAAAAATACTCTAACCCAGAAGAAATTGTTTTATTATAAAAGAACTTATGAAGGTTACTATACGTGCATGTAGAAGTATTTCTATGTTATTGTTTTATTATAAAAGAACCTGTGATGGCTACTATATTGCAAGTAGATGTATTTTCTATATCATTCTAATATTGGAGAATGCTTAAAATGCTCTAACGCAGAAGATATTGTTTTATTATAGAAGATCTTATGATGGCTACTATATGTGCAAGTAGAAGTTTTTTCTACATTATTCTAATATTTGAGATTACTTAAAATACTCTAACCCAGAAGAAATTGTTTTATTACAAAAGAACTTATGATGGCTAATATGTGTGCAAGTGGAAGTATTTCTATGTAATTGTTTTATTATAAAAGAACTTATGATGGCTACTATATGTGCAAGTACCAGTATTTGCTATGCTATTGTTTTATTATAAAATAATTTGTGATGGCTACTATATTGCAAGTGGATGTATTTTCTACATTATCCTAATATTTGTGAGTACTTAATATACGCTAATCTAGAAAATATTGTTTTTTTGTGAAATAAATTATGATGGCTACTATACGTGCAAGTAGAAGTATTTTCTATGCTGTTCTAATAATTGAGAGCACTTAAAATACTCTAACCTAGAAAATATTGATTTACTGTAAAAGAACTAACGATGGCTTCTATATGTGCAAGTAGAAGTATTTTCTACATTATTCCAATATTTGAGAGTACTTAAAATACTCTAACCTAGAAAATATTGATTTATAAAATTAATATTGATTTATAATGATATTATAAAAGAACTTGTGAAGGCTACTATATTGCAAGTAGATGTATTTTCTATATTATTCTAATATTGGAGAGTGCTTAAAATGCTCTAACGCAGAAGATATTGTTTTATTATAAAAGATCTTATGATGGCTACTATATGTGCAAGTAGAAGTATTTGCTATATTATTGTTTTATTATAAAAGAACTTGTGATGGCTACTATATATGCATGTAGAAGTATTTCTATGTTATTGTTTTATTATAAAAGAACTCATGATGGCTACTATATTGCATACCTAACCTAGAAAATATAGTTTAATTATAAAGGAACTTGTGATGGCTACTATATATGCAAGTGGAAGAATTTCAATATTATTGTTTCATTATAAAAGAAATTTTGATCGCTACTATATATGCAAGTAGAAGTATTTTCTATATTATTATATGTGAGGGTACTTAAAATACTTTACCCAGAAAATATGGTTTTAATATAAAAGAACTTATGATGGCTACTATATGTGCAAGTAGATGTATTTTCCATGTTATTGTTTTATTATAAAAGAACTCATGATGGCTACTATATTGCAAGTAGAAGTATTTTCTGCATTATTCTAATATTTGAAAATATTGTTTTACCATAAAAGAACTGTTGTTGGCTACTATATTTGCAAGTAGGAGTATTTTCTATGTTATTGTTTTATTATAAAAGAACTTATGATGGCCACTATATTGCAAGTAGATGTATTTTCAATATTATTCTAATATTGGAGAGTGCTTAAAATGCACTAACGCAGAAGAAATTGTTTTATTATAAAAGAACTTATGAAGGCTACTATACGTGCATGTAGAAGTATTTCTATGTTATTGTTTTATTAAAAAAGTACTTGTGATGGCTATTATATTGCAAGGAGATGTATTTCCTATATTACTGTTTTATTATAAAACAACTTATAATGGCTACTATATGTGCAAGTAGAAGTATTTTCTGTATTATTCTAATATTGGAGAGTACTTAAAATACTCTAACCTAGAAAATATTGTTTTATTATAAAAGAACTTATGATGGCTACTATATGTGCAACTAGAAGTATTTTCTATGTCATTGTTTTATTATAAAAGAAATTATGATGGCTACTATAAGTGCAAGTAGAAGTATTTTCTATGTTATTGTTTTATTATAAAAGAACTTATGATGGCTACTATATGTGCAAGTAGAAGTATTTTCTATGTTAGTGTTTTATTATAAATAAACTTATGATTGCTACTATATATGCAAGTGGAAGTATTTCTATGTTATTCTAATTTTTGCGAGACCGTAAAATGCTCTAACCTAGAAAATATTGTTTTATTATAAAAGAACATATGAAGGCTACTATATTGCAAGTAGAAGTATTTCTATATTATTGTTTTATTATAAAAGAACTTATGATGGCAACTATATTGCAAGTAGAAGTATTCCTATATTATTCTAATATTTGAGAGCACTTAAAATACCCTAACCTACAAAATAATGTTTTATTATAATAGAACTTATGATGGCTACTATATGTGGAAGTAGACGTATTTCTATATTATTGTTTTATTATAAACGAACTTATGATGGCTACTATATTGCAAGTAGAAGTATTTCTATATTATTGTTTTATTATAAAAACATTTGTGATGGCTACTATGTTGCAAGTAGAAGCATTTGCTATATTATTCTAATATGTGAGAGTACTGTAAATACACTAACCAAGAAAATATTGGTTTATTATAAAAAAAACTTATGATGGCTACTATATATGCAAGTAGAAGTATTTCTATGTTATTGTTTTATTAAAAAAGGACTTATAATGGCTACTATATGTGCACGTGGAAGTATTTTCCATGTTATTGTTTTATTATAAAAGAACTCATGATGGCTACAATATGTGCAAGCAGAAAGATTTTCTATGTTATTGTTTTATTATAAAAGAACTTATGATCGCTACTATATATGCAAGTAGAAGTATTTTTATGTTATTGTTTTATTATAAAAGAACTCATGATGGCTACTATATTGCAAGTAGAAGTATTTTCTGCATTATTCTAATATTTGAAAATATTGTTTTACCATAAAAGAACTGTTGATGGCTACTATATGTACAAGTAGGAGTATTTTCTATGTTATTGTTTTATTATAAAAGAAATTATGATGGCTACTATATGTGCAAGTAGAAGGATTTTCTATGTTATTGTTTTATTATAAAAGAAATTATGATGGCTACTATATGTGCAAGTAGAAGGATTTTCTATGTTATTATAATATTTGAGCGTACTTAAAATACTGTAACCTACAAAATATTGATTTACTGTAAAATAACTAATGATGGCTTCTATATGTGCAAGTAGAAGTATTTTTATATTACTGTTTTATTATAAAAAACTTGTGATGGCTACTATATATGCAAGTAGAAATATTTTCTGTATTATTGTAATATTTGAGGGTACTTAAAATACTCTAACCTAGAGAATATTGTTTTACTATAAAATAACGTATGATGGCTACTATATGTGCAAGTACCAGTATTTGCTATGTTATTGTTTTATTATAAAATAACTTGTGATGGCTACTATATTGCAAGTGGATGTATTTTCTACATTATCCTAATATTTGTGAGTACTTAATATACTCTAATCTAGAAAATATTGTTTTTTTGTGAAATAAATTATGATGGCTACTATACGTGAAAGTAGAAGTATTTTCTATGCTATTCTAGGATTTGAGAGCACTTAAAATACTCTAACCCAGAAAATATTGATTTACTGTAAAAGAACTAATGATGGCTTTTATATGTGCAAGTAGATGTATTTTCTACATTATTCCAATATTTGAGAGTACTTAAAATACTGTAACCTAGAAAATATTGATTTATTATAAAAGAACTTACTTATGATGGCTACTATATGTGCAAGTAGAAGTATTTCTATATTATTGTTTGATTGTAAAAGAACTTGTGATGGCTACTATATTGCAAGTAGATGTATTTTCTATATTATTCTAATATTGGAGAGTGCTTAAAATGCTCTAACGCAGAAGATATTGTTTTATTATAAAACATCTTATGATGGCTACTATATGTGCAAGTAGAAGTTTTTTCTACATTATTCTAATATTTGAGATTACTTAAAATACTCTAACCCAGAAGAAATTGTTTTATTACAAAAGAACTTATGATGGCTACTATATGTGCAAGTAGAAGTATTTTCTGTCATTGTTTTATTATAAAAGAAATTATGATGGCAACTATAAGTGCAAGTAGAAGTATTTTCTATGTTATTGTTTTATTAAAAAAGAAATTATGATGGCTACTATATGTGCAAGTAGAAGTATTTTCTATGTTATTATTTTATTATAAATAAACTTATGATTGCTACTATACGTGCAAGTAGAAGTATTTTCTATATTATTCTAATATTGGAGAGTACTTAAAATGCTCTAACGCAGAAGATATTGTTTTACTATAAAAGATCTTATGATGGCTACTATATGTGCAAGTAGAAGTATTTTCCATGTTATTGTTTTATTATAAAAGAACTTATGATGGCCACTATATTGCAAGTGAAAGTATTTCTATGTCATTGTTTTATTATAAAAGAATTTATGATGGCTACTATATGTGCAAGTAGAAGTATTTTCTATGTTATTGTTTTATTATAAAAGAAATTATGATGGCTACTATATGTGCAAGTAGAAGGATTTTCTATGTTATTGTTTTATTATAAAAGAAATTATGATCGCTACTATATGTGCAAGTAGAAGAATTTTCTATGTTATTGTTTTATTATCAAAGAACTTATGATGGCTACTATATTGCAAGTAGATGTATTTTCAATATTATTCTAATATTGGAGAGTGCTTAAAATGCTCTAACGCAGAAGATATTATTTTATTATAAAAGATCTCATGATGGCTACTATATGTGCAAGTAGAAGTTTTTTCTACATTATTCTAATATTTGAGATTACTTAAAATACTCTAACCCAGAAGAAATTGTTTTATTACTAAAGAACTTATGATGGCTACTATATGTGCAAGTAGAAGTATTTTTATATTATTCTAATATTTGAGAGTACTTAAAATACCCTAACCTGGAAAATATTGTTTTATTGTGAAAGAAATTATGATGGCTACTATATGTGCACGTAGAAGTATTTTCTATGTTATTGTTTTATTATAAAAGAAATTATGATCGCTACTATATGTGCAAGTAGAAGTATTTTCTATGTCATTGTTTTATTATAAAAGAAATTATGATGGCTACTATATGTGCAAGTAGAAGTATTTTCTATGTTATTGTTTTATTATAAAAGAAATTATGATGGCTACTATATGTGCAAGTAGAAGTATTTTCTTTGTTATTGTTTTATTATAAAAGAACTTATGATGGCTACTATACGTGCAGGTAGAAGTATTTTCTAAATTATTCTAATATTTGAGAGTACTTAAAATACCCTAACCTGGAAAATATTGTTTTATTGTGAAAGAAATTATGATGGCTACTATATGTGCAAGTGGAAGTATTTCTATGTTATTGTTTTATTATAAAGGAACTTATGATCGCTACTACCTGAGCAAGTGGAAGTATTTCTATGTCATTGTTTTATAATAAAAGAACTTATGATGGCTACTATATGTGCAAGTGGAAGTATTTCTATGTTATTGTTTTATTATAAAGGAACTTATGATGGCTACTATATTGCAAGTAGATGTATTTTCTATGTTATTGTTTTATTATAAAAGAAATTATGATGGCTACTATATGTGCAAGTAGAAGGATTTTCTATGTTATTGTTTTATTATAAAAGAAATTATGATGGCTACTATATGTGCAAGTAGAAATATTTTCTGTATTATTATAATATTTGAGGGTACTTAAAATACTCTAACCTAGAAAATATTGTTTTACTATAAAATAACGTATGATGGCTACTATATGTGCAAGTAGATGCATTTTCTACATTAGTCCAATATTTGAGAGTACTTAAAAATTCTCAATGAAACGACGATAGTAGCCTACTAAACATACGAATTCCCTTACATTGCGCTGTGTTTTGTTGGTAAGGGAAATTGTTGACCGCGCTTACTTTACTTGGGTCTGGGCGAACCCCGTTTCGACCAATTATATATCCTAAGTAAGCTACTTCCATCCATAGAAAATCGCATTTATCCGGCTCTAAATTGAGCTTCGCGTCGCGGACTCGATTAAACAACCGTTGTACCTTCCTCTTATGTTCGTCCAAGGATTTAGCATACACGACAATGTCGTCTAAATATACGAAAACTTCTACTCCTTGCAATCCATGCAACACCTGATCCATCAACCGCTGGAAGGTCGCCGGCGCGTTTTTGACATTCGTCTTCTGGCATTCGTATGTACTCATAATGACCATTCGGTGTCGTGAATGCAGTCTTTCGATTCCATTTCTATTTGTTGGAAACCGCTTCCTAAATCGAAGATCGAAAAGTAACGCGCCTTGCCAAGGTGATCCATAATATCTGTGATTTTGGGCAGAGGATATGCATCTCCGATCGTTTTCACATTATGTTTCCTAAAATCTATCACCATACGCCAACGTTTATTCCCGTGGGAGTCTGGATTTTTCAGCACTATCCAAAGCGGTGAATTGTATGGTGAGCTCGATGGTGTTATGATGTTATCTTTTAATTTTAGGGAGATCTGCTGCGCGATCTCTTCTGTATGTATCCGTGGAAATCGATATTGCCGAGTATTAATCGGGAGGTCGTCCGTCGTCGGAATAGTGTGGGTAATGCACGGTGTTGATCGTAATTTGTCACCCGGTAGATGGAAACTCTCGGGGTATTCTCCGACTAAGTCAATCACATGCTCGCGTTCCTCGGCATTAAGATTTTCGAGCCGTAAGCGAGAGAGCACCTCACTCAACCGATCACGAGTCACAGGGTTTTCCGCGCCTTCCGAATCTGAATCAAAGTATTCCTGTTCTTCGGGAAAATTATGGTATTCGAACGGTATTATATTTTGCGGCGGTATTTTAACTTCCACGCGCTCGTCAAGGGTGTTAATGACAAGCACGTGGCACGCACCCTGACTGACTGAAACGGCTGCTTCCCCAATGTATATTCCGTGTGCAATGTTTATTCGCGGCAAATATCCCTCGTTTAATTCTTTTCCTTCGTCCACGTCGATCTTAAGCACTTGTCGCGCGCGCGGCTGCAGGTGATATACTCGCGCCGCTGGCGGGCTGTTCCGCGCTCTGCTCGGTTCGGAATCTCTGACGAAGCGCATCGGTCGTAATGGATCGCTTTTTGTTACGAGGGTTTGTGCGCGAATGAGATTTCTGCTCGCTCCTGCCGCAGGTATTCGTTTCCGACGATTCCGTCGCTCCTTATCGGAAACGTGGGTCATACTACATGGAATTTTACCGGTTGCCCGAGTAAGGTCAAGGTGGTCATGCCTATGGTCTCTATCTGTTCTATAGTAATACCCGTGATGATAACCGATTCATTCAAGGCAACTGTCACATCTTCGCAGAGTGCTTGCAATTTTATAATGTTAACGTCCGTCCCCGTGTCGATCAGAAAGTACGCGGAATCGGTATGCAGTTCTTTCGCGCTCATCTTTACCTGCGGCGAATCTCGGCTCGATACTAGACGCAGTATTATAGGTTTTTCTCCAGATATCTTACCGTCGTCTAACGCTCCGTGTTGTGCGGGCTCGCCGACGCGTCCGACCGACGAGGTCCTTGAGAGTTTAAATCATTATTATCCGAAGACCCTGGCACGACGGGTTCGCGCCTTGACGGTGAATGCCCTCGCAGCGGCAATCGGGGGGGGGGACGGGTGTCGCGGAGAATTATCTCGTCGCGGCGGCTGAGATCACGTATTATAGTCGCGATTCCCTTCTTGTCGATTTGAACTGTAACGGTATGGGCGTTCTGGCGACATGGCGCGGGGTGAAATCGCGCGCTGCGCCGCCGCGCATTGACATATACACGGCGCCTGATACGGTCTCGGTCTCGGAGGACACTGAGGATACTCGTGCGGTATCTGACCCGGGTGACTCGAACTCGCTTGCTGTGGTTTTAAATTGCTAGTCGGCATTCCCTGTCTTTCATAGCACGGTCCCGCAACAAGCTGGTCATATGGTCTCCGAAATTCGGGAGGCGTACGCGCGGTAGGTATGAATTCTTCTTGGCGCGAAAAGGAACATGCGCGTCGCTTCTAATGCTGATTTTCTAGCGAGGCGCATCCGTTCCTCCATGCGCGCTGCGTACGCGATGGCCCCCTCTATATCCCGATGATGATATAACGATGATGAGTCGCTTCGAATCGTAATAATGTATTAACGGTACGATCGCACTTCAATTTTCCTAGGCTCGGATTTAATATGACCTAGGAGGATAACCGTTCAGAACTCGTTAGTTGAAATATAAATTCTTTAATTCACGTAAATAGAAGACTTAAACCGCTTCGCGAGCGAGGAAAGACTATTCCGATTAGATTCTAAATTGTTTATAACATGATAACAGTTTTAATTGAAACTCAAAATTTTACGGGTTCGGCGCAATTTGCCGACCACGTGCCGGAAAGTATCGCACAAAGCACTCTCGCACTCTAGACACTATTATAACAAAAGAAAATAAGTCCAAGCTCTGATTAATAACTAGATTTTAAGACTATTTTTAACGAGGATTAATGGCTCTCTGATTCACTGCAAGAATTTGCCCAGATTAAGCTCAACAAAGAATAATTTAAGACATTGTAGGATCGGAAAAAGTAAACTGTAACGGGCGGATTCGAACCGCCACCTTTGGATCCGCAGGCAGGCGCGCTGTACACTGCGCCACCGACACCTTACGTCTTAATTGCCTGCTCCGGCCTCATAGGCGCTCTGCGCGCTTCTTTGTTTCTCTTCCGATCCTCTCTGGTTCTTTATAGGGGACACCGCTCCCCACAATATCCTTGGACAGAGGACTTCGCACCTCGCGACCATACAGCCAACTGCGATGAGGAATTCATCACGAGGTGGTGCCTAGGCTAGCACGCTATAGGTTTTCATGCCCTCTACGCGGAATCGGCCGAATAGCGGTCGGCTATGTAAAAATCACCCGCGGTAGCGCTCGCTCGGTCTTCCGCAAGGAACCGGTTTTCGCTCGGTCGTCTTCCTCTAATTATTAAATTTTATTTCGAGTGTGATGTGATTCCCTTGACATGGAGGTTCAATATATAATATATATCGTCGTAGGCATATATATATATATATATATATATATATATATACATTATGTGCCGTTATATTGTTTTGGGACCACGATGATTTCAAGGCAAGGGATTGTCCACTGCATGTTACTGCTCAACAGTACCGCGCATGCGATAGGCATACACCGTAATACAAGTATTGATGCAACCGGAGGCCGGAGTAGTAAAAATAGAAAAGATATACCAATTAAATCAAGAAAAATAAATCAAAAGTTACGCTTGGACGTAACCAGTGATGTCAGAAAGCGAAAAAGCAGCACGCCGAGTGGTGGGGACCATGCGGTAAATGTGGGCGTGCCGTGTCTGCGGCGTCTTTCGCGACGTTCATCTGTGACAAGTGTCACATGCATGGCCCCCACCACTCGGCGTGCTGCTGTGCTTTTTCGCTTTCTGGCATCACTGGACGTAACAGTAGTAATCACTAAGGATCACGTCTGTTTCTCCCTTGCGGCCCCTATCAGAGAAGAACTATCTTTACCTATTTTATTCCATCTGAGCCAGTGGTGTACAGTGACTACCACCACTGTACATCGGAAGTACTATATCCATCGAACCACCATCTTAAGCAGACAGAAACGCCCCTTGGTCGATCCGCTTATCGCGAGTAGGTGGAACCACTATCATAAAATCATGAGTCCGCGGGACGGCCCAAAGATACAGTTAGAGGTTGCGCTACCAATAATAATGCTCCGTGGATTATACGAACGGCTGGCACTGGATCCGTGTGCGCTCGCAGTAGGAAGCTTCTAGAAGCTTTTAGACGCTTTTACGCGTTTTCGTTCACTGCGGTTTGATTAATCGTCTATGCTTACTCTCGTTACAGTTTCCTTTCATATAGAGCAAAATAGTGATGGCGATTAGATAATCCTTGCGGAAAAAAAGGGAAAGTAAGCAAGAGGTCATATTTTGAGCATGCGCCTATCTGAAGGTCCTCTAGTCGCCTTCACCTCCATACGTCCATAAACAGATTGTTTGCAAAATCCAACTGATACTTCCAGAGCACAGAATAATGTTTGTAGAAAACCGTCCGTAACACCATAGCAGTTGGTTCTTGTCCTGTTCAAAATAAATAATACTTACCCTGTCAGTATATGTATATGAGCCGTGCATTATCCTTTTCCTTAACAAAATAAAAATTCTCTTCGTTTGGGAATCGCAAAGGATCGTTTCGGATGTAGCGTGTTCACTAACGTCACCTAGCTCCGTGCCACTCCACCGAATCGCCGCAGCTCGCGGTATTGCCGCGATTCTATCGCGCGCGACCGGTCACGAAACCGAAATATTGTTCCTCCTTGAGGACCCCTTGCTTCGAGGATGGATGGGATTTAAACGCGCCTCGGCACGTCGTTAACGGCTCCGATGGCCCCGAGCGGGTGGGGGAAACGTAGCTTTAATATTGCGTAAGCCTCGTGCTAACGTACGTGTAAGCGAACAGCTCGGCATTAAACGGAAAAAGAATTGCGTTCTTTCGGGAGGTAAGAGCTATATTGTTAAGTCGCCGTGTGTCGAGCACTCTGTATGATTGTGTGTGTTAATTGTTCGTCGCCTAATAAAAAGTACAAGTTAAAGTTGATTCTTTTCGGCCTTATCGTTTCCACCTCGCCACTCGAAGTTCCGACATCAGCACTCGGTCTGTCTGCAACACTCTTATTGTATAGAATATCTATACTGCAGGTCGGGTTTTAAAAATGATTTTAATTTATAATAATGTAGTACTGAGAAATATGTTATTTATTTATTTTACATTTAAGGCTTTTGCGGCCAGTGTTGTTGGTATGGGTAGTGTGGGCAAGAAGCTGAAAATGAACGTTGTGTCTATCCCGAAGTCACATCATACATTAGTTATTTACGTTATTGCAAATATTATGTAAAATCTGTAATAGTTTCCGCGGAGAATAGCTTACGTATCAAATTTAATTCATATTAGCGAGTACGGTGAAATATGATGCTGACTTCTCAATAACCTGCAAAATGTTAACAATACAATAGATGGTCACTTTGTGGTGTTGTAGCCTTACCGGCAGACGGAATAATATGACGTCCTACCGACATAAAAGTTTCCATTTCCAAGACAAAGAAATTTCCCGCTGTAATTTTGCTGGTGCGCATACTCCTGACTAGGATAGGTATTAGCATCTTTTGAGCTTTTGTAGGTACTTCGTAATTGTAGGATTTATTGCTGAAACGCATTGTTGAAATTGTTATCGTATTTAGTCTTCATTGAGTGGCGTTTAGTGAAATGCGACTAATTAAAGTTCCATTCTAGTTTCTGACACACTGATAAGTGAAAATTTCACCATGCTAATGATTGGAATTTGTATATGTCCTGCCACGAGCAATATTTACTCCGCAAGAACGTTAACAGAACAATATATCGAGTCTCACAAAAAAAACTTGACCGAAACATAAAAGACTTCCGATTCTAACCAACATTGGTCGACAAGTTGTTTACATGTTCTGGTACGCTACATTTACGGTCAATATGCACCACGTGTACACCCTTGCGAAACCATTTGCAGATTTCCAATCCGAAAGAAAACAAACATATCTTGCGTCAATGAAGGCGTTAGGCTTCATACTAAATTTACCGGCGGGTATCGAGAAGTACTAGAAAAAGTGCTTCCACCCATTCTTACTAGAGTGTTCATCAGGTCATTCCATAAGATACTTCGTCTCTGAACGGCCCTCGGGGTACATATTACACTTATATCACGAATACACCCGTAACCCGTACACAAATAGAACGAATTTCGGCATTAATACCCTCTATCTGTATGGAAGCACTCTATTTAGGTCTTCTAATGTAGAACGTGTACGATAGTGTGTACGCTGAGCGCCGGTGAGGCGGGAAACCGCCGCGAAAATGTAGGAAGCGCGATGGGGGGAATTAATACCGATTTTCGTCGTCAGTTCTTTATTGGAGTCTACCGTCAATTTTATGCTATCCTAACCGTAAATCTATTTAAAACGACCTATGCTAAGGGGACGGACGCGCGGAAGACAACACTCTTGAGAATTAAGCTTTACAATATGTACAACGATTAGAGACGCAACGGCACTGTATTTAACTTATGGACGGAGACGTATGAAGGAAGGAACTTCCTTCTCTACACGAGAAAGGAGGGGAGAAAGGAAACGACAGAAGGAGCTACCATACAAGCGGCGCACTACCCTTCGACGGGAACATTTGTGGAAGACCCTACTGGTCGGACAAGGAAAGGACACAAGAACTCCCCCGTGGACACACGATGGGATTCGTCGTCGGTAGTTCGGGCAGGAAGGCCTGCGGGATGGAGATAAAATCTGCACTCGCAGAATTGCAAAGCTCCTACAAATTTTACACCGTCTCGAAGATATCCTGCACTCGCTCTCTTTTCTCGCATTTCTAACTTTGATTTAAGCTGTCTGGCTTTTTTAATACTGACTTCGTAACACAAGAGCGAGCCGCGGGTCGCCCGTCCCTATATAGAATTGTCCTCTCGCACACGTACGTGAGTCGCTAATTGGTGTGGGAACCAATTAGCGACTCAATTCGCTCCGAAGGTGCGAGAGGACAAATCACATATATGCCCGATGATTTGGACACTAGCCGACACCGCGCGGAATATAAAAAGTCTGTCCGTGGCAGCCTTCGGACGCTCAGGAGCTCTCCGGCGGCCGCGGGGCAGTGGCCGAGGGTACTGAGACCGAGGCGTCAGCGGTAGGGCAAAGTATGAAAGAGACAACTAATTACCGACTGACGCCTCAATCTCCGACAGATCGTATCTTTCAAACATATCTTTCATAATTTACAAACAAACTAGGGGACTTTTGCACACAGAATTTGTGCACATATTTTTTAAGCAACGCATACACACATACAGCTTTACACGCCGATATTATTGTGTGCTGCCGCTACGTTTATGAACGGTGCGGAATAGATTACTGTGCTTAATTCTTTTGTATCCAGACCATTGTGAAGTGAAATAAAATGTTAATTTAAATTTCCCGCCATCAGCTATCTCATCATAAATACCTTGAATCCTCTGCCAATACATAATTTTACATGATAATTATACTACAGGTGATGTCAACACATGCAATGTAGGTGGACATAAAATGTGACATCAGTCTGTTCAGTAGAACATAAAACAATTCTCGATCGAATCTGCTAACCGCTATATCTTCGTCAATTTACGTCATTGGCACATAGAATTAATTTCAGTTATTTTTTAAACAGTATGCTTTAAGCAAATGTAAAAAAGGCAGAGCAATTCCGGACTTCTCCTATAAGAGATATCCTGGAGCGTTTGATTGGACGAATATCGGAAAGAAAGGTAAATAGTAAATATTCTTTTGTTTTTACTCGGTGCATGATTATGCTACTGCGCTTGCATTACGGATACATAACAAAAACTAAATCCAGAACAGAAGATTTGAAAGGGAGTCAGAGCTGGTAGTAGGAAACGTATGACTAGGAACTCGGAAAAAGGTGAGAGTTAAGGGTGAGAGGAATGGAGGACAGGGTAAAGGGGTTTGAACGGTGGAGGGAGGTTAGGGGGGGGGGGGTTAGTACGAGTCGGCGGAATGGGTGGGGAAGCGGAGCATGAGTAGTAGCGCGGAGAGTATGGAAAGTGTGTACGGGAAAACTGCAGGAAGAAAGGCGAAACGAAAAAGGGGAAGGAGGAGAAGGAAAAGGGGGCGTTCAATAAGAGCGCAGTGACGGCAAGGTTGCTGTAGGGGAGAAGGGATTGGGAGAGGGAGAGTGGAAAAGATGTTTGTGTGTTGCCCGAAGGGGGGTGGTGCAGATATGAGGAAAAACAAAAGAGGAAGGTGGATTGGGAATGGTTGGAATGGGGTGTAATGGAGGGCGGAGGGGAAGGGAAGGAACAGTAAGAATATAGGATGAGGAGTTTGGTGATATGAGAGAAGAGGAGGGAGAGAGAGGGAGCAAAGGAGGAATAATGCCGTGGTATGGGGAATAAGGGTAGAGAGAAGGGAGGTGAGGGCAACGGTGGTGAACTGTGGAATTGAAAGAGAGTGGAGGAGAGGCGAGGAAGATAGGAAGGGTAAGGAAGGATGGATGCGGGATAGTACGGAGAAGTTGAGGGAAAACGAATTGAAGAGGAGGGTGTTTGAGGCAAAGAAGGATTTGAGTGGGAGGAAGGACGGAGTGGAGGACGATTTGACGAAGGAGAAAAGAAATGCAAAGTGGAAGATAGAAAGAGATGCGGAAAAAGAAATGCGGGAGGGAAAGGAGGTGTAACTGCGCTATATGTAAATGTGGGTGAACGGGAACGTGAATAGGTGGGACAAGATCAGTGAAGCATGTATTGAGGAGCAGGGAATCGATTAAGGGGGAGGGGGGAATGAAGGAGGTAAAGAATCAACATTGCATTCGGGAATATGGCGGTTCAGATGAATAAGGACAGGGAGATCTGGAAAGGCTGGGAGAATGAGACGCTGCAGTATTAATGGAGACATGGGTAGAGGAAAAGGGGTCAGAGTATATTAAAAATGGCTACCCAGGGGTTTTGTGTGGGAAGCGAGATGGGGAATTGGGAGAGAAGCAAAGGGAGTGCAACGAGAAGTATGATTAATGCAGTGAGACAAGGAGTGGACGTGGGGAAGGGGCCCGTGGGGTCCGTGGGCGTAATTTTCAGGAAGGCGAATTGGAAGAGGTACGGTGAAGGGTGGTGGGGGCGTAGATGAACAGGGACTTGCAAATGAAGCTGGAGGGGGTGAGCAAATTGGATGGGACAGGTAAATGGAGAGAAAGTAGAAATAGGGAACGGGGAGTCAATAAAATAACGGGAGGGGAAAGGGGCGGAAGTGTTGAGGCAGAGCAGGAGGTCAAAGGATACAAAAGTGTACGCGGAAGGGAGGGTGTTGCGTAGGTATAAAGAGGATCAAGAATGAGGGATACTGACCGCAAATAAGGGAGGGAGGAAGAAGGGGAATGGACGTATACGGGGGCAGGAGTAACTTTGTCATTGACTATGTACTGGGAAACGAGGAGACAAGGTGTGTGATGAAGAAATTGGTGGTGGTGGATAGAGTAGGTTCGCACCAGCCCCTGAATGTATGGATGAAAGAGGGGCGGCAAGAGGGGGAGGGAGGAGTAGAGATTTGAAGAGGGGTATGGACGTAGTAGGGGAGGAAAGAATTCGTGAGGAATTGAGAGATAGAGGAGAAGGAGAGGGCGGATGTGGAAGAGGTTTGGGTGGGATTGAAAGACGGAGTAGTAGGGGCGCTGGAGACGGCAGGGGTTGGAGAGAAGAGCGGTAGGATGGGAGGTGTTGCAAGACGAAGGATGTAGGGGAGAATATGTAAAGGTGAGGCAGGAACTGAGGAGATGGAGTAGAGAGAGAGTGGAGGGGGCGGAATATGAAGAAAGGAAGGGGTGATACAAGAAAATGTCTGAGGATAAGAATAGGGGCGAAGTGGGGAGATGGGAGAAAGAGGTAGAAGGTATAAGGAACGAAGCACATGTGTGGAAAGTGATGAATCGGTAATTGAACGTAGGAGGTTGGATGAGAGGGTAAAAATAGAGGAGCGGAGGAGAATTTTAGATGGTTGCTGGGTGGGGAGAAAGTAGGGTAAGAATGGGAGGGGTGAGAAGGGTAAGGGAAGGGGAGCGGAGGAGATTGGGTTGGGGAAATAATTATGAGAAGATATAAATGGCTATGGAGGGTGTGTGATAGGGTGTGGAAGGGGTGGGACGGCCGGTATATTGAAGGGAGGAAGTAGGTGGGATTACAAGTGGGTCACACTAAAAGAGACCGAGTGCAAAGTCTACGCGTCCGTGATAGCGGAGAGGCCCAGGGAGGACGTTGAAGGGAATGGGTTAATACCAGTGAGCAAACGGGTTTTAGGAAGGGCTTGGGGTGCATGAAAAATATCTGTGCTCCGAACTATTTGATCAAAGGGCAGCTGAGGAAGAAGGTAAAGAAGCTGGTGATATTGTTGATGGACCTCAAAGCAGCCTTTGATACGATGAAGAGGCAAGTCTTGGTGAAGGTGATGAGGAAGAAGGGTGTAAGGGAGGTATTAATGGACGGATGCGAGGAGGCGCTGAAGGAAATTTTGATCATGGTAAGAATGGGAGGGAAGGAAGAAGGGAGGTTTTGGACGGATAGGGGAGTGGGGCTGGGGCATCTGTTGAGCCCGAGCTCGTTTACCCTGCTACTAGCGGATTTCGCTGAAGAGGTGAAGTAAGGGGGATGGGCACGAATGTTGTGGGAAGGAAGACGTGGACGTTTCCGTATGCCGATGACACAGCGGTGTTGGTCGAAAACGAGGACGGCATGAAGGGTACGATGGCGAAGCTGGAAGAACATTTGGAAGGAAAGAAATTATTGTTGAACATGGGGAAATCGAAAATTATGAGATGCAGGCGGGAGATTGAAGAAATGTAGATGGAAAGGAAAAGAAATGAAGTAGGCGTGGATCTACAGTTATCTATGGTACACAAAAACGAGGGTCAGGTTTCAGAAAGCGCAAGTAGAGGAGAGTTTGAGGAATGGGGCGGCGGTGATGGGGAAGCTATGGGTGCTGTTGAAGAGAAGGATTCGGAGGGGTTGGGCGAGAAGACTATGGGTTCCGTCAGGTTGGTATGGTCAGTGATAGGGGGGAACGTCCCACCCGCGTTGCCCTTAGCTGCCACCGGTCCCCCACATTTGGGACGGCACCCTGGGTACAAACTTCTCTTCAAGTCTAAGGCACCGGGGTTGCAATCGTCGTGGCAGTGGTGAAGCCATAGCTGGCTAGGGCTTGACATCCCGGTGTGGGAGCTGCACTCAATCAGCTCGCCTTACCATGGTTGGCAGAACTATGGGAGAGGTTTAGAAAGGCCTCGCCTCCACCAGTAAGATGCTGGGGCCAGCACCCCGATAGACTGGTAGCAATTTATTGCGCGTTGATCGAGCGACATCTCGATCATTGAAGGGTGCGTGCGGCATATAGACCTAGAGTCGAGGTGGCCGCCGGCCTGCGGGCCCACCCGCGTACGAGTAAATCAGATGTCAGTGATAGGGCCCCGCAGGGGGGTCCCGCCCTTGTGGTGGGGACCTTTGGGGCTTAGCGTACCCACGGACCCGACATAAGCTCGTACTGGACCCCTAATCGGCTGTTGGGCTGTGGGCTTACTCGACGGGAGGATAATCGGTAGACGGGGCTGAAGGGCCCGCCGGTGGTAGTGGTAGGGTTGCGTGTGGGAACGTCCCACTCACTTACAGACCCCGGTGTCGAGGAAGCCGCGGCGGCTGGCTTGCCAGTTGCCCGCACGACTACACAAAGTCAGAGATAGGGTATGTACTGGAAATTTGGAGGTGGAAGGAAAGGGAGAAAGTGGAAAGGCTGTAGGAAAAGTACCAAAAATGGGTGTTTATAGAGGGCAGGGTTAGGAGCGTCGGAATTTAAAAATAAATTATTAGAGGGGACGGGGGTGGTGCTAAGATTATATTGGGGGGTGATGAAGGGAAATATGAGGGTAGGGGGAAAGGCGGAAGGATGGGGAAAGGATAGGAAGCAATTTTTTGCGGAAGAGGATGGCCGGTGGTGGAGCTGGAGAGGGAAAGGTATAACGGACGATTAAAGGGGGAGGGACTGCTGGGTAAGCAGAGAGAAGTACAAGATGTGTAAAGGGGGTGAGGTTTAGGAGGTTGAAATTCAATAAGTGGCATAGAAGGATAAGGGGAAAAGATGTGCCGTTGTCATTGAAGAAGGGCTGGGGGGAAAGTAGGTTGTAGAAAGTTGCGTGGCATAGGTTGGGTGTAGGGATAAGGGAACGGAGGTATTGTATGGGGGAGGAGGAGAAAATATTGGGTATGTGCGAGGGGAGACGAGACGTGGAACACTTATGGGAAGAGTGTGAGGAGGTGGGTGGCAGGAACTTTTGGGGGTGATCCTGGTTGTGGGAGGGGAAGGGCAAAAGTGGTTAAGGAGGTTTGAGGAATAGAGGGAATATACAGAAGGATTGAACATGATTGCCTTTGAATGGAATGGATGAGGAGTTAGCAGAAAGCATCGTCCCGAATAGGGTACGCGGGGTGTAGGAGCGGGGGAAATTAAAAATTTTAAATTAAATTCCAAATTATAATTTGAAGTTCTAAGTTAGTTTAAGGTCTTAGAGTTTATAGTGTAAGTAATTTCAGGAGCTATGGAGGATGAAATGGTGAAGAGGGGAGGAGCCTATGTTTAAACCCGCAGGGGACAAATAAAGACTATGTATACTAAACACGATAAGGACTTCCGTTTCCGGAGTGATTGGGTGAGGACGTGGCAGAGAGAGAGAGAGAGAGAGAGAGAGAGAGAGAGAACAGCGAATGTGTGGTGAGAGTGAAGAGTGTGGGTGAGAGTGAGAGAGAGGGACGGTGCAGAGGATAGAGTGAAAGGTGTGTGTGGTAGGAGAGTTTGGGTGGAGCAGCAGGGGTAGAGAGAAAGGAGCAGGAGGAGAAAAGGGACGAGGAAAGTGTGAGGTTAGGAAGAAAACGTGAGCAACGGGAGAAAGGAGGGAAAGAATGAGAGACACCTAGAGGAACAGAAGGGAAGCAATAGAGAGGATAAGAAGAGAAGGGTCGGTAAGGAAGAGAGGTAGAGAATGGATAAGATGGAGAAGTTGGAATAGGCGGAGAGGGTGAGATGGGGTAGTGAAGGGAACTTGGAGGAATTATGTAAAAGGAAAAGGGAGACAATGGGTGTGGGAGGGAGAGGGGAGGAGGAGTGGATGTTTAAAGCAGGAAAGAGTACACAGAGGCCTCCACGAAAGAGCGATGAGGGGAAGGAAAGATTGGGAGGGCGACATGAGGCACTGACAGGAGCAGAATGGAGAGAATGGAGGGAAGAGATAAGGAAGGAAGGATAAGGGATAAGGGGCGGGTTTAGGGAAGCAGTGGAGGAGATTAAAAATATAGTAAAGGATATGAAAAAGTAAGTATTGGGGGAAATAGAGGGGCTAAGGAAGGAGATGAGGGAAAGGCAGGAGAAAGGGAAGAAGGAAAGGGAGGCGATGGAGGTAAAAATGAAGGGGACTCAGGAGAGGGTGGTGATGCTGGAAGTGGAAGAGAGAAGAGGAAAGGGAGGAGAGCAGGAAGGGACAGAGGAGAGGGTGAGGAGGTTGGGGAGAAGGCTAGAGCACAAATATAGTGAGGAGAGGAGAAACAATATAATAACAGGGCTGAAAGGAGGAGTGAAAGAGAGGAGGGAGGAGGTAGGAGAGTTGTTGAAGGAATTGGGGGCGGAAAGTGAGGTCGGGGAAATAAGAGAGATGTGAAGGGGTGATGGAGAGGGGGGGGGGGGAGAGGGGATGGTGAAGTTGAAGGGAAGGGAACAAAAGAGAGAGGTGATGACAGGAAGGAGGAAAATGAGGGAAAAGGGAATAGGAATCGAAGACGACCTGACGTGGGAGGAAAGAAAGATGAGATTGAAGATAGAAGAGAGGGCGTGGAAGGAAAAGAGGAAAGGAAAGAGGGTGTGGGTGGGGTATGGAAAGGTTCAGATAGAAGGGATCTGGTGCAGGTGGGACGAAGGAAGGAAGGAGCTTAAGGAGGAGTTGAGAAATAGTCGAAGGAAGTAGGGGAAAGGACAGAAAGGTATGGGAGAGGGTAGGAGTAAGGGAGAGGGTTGGGATAGGGGAAGGAGAGGAAAGGGAATATCAAATAGAAAAGGAAAAGAGGAGAGGAAAGGAGAAGAAATAAGGGGGTCGTAGGAGGAGAGGGGGACAGATGTGGAAGGTAGCGTTCCGGAACGTGGCGGGGGTAGAGAGAAAATATAAGGGGTTTGGGGATGGAATTAAGGAATTGGATGTAATCGTAATGACAGAGACGTGGTTGGAGGAGAAGGCCTGGGGAAGGATACAAGGGAGATTACCTGGTGAACATGAGTGGAAAGTGCAGATGGCGACGAGAAGGAACAAAAAAGGAAGGGCTAGCGGAGGAATATTGATAGGGACAAGGGAGGGAATGATACCGGGAGACGAATGGGAGAGGAGGAAGAAGGAAGGTATAATGGGTTGCAAGGTGAAGGTGGGAAGGGAATGCTGGAGGATAGTGGGGGTGTATATAGACGGGGACATGGAAGAGAAATTGGAGGAGCTGAAAGAATGGATGGATGAAGTGGAAGTAGGGGGTAAGGTGATGATAGGTGGGGACTTTAATGCATGGACGGGGAGGGAAGGGGCACATGGGAAGAGCGGGAAGAGGGAAGGGGAAGGAACTATAAAGACAGGAAGATGAATAAGGAGGCGAAAATAATGGTGGAACTTATTGAGCAAAGGGGGTGGGCTATTATGAATGGGAGAGCAGAGGGGACAGAGAGGGGGAATAACATACACGGTAGGGGGCATAGGCACAGTGATAGATTATATAATAGGACACAGGGAAGCGTGGGAGAGAGTAGAGAGAATGGAAGTGGAGGAGAAGGTGGTTTCGGACCACCAGCCCGTGGTAGCATGGATCAAGGGAGAAATGAAAAGGGACAGAAGAAAAGAAAGAAGGGGGGGGGGAGAAAAAGGGGGGTATGAGATGAGGAAGATAGGGAGAGGTTCAGGAGGATAGTAGGAGAGCGGCAGGAAAGGGGAGGAGAGTTACAAGTAGGGGTAGAGAGTCTAGGGGAGAGGATAAGAAGAGCACTAGAAAAGGAGGGGGGAGAAGGAGAAAGGGAATAAGAGGAGAAGGGGATGGTGGGACGAGGAATGTAGAGAAGAAAAAAACAAAGTTAGGGAGGAACTAAGAAGATGGAGAAGCAGAGAACAAGAAGGAAGAGAGTATAGAGAAAGGAAGAGAGGATACAAAGAGCTATGTGAGAGGAAAAAAGGAGAGGAAAGATAAAGGCTAATAGGGGAGGCGGGAAGAGCAAGGACAGAAGGAGAGGTGTGGGAAGTATTAAAGGGGCAAAGGAGGAGGATAAGAAAGAATGAAGGGATAGGCGAAGAATAATGGGTAAATTATTTTATGAATTTGTTAGGAGGGATGGAGGAAAGAGTGTTAATAGGAGGGGGAGGGAAAAGGAGAGAGGAGGATCAAGAGAGAGAGAGCTAGGGCAGGAAGAGGGGAAAAAGGCGGCGACAAGATTGAAAGAGGTGAAGGCGATAGAGATGGATGGGGTACCAAATGAAGTGTGGAGGTATGGGGGAGAGGAATTGAGGAGGGAATGGTGGAAAATATGTAGGAGGGTGAGGAAGGGCGAGGGGTGGCCGGAAGGATGGAAGGAAGGGGAAATCGTGCCCATTGTGATGAAGGGGGAAGGAAGGAGGGTTGAAGAGTATAGGGGGGTGACGCTAATGCCGTCGCTATATAGAATATATGCGGCGGCGTTAGCGGAAAGGATAAGGGAAGAGGTAGAGGGGAAAGGGGTGCAGGTGGAGAGTCAGGCGGGGTTCAGAAAAGGAATGAGCACGATGGACCAGGTATACCCTTTAAACTATTTGATAAATTCGCGGTTGGGGAAGGTGAAAGAGAAGATGGTGGCCTTTTTCATCGATTTGAAAGCCGCGTTTGACTCAGTGAACAGAAAAAAGGTAGCAGAGGCGATGAGGGAAAGAGGGATAAGGGAGGGATTAGTGAGGAGGACGGAGGAACTAATGGCAGAAATGATGTGGAGGGTAAGGGTTGGAGATGAGGAGGCGGAGAGTTTTTGGTTGGCAAGGGGACTGAGGCAGGGGTGCCCTCTAAGCCCGCTACTATTTAATATATTGGTAGCGGACTTGGAGGAAGATATGAGGAAAGGAAAATGGGGGGAATAGGGATAGGGGGGGGGGGGGGGGAGTGTTACACACTAGCATACGCAGATGATGTGATACTGATGGCCGAAGACGAGGTAGGCATGAAGACCATGATACCAAGACTGGAGAGGTACCTGGAGAAGAAGGGGCTGGAGTTGAATACAGCAAAATCAAAGATAATGAGGTTTAGGAAAGGGGTAGGAAGGAAGAGTAAGAGGGACTGCAACAGAAGAGTCTGGCTACTCGATACCCTGGTGTGGTCGGTAATGGGGTATGGAGTGGAGGTGTGGGGGTTTTAGGAGAGGAAAGAGGTGGAGGCGATGCAGGAAAGGTTTTTGAGATGGACATGTGGGGTAGATTGGAGGACACCAGGGTATCTAATGCGCTAGAAGACGAAAAGGGAGAGCATGAGGGGAAGAGCGGGAAGAAGAGCGTGCAGGTTCGAAAGAAAATTTAGGGAGGGGTGAGGAGGAGAAATAGCACCAAGGTATTGGGAGGAGAGGGAGGAGAGATGGAGGAGAGGGATGGTTATAGGTGGGTGGGAACAGGAGAGGAGAGAGTTTTGTGACTAGAGGGGAGTAAGAGAAGGAGCGAAGGAAGGATAAGAGGAGTTGGAGAGAAGGGATAGGGAGGGACAGGAAAGGGAAAAGGAGGAAAGAATAAGGGACTCAATTATAACGGATGGTATGAGATGATAGGAGAGAGGGAAAGGCCAAGATATATAGAGGACAAGAGATGGTCAGAGGAAAGAAAGAGGAGGGTGGCGAGGTACAGCCTGGGAAACGAGATAAGGAAGGGAAAATACCTGTTGGGCGAGGAAATGCAGGATATGCGGGGAGGAGGAGGAGGAATGGGAACACGTTTGGGAAAGATGTAGGGGTGGGGGGTAGACCGGAGGGGACAGGGAAGTGGAGGGAGAAAATAAGGGTTGAGTTAGGGGGGGAGGGAGCAGGGAAAGGATGGTTGAAGATGATATAAGAGCAGAGAGAAGAGGTAGAGAGGAGAAAAAGAAGAGGAGTGGAGAAGGAGCAGGAGGGGGGGGGGGAGAGGAATGACATGAATGAATGAATGAAGGTATGGGAAGGAATGGAATGGACGAAAGTAACGTAAGTCGAGGGGGGTGAGAGGGGGTGGGAAGCGAGGGGAAGAATAAGGCGAGAGAGCGAGAAGGGGGAGAGCGATACGCCATAAGGAAACAGGCGAAGCGAGAAACGAGCGATAGAGCGAAAGGCGAGAGGGGAATGAGGGGAAGAGAGAAGGGAGAGGAGAAAGGAGTAGAATAAGATAGGATAAGTGGGATAAATAGAATAAGTGGAAGGTGTAAAGATAGTTTGTAACTCGAAAGGGATCAAATAAATATACATACATACTGAACACGATATTGTGCAGAATATTTTGCTTGCAAAATTAGCTTTATCATTAATATTTTGTATGAATCCTACTTACACGGACAGCCGGACGCCTCCACTTTCATCTATAAGTAATTGGCCCGGTAAACTTAGTAGAAACAGATGGCACAGTTGCCCAAAAATATATGTTAAACAAATCAGTATATCATCCCATTTGTCCTTTTGTGTCAGTACCTTAGTAAACAATGAACAGATAACGAATGGTGGGGTTATCGATTGAAGAATGCAAAAATTATATACCAAATGAAACAATTAAGAAGGAACCGGACAGACAACCAAGTGAAGAGTTAATACTACACATGGGAAATGCATACATATTTACAAATGTGGATAATGAAGTGTATGCTTTACAGGAACAAATAGCTTATTAGTATGCACTTGTATACTATGAAAGATGACTTTCCATTAAACGCAATATTTACGTTAACAATTTGCCATTTTTCGGTAAAACAGCACAGGATTTGAAATTGAGTGTATGACTGCTAAATCTGATAACAGTGGATGTTCAATTGCAATTTCCCCATAAGAGGCCATGTTAAATAATTAAATTATTGTCTTCTAAACTATGTAGTGGGGAATTCGGGAATTTTGTATTCTATTTTATTACATTAAAATATATTAGCCCATAAAATTCCAACAATTACTGCAATTTTCTTGTGGCTGTCAGGTTCTTCCATATGTAAACGGCAATGGGGTATACAAAAAGAGTGAAATATGTTAAATAAAAGTAACTTTCCTGACGTTTCTGTCCGTTGTACGGTACATTATAAATGATAAACTAAAACAAATCTATGAATGCAATATAAATGTACAATTTGTTGTCCTGTGTAAATAGGCATCTTACATGTACACACGCTAATCAAGAAAGCCTACCACATTGGAATTCACTTGCACAAGTTCACGCGATGAACTGACAATTGGATCCAACCTCAAACTACGTAAGAATTGGACGCCAATAGCTGTCGCAGGCAGTATTAAGGGGTTACGTATGTTCTCAATTTTGGAATAACCCAAATTTCGTTTATTGTTGAAAATGAATCTTTGTAGTGTCAGGAATTATGGGGAAAAAATGTAATGTGGTGCTCAAGGAATTAATGAAGTTCTGAGTTAAAATAAAAGCGGTTGCCGGCCTAGCCAATCGGCATGCGCGTTGAGTTTTAGCGATCTGCTTGCAATTGGCAAGATTGATGACAGTCGGTAATGGCCGAGGGTCCCCATTATGTTTCCGGAATAGTTGAATGAGGGTGAGCCGATAAGAAAAGTTTTTCATGAAGGAAATGTAAAAAATCTTTCTAAAACTTTTAACGCGTTCATCTCGAAACCACATTTTTCGAATTGTTCGCTGTAATGACTTCATCAATTTTCAATATTTTTGCATGGTTCCTCCTTTTTCTTGGTCAGAATTGCGCCCTCTAACCACTGTCGAGCCTTTTTTTTTAATTCTTGCTCCTTTAAAATTTGGTCCACAATTTTAAGTCAAAATTTTACGAAAATAAACGATTTTTTCTTTAAAACGTCATATTTTCCAACAATTTGGCAAATTAAAAAATTTGTCTCGACAGTCGGTAGCGACACTCCTATTTTATAAAGCCATTGAAAAATATCGATGATTTTTGTATTTTTGCGTGGCCTATGCATTCTTTTTTGGAAGTTCAGGTCACATGACCTACAAGGTGCAAACATTCATTATAAAATTGTCAAAATTGTACATTGATTGAAAAGATATTGTGGAACGAATGCGTCTTTACTTCACATAAATAGGATGATTTCCCTTGTTACAGCACCCTTTTGAATGTCACTTTTATTTTGGTTCTGAGAACATATGTAACCCCTTAACACTAAACCTACCATGCGCGGTCAAATGACCGTTTTTGAAATTTCGTTTAGAATTTCTCGTATACAACGTTACTATATCACCATGTAGCTTATTGCCTTTTCGTATAATATACATACAAGCCATTTTTCAATATTCACAACTTTCTATATTGTTTACTTTCCGAAAAAAATTTATAGCCTGTCTAGTCTACCACGAACGGTCATTTGACCATTTGAAAAATTCATGTCATTGACGACTATATTCTTCGGAAAGCGCACTCCTGATATCGACGAGGATTGTTCGGAAGATGACCAAGAAGTTTCCGATATTGATAATGATGCAGCAGAAAATAATTGTGACTTATTTGACAGCGATACGGACGAAGAGAATATTTTGAATATACGAAGAGGACAAAAAAGAAAGAGATTTATAGTTAGTTCCGAAAGTGAAAATGAGGAAGAGATTGAAACTGCTATGGACGGAACTGTTTGGCAAAAAATAACAGAAGGGTCTAATCGTGGAAGAGCACCGATTTATAATATTTTCAAGAAAAATATCAGGACCAACCGGATACGCTAAACGAAATATTATAAAGGACAGAGTTTGAACCTTAGTTCAATGCATTCATCCGTTGAAATTGAAAAAAGTGACACCCGTATACCAGAGACAATTAGATTTTACAATAGCACAAAATTCGGTGTAGATGTAACCGATCAAATGACCAGAAAATATAGTGCAAAATCTAAATGTCAAAGATGGCCTTTACAGCTCCTTTCAATATCTTAGATTTAGCCGGGATAAATGCTTGAATTTTATATAAAGAAACGACGGGTCATGAAATATCGAGGCAAGAATTTTTATTTCAATTGGTAGAAGAGCTTGGGACCGAATATCTGAAGGAGAGACAGCTAAGCAAAGAATGTTCATCAAAAACAATAATAAACACAGCTACAGATTCTTCTGGACGGAAATCTTGTCAAATAGGATATTGTAAAGTCAATAAGACTAACAAAATTTGTATAAAATGCAAAAAATACGTATGTGGAAAATGTGCAATACAAAATGCTGTAATTTGTTAAAAATGGGCTGAAAATGCATAAAGGTAAATAAAACTTTCTAAATAGAAAAGCGGGGAGCGGGTTTTTATTGTAGCACCAGAAAAATATTTTGTTTACTATCCAATTGGCTAAAATCTCTTTCTATATTAAGATAAATATGTTTTTTTGAAGCGGTCATTTGACCGCTCATGGTAGGATTAGGTATATATGAAATGTCGGTAGGTTTAGTGTTAACTCATGTTCAAACATCAGCAGCGCCACCGCCCAGGAGGAACAAAAATCGCAGATTATAGTGTGCACTTTAGATCAGGCCGGCGGAACTGTGGCATCCAAACTACTTTTGCCCCCCTCGCCGCGCGGTTTCTCACGGTCTCGGCGGAAAAGTGCCCTCGCCATACCTGCTGCTTAGCCATCAGGGAATAAGTACCGTGCCATGGGCAACTCTAGGCTCGTTTTCAATGTTCAACGAAGGGATGCTTCTCCCCCACCAAAACCGTGGCGACGCGTGAAGCGAGGGGGAAATAGTGGGTGGAGTGCGCCAGTTCTGAAGGCTTGCTTTAAATTATGTACAAAAAGTATTACGTCCCGCTTCGTAGGGAGGAGCGCAAGATTTTTGGGTCGCCGCGCATTCTTGCTTCTGCTGCTTCTAGGCTCTTGAGGCATTGTGGAGAGCAACCCGTGATGTCCATAACGGGAAATGATCGGGAAGTGGATTTAAAAGTGTCCGGGCCTTATTACGCCCTCATGCGGCTTTTCAAGTAGCTGACGAGCGGTCGGCCGCTCCTCAGACGTAACGTTGAATAATATTAACAAAATCAAAATATCATAATAATGATAATGGATATTCTTATGGTTCCGGACAAAAGGTGGCGCACCCGCAGAACGAGCTCAAGGAATAATGAGTTTTGGTTGTGTGATGAAGAAGCGCTCCGTGGGTGCGCAGCCGCGAGTCGCGTGAGGTGTGTATGAGCGAGCAAGTTAATTGTAGAATGTGGGTAAATGGAGGAAATCGGCGTAGTACGTGTGAAACCGAAGCAATGCTTAATAACCTCAATGTAAGCACCGAGTAAAGACGTTAGATACCGAGCACTAGAGAAACAATTGGCGAAGAGTATAAGTTGTTTCCCTCCTTGAGGAAAACATATTTAATGTGCACGGGGTTAACCGGAAAGGAACAGAACGGTGACGTGAGACGCCACATTCACGCAAAAAGTTGGAAGGCACATTTTTGTAAATCGGTAAGATGCCCAAAATGGAAACTGGAATTGTAACTGGAAGCAAAGCCGTGAACAAAATGATGTGTTCAGTCACGATCTCGAGCCCTATTAACGTGGACATGTTTGAACCCACACGGCAAACGCTTCGAAGATGGCTGCAACGTGTAGAAGATGTTTTTAAGGTTTTTACAATTCGCGTTGATACGGAGTAAACGACGTATTGACTCCATTTTATTGGTGTGAGACCTTCAAAATGTATTCGACGGGACAGAACCAGAGGACCCGTACCGACTACCATACTGCAGCGCTTGTTAACGACCAGTGGCGTTCTACGCACAAGAACCGTCGGAACTTGCGGAAATATACGCATTCCTAAAATTTATGCAAGGAACCGATGAGAATGCTCATAAATACATTGCGGCTTTGCGAAAGCTGTCGTTACATTGTAAGTTTGGGGCCTTCGACCTCAAACCGAGCTGCGCAAATAGTTTGTGTATGGCTTGAAAAATCAGCAAATCCTAGGAAGGCCTCGGGAAACGGCAAATTTATCGATGGAGTCAGCACTGTAAACGGCTTGTGCCACGGAACTTGCCGAGAAGAGCGTAAGCGCGCTCAAGGCCGAAGAAATTGCCGCAGTGGAACAGGTGGGAATCCCCCCAAGAGGAACCCGAGGGGCAGCGGGCCGTGAACCGAAGCATCCGAGCCCTACTGGACCCCCTCGGAGTTGGAAGACCCGAAGGCAACCTGCAGCACCGCGAGGCGCAAAAAGACACCCACAACAGGCGTTAAGAATAATCAGATTATTTGTTTTAGGGGTTGACGAGATCATTTGGCACCAAATAGTACCCTCCCTTCGAATGCGCATTGCCGAGAATGCGGCTGGCTAGGGCACTTACAGAAGGTCTGCGAAAAGAAAGGGCAAACGCACTTACTACAGGAGATCAGACGAGCGCAGTGATTGTCGAGAAAGTACATTGTCTGACTCTGCTTGGGTGACCGCGTGGTCCCCGTTTGAAATAGACAGCGGAGCGGCCGTTACGTTGGTAAACGAAAGACGACTGTTTCCTGAATGTTCATTACAGCGCACGGAGATAAAACTACGAACGTATTGCAAGAGCGATTTCCCACCGTTAGGGTGTGTAAAAGTTTAAATACAGGATCGGGAGCGTAGGGGCGAAATTAATATATATGTACTAGGACATGATCAGAAACCCCTATTGGTTCGCGAGTGGATAAACAATTTAGAGATATTACGAAAGAACGGAGAAAGTTAACAGGGGTAAACATAATGTCCGTAAACATTGGTAAGGAGAATAGTTTGGAAAAAAGAATTGAAAACTACATAAACATTGCAAGTGTTACGTCCTCGCCTAACTTTTCTTTTCTTTTCATTAGTATATTTTCCTATAATTAGTATATTTTCTTTATTTTCCCTACTCCGGCTTCCGGATGCGCCAATGCTTTTATACTGGCTCATGCCTAACACATCCGCCGTGCTGTTAGAGTATAAATGTAAAAATCATGTTTATTTCATTTCACCCCAAGCTTCGTATGCGCCAATATACTTGTTTATTATGGCTTACGCCTATCATTTATCCGGTACTGCTGGGCAGTAACGTGTAGTGGAAAATCCCTCACCTTGGAATTATTGTCGTCCCATACAACCTCTGTCGCCGAAACGCGAGCTAGCGGCGAGTATGAATGTGAGTGTAAACAGAATATGAATGTGTGTATATAGCGTTACTGCGCAGATGTTCCGCATACCTAATTTTTTTATCCTTCAGTCTCATGTTTCATTTGTTATTTCCGCGTCAGCTAGGCATCGCCTCGACATGAGACTAATTTTCTTTATGAGTTCTCCGTCCGGAGCGTGTACCTGAGAAATTTCAAATCTCCAATTAAATCAATCAGATCGCATTCCGAATAAAATGTAATTATTACAAAATGTCTACCGAGCGAAGAACTGGAGCCTCCCTGAACTCCGAGGGAGCGCCCCCTGCATATTTGTATATAGAGTCGACCGTTATTTATCCGATTCCGCGAAGAGGTGTATGAAGAACTATCCCGTGCGAGTGCTGGAACCACCTTGCGACGAGAATCTCGTCGCAGTTGGCTGTAAAGTTGCGAGGTGTATAATCCTCTGCCCGAGGGTTATAAAGATTATTCTTATAATTTCCTTATTCTGAGCTAAATTGTGAAGTTTCTTCCAGTGCGCCGCAAAAGAGATTCAAACCTGCGTTAAACCTTTTCTCAAATCAAGTCAATTCACTTTATTCATTACTCTTATTAAAAGTTTCAACTGTGTAAACCTGTAAAGTGTATTAGCTTCTGATTTCCGTTTACACGTGGTCGGCGCTTCACGCTAGGACCCTGCAATTTACCCTATTTCTGGTATAGCTCTATAATTTCTGCTACAGTATTTCAATTCATTCATTTTTTACGAGCCACCCGCCGACGCTGTGAGGTTTTTTGTATAACTAGCACGGAGGAGGTGATATATGTGAGGAGTGAGTACTCGAAAGCAGACCATAACCGATCTTTCACCGCGGCACCCAGTGCTCTCGATACCCTTGGTGATAACTTCCTTCCGCCTCACCGATCTCTACTGTGAGAGACCGTGTCACCAGTTAGAAGGGGGTAGAGGTGGAAAGGATTATCTCCTCGAGCCTCGGCAGTGTGATCTGCTGCACCTCTCAGTAGATAAGGTTGGTAGGTCATCAACCCTGGCCTCAACTGATCTTTCACAGCGGCACTCTGAGTTAATAAACCCGAAAGGATAGTCGACAGGGGCCTCAGCTGATTTTTCACAGCAGCACCCTTTGCAAACTTGGAGATATGAGGAATACGTGAATAAAGGCTCATTGGTTCTCTTGAGCGGCCAAGAGAACCATGTTCGTCAAATTTGAACGCTGGGTGATTGAATAAGGAGATGATCTAGCAATGATGCAAATAAATAAATGTACTATATTGAATAAAATATTTACAATAAAAACGATTAAATATAAAAAACACAACGATAATAAATATATGTAAATGAAAAACGTTGAAAACACACAACAAAGTAATTTACGCAAAATACGAATAATGACTAGCAATTGTTACGTACTCCGTTTTTCGGCACCCAGTGTACACCGGATATAGGGGAACAGACGAAGGGATCGGTCCGATAAAAGACTTGGCGTGTCAGCGGAGCGGCTCGCTAAGGTGTCGCACGCCCCTTAATATACTGGGTGTCTTGGATTGGACACTATTCTATACGTATTCTCGCGTCCGAATGATTACGGCTCTATGTGTGTTCTCACGTCCGAATGATTACGGCTCTATGTGTGTTCTCACGTCCGAATGATTAAGGCTCTATGTGTTTTCGCGTGTCCGAGTGGCTACGGCTCTGTGTGTGAACGCATCCGAAATGTTACGGCTCCGTGTAGTCGCGTATTGTGGGCGGGTAAAATGTGCGCTTACCTTTTGTGAGGGCCCTTGTTTGGACTCTACCCGCTCGATTTCCTTAGTTTAACACATCTACATCTGAGACTTCGCAAATCTCGGTTATCTCTGCCGTGCATGGCACGATTTCCGGTTCTAGGGGCTCGGTTTAGAGCGTGAAATTGTCTTGCCCCGGAGGTAGTTTAACCGGACAAGGTAGTTCTGGGGAAGTCCAGACGGTCGGTGTGTGTTGTCCAGGGAGTTGGTCGTTAGGCGGATAGGGGTTCGTGGACTTGCCCGCTGCTTGTTGAGACGCGTGGAACCTGCGCAAGCGTGCGGCTTCGCGGCGAGCTCGATTTTTAACACCCGCCCGGGGGGCCGATCTATAGTATTTACGTCGCTCCCGACGTTGAGGTCCTAGGTAATGGGGTATTCTCTGATTATGAATTTGAATGGAAGACGGTTATGATCCGCGGGGGTAGTTACTGATCTTGAAGGCGAACCGTCGTGCGCCGGAGGCAGGTGGATGGCTGTGGTCACAGCGAAAGAACGCTGGTGGTCGCCGGAACAGAAGTTCTATGATCACAGCGAGTGAATCGCTCTACAGGTCACCGGAACTCGGGGATTCTACGATGACAGCGAGGTACCGCTCGCTAGGTGACCCAGGCACAAGATCTACGGCGACAGAAAAGAATGCTCGGGTGACGCGCCCGGTCGTTTCAGTAGCCCAGGTCACTGCGGTGGAGGGCGGGGGGGGGGGGGGGGTTTAGGGTGCGTGCAGCACCCCACTGGATTAGGCTCAGAGAACGCCCGGGTAGCCAGGTGTTTGTACGCGGGTGTCGCCACGCCATGAGGTACGTGTCGCGAAAGATGGGTGGAGCCCGAATTTATTATCTGCGTCGTCTCAGTTATCGGCAGGGTGTAGGTTACCTTGCTTGTGGCCCGTGACATGCCTTATCGCTAATAGGGTTCCGTGAGAACCGCAGTATATCCTAAAGTTAGTTTATAGTAAATCGTAGGAGCTGTTAAACCAGCAGCAAGCCGCTGCGACAACAATCAACTAGTTAATTAGAGAAGGAAAAAATTTACAGGCGGGTGGCGGATGCAGGATGTAACACAATATATAAGATATAGGTATGTAACAGTTCAATTTTACGCGTTACATGCGCCTATTGAATTCCGCGCCTTGGCATACGCGCCACGCATGGCGTCTGAGACAGGGGTGCGTGCGTGTGCCGAGAGCGCGTCAGATGTAAACAAACACACCCAAAGGCAAATCATAGTTACCGACAGTGGACACTAGATGCCTTCTTTTCTCGAAGTAGCTTTTGTGTGAACCTATGTATATATGCGGTGCGGCGGCACGACAAAGCGTTCATATCCTGAGCCAATTTAGTGGAGCACGCTTCGGCTGTCGCCCACAGTAAGGAGCACGCAATCTTGCTGTCGCCCTTACCACCCCGCAGGGGGGTCCCGCCCTTGGTGGTGGGGACCTTTGGGGCTTGGCGTACCCACGGACCTGACATACGCTTGTACTGGACCCTTAATCGGCTGCTGGGCTGTGGGTCCACTCGACCGGAGGATAATCGGTAGACGGGGTGGAGGGCCCACCGGTAGTAGTGGTAGGGTAGCGTGTGGGAACGTCCCACCCGCGTTGCCCTTAGCTGCCACCGGTCCCCCACATTTGGGACGGCACCCTGTGTACTAACTCGAATTACTATCTAAGGCACCGGGGTTGCAATCGTCGTGGCAGTGGTGAAGCAATAGCTTGCTAGGTGCGGTGTGGGAGCTGCACTTAATCAGCTCGCCTTACCATGTTTGGCAGAACTATGGGAGAGGTTTAGAAAGGCCTCGCCTCCACCAGTAAGATGAGGGGCCAGCAACCCGTATAGACTGGTAGCAGTTTATTGCGCGCTGATCGGGCGTGATCTCGATCATTTGAATGGGTGTGTGCGGAGTATGACCAATAGTGTCGAGGTATCCGTCGGCCTGCGGGCCCACCCGCGCGAGTACAACAGATGTCGCCCTTACCATCATAACGCAGTACGCCATACCGCCGGACACCACAATCGGACAAAGTGAATAAGACGAGTTAGTGAACAATTGCAACGCAAAGAAGGAATCTACGACCGTGCGCTCTCCTTCTATAGAGTCTCGCACACGTCGCGGAAGTCTGCACAGTCACTGCCATAGCAAACTGCCTTGCCACTAGAAGCGCGTGATAAGCCGAATGTAAAATAGAAGCACCGCCAAATACGTACATTCCCGCGTTCGTTCCCACTCGCGCACAGATCCGAAATACTGAGTGTACCCGCCTTATTATAAGAGCGTCGCGTTAACTGCCAGGATAGTTCCACAAATCATAAAAGACGAAGATAAAAAAGGAGAATAAAAACAAAGGTAGTTTAGGTATCAGAGAAACACTCTGACAAACCCTGTAAGCAGGCGGACGTATCCTGCGGCTGGCAATTGCCCCCCCAAAGGATGCTCCTAGCCTCCCTTGCAGGCAATTTTGCATAAATAAAGTAATACAGGATATCTGCTGTGCGATAGACCCATCGCCCGGCCAGCCTACGGGCCTCCCGCCGTAAGTCGATTTCATAACGGCAGAGTTCCTGTAAACGCATGTCACACATTTTGCTATAGAGTCATTAGATTAGTATAAACGCCTGAGTCCGAGCACCAAAGTAAAATAAGACTAAGGATAGCTTCCGGCAGACCAGTCTGATGCCCGGCCCATGCACTTCGGTGTCCCCCGCCTGACGACGGTTGTCTTCGCCGGCGCGTTCCTGGGTCTAGAAACCCAATGATCTGTAACTTGAGTTCGTATTGATAACAGGCGTATATTAGTTTTTATCCTGGCAGAATATTTATATAGTTACCGCCACCGTAACCGCGACAACTTTTCTGTACATATTTTCTACGTACAATACATTGATTACGTGCATATTAAAACCGTCTACGTCTCTTCTCGCCCAGCGGTCGAATCCGCCGACACCATCGGTGTCCATCCAGAGGAGTAGTTTTGTGTGGCCGCTGCTTCTCTGATCGTTGCGAGATACGGTGCGACCTACAGGGAAACGATCTCAACACGAGACAACTCCGTCAATCCGACAAAATCTCGCAGCTGATTTTTGCATAAATCGTACGCCGTCCACCCCGGGACGCGTAACGATAAATTTTCCTCGGCACTCACCGGCCGGAGAAAATATCGGTTACAGGTATAAATAGGAATTTTGAAATATGAAAGGAATAAATATTGAGATTATCAAGAAATTCAAGAAATAACCTGGGAATAACGAAGAGAATAAAGAGACGCTCGGGACACGCACAGGTTGGCCCTTGCAACGAGTACAGCGACGAAAAGTATTGTGATATAATGATCACGACTAGATTTTGCTCAGGACACGCACAGGTTGGCCATTGCACAATTCTGAAGACTACTGACTGACTAGGGCTCTCCGCGCCGCCCTTCATATAATACAAAAATCGTAGGCCAGGGGGTCGGTGTTGAGCGGAAGTAACGCAGCGTAGTGGGGTCCGATTTCGACGGGTAAACAACGGGTGTGCGTAACCGTAAAAAGTGATGCGTTGCTTTCCGTTTGTACTTCACGTGATCACGTACGCAAACGACACTGTATTGCACGTGATCGGGGGATACTACGTCACTACGGAGGATCGATGTGAAACGTCACTGTATGCGAAGGCTGGCATGACGTCGCGGCCTGTAGCGTTCGTTGTCAGCGCTGTTCCGGCGCTCGGCGGCGCGGTGCATCAGAAACTATATTAATTTATCCGCGTTACCTATATCCGTCCGACGATTTCACATTCGTTTTATAGCTTATTTTCTCGTATTCAGAACTTCGGGAGTGCGTAAACGATACTCTTATTTATGATACTAATGTCTGATTTCTTTGCCTAAGGCTTAAGTATTGCTATACGCACATTACCACCGAATTTGCATTAGCGAAGAAAAACGAGAGAGAAAGAACGATTGTCTTGTTGTGTAATAGTCAAATATTGTGGGTGTATTCCTACCGAAGCACGATCGAGTCCTATGGAACAGCGCGGCTTGGCCGAAGTGTGTTCCCAATGCACGTGGCAAACCGAATCCGAGCGTTGTTATTTATTGTATGACCGTGTAACGTACCGCGCCGCCGAGCGCCGCCGAGCGCCGCCGACCAGCGCTGCGGCCCGTGACGTCGTGCCTGCCTGCCTACTGTGACGTCAGCACGCACCGCCATAACTAGTGACGCGCCCGATTTCGCGACGCGCTCGATCTAGTGACATAGGGACTCTAACAAAGCGCAGTGGCCACTCGCGATCACGTGCACCGCGCGTGCATAGCAACGGTTGGGAACGTGTTCTTCCCCGAATTCGCGCCCCACCGCGATGGTCTGCTTCCTTACATCCCAGGACCCCTTGCCTAAGATCTTACCGTATAAAAGAGGCGTCCGCCAAGCCTCGCGAGTTCAGATTGCTACAGAAAAAGACCGTGCAAGGGTCTGCGTACGAAATTCCCGAGCGTATTATACTTAGTGAAAGAGTGATTCCAGGATCATTAAAGTGTCTTTTTCGCAATTTGTTCTCATTGGCAAGGAATAACCTGTGCGTGTTCAGCGCGTTCTAGTTTTAAAATCAGAGTCCGGTTCCCGAAAGAGTATCTTTTCGCTGACCGTGTTTTAGCAAGGAATAACTTGTGCGTATTCCGAGCAGTGTTAATCTTAGTCGTTCTGCCACACTTTGCTGTGTAGTTTTAGTTCTCATATAACACTTCCTTCAAATCCAAAGACTTTACGTTTCTAGTCATAATTCGTATTTTGTATATTTATTCGCGTCGTATTTTATTAGCGTTATTACCATTAGCAGTTGAATTTTCGTTGTGTTTATTATATTTTACTGCTTTGATTGTATTTATTTTTCTCAATATAGTTCATTTAATTGTTTTCCATATTCCTGTGACATCTCGTTATTTGTTTGCCTAGACACTCGAATTCCACGAACACGGTTTCCCTTAACCGCTCAAGGGAACCAACGAGCAATTAAAAAAGAAATCACAATATCCTTAAAACCTCAAATCTGCAGGGGTGCCGCTGTGAAAAACCAGTTAAGGCCTTGCAGGTATTCACGTCGAGACAGAGAGCTCAGGGTGCCGCTGTGAAAAATCAGTTAAGGCCTGGGTAATCGCCCTCACCCCCATACTTTCTGAGAGGTGCAGCCGTGAAATACCGGCCGAGGCTCGAAGAAGGTAGTCCAAACCCCCTCATTCCCCCTTTATTAAAAGGTATCACTAAGAGTATCAAGAGTGCAAGCGGTGCAAGATCCGTTAAGGCCTGCGTCTCGCGTGCTCACTCCTTACATAAGATTTCTTTCCTATCGGCACTGACAACAATTCCTCGCCACGTCAGGCCGAGGCTCGTAACAACCGTACGCGAGATATCTCCTTATTAATTCCGTAACCGCCGCCGTATGTCGCGGGTAAATTACGAATTTCTTCTTCATATATATATTTATCAAACATTCGAGTCTTTTCTTAACGTTCAATATTGTAACTGCAGTATCATCTAATAGTTTTCAATATACCTTTTTTTCCCATTATATTCTATTTTCTTTCATTCTTCAATACCGTTCCGCATCTATCCGAGTTGTTCCGAAAAGGCCATCTCTACGTGTGTGCTAATTAACATAGATCCGATTATCTTCCTTTTCCGGTATACCCGCATCGGAAAAAGCCTTCCTACCGGTGAATGCGGCGGCGTATCCCCACGTGCATCTTTTATTGCAATCGCCTTTCTTTCTTCCGCGGTCCTAAGCAGTAGAGGACTTTGTAGCACCCGCTACGACTTTTACTTCCAGCGTACACGGGGCTTACAACGACTTTGTCGCTGTGCGAGGCTCCTTCTTCCTACCGCGCCTTTTTGTCTATGTATTTCGCTCGTTTGAGCTGCCTTTTAATTTTATCACATGATATTCATGCGTCGTTCTACTTGTGTGTGTGTGTGTCTCTCGCGCCTAGACGTAGTTTGGAATATTTTACCCAGTCTAGCCGTAAGTGCGTGTAAATAGTCGGAATATAGAAAAATAGTAAGATCCGTTTTACCATCGAGTTGACCCAATTTAATAAATAACATTCGGACACCGAGTGCCAATCAAAGTCTGTTCTTTCCCCCGGCATACTCCCCAGTATATTCCAGTGTCTCTCATTCATGCCTTAGTCGGACACAGTGGCATTCTCTATTATCGTTATTACTTTTATGTATTTTGAATATTATTCAGCGTTACGTCTGAATAGCGGTCGACCGTTCGTCAAATTCAATTGAAACACAGCTCTCGGGCGTAACACTGTTAAAAAAGAATGCCGCATTTGCATGGTCTTGGGAGTGTGTAAAAGCATTTGTACATTTGCTCGCATGGCACGGAAAAAGGTATCCAATCCGCTTCCAACTCTCTCAGCGAGACATAGAAAAAATATGCGCAAGTTGATAAAGAAGCATTCGATTAGATCACGTGTTCAGGTGAAATGGTAACTCAGAAGAGGGACCGGATGTTAAGAAATAGCACGGACAGAGGTAAAGGAAACAGCGAAAACAGAGCCAGGAATAGGGAAGGAGAGGGAAAGTGCGAGGGAAGGTGAAAAGCTTGTTCGTAGATCTAAGGGGAGCTTTCGATTCTGTGGTGAGAAGGATGCTGTGGCGAGTGATCAAAGGGCAAGCGGTATTGAAAAGGGTATGGATGACGATTAAACAGACCTACGGAGAGAGCAGGAACAGGGTTGAAGTGGGGGAAGAGTGTGGTACGCTGTCTTGGACTGAGAGAGGGCTAAGACAGGAGTGCCCACTAAGCACGTACCTCTTCACTATTTTTACGGCAGATTTAGAGGAAACACTACAGAACAGATAGGACGGCGGAATACTGATTGAAAGGAGGAAGAACTGAACATTGGCGTACGCTGACGATGTGGTTTTCATGCCAAGGGAGGAAGGGGAGATGGGCAAGGTTATGAGAAGGATGGAGAGGTACCTGGAAAAAAGAGCTTCACCTGAACGTAGAGAAGATAGGGCAGAAAAAGAGAGATGAGGTAGGACGAAAAATTGGGGGGGGGGGGGGGGGAGCAGGGAAGCAATCTAGCAAGAATATACTGGGTGGAAATAAAGAAGGGAGAAGAGAGGTAAAGGTCAATGTGGGAAGAGGGGATAAGAATGATTTACAAAGAGAGTGTGTACACAGCAGAGGAAGTAGAATCGCGGAGATGCGGTGGGACAGAGATGGGGGAAATTCTGGAGAAGGGAGACGAGGATCTGCAGAACAAAAGAGGGAGGAAAAGGTAAGAAGGTCAAGGTTTAACGGAATATACAAGGAGTAGCAGGAATTTCAAGATTCCTGAGGGAAGGAGTAAAAAGGGAAAAGAGGAGGAGGGCAGCGAGGTTCAGGTTGATAAACGAGATGAGAGGACCAAGGTACTGGGAGGAACAAGGGGGTAGAAAATCTAGGGTTTGCGGGTGGGAAGAAGAAAATGGGGTCACGTGCTGGAGAGACGCGCGGAAGGGGGAGGCGGAATGGGGGGAGTAGAGAGAATAAAGGAGATACTAGTTGAGGGGGTGATGAGAGAGGAGGGGGACTGCAAAGGAGAAGGTAAGTGTGCACGGAGAGAGGCAGCGTGGACAGCAATAGAAAAAAGCAGCGGGCGTGAGAACGGAATGAGAGAAAGCCAATGAGAGAATGGTTAGTGGGTGAGAGAGCGAGAGAGTAATTAGGAAACACGAGCGAGCATGTGACCAGGCAGGCGTGCGGGCGAGCGATCGAGTGGGAACGACGGACGACAGGTTACGAGCAAAAAGGGGGGAGGCAGGAAAGGGGTGAGCGAGCGAGCGAGAGTGGACGAGAAGTAAGAAGAAGAGACAACGCGCGTAGTCTGCCGTTCGTGTAACCCGAAAGGGAGGTGGGATAAACAACTTTGAAAGAAATAACGCTGACGCCAAAACCACACTACAAAATATGAAATAATTTTCAATTTTGGAGGTCAGGGCCAATATGGGGACAAAAGCACGGATAAATTGGTGAAAGAAATGTTTGTAATTTGTTTCGTTCATCGAATGACTACAATACAAAGTTCAGAGTATGCTTATAGGCTAAATGAATTCCAGCCCCCCCCCCCCCCGTCCTTCCCCACGCCGCCGCCAGCCCCCCTTGCACCTTTGCTCCGTCAACCCCTCTCGCCCCTTTATAAACTAAATTAAGTGCTCTTTAGTATCTAACTTGTTGCCGACATCAGATATTGAAACCATTTCTTACTTTTTACTGCAGTTTTTGAGTCGGTGTAACTTTTTTGTGAAAGGTTTTTATTTTTTAATTTTCAATTACACTTAACACTAAACCGACCAACCTGGCTAGTACCTGGCTAGGAATTTGCTAATAAAGAAGTGCATTAACAGATGGGTTCTCTTAACCGGTACTACAGCTGTAGTGTTTGAACGAGCATACCCACATTTTAATCCATTCCTTTATTAACAAATTACTTGCCCGAGATTGATCGGGTTACTATTAAACTAAACATGAATAAATAAAAGCTTTTAAAAAAAGTAACATCAACTTCAAAAATGCACTAAAAAGTACGATATAATTTTCAATTTTTGACGTCGTTGTCGAAATAGAAACAATAGAAAAATTAAATCGATTTCTAAAGAGGTGAGAGGGGATGGCGGTGCGGGGGTGCCAGTAGCGGGAGAGGTTGAATGAGAGGGTAAGCACGCTCTGAACTGTGTATTGTAGTCATTCAAAAACCGAAAAAATTATAAACATTTCTTTCGCCATTTGATGGGTTCTTTTGTTTCGATTTCATCGCCAACCTCAAAAAATGGATATTATTTCACGGTTTTAGTACAGTTTTGAAGCCCGTGTTACTTTTTTTAAAAGGTTTTTTATCCTAAATGTTTGAAATTTTACTATTAAGTACCGTAATAGAAGTGAGCGCGGCAATGTAGGTGCGCTCTCCTGTCTGTTGATTGCCGAAACGCGTGCTGAAGGGTACGATATTATCGACGTATTTTAAGTAGAGAATTTCGATAATCTTCCCGTCACAGCAAACGATATTAAGAAAACAAACCGCAATGATAAATTTATGTTAAAACTACTGCGAGACTTGGAACAAGGAAAAGTTTAGTTCCGTTTGGATGTAAAGATGAGGAGTTTTCCTTGCAAGATGGAATTGTATTTAAAAAGGATAAGGTTGTAATTCCTAAGGCGTTAAGGCCAAGAGTTTTGCGACAACTACACATGGGATAATTCAGAATTCGAAAAACGAAAAATTTAAGTAAATGTTTTTGTTGGTGGCCTCACATTGACAAAGAAATAGAAGAAACAGCATGTCAGAGAAATCTATATTGCCGACTAACTTTACCTCACTTCACGCTCATCACTCATGCGAGATCTCGAATCGATAACTTGTCCACCTATCAGCGATCAATGCAGAACTAATCGATTACTGTCGAGAACTCACGTGACGAGCCGGTGCGCTTCCGGCGCCCGCCATTTATTCTCACTCACCTCGCAACCATTGTATCGTGCGGACGTCAACACTTCTTGTGCTATAGCAACACTTCTCTTCTCGGACGGTTTCACATCAACTCTTTTCTCTCATTATTTTCTCGTACGGTGCAACTCACCACGGGTTCACTCAGTGTGTAAATAGCTGTTATTCAGTGTCGTAAATAAATAGTTTATTGTGTTTTCATAACTTCACCGCCTGCGCTTACTTGCCACTCACCCGTCCACTATCCACTCGCTTCAGATCTACGCGAGCACTTCAATTACAAACACAGCAAAAGACTGTAACATATGTAGTGTTTGGGAAATACTAGCGCGGCGACGCGTGAAAGGATGTCACGCATGCCAAGACGAATCCGCAAAACCTGGCGGGTTCTTAAAGGGCGAATCTACGTGGCAGCACGGCACTGGCAGCTCCGTTTCACCGGTACGAGCGCCCGATCGGTGGCACTAGGAGCGGAACGAGGCCCTCTCCGCCTTCCTTCTGCTCTCTCTCTCGTCTCGACATCAATAGCGTGCGGTTCGATAGCTCTTTAGTGTGCTCCAGTTGACTGTGTGCTCGAAAGTGCTCAAAGGTACGATCCTGCGTTTCATCATAACGCTCACTGTGTTCTCATTGAACTGTACATTTATATGCGCTCAAAACATTATATTTTCTCAGCTTAGCTTTACGATATATCTTGTGCACCATCACGCCGGCTCAGCCACTGCACGTGGCGGTTTCTAACCACGTGTAACCAGGTAACGCTCATATTGTACAACGCGTCAATTAATATAATTGTGTCGTGCTCACTATCTCAACAGCTCAACCACTCTCGAACTGCAACATATTTACTTACAATAAATATGCAATATTTACACGCGACGTGCGACCACGTACTTTTCTAACCTCACTACCGGATGATCTACTCATTTTCCACATTACCCTTCCCAGTGCTCCTTTCCTCGTACAATAACTTATTTCTCTTTACGAACCGATCTCAATCCCCAACATGCAGTATTTTGAGTAACAATTCTTAACATGCGAGTAAGCACCACTGGGACACCGCAACAGAGCCCTCCCAGAGAGTGCACGCAGATTTTGCAGTTCCCTTCATGGTATATAATTTTCTAACAGTAGTAGACGCGTTTATGTCCTCGGCACAAGTATATATTATGAAAAACATCACCGCCACCGAAACAATTTTAAAATGTCGGCAAATCTTTGCAATCTTTGGACTGTCCTACGTGATAGTAGTAGATAATGGTCGATCATTTACCTCGTCGAAATTACACAATTTTTCATTCAGCAATGGGTTTTTTCACAAGCGGAAACCGCCTTATAATTCAAGTTTACGAGTGCAAACATAAATGTCAACTGTTTGAAAATGCCGCGCTTCGGCGAATCATCGTCGCGGCATACTCAAGGCGGTTTTAGAGCCCATCTACAATGGGTCGGCCATGCGCACACGCCTTGAAAACGCGCTTCACGGGGGTGTCTTCCTTGCTAGTCTTGGCCATATTGTCTCTGTTCATCGCCCGAACACTTGCGAAATTGCGCTTATCACGGTTTTGATAAGGTTTATATAATTCACACTGCAATCACATCGACACAAATTCAGCTCTTATCGCGGTAATTACGCATACACACGCATTATGGTATAGCTCACAAATCACGGTACACCAACACTCGAAGGCAGGCCATGGTCGTGGCGGGAAGTAACCCGTGTAACCGCAACAGATACGATGCACATGTTATTTTGATGGCAACAATTAATATAATTGATTTCCCACTCAAATGTTTGCACACGTTAATAGAACACCTTCGACCGTTATATTTCTTGTAATAAGGGCTGTATTATTAAGGAACCAATGTTGACCACATGATCTTCAACCTCATCACCACCAAATGATTTTTGCACCCCAATCCCTTTCCCCTCCTATCATCTCCTACCCATTCTCCTCCTGGGGATACTTGCATTTCTCGAACATCAGCCTACAATAATTTGTACTGCATTACCGTTTAACACCGCACTCAAATACAGGAAAATCACCTGCAGAACCAATGTCAAATAGGAAGTTGCGATCAAGATTATACCTATTATTGCCAAGGAAGATAGGCAGCGCTGAGAGCAATAGTTCATGATTAGAAAAAGTTAGACAATTTTAAGAACGAGAAAGGGTGACATTACGAGCATACCTTAACAAAAATATTAAACGGCGTTTTGGAAAAGTAGTTCGGAAGTTAGGTAAGCTACATTATAAGGTGAAATTATACAGCAGAGTAACATGGAAAAGATGTATCAACCACAGGAGAGTGGTGAGAAACGCGGTCGCCGCCCTGCACAAAATAATTTGGAGATCGATTTAGACCTAAACAAGTTACAGGAGATGGTAGAAAACACACACATAAGAGAGGGAGACAATATACTTCCGCTGGACAGCAGGACGAAGCGATAATTGAATCGGTGAATTCCGAGGAAAGAAGAGTGACCGATCTCAATTTTTCACATTGCGCGCCACAGAGCATTTCGGAGGCTCGACGAAGAACAGAGCGAGTTAGTAACCCGCCAGAGCATTATGGTGAACCCATACCGTCTTGATCAGGGACGCATAATACCTTCAAAAAATTGCGAAGCTGGAGAGATTGATGGAGTGGACGGATGATGAAGAGGAAGATAGAGTGGCGATCATAATGGGGGATTTTAACGCAAGAACGGAAGAAGGAGGCGGTGGATAGACGAAGGCGTAGAGGAGGAGGGAGGCCAAAAAATGGAAAGGTGAACAGAGAGGGAAGGTTGCTGATGGAGTTCGTGGAAGAGAGGGGATGGGCCATAATGAACGGGGGAACGAAAGGAGTTGAGGAAGGGGAGTTCACGTTGACAGGGGGGAAAGTAAGAACGGTGATGGAGTACATGTTGTGGGAGGAAAAGGGAAGGGAATGGGTGAGGAATTTGGTGGTAGGGGAGAGGGTGGACCCCGACCATCAGCCGATGGTGGCTGAGATGGATGGCTAGGAGGAGTAGAGGACAAGGTGGTGTTGGGAGGAATGGAGGGCGGAAGAGAGGACGACGAGGAAGAAGACATAGCACTGGAAGAGATAGTGAAAGTAGTGAAGAGGTTGTAGGAGGGAAAGGCGGTGGGGAAAGATGGAGTGCCGAACGAGTATGGAAGAACGAAGGTAAGGAGGCGGTGAGAAGGGGTTGGGAGATATACAAGATGGGGTGGAAAGAGGGAACGATTGTGCCGATAATAAAGAAAGGGGAACGGAGAAGAATAGACGAATACAAGGACATGCCGTCCCTGTACAAAATATACGCGGCAGTATTGGCTGCGAGGCGAGGGAGGAGGTGGAAGAGAAGGAGATCCATTCAGAGACGCAGGGAGGTTTCCGTATGTGACTTACCGTGCCGTCGTGCGCCCTGTTATGGCGTGATGCTGGGTCCTGCTGACAGAGATCCTGCGTTCCCGGTAGCGAGCCGGATAGCGCTTCTTGGGATGCTTACGTTGCTATCCCACGCGTGGGACCGCGTCAACGGCGACGCTTGGCGACACCCGGGTGGTCACTTTCTGATCGCGCCTCTTGGCAGTAACTTCGATCTAATTCTTGTCGGGAATCTTTTGTACGCCTATCTACAATAAACCGAATTTGTGCTTGAAGAAGAAGTAAGTGTTGTGTTCGAGAACCCTCACCATCCTTCCACGGCATAACAGCCCGAACAGCGTCGCCGACCCCCGCTACAGGCCGTGGTGTCACACCAGTGTTCACGCGCAGTGCCGGGATGTTACACCACCATTCACGTGAAGTGCCAGGGGACGCTCGCCGCGTCACTTATGATAGTTGCCCAGAGTTGTTTACACGAAGAATGCGTGCCCCACCACACGGTATTTTAGTGTATAAAGGGCTGCGCGGAAAGCCCTAACTAGTCAGTAGGCTTCGAAAAAGCGTAGCAAAGGCCAACCCGTGCCTGTGGTTAGCATTCTAGTCGTGATCTTTATATTACATTCCTTTTTGTCACAATTGCCAGTGCAAGGGCGAACCTGTGCGTGTCCCGAGCGTCTCGTTATCTATTTATTCATTTTTTCCTATTTATTCCACTTATATTTTGCTAGTCATTTTCGTTTTTCGTATATTATATTGTTGTTTTTACCGTTTTTATTTATATATTTATTTTTGCGTTTTGCTTCCTTAAATTTAGATATTTTTTCTGCATTGATTTTCCCGGCGTTTTGCTTCCTTAAATTTAGATATTTTCTCTGCATTGATTTTCCCCAATATAATTTATTTATTTATTTGCATCATACCTAAACATCTCGTAATTCCATCACCCGGAGCTCAAATTTCCACGAACAGGGTTCTCTTAGCCGCTCAGTAGAACCAAAGAGCCGAAATACATTTATTCCCCATACCCCAAGTTGCTAAGGGGTGCCGGTGTGAAAAATCAATTGAGGCATGCATTCAAGTGTTCACTCTTCTCATTTATCACTACCACCGCGCTGATCTCAAATACCTCACCACGACAGCATATGGCTCGTAACACGTAAGGAGATGGGGACGATTGATCAGATATACTCTCTCAATTATTTGATCAAAGGGCAACTGGGCAAACAAGAAGGAAAAATGGTAGCGCTATCCGTGAACTTAAGGGCGGTATTTGACTCCGTATACAAAAGAAAAGTCGTTGAGGCGATGAGGGAAGGGCTAGTGGGGAGGGTAGAAGAGGTAATGAGGGAGACAAGGAGCAGATTAAGGATAAGGAAAGAGTGCGGGGAGGTGTGTTGGATGGCAACAGAGCTGAGGCAGGGATGCCCACTGAGGGATACGCACGGGGTTTCGCAGTGCGTGGTGTTGGGTCCACTTTTGTGGAACCTGATATACGACTGGGTTCTGCGGGTCCCTCGGCCTCCAGCAGTAAATGGGGGGGGGGGGGGGGACTCCTGCGAGAGGGCCATCGTACTGGCCGGCCAGGCGTTGGCCTCAGTTCTCGAGTGCATCCGGGATCTCGGCCTCCGTGTCGCTCCGACTAAAACGGAAGCTATGTGGTTTTACCGTAAGCTCCATGGCCAGGGCGTTTGGGCGGCCGCGGATCCCGGACTCGGCGACTACGGAACGTTAACCACCGTGGAAGAGGGGTTCCGCTACTTGGTATTCCTTCTTGATCCTACGTCGAAATTTGATAATCATATTAAAAAGTTGATCCCACGCGTGGAAGGCGCGGCAGCGGTACCTGCGCGGCCGCGCCCTAGGGGACTCCGGGGCCCGCGTCCGCCGCTGTATTTGGGAGTCATGCACTCATTCTTGATGTACGGCCCGCCAATATGGGCGGATCGTTTATCGGCCCCTAGCTGGAGGGCGCTGGCTTCGCTCCAACAGCTGATGGCTCTGAGGGTGGTAAGGGTATACTCAACCGTTCCTCTGGAGATTGCAAGGACTCTCGCGGGCGTCGTGCCCATAGATTTAATGGCGTGCGCACTCGCGGCGGCTTATCGGCGACGAGTCGACTTGCGAGAGCGATGCGCGGATCAAGTAGTTGCGGCAAACACCATCAGCCCCGACTGTAGAAGTAAGAGGAAGTGGTCGGTCGCCAAATTGCGCGATCGGGTCAACAATCTCCCGAACGGGAAGAGCCGGTTGCTCATTCAGGCGCTGCTCCCCATTTTCGAAAAATGCGTTAGCGGATCGCGCGGCGCGATCGGATTCAGGATGACGCAAGTACTCACCGGACACGGATGTTTCGGTGTGTATCTGTGTCGCCTGGGAGGGAACCGCGCCGACAGTGCCACCACTGCGGGGAGGGAAGGGACGCGGTGGCGCACACCGTCGAGGAGTGCCCATCGTGGGCACGGGAATGCCGTGTCCTTCGTACCGTCTGCGGCCACGTCCTCTTTCTTCGGAGAATTCTCCCTCGGATGCTTCAGACCGACGATGTCTGGCAAGCGTTCACCTCCTTCTGCGAGGACGTCATATCCCAGAAGGAGGCTCCGGAGCGAGAGCGTCGTCCAATGAGGCTCCCGCCTCCTTTCCTCCGTCCCGCCCTGCAAGGTGACGGAGGACAACCGCGTGGACAACCGCCGGAAGCTCCTTTCTGTGCGGTCGCCGCATCACCGGTGGCCGAAAGTCCGGATTCGTAGCCGCCGTCGGCTAGATAGAATTTAAAGCCCCCTCACGCGCGTTGAGCCAGGGCGCTTATTCGGAACCCCACGGGAGTTTCCGACCGTTCAGCAGATGACTGGGTCGCGGAACGTAATTCGCGCCCGAAAATTCCCGTAACGTGCACACCCACGAGTAGGGAAATCGGGCACTACCCCGGGCCCCCTCGCGAGGCCCCGTGGTGTCTTTGAAAGATTTCCTGCCCGACAATAAAAAAAAAAGGGATGCCCACTGAGCTCGAGTTTATTTAACATCATGCTGGCGGATTTAGAACAGGACCTGTGAAAAGTGGGGGGGGGGGGGGGGGGGGGGAAGATATTTTCAATAACATGTGCGGACGACATGGTCCTCTTGACGCAGGATCCTGTTGAATCAGGAAAGATATCTAGATAGGAAGTTACTGGAACTGAACGAGGGGAAATCGAAAATAATGAGGTTCAGGAAGGGCGGCGGGAGGAAGAAGGAGATGGACTGGAGATGGAAGGGGAAGAAATTGGGGTAGATGAAACAGATGAGATATCAGGGATGCGTAGTGGCACAGAACGGGGGACAGGAAAACAGTTAGACAAGGATGGAAGAAGGAAAGCAGCTGCAGCATTGAGGAAGGTATTGGAAGTGGGAAGTGGTTGTGGGAAAAGGATTGGGAGAGGAGAATGTGAATATTTTATGCATTGGGGTATGAAGCGGAGATTTGGGGTTGGAAGGAGAGAAAGGAGGCGGAGAGTTTAGGCGAGTGGTACGTAAGGTTCACGCTGGGGCTGGAATGGGGGACGCCGGGGTATATGATAAGGGACGAAGCAGGAAAGGACAAGATAAGAGTGAGGGCTGGGAGGAGGGCATGGAAATGTGAGAAGAGATTAGAAGAAGGAAAACGTGGAGGCATAGCGAGATGGTGTTGGGAGGAGGTGAAGTGAAGTTGGAGGAGGGGAAATATGACAGGAGGGTGGGAACGGAATAGGAAGGTGTTTTTTAAAGAGAGACGAGTGAAGGAGGGAGAGAAAGAGGGAGATCGGTATGAGGATCTGGCGAGGGAGGATAGAAGAGTGCAAGAGGAGGAGAGAGAGGAAAGGATAGGGGGGACAGGATACAACGAGTAGTATGGAAAGATGAGGGAAGGAAGGAAGCCAGAGTACCTAATGAAGGATTGGAGGAAGGGTAAAAGGAATAGGCTGGTGAGGTTTAGGATGGTGAATATATGGTAGAATAAGGGGATTAGAGGTACGAGGAAGGTAAGGAGTACGAGAAGTTGTAGAATAGAAACTGTAACCCGAAAGGGAACATTGAAATATACCAATATTAATGTATGCATCTTTTATTTATTATAGGAACCTTCAAAAAAAGGTACCACCATTCAATTGTGTTTCGCCTTGGCTTCCTAAATCGTATAATCCGCCACTGACCCTAACCAAAATTCCATATGGATTTCTGCCTCAGGTTCAAGAATTCACAGTCTTCGGTTTGTTACGGGCTATAAAGCAACATTGCTAAAGTTGAAGATAGATTTGACAAACCTGCGATCGACGACATATATCACCGACGAGGTATAGCAAAGAAGGCTCATCGGGGGGCTCTGAAACCCCCTTAAAGTTATTTTATTACATCCAATGTTACCGGCCGGGGATGGCATCAGATCATAACGTTGCTGGTGCTGAGAATTGACACTAGATTTAACAATATAAATTTAATTTCAAAATAGGAAAATAATGAAAAAGCGCGATCGTTGGAAAAAATGGCGGCTGTCTGAACGAGTTGATTGCACAGTAATAAACATAATTTGCTCATTTAGAGTTTTTCTGCAGATAGATTTCTTTAACCCTTTCGCTCCGAACGACGGATATATCCGTCATCCACAAAACCACTCGCGGAGCCGAACGCCGGATATATCCGTCATCCACAAAACCACTCGCGGAGTCGAACGACAGATATATCCGTCATTCATATGATCGCCCTTTGGAGACGGACGCCGGATATATCCGACTTGCCGGCATGCCGGTAAAATACGCGCAAAATAGTATCCACGCGCAATGTGCACATTTTCGGCGGGAGGTCCCGTTCAGGAGTGGCGCTACGGCGGACTGAACCGCCGTATCGAAAGGGTTAAGGCAGTGCCCTTGTTTAGAGGATTAAAAAAATACATTTTTTGCATCAATCGATAATTAAAGTATTTGAGAATCCGTTTTCAAATTTTAGAGTTCAATTTGAAATATGTTGTTGGGTAGACCCATTAACAGGGTAGTATCCTGCGGGCCCCGACAGATGTTGTGAATGCCGCCGATTCCACTAATCAATTCAAATCTTCCACACATCTTGATCGTGTCATTCAACTGGATATTCTTCTGATTTATGAAGACACACGCAAAACTTCAATGAGAGTTTCAATTCAATGGTGTCAATCGCTTCAAGACTTGAATTTGGGTGGTAATATTATCCAAACTGACGCCTATAATTTCACAGGTACGTTGACATACCCCCTTTAAAAGTCCTGTTTGTGCAATATGCATTATTTATTTATGGTACAGGCTCTTAAACTCATCCACATTCTAGTTCCTTAAGCTAAGGAAGTCTACACATTTTCCCAGTTTACTTCCTGCCAGAGGATTTGTTCTGATATCCACGACTATTTCGCTTGTACTGATATATTGCACTTTTATTGCGATAAACAGAGCGCTATTCAGTTAAGTCAAAATAGTTCGTATCATCGCAGAGCTAAGCACACAAACACACGCTACCATTACACAAGAAAAATGGAACAGGGCAGCTACACCGTGGCACCGACATCCGAAAAGAATTATTTAGAATATTCGTGATTCAGAGTCACTCTTCGTTATTTCAATATTCGTCAAGAAAAAAGGAATTAGTTTTTACTTTTTAGCGCACCTCTGAACTCGGATTTCTCACATTTTTTTTAAAGTTTAATATATTAATTTATTATTTTTTAAAGTTAAATTTATTGTTAAATTTTTAGTTTAAATTATATAATTGTATGGCTGTTTTATATGACATTAGGCAATGTGTAGAGCAAAGAAAAACGCAGCTCGTGTGAGAAAACGGTGTGCAGAAGAAATACAATCGGAAAGTAACGAACTGTTGAATGAAAACATTGCTTAAACCGGATTTTTTTTTTAAATTGGAGGGTTTTGCCATTGGATTGGGATCAAGGGGACGACCAGGGCCGGCCCAAGGGCGGTGCGAACAGTGCGACCGCACAAAGCCCCGCGCTTACCAAGGCCCCGCGCAAGCCGCGCAATGGTGACACTTACAACTTGAAAAATATCATAGAGCAGCAAAATGCGACTCGTTGCGTAGCCCGGTATATGACTGTCTAGCTAGAATCGGATCACGATTGACGTTGCCGCGTAGCCTAAGAATGCGGAGAGAATGAATCATGTAGATTGTAGATGGATGAATGCGTGTGCATGTGTGAGAAATGATTTCGGAGGACGACTCGTAATTGTTTCTCTGCATATACTTCGTAAAGGTATATGCAGGAAACAATTGCCGACTAGGATGACGAGTTTTCGATGTTACTCGGTTAAAGTGACCAACACACCTGGGGCCGGATATCGTTGCCAGGCGACAAACAAATAACGTTCACCATCAATGCTTGCTTGCTAAACAGTACCAAACAGTATTAAGAAGTCTTCACGAGACCATTCCCAAAATTCTTGTAAGCACCCGACACGCGTTCTACTTGTGAAGTGTTCCATTTTCGGCTTTGGAATAAGGTAAATTGTTTATGAATATGGATATACATACATATCCATTGCACATTATATTACGAATTTAAAAAATAACAGATATATTTTACGCATTATTTTAACAGACATTCCCAAAATGTCTAGTAGAGATAGAGATATTGGAAGAAAGTATCTCAGTGGTTTCGAAAAACTACAAAGAAAAAGATAAGAAAGCGCAGAAAAACAGCGGAACGCAATTGTTCAATTTTTAGCAGCACAAAACGTGGAAGATGGTCACAATTCCCGTTTAAACGAAGAGCCAGTGAATGACCAACAAACTGAAAATTCGCAGCTGTTGCAAGATAAACAACATCAAAATAAAACTGATGAAGAACTAGCTGGAAACTTTCGGTCCAAAGAAACTGTAGAAATTGAGGAAAATAATTTTTGTTCAACTTCAACAGACATTATTAATGAAACGATGCAATTCGACATCAATGACCCTGGAACTTGGACGGAAATTATAACCGAAAAAATTAAACTGATGATAGTGCAAACTGGAGTGAGACAATTAAAAAAATATTGTTTTCCCAAAGATGTTAACAACAGGTGCTTTTCTGAAAAACATTATATAAGAAAATTAACAAACGGTGAAAGTCAAGAACGAAGATGTTTACTATATTCGAAGACCAAGGACGTAGCGTTTTGTTATGCGTGTAAATTGTTCTCTTCAAGCACTACTTCTTTATGTTTAAATGGCCTTAGCCACTGGGTACATTTAAGTTCCCGATTACAAAGTCACGAAAAATCAGAAAATCACTTAGAAGCAATGTATAAATTATTACAATTTGAAAAAAATATAAAATTGGGGAACACTATTGATAAAGATTATGAAAGAATAATTATGAATAAGACGCAACGCCTAAACAATGTCTGTGAACGAATAGTTGCTGCAATATTATATTTATCAGAGCACAATTTGGCCTTTAGGGGGCGTTGCGATTCTTTGTACAAACCACACAATGGTAATTTCTTAGGTGTAATAGAGTTGCTTGCAAAATTTGATCCAGTAATGAAAGAACATTTGCATCGTTGCGTGAATAAGAGATCACCTTCCTATTTATCCCATAGAATTCAAGATGAATTGATTTCAGCTTTGGCTAAAAAAGTTAAAAGCGAAATAATTCAATGTGTGAAGAGAGCAAAATATTTTACAATTTTATTGGATTGCACTCCAGATATAAGCCATCAAGAGCAATTATCTCTCGTTTTAAGATATGTAGATACAGATGAAGGCGAAAACATAACGATTCAAGAACGATTTGTTTGTTTTGAAACTGTAAAAGACTCAACAGGAAAAGGAATATCAACAAAAATTGAAAATATATTAGAAACGGAAGGATTAGATTTAGGAGATTGCCGAGGACAAGGGTATGATAACGGGGCTAATATGAGAGGGGTGTATCAAGGTGTGCAAGCACATATTCTGCGTAAAAACCCGAAAGCACCGTATATGCCCTGTGGGAGCCACAACTTGAATTTAATTCTAGGGGATGTAGCAAAATCATCAACCTTGGCAATTTCGTTTTTTGGAACATTACAAAAATTATATAATATTTTTTCAAGTTCCGTAACGCGCTGGGATATTTTGGAACAACATCTTAAATATCTTACCCCAAAACCTCTCTCGGAAACTAGATGGGAATGTCGAATCGAAAGCGTAAAATCTGTAAGATATCAAGTATCACATTTTTCCCTTGCCCTGAAACAGCTACAGGAACATACGACTGACACGAAAATGAGAGCAGAAATTCAATCACTTGGAAATATACTTTCTTCATTTGAATTTTTATTGAGTTTAGTTATTTGGTATGATTTATTAAATGAAGTAAATTTAGTAAGTAAGTTATTTCAAAGTTTAAACATGGATATTGGAACCGCAAATTCCCATTTAAAAGGGTTATTACAATTTTTAGAAGGCTATCGAAACTCTGGTTTCAAATCTTCTTTAATTAATGCAAAAGACCTTGCTGAAGAATTAAAAGTAGAAACCAAATTTAAAGTACATCGAACTGGAGGAAAAACAAAACAGTTTGCGTACGAAGGAACCGATGCACAAATTTCATCCAGAGAAGATTATTTCCGGATTAGATACTTTTTAATTATAATTGACAACGCGATTACATCAATTAAGAAGTGATTCGAAATTTATCACGAACACGAAAATTTATTTGGTTTTTTGTATAATTCCGACAATATACAAAAGATGACTGAAGACAATCTTCTTAAATGTTGCAATGCTTTAAATTTGAGTTTTAAAGACGACATTGATTGTGTGGATTTATTTAATGAAATTAAAATGTGTCGCCGTGTATTATCGCCTAGGAATACAATTTTGGAAATTTTACAATATATTTATAAGAACAATTTATTCGAATTGTATCCCAATTTTGTAACTGCTCTAAAGATTATACTGACCATGCCAGTAACAGTTGCATCCGCAGAAAGATCATTTTCTAGATTGAAATTGATAAAAAATTATTTAAGGTCTAGCATAAGTCAAGAACGATTCTGTTCATTAGCAATTCTATCAATAGAATCCGAATTGGCAAAAAAAATAAATACTAGCGACATTATTAAAGAATTTGCAATGAAACATGCGAGAAATTAAATAAGAAACGTAAATTACTATTCTATAAGTATGCAATATGCCACGAATGCAATATTATAGATCTTTTGTTTTGTTTTCTCAGACGATTATGTTTATATTGTTAAATATTAATTACTCAGATTATATACACAAATAAAAAATAAAAACGAATTTACGTAATGGGTGATGTTATATTTTGTCGGATGTGTTAATAATAAAATAATAATTAAGGTCACTGGTTTGCTAAAAAGAAAAAATAGAATAGGCCCCGCATGGCCGTCTTGCACTAGGCCCCGCCTATTCATGGGCCGGCCCTGGGGACGACAAACCCCATCAAATGACATGGGCGCCATCTATATCCGTCCACGCGTTCAGGAGTTATACGCGAACATCCAAACTGTAAAATTTAAGTCATTTAAAAGAAGGTATATTTAACCGACTTCATTTGTTAAGATTTTTAGCAATCGGTAGTGGACCCTCTTAAAATTCCCAAGATCGGATCAGTTAGCCACTAAAATGGTACCGTTTCGACACCAAACCGTATCGATTGACCCGCATCCCATCGAAATCCGCCCACCCGTTTGGGAGTTATGCGCGAACATCTCCATAAGAAAAAATAAAAATAGAAAAATATGCATACTTATCGAATTGATAACCTCCTCCTTTTCTGAAGTCGGTTAAAAAAGAATTGTTATACGCCGATAAATAAGGTTTATTTAGCATTCAGCGTAAAAATTCACAAGGACACGGTATGGCTCGGGGAAGTACTACATTTCTAGGGCGGTCGGAAATTAAATTATCCCAACATTACTTTTTTAAAATTGATAAATATTTGCCTTCCTCCCAAATCCTGGTATTATGGTTCTTAATTTTTTGATTAAAGGTACAACATGCTATGTCACTTATAATTGCAATTAGATGTATTGACACTCGTATTTGCTATTGTTTGCTTTAAAGGGGTAAATACCTTTCTCGGGTTGACAAAATTAACTTTTGCATATATTAAACGTTCAATGTCAAGAATGAGTATCTAAAGCCGTTTGTTGACATTAGAGAAATGTCAGAAAGCAAAATTGTTTGATACATGTATGTTCATATCAGCCACTCGAAAACGCAAATGTAGCCTAACCTGCATGTTATGAGTATTTGTCTCATCACGGATAACACTTTTATTATAAATTGTATAACACACCTTATTGCTTTATGGATACACTTTAAGGGTCCGAAATAGATGATTTAATCTATGCTAACAAAAACTACATTTATTATAGTATATACCCGTTGTAAACTTAAAACACCTTTTTGGACCAATCACAAGACAACATTTGCTTCCTTCAATTAAGCACAACGGTAACTTTGGTGTACTAGTGTATCGCATGATATATGTACAATTTTTGTTTTGACAGATCGGCGTTTAACAGTGAATTGGTCACGAAGATCAGAATATGTACAGAAAAGAATTACCTATGTACTGTCGGTTGAAAGGGGCAACTGTAGAATCCCTTATTGGCGGGGATAGTTCCAAAGACTGGGTCGACGTATGTACAAAGTGTGGTGCATTCCAAGAAGTGGCCAATAATTGTCTTGTGATTACCCAAGTTATCGTAATAATCCCTTGCGTGGGATAAAGGCGCTACCTGAGTCTCCAACACCTATCGAAAGCTTTTTACAATTATTACATGAGTTCCATTTTTTTTTTCATAAACAAAGTCTATATTTTGGCAAAATATCAATGTGTGAAGATTAAAACATCGTTATCTTGTTCAATACCGATTGCCGTTTCCAGTCGCTGGGTAGAGTGGAGCTGAGAGAAGGAGTGGCAGAAAGAGAGACTGGAGAGCAGAGTGAGACGAAGGGGGAAAGGTACGGGAGCATGTGGAGGACGGGCAAGAAGGATAAGGGATAGGAGGAAGAAAAGAGCGAGGTAAGGGGAAGGATAGAGAAGGCGGAAAAGGGATTGATAGGGGATTTTGCAGGTTAGGGTCGGAACACTCGAAGGAAGAGCCGGAGCAGATAGGGGATAAGGTGGGAAGAAAGAGCGACAGCTGGTGGCGGCAGGCGGGAAAGGGCGAGGTTGCGCCAGAAGCGGTGGTAGGTGGGACAATCAAGGCAAAAAGCGGGAGGTTTTATAGAAGAAGACAGAAGAAAGGGCGTTTGGGGAGCGAAAGGCGGGAATTTTGAAAATGTGAGGAAAAAAGGAGGTTGTGAGGAAGGTGGAAAGATGGGAAGCAGGAGATAGGGTAAGCAGTAAAAGAGGTTGGGTGGGGAGAAGGAGGTTGAGGAGAAAAGGAGAAGGGTGAGGAGTTTGGAGGTAAAACAGGATAAAAGACAGAGGGAAGAACGGGCGAATAATATGGTTTTAAGAAAGATAAAGGAAGAGGCAAATTTCGTGAGGAAAAAAGTAAGAGGGCTGTGTGAATGGTTGCGGTTGGGGGGGGGGGGGGGTAATGGTGGTGGGCAAAGTTGGGAAGGCGGGGAACGATGAATGTGGAACGGTGCCAGATAAGCTAGCAGGGAGGGAGGAGAATAAGACAGTGATGGACGCGAAGAGAGAGGGTAGAGGATGACCCAACGCAAGAGAAAGGGGATCGAGGTTGAAGTTAGAGAGACAGGTGGAGAAGCAGAGACAGGAGAGGCAAAAGGGCCAGGTAGAGTATATGAAGATGTGGGTGAACTGGAAAGCAAAAAGGTGGGATGAGGTAAGAGAGGGCGATATGAAGAGCAGGGAATGAATATGAGAGGGAACGGAAGTAGGTGAAGGAAAAGGGAGTAAGAAGAGCGGGTAAGAAGTTGCTGCCGAAAGGGTCTGTGTGGATGAGTCAGTGGACCAGGGGGGAATGTAAGGAAAAGTGAAACGACAGATAATGGATGGATGATAATGAGGTGACAACAAAAATAGGAGTGATGAAAGGGCGGACGGGATGGAAGGTGGGAATGATACAGAAGAAGGTGAAGCTGTGGGGCTGATGAAAGGTAGTGGTGAACATGTAAATGAGGTCCCAGAGGGAATGATGGAGAACTGAGAGAGTCGGTAGAGGGCAGGGAAGAGCGGCGAAGGCATTGGTAGATGGGAATTTCAAAGGGAGAACGGGAAGGGAAGCTGGGGATCTGAGAGGGGTCGGTGAGGAAAAGGGGAGTGGAAAGGAGGGTAGGACATCGAAGTACGGGAAGATGGACACGGAGGGAAGGGAATTATGTAAACACCTGGGGGAAAGAGGGTGGCGAATTTTAATTTGGTCACGAAAAGTGTTGAACCCTGGGGGGGGGGGGGGACACAATGGTTATTCACAGGAGCAAGGGTGAACTCCGCGATAGGCTACGTGATAGGAAATGAGGGTACAAGGGAGGGAATGGAGAGGATAAAATTTGAGGAAAAAGTGGACTCGGGTAACGAAGAAGGGGTATGGAAGAAGAAGAGGGGCAGAGAAAAAGGAAATAGGGGACTCAACGGATGACGGACCGAAAGAATATGTGAGGAGGTTTGGTGAAAAAGGGGAAGAGACGGATGGGGTAGATAAGGAGTGGAATAAGTCAAAAGAAAGATTAAAGGTGACGATGGAAGACGTAGCAGGTAAAGGAGAGGAAGGAGGTGGGGGAAGGTGGGTGTTGAAATAAGGATTGTCGGGAGGAGCAGGAAGTGGCGAGGAGGGAATGGCGGGAGGAGGGAGTTGAGGAAGTGGAACAATAAAGACGGAGAAGGGGAAATCGGATTTAAAACGAAAGCACAATTTTGAAAGATGGTGATTAGGGAGAGAAGAAGGGGCAGAGGGTGGATGAGAACATTACGGTGGAGCAATGGGAGGAACAATTTGAATGGTTGCTGGGAGGGGTGGAATGGAAGGTAAGAAAGAGAGGAGAAAGACGAAGGGGTGAGGGAGAGAGGCTGAAGATAGTGAGCGAGGAAATTAAAAGGTTGGCATATGCACTGACGGAGGAGATGGCGTTGTGGGAATGGGATACCAAATAGGGTATGGAGGTATTGGGGAGGAAGCGGTTGATTGGCTTTGAAGGATGTGCAACAGGGTATGGACAGGGGAAGGATGGTCGGACTGGGGGGAAGGGGTGATTTTCCCAACTGTAAAGACGGGGATAATGTCCGCGTTTTGAACTATCTTATTTACAGACAAGTGAGGATGAAGAGGTAGGTCATGGTCGTGATGTTTTTGGAACTGAAGGCGCGTTTTACAAGGTGTACAGGGGAATGTTGATGAGGGCCATGACAAAGAGGGGGGTGAGGGAAGAATTTGTAGAATGGTAGGAGAAGGTGTTGAGGGAAACGATGATCAGGGCAACGGTGGGGCCAGAGAAGAAGGAGGTTCTGGACAGATAGAACTTGAAGCACAGGTGCCGGCTCGGTTTAGGTATGATCACCGTGTTGCTGGCGGACATGGACGAGGAGCTACAGAAAAAACGCAAAATACAGTACAGAATGTGTACTTTAATTTGTGAACCGCTCGAACTTGGTGGATATTATATTTTCGTCAAAAAAGAAATTGAGGGATAGGGTATTTTTTGTTATCCGAAAAAGGCATATGCTCCCTTACTGGACGCCGACCTTGTTTGTACGGTCCGAAAAGTACAAAACTTTGCGAATTTTCTCAACTAAGGAAAAATAAAGATCTCCATTTGAAACTTGTGGGGTACTTGAATGCATGTTTCTAATATACAAACAAAAATCGGAACAAAATATGCAATTGTTACTCTATTATTGATTAAAGATTCCCACGTCTCATTGAGTGAGGTCCGAAGTTGGTGGGAAAAAAAGAGTCCGTCTTATATATCTAAAATAGAAAAGCGACCACTGTGTTAGTCGAAAGGAAATTTTAAAACATACGCATTAGAAGTATAAATTAGCAAATAAAATACCATTGACAATTTTCAAGACATTGAATCAACCTCGCTTACGCTTTAAAGTCGTATTTACCTTGCAATACTATAATTTGTTGGCGATCCTTGGAGGTTCATCGACAACAAATATTTCTTAAGAGGAGAAGTGCGTGTGTCTTTTTATTTAGATAAAAATGACGGTCTGTTACGTCCTACGTCCTCCACCCGATTTTTCTATAACAATATTCTCGCAACGGGTTCATCGCTCCGCGTATCCTCCCATTAGCAGTAGGTCACGCATAAGCGAAATAAGAGCCGGCGCACCGGGCCACCAAAATTCCTCCACGTAACGCTGACGCCCGTCCGGGACGTAACCCGCTCCACGCGGAGGAATGACCTAGCTACAGCGCACAATAGCACAATAGAAATGTAGGTAGACATATAAGAATGCTGACGCCAAATCAGCCCGCAGGTCAACCACCCAACAATCGATCAGCGATCCGCGACAATATAGATCCGAGAATGCCAACGCCTAAACGGTAGCTAGGATGCCAGTTCCACGAAGTACCTAGCGACCGTCAGCAAAATCTACTATTTAAATAAGCGCGGAGCCACAGAGCATTCAATTACCATCTTCAGTCCGACAACCAACGTCAAACTCATGTCCGGCACCAAATCACGTCAACTCAGTTTCGGCAACTCGTTCGTCTAAGTTCCTCGCTGTCAGGCTGCCAGCAGCCAAGCTCTAGATTAATAAGAATAGTTGTGAACCTCCAGAAGGTGTATCGCTACAAATACAACTCAACATCAAGCACAAGGTAACTAAAACAACCATCAGTCTCCTTTACCCAACAACGCCCTCCAAGCAAATGAACACCGCGATTACATTGAGCCGCCGCGATATTCCATCTAACTACCGGGACACACATTATTCGGCAGCTGCGGCTATAGTTCCATTCACACATGTTAAGCAACCAGTAGGCCGGTTAAACCACCGCCCGAAACCACAAACTATCTACCCATAACCACTCGGACGCATTCACATACGTCAAGTAACCAGTAGGCCGGTTAAACCACCGCCCGAAGCCACAAACTATCGGGCCGTAACCATTCGGATGCATTCACACACGTCCAGCAACCAGTAGGCCGGTTAAACCACCGCCCGAAGCCATCAACTATCACTCGCCAGCGTCAGAGACGTTCGAGGCAAGTCAGCAATACGTCAGTGAGCCGCTCCACTGACGGATCAAACCCCTTTTGGTGCGATTACTGCTTCCTTCCGTCCTCGGTCCCCGGTATATCCGGTGAACGCAGGGTGCCAAAACGGAGGACGTAACAGTTCCTTTCTTTTATATTATTAGCGAAGATTATAAGGCATTAAACAACCGGACGATATCGAGCCGTGACCCGGTACCTCATGTCGAAAATTTGGCACCATTGCTGGCAAGAACGACCATTGTCACCACCATCGATTTAGTGAAGGCCTACTATCAGGTTTCCGTGACAAAAGAGGACATCGAAAAGACGGCATTAACTACTCCATTTGGCCTTTTCGAATTCCAGAGGATGCCGTTCGGCCTGGGCTACACTGCGCGGATCATTCAACGTTTCGTCGACAACGTATTTCGAGGACGGCATTTTTGTTCAGTGTACATGGATGATGTCCTGTTTGCGTCAAGGAATCAAGGAGAACGTGATAAACATCTGCGCGAGATTCTGGCGAGACTAAACGAACCACGCCTCTGCCGGAAAGAGTGGAAGCTATCACCTATTTCCTGAAGCCATAGACGGCAAAACATCTGCGCCGTTCCCTGGGCATGGTCCACTGCTACCGTTGAGCGACCCCCTAAAGGGCCAGAATACCAAAGGAAGCGCACTACTCCAGTGGGCGGGGGAGGCAACGGCTGCTTTTGCACAGGAATAGCATGGCTCGCTAAGGCCGGCATTGTGACACACGCCGTCGAGGATGCACCTCTCGCCATCATGGTGGACGCTTCAAATTACCCCATCGGTGCGACATTCCAACAATTTATCCAGAAAGACTGGCTGTACGCCTCTCGTTTTTTTCTACGACAGCATTGTTGCCGCAGCAGGGAAAGTACATGGCGTACAATCGCGAATTACTCACACCTTATGCGATGGTGAAGCGTTTTCGACCAGCGGTAGAAGGACGCCACGTCACATTGTGTACCGACCACAAGCCGTTGATGTTCCCTTTTAATCAGAAGCCATAAGAATGCTCCCCAAGGCACTTTCGGTACGTTGAGTTTATTGGGCATTTTACCACAGACATTAGGCATCGCGGCGAGTGATAACATCCCGGCTGACGCGTTATCCCGAATCGAGGAAGTAACAGCGGCCATGGGTTCGTGGGCTCTGACAAGGGCGCAGGAGTGATCAGGAACTCGACAACATCCAGTCGAACTCGTCGTTCGTACTGAAGAAATTGAAGCTGCCCAGTTCTAGCAGCGCGCTTTCCTCAGATGTCTCAAGAGGGAAGATGAGACCACTCGTCCGAAATGCCCTGCGACGCCAAGTTTTTGACTTGTTGCACGGCTTTGCGCACCCAGGGATTCGTGCCACATGGAAAATACTGACAGATTGACAGGTGCGGTCATCCTAACATAAATTGCACGGCTTAGGAAAAGTGGTGTAAAGCGGTAAAGTAACCTTGCCAGGAAATTAAAGTGACTCAACATGTTTCAGCACCACCATGTTCGACAGTTTGTAGAATCAAACGGACGACTCGTGCATATGTACATCGACATCGTCGGACCACTGCCTTCCTCTCAAGGCTTCAAATGCCGTCTGACGTGCGTCGACAGATTTACAGGGTGGCCAGACATTTTCCCCATCAGCTACATCAAGGCCCATACGGTGGCCAAAGTGTTCATACACGGTTGAAACCCGCGGTTCGGAGTACCACTCCGAACCACAACAAACCACGGACAATGATTCGAGCCGTTCCTTTTTAACCGACTTGAAAGAAGGAGGTTATCTATATATTCGTCATGTATATTTTTATGTATGTATGTTATCCATATATTCGTCATGTGTATTTTTTCTTTTTTTTTGCAAATGTCTTCATCCATAACTCGCAAACGGGTTCTCGGATCTTAATGGTTCTTATTTCATATGAAAGGGCTTATTTTGCTATTGGTCCCATTTAAGTTTCGAAAATTTTCAACCACAAAAACGCGTTTTTACAGCTTTTGACAACATTTCGAGAGCTGTTAGTTTCAACTTGTTCACGGCAACTTTCCACCGGGTTGACCGATTTTTAAGATTTTGGATTTGTTTGAAAGAGGACACTCCCGCGGTAGTGTCATATCCATTTTAAAATAATCGGATAAAGAATACCCATCTTTCAATTCACTGCTTACTAGCCCGGTCCGGCCACTGTTAAAAAAACTAAAAATTAAAAAATAATTTTTTTTTTAGAAAATGTAGCACCGAGATAGAAACGAAAGAACACTTAAATCGATATCTAAATGGACGAGAGGGGTCGGCGGTGCAGGGGTGCAGGATCGGCCTGCGTTGGCGGGGGAGGAAGGGGGTGCCATGAAACTGAATTAGCCTGTAAGCACACTCTCAAATTGGTGTTGTGGATAAACATTTCTATCGGACTTCCGTTTCCGGCGTGAAAGAGTGAGTTAGAAGCAGAGAAGTGTGTGAGGAAAAGATACGAGGGAAAAGAGGAAGGAAAGAGTGGGTTGTGTGGGATTAGTAGGTGCAGATAGCGGTGGGAAAGAGGGAGGTGTGGAAGTGAGGGCGGAAAGAAGGGAGGTGGGGAAAAGCGATAGGAAGGTGAGGAAAGAGAGAGAGCAGAAAGTGAGGTTAGGAGGTGTTTAGCGAGAGGAAAGACCGGTGGGCAGGCAGGAGGACAGGTGGGCAAGAGAAAGGAAGAGACACCTGTGGAGAAAAGAAGGAGGTAGGGGCGGGGAGATAGGGAGAGCAGTCGGTGAGGAAGAGGCGAGTAGAAGAAGGGTAAAGGAAATGGAAATGGACAAGGAGAAGGAGTTACTTTGGGATATGGAAATTGGGATAAGAAGGGGGAGTGTGGGGAGTGTGGGGAGTATGGAAGAGCAGTGGAAAAGGAAGACAGAAGGAGAGGAGGAAAAGGAGGGGGATTGGATGTTCAAAAAGGGAAAAAGGCTACAAAGATCGCCGAACAGTGCATGGGGAAGAGAGAAGGAGGAAAAGGGAGAGGAAGGGGCGTCATGGGCGGACTTGAAGGAGGAGTTAAAGAGAGAGATGAGGAAGAGTATGAAGGAGGTGATGGCGGAAATGGTAGGGGAGATGAAGGCACAAATACAGAAACAAGGGCGGGAAACAAGAGAGGAGATAATTAAAGAAGTGAGAAGGCAGCTGAAGGAAGGAGAGGAAAGATGCAGAAAGGAGAAGAAAGAAATGGAGAAAAGGATAGAGGTAGTGGAGGGGAAGATAGGGGAGCTAGGGAAGGAAGAGAAGAAGGGGGAAGGCAGAGGGAAGGAAGAGATGGAAGAGATCAGGGAAAGGATGAGGAGAATAGAATGGAGAGAGGAAAAGAAGGAGAGGGAGGAGAGAAGGAGTAACATAGTGGTAAGGGGTGGAAAGGAAAGGAAGAGGATAAAGGAAGGGAACTGAAGGCGATGCTGAAAGGAGCCGGGGCGTCGGTGGAGGTGCAGGAGATAAGAGAACTGACGAGAGGGGGAGGAGAAGGAGGAGGGTTGATAGCGAGGTTAGGGGGAAGAGAACAAAAGAGAGAAGTAATGGGGGTAAGAGGGAAGTTAAGGGACAAGGGGATAAAAATAGATGATGATTTAACATGGAGGGAAAGGAAGATGAGGTGGAGACTGGAAGAAGTAGCGAGGGAGGAAAGAAGTAAAGGGAAGAGGGTGTGGGTGGGCTACGGTAATGTACAAATAGAGGGCAAATGGTGGAAATGGGATGAGGAGGAGGAGAAGTTGAGGGAGGGAAAAGGAGGAGAGGAATAGAGGTCGGGTGAAGAGGGAGAGGGGGGGGGGGAGGAGTAGGAGAGGAGGAGGAGAAAAAATAAGGGAGTGAGGACGGGGGAAGGAAGAGATGGAAGCTGGCCTTCTGAAATGTGGCAGGGATAGAGAATAAGGACGGAGGGTTTTGGGAGGTAGTAAGGGAGTGGGACGTGATAGTGTTGGCGGAGACATGGCTGGAGAAGAAGAGATGAGAGAAGGTGAAGGACAGGCTGCCGAGGGAATTCGATTGGGAGGTGAAATTCGCAGAAAGGAGGAACAGGAAAGGAAGGGCATGTGGGGGGATGATGAGGGGAATAAGAAGAGGAATAGGCACGGTGGAGAAGGAAGAGGAAGGAATGGGAGAAGGAGTTTGGGGGTGGGAAATGAGGATAGGGGGGGGGGGGGATGGAGGATAATGGGAATATATGTCAACGGGGATATAGAGAAGAAGTTGGAAAAGATGAGGGAGTGGATGGAGAGGGAAGGCGAGGAAAGAACGACGGTAATAATAGGAGACTTAAAAGCGAGAACGGGAACACAGGGAGGATGGGTAGGGGAGGGGGAAGAGGAGGAAGGAGGAAGGAAATCGAAAGACAAAAAGGTCAACAGGGAGGGAAGGCTGTTGGTGGAATGCTTGGAGGAAATGGGGTGGGGGATATTGAATGGGGTGACGGAGGTGGATGAAGAGGGGGAATACACCTTCACGGGGGGAAAGGGGAACACAGTAATTGACTATGTAATAGGGGGCGCAAAGGCGAGGGAGAGGGCAGAAAGGCTAGAGATAGGGGGGCGACAGACTCCGACCACCAGCCATTAGTTCTATGGGTGAAAGGAGGGAGGGGGGTGAGGAGAGAGGATGGAAGGGGAAAGGACAGGGGGGGGACAGGAAGAGCGAGGGGAAGATGGGACGAGGAGGGAAAGGAGAGATTTAGAAAAGAGATGGAGGGCAGAAAAGGAAGAGGAGGTGACGTACAAGAGGAACTGGAAGAAATAGGAAAAACGGTAAAGGGGATATTGGAGGAAGAGAAGAGAAGGGATGGTGGGGGGAAAAAGGAAGGGGAAAAGGGGATGGTGGGATAAAGAGTGTAGGGAGAGAAAAAGAGAAGTGAGAAGAAAGATGAGGAGATGGAGAGACAAAGGGGGGGGGGGGATGGTGAGGAATACAGGAGAATGAAAAGAGGGTATAAACAACTATGTAATAAGAAGAAGGAGGAAGAAATAGAGAGAATGACAAGGAGAGCTGGGGAAGCGAGGGCAGGGAGGAAGGTACGGGGGGTGATAAAAGAACAGAGAGGGAGAGGGAAAAGGGTGAACGAGCAGATAAAGATGGAAGAGTGGAAAGGGTATTTTATGGGGTTACTGGGAGGGGTGGAGGAAAGAGTAAGAATGGGGGAAGAGAGGAGAGGAAGAGGGGAGAACGGGGAGAAGAGTTTGGAGAAAGAGGAAGTGGTAAAAATAATGAGGAGGCTGAAGGAGGGAAAAGCAATAGGTGAGGATGCGGTACCTAATGAGGCATGGAGATACGGAGGGGAGGAAATGGAGGAATGGGGATGGGAAATATGCAAAAGGGTGTGGGAGGGAGAGGGGTGGCCGGAACAGTGGATGGAGGGGGAGATAGTTCCGATTATGAAAAAGGGGGAAGGCAAAAAAGTGGAAGAATACAGGGGGGTGACGTTGATGCCCTCCCTGTATAGGATATACGCGGCGACTCTCGCGGAGAGACTAGGGGAAGAAGTAGAGGGAAAAGGGCTGCTTTCAGGGACACAAACGTGATTCATAAAAGGTATGGGAACTACGGACCAGATATACACATTAAACTTTATGGTAAACAGGCAACTAGGGAGGGGGGGGGGGGCAGAGGAAGAATGGTAGCGACGTTTGTAGACCTGAAAGCAGCCTTCGACGCGGTAAACAGAAGGAAAGTTGTAGAAGCGATGAGGGAAAGGGGAGTAAGGGGGGGACTGGTGGTAAGGATGGAGGAGATATTGAAGGAAACGAAGAGTGTGGTGAGGGTGGGGAAGCAGAAGAGTGAGGCGTTTTGGACAGCAAGGGGGCTGAGACAGGGATGCCCCCTGAGCCCCTTGCTGTTCAATATATTACTAGCGGACTTAGAGGAGGAGTTGAGGAAGGGACTATGAGGTGGAATAAAGATAGGCGAGGAAGGAAAATATACTCTCTGTCCTACGCGGATGACATTGTGCCCATGGCGGAGGGGGAAGATGAGATGAGGGCAATGTTAAGTAGGGCAGAGAGGTACATGGATAGGAAAGATCTAGAAGTGAATAGAGAAAAAACCAAGGTAGTAAGATTTAGAAGGGGAGGAGGCAGGAAAAGGAAGGTGGATTGGAGATGGAAAGGGAAGAAGATGGAAGAGGTGAAGAAGGTAAAATATCTGGGGTATATATTCACAGCAAACGGGGGACAAGAGGAGCATGTGAAGGAAAGAAGGAAGAAGGCAGCAGCGGTTATGAGAGAGGTGTGGGGGATAGAAAGGAGGCTATGGGAAAAGGAATGGGATAGAAGGATTTGGATGTGGGATACAATGGTGTGGGCGGTGCTAAGCTACGGGGTAGAGGTATGGGGATGGAGGGAAAGGAAGGAAGTAGAAGGAATGCAGGAAAGATTCTTAAGATGGTCACTGGGGGTGGAGTGGAGGACACCGGGGTACAGTGTGAGAGAAGAGACGAAGAGATGGAAGATAATGGTTAGGGCAGGAAGGAGGGCATGGGCGTTTGAGAGGAAGTTGGAGGAAGGCAGGGGAGGAGAAGTAGCAAGGAAATGTTGGGAAGAAATGAAGAGAAGGTGGGCAAGGGGAAGGATAACAGGTAAATGGGAAGAAGAAAGGAGAGAGTTTTTCAGACAAAGGGGAGTAGGGGAGGGTGAAGAGGGAAAGGAGACGGGGTATGAGGAAATTGAGAAAAAAGACCAGGAGGAACAGAGAAAAGAAAGAGAGGAGAAAATTAAAGAGTCAAGGTACAACGAGGTGTACGTGGCGCTCAGGGAAGAGGATAGGCCGGGATACCTGGGCAAAAGATGGACGGAGGAGAGAAGGAGAAGGCTAGCTAGGTTTAGGCTGAGAAATGAGATGAGGCAGGGAAGGAATTGGGAAGAAGAAAGGGGGAGGAGATGTAGGTTATGTGGGATGGAGGAGGACATGTGGGAACATGTGTGGAACAGATGTGGGGGATGGGGGTTGGCAGAGGGACGGGAAAAGGAATGGGCGGAAATGGCGAGGGAGGTGTTGGGTGGAGAGGGGGAGGGGGAAAGATGGATTAAGGAGATAGAAAGGGAAAGAGAGGAAAAGGAAAGGGAATGACGAGGCGTGGATGAGGAAGAATGAAAGCGAAACAGAATGAAAGGCGGAAACGGAAGTCCGAGGGGAAGGTGGAGGGTAGGTTATAAGGATAGAAGATAAAATAGAAACATAAGGAATATAGAAGGCGAAGAGAGGAAGAGAGAGGGAAGGAGAGCGAACAGAGCGAAGAGCGTGCGAGGGAGAGAGTAGGGGGGAGAATGCGAGCGAGCGAGCGAACAAGCGAGCGAGCGAGAGAGCGTGCGAAGGAGGAGAAGAGTAAAGAAAAGAATAGTAATAAGACAAGTAATTCTAAGTTAGGATAAGGAACGGGAGGAGAGAGGGAGGAAGAGATTGTAAGGAGGAATCTGTAACCCGAAAGGGAACCAGAAATAAACACATACATACATACATAAACATTTCTATCGCCAATTAATGTGTTCTTTTGTTTGTGTCTCGGCAACTTCAAAAGTTGAAAATTATTTAACACTTTTTCGCACAGTTTTGAAGGTACTTTTCTTTCAACGTTTTTTTATTTTATTATTCGTTTCCTTTTCCTCTAACCTCCTCAGCCACATCCGTTGCTACGTCTCTTTGACATTTTTTATTGCCGTTCGAATTGTGCCCTGCCGTCACTGCTCCATTGATGCGACGCTTTCCCCTAGTTCGAATTCCGACCTGGTTCGCCCACACTTAGGGCACCACGCACGCGCCCTTTGCTGCGTCCCAATAATTTTTTTAATAATATTAGAACCATCTGCGCCACTTGGGGCATGCGCATTATGTCAATAAATTACTCAGTTTTTAATGCTAAAGTGGAATTCTGTACTGAGAACATCATGCCGGACGTTGAAATATTGGTTGGGTATTAAATGTTCAGCTGTTTTGGGCTACTTTGAATTACTTGTGACCGTTGTAAAAAGATTAGCACTAATGCATATACTTCAAAGCCCCGATAATTCACGAAGGAAAAATTATTGACTGATGCAAATATCTCACAAATAAAGATGTTCTGACCATATCCTCGTATACATGTCAATCAAATATTGACTGAATATTCGTCCCCTTCTGCGTCTACCTGCTAAGCCCACTATTCAAAGTTGGCCTAAGAAGGGGAAGTAACCGACGCTTCTTAATACATGAAAAGCACACATGTAACCATTCTTTTGAGTGTGTGGTTCTAAACGCTGGTCTGTATGTGATAACAATAATAATGAGGGAATTCGGGCTCTGACTGGCAACTCCGCGACTGTCGCGTAAAAGAAAACTGCATATATGGCGTCAGAGGTTCAATTTTATTTAACTTTTATACTCTATGCCGTTCGATCACCTTGGGTAAAGGACGAAAATAGGACGATAGGGGCAGCAAACACGCATCCCGGCGTGGCTAACAGCCCAGTGCGGTAGGACGAAAGCAACAAACTCCGCAACGGCTCGTAAACAAGAGGACTCTATTAGGTTTCCGGAACGAAAAAAGGATAACAGAAGGGTTACTCTAGCGCGTTGTATGGTCGACGCTAAAACCCGGGCAGAAAAAAACACGAATCCAGATGCAAGGATTTACGATTCGTTCGCTACACCTTGTAACCGTACGGTTACATACGCGCCGTACGCCGCCTCTCTTTGCGCGGACACTTCCGAAAGTGCGCCAGCGGGCACACTCGGCGGTAAAGCGAGCGATATCCACAAGAGGGATGCAAACGCCACAACCAACAAGGGACGTTCGCGCCGGTCAGGTGATCCGCGGATCTGTATAAAAGGCGATTCCGCCACAGTGGAATCACTCTTGGGTCAGCCTGGAATCGTGAGCATACAGCACCACGAGTCCTACTCTTGCCAACGAGTGATATCGCTCAGCACGCTTGCAGTGCCTGCCGCTTCACTTTCGTTGTTATCGAGTCATATTATATTTAACGAGTGATTCCGCCAGCTCGCTGCGTCTTGCAGTGCCCGCCGGATCACTGTCTTTGCTAAACTATATCTCACGGAGAAATTAACATTACGAGGCATACCAGCGAAAGCGTACCGGTCAATACTTCTAAAAACATTGTAAAATAGAAATGCGATATTAATCGAATAGTCGTTTAGCCACGACAGATCACGTCGACGGGAGCAACGAACCCCGCGATACAGTGCCCTAAGTACACCACGTAACAGCGACACGTAATCGTCAACAATAATACGGTCCGAACAGCTGTATAGAACAATAAACGGCCGAAAATAGAGCCACATATACCACAACCCATATATGATCTTACCCACACATCTACGCTCCTCTCACCGTCCTGAGCACGAACTCGCACCGCACGGCCCGTAACCTCCGTCGGTGTATACATTTAGCATCACACTCACTCCCAGCAGAAGGAAAGAAGACGCCTGGACCCGGACAGGCGACAGACGCAAATAGACGGTTACAACCTTAATGGCACACAGTTCACTCGTTGAAGGCCCGTAGGAAACAGAAAGAGCTCACCGTCCTCGTGTATAAAGGGTCCGATTTTCCGCACATACCACTGTACGGCTAACTGGTAATCCACCAATTAGCGGCACGCGATACTCTAAATACCCAGGTGGGGGTATCACGCGGTAATTCGGACATGCCACGTACGGGATCACACATCCACAAGGGTGGAATGCACATAAAAAGGGACACAATACAGTAGAGGCCAACAGGCTTACTACAGTATCGGAGACGAGACAAAGCATTTCTAAGACACAGGCAACCGCGGCATCGGTAAATTGAAATATGTTTATATCGGTTTACTAACGGCCGCCTCAATCTCAAACAGTATGTCTTCTTATCAAATTTGCAATGTAAGGCTATATCCATCCATTAATATTGAGCACAGATTCTTGTGAACATTATTCTAATATAGTTTTTTTATTTGGGATCATCACATTAATTATTGTCACTCTAACACCCAGCTTCGCCGATTAATTATACGCGAAGGGGGTACGCATCGTGCAAAGGACGGACAGGCGCATTTAATTTCTTGATCAGAATCGCGCCTGAGCAACAGAACGCTCCTTGGGAGTTTCGACGATCGGATGGAGCACGTTGCTTCTAAACACCAGCTACATCTCGATAAGTATTTATGGCAACTTCACCTCACTTCACACTCATTAATCATGCGAGATCTCGAATCGATAACTTGTCCACCTATCAGCGATCATCACAGATCTAATCGATTACTTCGAGAACTCACGTGACGAGCCGGTGCGCTTCCGGCGCCCGCCTTTTATTCTCACTCACCTCGCAACCATTGTATCGTGCGGACTTCACCACTTCTTGTGCTATAGCAACGCTTCTCTTTTCCGACGGTTTCACTTCATCTCTTTTCTATCATTATCATTTAGAACGGTGCAACTCAACTCGGGTTCACTCAGTGTGTAAATAACTGTTAATTAGTGTGTTAAATAAATAGACTATTGTGTTTTTATAACTTCAATTCGCCTGCGCTTACTTGCCACTCACCCGTCCACTATCCACTCGCTTAACATCTACGCGAGCACTTCATATCTCAACATGAAAAAAGGCTGTTTTTTTCAAATTCAGTTACTCAAAATCTCGAGCCAATTTTCAAAAACGGGTTTTAGATTACTTTTCAGCAGGTAAAAATTAATCGAAATTGGCTATTTTCGTTCAAATGGCACATTTAGTGTTGTCCATTGTAATCGAAGGGACTATACTAAGCGAAGCTGTTTTTTTGCTGTGTCATTTCTAATGACATGCAACAAGAAATTGTCATTAGTAGAGCATTAGAGCAAAGACAAGCTTCTATGCAACGATATTTTTGGGGAAGAAATGACTAGAGACCGCTACTTTATATTGTTACGGATGTTACATTTTGCTCATGATCTTGGTCCGAGATCGCTTGATAATGATCGCTTACGCAAAATACGAAACGTATTTGATATGTTACTAAAAGCATTCAGTCATTTGAACCTTACCAACAGCTATGCATTGACGACAGTATACTTTTATACAAAGGCGGCTGCCTTTCAAACAATACATTCCTTCAAATAGAACTAGATTTGGCAAAAAATCCTTTATTCTTAGTGATTGTAAGACAGGATATGTTCATGATTTAATTGTTTATGCCGAATCATCTACTATGATGGATACGGAAAACAAGGTTATTGGAAAATCTGGAGCAATAGTGATAACACGTATGAAACCCTATCCAAGAAAGGGCCATACACTTTATGTAGATAATTTGTGTTCGAGTTCAGCTTTCTTTAACCTGTTACACTAAACTGTGCAAATGCATGCAGGACCGTAAGAAAGGCGATGATTGCAAAAGATTGGTACTTAGTTGATAAAAGGAGAGGCATCTTTTCGTTCATATAATAATTTATTTGCGATGAAATGGATGGACAATAAATAACTTTTAAAAAAGCATGAAAATCCGACCTCAGTGTCGCGCTAAAAAGGAAAAAATAATTCTTTTCTTCTGAACGAATATTCAAATTACGAACAGTGACTCTCAATCACGAGTATTCAAAATAATTCTTTCGAAGTCGGTACCAAGAAGAAAACCAAATTCTTAATTGCTATTCTTCATTAGGACTTTTCATATAGATATGGGATCACTGCGGCTGTATTCTCTTTCAGTCAAACTTGGGTTCAACCAAATTTTTCAATCTCGTCGGAAGTTGTGCCCGAGCGTTCTCAGTTGAGGAAAGTTGATGAAAAATATATTCAAATTTGTTTTTCTTCTTGGCACCGATATCGAAAAGCATTATTTTGAATATTCGTGATCCAGAGTCACTGTTTGTTATTTGAATATTCTTAAAAAAAAAAGAATTATTTTTTCCTTTTTAGCGCGACTCTGAAGTCTGTTTTCTTACTTTTTTTAAAAAGTAATTTATTTTTAAATTTTCAGTTTCATTAATATAACTGTATTGCTGTTTTATGTAACATTAGGAAACGGGTAGAGCAAATAAAAACAAAGCTTGTATGAAAAAACGGCGTGCAGAAGAAACATAATCGGAAAGTAACGAACGGTTGAATGAAAAAGTCGCTTGAAATCGTTTTTTTTTTTAAATCGGAGGGTTTCGCCGCAGAATAGGAACAAGGGGACGTTAAACCCCATCGAATTACATGGGAGGGAACATACCCCATAAAAGAAAAACGAAAAAAATATACTTATCGAATAGATAACCTCCTCCTTTTCTGAAGTCGGATAAAAAGAAGTGTACATGCCTTCTACTATGCATACGTCAGAATTTGCAACAGTGATCAGACAAGGAGGAAAAAAGGTTGTCCAAAAGGCTGTATCTGTAATAGATTATAACAATTCAATAGATACTGTAGATATAGCCGATATGCTCATAAGCATTTTGCGTAGCTATTGTAAACTAAACTCGTAAATCTTTGAAGTGGTACCATAACTTTTTTTTTATTTGCTGTACATCTACATACAGAATGCTTATTGCGTTTATAAACACAAAATGAAAGAACCCATATCCATGTCAAAGTTTCAATTACAATTAATCAAGGAAATCATCAACCTTCAATTCATCGTCAACAAGCAGGCAATAATTTTTCCATGCGATGAACAGGAAGATATTTTTCGTCATTCCCAATGTTGGGGATAGACGCTGCTCCGTTCAGATATTTGCCTCCCAGTTAATTTGTTTAGTTGCAGCCGCCCTTGCTTACCGACCGCCTCATTTCTCAGAATTTATATTTCTTTTGAGTTCTCGGAATTCCCGAACTAGGTCAACACGAGAGTGTTGGTGCGTGCGTGTAGCCCACGTGACGCCTTTTTTTGGTTTTCATTGGCGCGGGCAATCTTGCAATTTTTGGGGAGGAAGCGTCTCACCGGTAGGGTGCTCCTGTTCGCTCCGATTCCCCATTCAGGTACGACCTAAAGCAGTGTGCGATATTTGATTTCACAGCCACGTTCTGCAAGTGTAGATTATTGTACAAGGATTGAGGTTGCTTCCTCGGAACGCCTCATCTCGCAAGCTACACGTGCTCCTTTGTTTTCCTTCCTCGCGGCCTTCCTGCTCGAGCCGCGGCGGCAAATCCCATCGTGCGCAGTCACGCGGTTCTTCTATCACTGATCCTACTCTTTTCCTTCTCCGGGTTGAAATCGTGATCGTTAGGATCATCGATGCCCTTCCTTCCATTCTTGCTGCCTTCCCTACGCGTGTCTTTTTGGTTAATGCGTCAAGTATTTTTATTGTATATAAGCATTACTGGCAATTAAATAAACCAAAGTGTTTTGCACAATACAACCCGAGCTGTACCCAGTGAACTTTAGCGACCTAACCGCCAAAGTATCCCACTCCTATACAATTCTATATGGAAAAAACCGAAATCGCAGGTACATCGTTTGCAGTAAAAGTGACAAAAGATGTGATTCCCAATCTGAATGTAAAAATTGAATAGCTGGGTTCTGTGTCGATCCTTGTTTTAGAATTTATCATACTCAACTAAATTACTGTAAATTTTAAGTTAATGTTTTAATTACCGATAATTATATTTTTATTTATAATATACGTGTATTTGTAAAGTCTGCAAATATGAAGATAACTGAGAATACATAAAATGTATTTATTTTCGTATTTTTTATATAACACTGTCCAACACGTAATTTACTTTGTAATATCTGTTAAGTGATTCTTATAGATTTCGATGCTCTAAACCCGATTCTGAAACTCGTTCCTTTCCATCACCCTCAGTTTTTGAAAAAAAGGAATTTAAAAAAAAACACAATTTTTTCAAATTGAAGAACACTTCTGTTGAAACTATAAAAGATAGGCAGATTCTATTAGTTTTTCTTTTTATTAAGTATGTTTTGCTCATAACTCGCAAACGGGTTGTCGAAAATGTATGGTTGATGGCTCATATGAAGGAGCTTATTACCCCATTGGTCCCATTTAAGTTTCAAAAAAATGCGACAACAAAAACGTAGGTTTTAAAAACAAATTTCCAAATATTTTCGAGAATGATTTCCACCAGGTTCACCGATTTTGGTAATTCTTGGTTTGTTTGGAAGGGGATGCTTCCGCGGTCGTCCCGTATCAAGTTTTACAAATTCTAATGAAGAATACCCATTTTGTTAATGTATTAATCTTCTTCACTTTCATGTACGTATGATCGCGTGTAACTTTCTACCGGGTTGATCGATTTTGATGATTTTGAGTACATTTGTAGGAGAACACCCCCGCGGTGGTACCATATGAATTTTATAAAAAAATTCGAAAAATTTATACCCATGTTTGTAAAGGTCTTGCACGTGTCACCAGCGTGTTGTGCGTCACGCGCGCCTAAGCAGGCGACGGCCCTTTGTAAGGCTCCTTAGCGATAAGAAAGCGACGCGCTGCTACGTCGTATTACTACAAAAACCTGACATCCTTTCCGTCTCCCGTTTACATGTTTCCATTCACATACGTACTAACAGATCACTAGCGCGGCCTTGGTCGGGATTGACTGTTTTCAGGACATACAATTACACGGATTCTTCAGACCATTACACAAGTTAAATTAGCTGTAAGGAATCCAAAAGAATATTGTCTAAAGAATGTAATTAATGCATTCTGTAAAAATTAGGAAAACCAACACTGCTATTGTCATTATCGACGTGACCAGCCAACACGATGCTCGCGACCTTCCGGTATTTCCTTTGATAATCGTTCGCGAGCTACACTAAGGCGATGCTCGCGATGTTGAGGGGTATCGTTTTCTAAATACTTTCTAATTGAAGACAAACGACCTTCTCTTTCTTCCGCCGTTTCTCTACATATGTTTCGTTTATTATTTTGCCTCATTTTTGAGAGCCGCGTTTCACGCTTATCGAAACTTTCATTTGACCGCTGTCTTTTATTTCATTCATTCGTGTTTCTTTGCCGCTCATTCCTTTCTGAATGGTCTTCTTTTAAGCGCCGCTGCCTCATACGAGCGGCATTTTCATGCGGTCTACCAATTATCTAATACAATTTGTATACGAATTGTAACTAAAAATTAAAAAACAACAAAAAATACAAAAAAAAAATATAACCGACTTCAAAACAAAAGAAAGGCACCAAAAACTATAAAATAATTCCCTTTTTTTGACGTCGGTACTATAGTGTATTTCTCAGAATGCCAGTAGGTTATTACTCATTTATTAAGACACTTTCAGTACAGCTAATTACACCCGGTTATTATCTGCTCGAATACTACTCTCGGTTGCCCATGTGTTCGTGTGCTCACTCGACTCACGACTGCCCGTGCCTGGCGCTCTGCCCGCTTCCCCATGCCCCCCGCTCTTGTCCCCAGCCTGGGTACATCACAATTCCCTTACCTCTTAATTTTCTTATTTGGTTGCTTGCTTGGCGCTTAACCTGCTGGACCTTCTGGGAGTTGGGACATCCTTTTCCGTCGGCTTCGGTTTTTGGTATCTCGGTTCTTCTATCTTGTTCATTTGATCTATATGCCTTTTCCATGTCGTGCCTGGCTGTATTTCCACCTCATATGTCACTGGTGACAGTCTCCTCACCACGACACCCTGCACCCACTTCTTGATCCCTCCGCGGTGATCCTCTACCATTACTTTTTCTCCTTCCTCTATTCTTATGTTTCGCCTTCCTCTCCTTCCCCTTATTTGCGCTGCTTGCTTCTTAGCTACTTCATCGTCAATACTTGGTTTCAGCTTGTGGAACCTCGTTCTTAGTTCTCTTTTGTATATCAGCCATGCTGGGCTATATCCGGTGGTACAATGTTCTGTGCTTCTATAGTCAAACAAAAATATAGTACCGAGTAGGTACCGAGATAGGAAACAAAAAAACACTTAAATCGATTCCTCAACCTTTGTCAACTGTACAAGCTACAAATTACTTCTACCACGTACATAACACTCACGTAATTCGTGTGTCCAAAAGTCCGAATAAATGTGTTTCCCTTCTGAATCATTTATTCTTAATCACATATATACAGTGAGCCATAAATAGAGATAAAGATACGTTTTCTGCGACTACGACCACCGAGTGTGGTGATTCTGGCGTACCGTTCATTGCAGAGACCTTCTCAAGCGACTTCAAAACAAGGAAGAGGTTCTGTATACGACATGTGCATTCATACAGATCTTTATTAAATTACAATACTTCCGTAGACTGTTCCCAGCTCGAACTCACCTTCCGAGATTAATTTCTCAAAGACGTAATTGTTTTAGTTTATACCTGTTCTTTTGTTTGTAATATTTCATTTATGTTAAAGAATAGTGTCTCAAAAGAATTTCTTATAACTTCTCTACAAATTCATATAGCGAAACAATCCAATTCAGGGGCTGCTACCATATTTTGTTGTGCTTGTACTTCACACACCGAATCGATTAAAGGGTTTTTTTAACCGACTTCAAAAGGAGGAGGTTCTCTATTCGACATGAATATTTTTTCCTTCCTATCTCGGCACCGACGTCAAAAAAGGGAATTATTTTATACTTTCTGGTGCCTTTCTATTGTTTTAAAGTCGATTATATTTTTTTGCTAAAAATTTTTTTTATTGCAATATCAATTTACAAAAATGTTTAAATAATAGTTGAATTGGGCAAGACACGTTTTGCGCGCCTATCTTGGGAAACTTTTTTCAAATTTTTGTAAAAATGGTGTGTTACGTATTCATAGTCCTCTCGGGCGGGCGGCCAACGGGCGCCCGTGACACTCTCGCGGAAATCAATCAAGCGGTCGATACTCTATGTAAACGCGCCTGCTCATTAGCAGCGCCGCGTCGCGTTCTTCTCAGGTAATTGTTCTCGCGCGCTCCCGCAACGGCCATTACCGTTTACTTCTCTCATACGTGGAATATATTTTGGTGTTTCTCGACCACGGTGCGGTATAGTTCGAACGATCTAGTGTAAGGGGCTCTTCTCCACATCCATCGGGCTTTTCTCACGTCCATGTATATAGTAGAATAAGTGTTTTAGGGAATAAGGATTCTCGGGAATTCCTCAACCACGTGCTCTTTCTCGTGCGTGCTAGGGTGCTCACTCCAGTTCACGTTTCCGTCGTATATTTACGGACTAAGTGTAAGAGGAGTTACTCCTCGTCCATCGGCGTCTCTCACGCACATTTGTACCATTCATAGTTTAAGTGCTTTAGTTTAATAAAACTCTCTGGTTCTTCTCACCCACGTGTGCTAGTATTGTGCCGGCCACGTGCCGTTAAGTGCGTTTCAGTCGTAGTTCCTTCCGAGAAATTCCTCACCCGCGCTAAACCAGACTCCTCAGGCGCTAGTGCAGTTTTACTGTCCCTAACCGAAACATGGTGGCTCTAGCATGAATTCCAATTACACTGAGCGATAGAGCAGATATTTTTCAATGAGATCCATCATCAGATTTTGCGAATTACGTTTTGGCTTTGCACAGGAAAATGATATAGTCGTGCGTGTCATGCAACGAGCGCAGGGGTTCTCCGACATTACCGTATTGACCGCGCTCTCCTGCGGAGTAGCCCGAGTAGCAGAGCGCTCGCACGCACGCCGAGAACCCTTGCGCTCGTTGCGTGATACGCAGGACTATTTCATTTTCCTGTGCGAAGCCAAAACGTATTTCGCAAAATCTGCTGATGGATCTCCGTAGAAAAACCTCTGCTCTATCGCTCAGTGTAACTCGAATCCACGCTAGACCCACCATTTTTACAAAAATTTGAAAAAAGTGTCCCTAAATAGGCGCGCAAAACGTGTCTTGTCCAATTCAACTATTATTTAAACATCTTTGTAAATTAATATTGCAGTAACGATTCATACCAATTTATGCAGAAAAGTCTGCTGAATTTTTTGCAACTAATATAATATGTCTATCTTTTGTAGTTTCAACAGAATTGTTGTTGAAAGTTGAAAAAAGGTGTTTTTCTTCCGAATTAATTTTTTTAAGAACTGATGGTCATTGAAAGGAACGAGTTTCAGAATCGGGTTTAGAGCATCGAAATCTATAAGAATTACCTAACACATATATTACGAAGTACAAAAAAAGTCCAAATTTGTTGGACAGTGTAATTAGTATAATTTTTTATGATTTTTTTTTCATAAAATACGACAATACAGTTGTTCTTTAACACTATTAAAAGTGTACGTGCAAAAGGGTATCAAAAGCGGAATTGGTCAGTTGGAAGGCGTAACGTTCTTACAGCGAAGACTGCCGACGCGCAATGTGCACAGTTTTGGCGCCGATCCCGTTCATCGCGTTTGTCTGGCAGAGCGGACTGCCGCATAGTGGGCTGAAGCATTGGAAAGTTGGGATACAGGAAATATCAGCACCAAATATTTAGGCAACCGCCAACATTTAACTGCATTCAGTGTGGCCAGAAAGCATTGAGCTGGGCATACGTCAAGTGTGTGTGCGTGTCATGTCGTGCCATCCGACTGTCGAAAATCACTCACAGGCACGACACGCACACACTTGTAGCGTGGACCTATTACATCAGATTCCGTTCAGAAAATCTTACACACTATGCAAAACGGCACTAAGTGGCATTTAAATTGTTGTCCAAAATGTAGCAAAAATCTTTCTGAACACGGAAAAACCATTGAAAATGTTCCCAATGTTACACATATTATTTAAAAGGACAATTTAAAAAAAAAATATCATTCATATATTTAATCACATTTATTGAAACATATCCGTCACATTCTGCGATTTCGATGGTTTGATCGCGCTTAGAATGATTTTTTCTACATTCTGGACCAGAATTCAGCTGCCGATTTTTGCCCCTTTGGAAAATATTTAACGTTTTCTCAGCAGAATGAAACTTAACGTCTTGCCTTATTACGGCATAATTTTGTAAAATATTTTTATTTGTTTCGACGTTGTTACATACGGATTTTTCATTTTCCTCCGTTCCCATGGATTCGGCGTAGCCTCCTCTTGGAGTCCCAACCGTCCCTCTGTTAAGTATCGAGATAAGTGCTACTTAAGATCGGTCTGGCTGTGAGTTATTTGAATTCTGCCATTAACTTCCTCTATCCTCTTCAGTCTTTCCCCTCTTTCATACACACCTGTTTTCCACAGATTTTTCCATATAAAAAGGCGAACTGGATCTAGCTCGGGGCAGTCTCACTTTAGAAATTAACGTAGCAAGTTTGAGCCAGTCTCCTTCGAGCATTTGACCGTAGCGTTCTTTATGAGTCGTGTCAACGAGATCGGGCCAGTTCCCTTTCGAGCATAGTTTCGAAAAACCTCTCTATTGAGAACTCAATACCAAGCTCGAGACTTTTCCGAGCATTTTCAAAGAAGAGTCCTTTGTAAAAAAACTCATTGCCAGATCGGGCTAAAGTTCCCCTTCGCGCATAACTGAGATATAACGAAACGCCTAGCTTACACGCTAGTAGATTGTAAGTGGTTTTCTTATACAATTTTACCAAGTTATATTATTTCACGCATTTTTCAAACTCATTTCATTATATATATTTTTATTCTTGCAATATACCAAAGTTTATCTGTAGTAATTGTGCTACTCTGTACCAGATTCTTTTCCTTCTAATGTAATCTTATTTCGTCAAAAATCATAGGACCCACAGATTCTCCGCAACCGCTCGAGGAGAATCAATTACGAGTCATTTTTCCCTTAACCCGTATCCTTCGTTCTTGAGTAGGCTACCCAACGTATTCCCGTCGCGGCGTCTTATACAGAATACCATTCACCCTCCGAGTGTAGGCAACCCGACGTATTCACGTTGCAGCGCATGTACTCTTGAGGTCCATTCCTTGAACAGCAAAACTCACGACGTATTCCCGTCGTGCCGAGCGCTGGCACGGATTCCTACCATTTTTATGGCACCCTTTCCGGGTACCGAAACCCAATCACGCAAACCATATTCGGCCAGTGCCTTACATCCCCCGCCGTACACCTTGGTTCGTAACAACGCAGAAATTATATCCAACAATAAAATGGTCCGACCAACATAGATTGACCGTCGTACAATATTTTGTAGAAATTAATTATTCACACACTGCATTTGTAACATGATACCGCTACAGTCGCTATATACTAACTTTCCAATGTTTCGATACACTGTGTGCCATAACGAAAGGGTTATGAAAAAGCAGCAATTTGGCTACACGTGTGTAGGTGCGATCATTTGATAAAAAACTTAAAAAAAAAGTAACACCAACTTCAAACCAGCCCTAAAAAGTATGAAATAATTATAAATTTTTTTGGTCGGCGCTGAGGTAGAATCAAAAGAGCCCATCAATTACCGAAAGAAATGTCTATAACTTGTTCCATTTATCAGATGACTATAATACAAAGTTGAAAGTGTGCTTACAGGCAGAATTAATTTCAAGACACCCCCCTCGGCCATTACCCCTTCCCCCGCTTGCGCCGCCTACCTTTGCACCTTTATGCCGCCGCCCCCTCTCGCCCCTATAGAAATCGATTTAAGTCTTCTTTTGTTTCTATCTGGGGGCCAACCTCAACCATTTTTAATAACCACTGTGAGGTGCTCACCAATCAGTAATTATATGATTTCTATTCTGGATAACCGACGTAAAATGATCAGGAACAATACTGAGTACAAACTAGCACAGGTTTATTGAATTAAAAGAATATTACAAAAAGAAAAGACGTCTCGGAAAGGGTCTTGATGCGACCCTCCTCGATACTCATGTATAACTGCCCTACGGAAAAGGTCTACCTCATCGCGGAACGAATGTCCATGTAATATATAGGGTCCTAATTCCTCGTAGCACATGGATAGGCATGTGCTTACATACTGCGTCACGTCATCCGTCCGCAACATTTCAATATCAGGCGTACAATGTCCTAGAACTGCAATGAGCGAGTGAGTCAGTAGAGTGAGCCACTTTAGTGGCGCGTCCTAATATAGGATGACATCCGCGAAAGCCACTATAGTGGCGCACCATACCTAAGAGGTTAAAATGATTTATTCACTGCAAAAGAGAAAAATAAATTTATAAAGGCTAATATATACTCGGCAAGTAGAAACGGAACGACCAACGGTTACATAACTGACGCCCAACGTGGGGCGGTGAATAGGAAAAAAGGAAAAACACAAAAAGACAGAGATGAGTAGCGGAATTATAACGAGAACGAAGAAGCCAACAGAGATAGTAAGAACAGAAGAAAGAGAGACGAGAAGGACGTTAAGGGCCGAAAGCGAGCCAATCCTCGAGGCGAACCATTAACGTTGCAGCAACCCGGGAAAATCAAATATGTACCAATACACATAACGCACGAGAAACAGAGGTGGACGACGATATAGAAGACATAGACACTGCGGGAAAGATACGAGACTTAAGGAAGGAGGTCGAGCGATCAACCCAGAAGGTCGAAGAACTGGAGGCCTGGTTTGACCGACAATTTGACATACGAATATTGGCAGAAACCAATAATTACCACGAAAAGAAATTAGAGAAATTATAAGAGGATATGGGACACGACTCCATAGTTATCGCCATGAACCAGTTCAACAAGAGGAGGCCTTTCAAACAGATATCTGGCGAAGGATGGACCGCATCGAACAACATGTCAACACGGCACGACACGGGAATCCAGAAACATACGAACCCGACCAACGACAACCATTTCCAGAAAGACGTCGGGAAACACAAAGCGGGGGAGAATTTTTGGAATCCACGAATAACTTCCGACCACCCTACGGTAACCTGCGATCACCGGAACCAACACTGATACACGGCTATCACAAGCTGGCCATCAAACCACAACTGCCTACATTCGAAGGCCGCGGTAGAGAAAAACCAATGAAATTCTTGCGGGAATTAAGAACATTCATGAATACGGCAAGACTCCCATATGAGGAGTTAAACTTGATACTTACTCAGTCAATGAAGGGAGCGACAAACGAATGGTGGGATTTGGTCTTTAAGCAGGTGTCGTCGTGGGAACTGTTTGAAATAGCTTTTCGCGATCAATTTTGGAGTGCCACTATACAAAAGGGAGTCCGTGACATAACTGATACGGTCACATACAGACCAGAACTCGGGGCATCTCGAGTCACGTATGCAATGAGATTAATCGGAAATGCACAAGATCTCACCCCGAGACAGTCGGACGAGGAAATCATCCTCAAGGTCACACGGCACTTCTCACAGACGGTAGATGATTGTGTTTTTAGCCAGCACATTACAACAATTAAAGGGTCTTTAAATTTATTAGAACGGGTAGAGAGTGGCAGGACAACTAATCGACCACGAGGAGGAGAAAGAAGCACTACGTATAGAAACGACCAACGACAACACGAATCAAGGTGCAAGGGGATATGCTCGACGGCCACCAGACACCCGTGATCTATCAGTAGATAAAAGAACGAGAAATGGTCGAATAAGGACGATACAAATGGAAGCAAAGGGCGAAATAGAGCTTGCACGGAAAGAAGACGAAGGGCAAGCGGAAAAATAAGACTGGGCTTCCAAGTGAAACGGCCGATAGAAACTCCCGCACGGCCGCAGGAATCCCAGAAAAGGAAAAATAGGGAGCAAGAACCCATAAGGGTGACAATAAGCACTGATGACGGAACCACGGTTTTCCGATCTCCCATGAAAACAACATCGAGCCAGCAAAACAATAAGTCTTAAAAGAAAACTCCCATTGGTGGATCAACACAGCAGAACCAAGCCTGGGCGAAGAAGAAGAGAGCGAGCAAAGGGAAAACCCATACTAAGTTCCAAGTAGGAGAAATTATTCGGTTAAAAACAAATCCGGTGTCGAATGCGACCGATCGCGAGATAGCCAAAAATTCTTCATCTATACGAGGGACCGTGCACAATCATCGAAAAGCAAGGTCCCACAACCTGCACCGTCAAGGGACTTCCGTTTCTGTCGTGTGGATAAGTGAGTGAAGTGAGGAAGAACGGAGAGAAAAAAGTGAAATTGAATGTGAGAGAGCGAGTGGAAAGAAGCGAGAAAGGAGTAGAAGGCCGAGGGAAGATGGGGTATAGAAGGGGAGTGTGGGTGGAAAGGTTAGAGTAAGGTGACAGGCGGGAGTGAAAAGTAACATTGAAGAGTGAGGTTAGGAGGGCAAGTTGTGTAACGGCGGCAAGGCAGAGGAGAGGATAGAGAGAAACGACACCTGGAGGTTGTGTGGGAAACCAAGGAGTTGAAAACTAGGGAAACGAGTCGTTAGGGAAGGATAAGAAGTGAAGGAAGCAAAGAATGGATAAGGCAGAGAGGATGGAGAAGGAAAGGAGAGTAAGAAGTGGCAGTGAGGGGGGTACTGAGGAGATGTGGAAGAGGAAAAGGGAAATGGCGGGAGAGGAGGGAAGAGAAGAAGGGTGGACTTTTAAGGCGGGAAAGAAGGTGCAGAGGTCACCACAGAAGGCAATAAGGGTGAGGGAGGGAGAGGAAGGGCAGGGGGAAATAAATAGCTGGAATGGAGAGAGGAGATGAGGAACGAGAGAGAGGGAACAAGAGAATTGTTGAGGGAGGCGATGGAGGATATGAAAATGGTGGTAAGAGAGGAGTTGGGGAGGAATAGGAGTGAGGGGTGAGGGGTGTTAGGAGAGATGAGGAGGGAATGGAAGAAAGGACTGGAGGAATGGAGGAAGGAATGCACGAGTGAAAGGGAGGGTCTGGAGGAAAAGATTTGGGGGATAGAAGAGGGAATGAAAGGGTTAAAGGGGGAGAGAGGGGAAAGAAGGGGGGAGAAAGGATGTTGAGGTAAAGGCATGCGTGGCGAAGGGGAAAGGAAAGAAGGTATGGGTGGGGTACGGGAAGGTGCAGGTGGAAGAAAAGTCGTGGCGAAGGGATGATGAGGAGGAGGTGTTGAAGGAGGTGGAGGGGGAGGGATGATGGAGCAGGGGGAAGCGAAATGGAGGATAGGAGAGGGAGGAGGATAGAGGAGGGGGAGAGAATGAGGAAAGAAAAAGGGATAGAGGGGAGAGGGTGGAGGAGGGAATAGACCAGGTGAGGATGGGGTGGGAAGGGGAAGGGGGAAAGAAGGAACAAAAAGGAAGGTTGGAAACTGCCGTTCTGGAATGTGGCGGGGGGGGGGGGGGAAAGTAGGGACAAGGAGTTTTGGAAGGGGGAGGGAGTGAGACGTCATGTTGTTCGCGGAGACATGGATGGAGGAGAAAGGATGGAAGACGATGAAAGAAAGGTTGCCGAAGGAGTATACATGGGAGGCACGGATGGCAGAAAGGAGGAATAGGAAGGGGAGGGCAAGCGGGCGATGATGACGGTGGTGAGAAGAGGAAGGGCATAGGGGGGAGGAAGAGTGCTGGGGATGCAGGATGACGGTGGGAAAGCAAAGGTGGAAGGTAATGGGAGTGTACATAAATGGGAATATGGAAAGGAAGCTAGAGAGATTGAAGGAGTGGACGGAGGAGAAGGAGGAAGACGGGGTAGCGATTATAATGGGGGACTTTAATGCAAGGACGGGAGAAAGGGTTGGGTGGGTACATGAAGGGGAAGAGGGGGAGGGTGGCAGGAGGCCGAAGGACGGAAAGATGAACACGGAGGGAAGACTACTGGCAGAATTCGTGGAGGAGAGAGGGTGGGCAGTTTTGAATGGGGGAGTGGAAGAAGACGAGGAAGGGGAGTTTACATTCACCAGAGGAAAAAGAAGAGCGGGAAGGGAAAACGGAAGGAGAGGTGTGGAAGGTAATGACAGTACAGAGGAGTAAGGGAAGCTGGGGAAGCGAGAACAGAAGGAGAGGTGTGGAAGGTAATGAAAGTACAGAGGAAAAGAGGAGGTAAGGTGTGTGAGGGAATAGAGATAGAGGGATGGAGGGAATACTTTATGGGTTTGCTAGGAGGTGTGGAGGAAAAGGTAGTGTTGGGTGGGATGGAGAGAGTAAGGGGGGAAGATGGAGAAGAGGAAATTGGTTCGAAGGAGATGCAGAAGGTGGTGAAGAAGTTGTAGGAGGGAAAGGCGGTGGGGAATGATGGAGTACCGAATTAGGGGTGGAAGCACGGAGGAGAGAAGGTAGTGAATAAGGGGTGGTAGACTTTTAAGCGGATTTGGAAGGGGAAGGGATGGCCGGAGGGGTGAAAGGAGGGAATGACAGATTCCATACTAAAGAAAGGGGAGGGGAGTAGGGTAAAGGAACACAGGGGGGTGACAACAAGACCGGCGCTCTATAAAATATATGTGGCGATACTAGCGGAGAGGGTAAGAGAGGAAGTAGAGGAGAAGGGGATCCTGTCTCCGTCACAGGCAGGTATCAGGAAGGAGATGGGAGTGATTGACCACATTTACGCGTTGCACTACATGGCGAATAGACAACTGGCCAAGGGAGGGGGAAAGGTGGTGGCAGTCTTCATGGACCTAATGGCGGCGTTTGATTCAGTCAGTAAAACAAAGGTGGTGGAATGAATGAGGAAGAGGGGTATGGGGAAGTGCTGGTGGGGAGGGTAGAGAAAGTGATGAGGGAAACGAGGTGCAAGGTAAAGATTGGGAGGGTGTGCGGGGAGGGATTTTGGACGGCAAGAGGGCTGCGTCAAGGATGCCAGCTGAGCCCGATATTATTTATCCCTCGCACTACCACGGTGGGTCCATTTTTCGGTGCCAGGATATAGGCAACCGTCTCTACATTGATGCATATCGGTTTGCCGGTAGGCCGGTACATGTCACTCGCCGCAAAAGTCAATGTTGCACACATTCGTGAAATTGTAGAAAGACGGATACCGACTGAACGTCAGCACTGCTGGTTGGAATCATATAAAGGTCGGATTACATTGTCCGTTTCGTTTCAGTTCGCCATACGTATACGCTTTGGCAGTGTATCAAATGATGAATTTTATACTTATATTCCTTCTGTTGAATGAATATGTACGCATGTACTCTATCATAAATACACAATTTAGTATTCGCAAAATTTTCTGAAAGTGTTACTTTTTCCCTTTCAAATATGATGGTGATTTGTTGTATGATGCGTAAACAATTCAGATATTTGAATATCTGACTTACATCACTGGCAGTGTGGCCAGAAAGCATCCTGCAAACGTTGCAGAGATGGGCCACGCGAGAAGTGTGCGTGACGTGTCGGAGTGTCTATGCCGTACGCACCGTTGAATTGCGGTATGCATTAAGAATCAGAGTAACGACACACACACTCCGAGCGGTATCCATCCATGATGCCAATCCGGCGACACCAACACGCTTCCTAACTTCTCTCATGTACATTATTTCATCTTTTGCGCCGTCGAAGTCCGTGAAAAGAAGTGTGTGCCGCGCGTGGCCGCACGTTACCCGGCCGCGCTCAGTCGCTTCTTGTCAGTGCGCCGTATTCGGCAACAAAGCCAAATTCGTACGATGGCGACGACAAACGCGTGTGAACCCGGCGGTGGTGCGGAAATGTATCGTTGTGGCAAAGGAACATTCCAGTGATAGTGAAAGTGGTGGTAAACAATGTTCAAGTGAAAACAATACAGACAGTGACTTTAGAGATAAGGAACAAGGAACCCGAGGCGAACAAGTCTGAGGACGACGCATTTTTGGATTACGAAAGCGACGACGACGCTAATTATTCTAGAAATCATGAAGTGTCCGGTGGCACTTGGAAATACGTCCATTATTTGGGTGCGTGTGAGTGACTGATTGGCTTGCAGGTTTGGGCTCGAGCCGGAAAAGTGCTTGCAGTGGTGCCGAAGGAGCACATGTGGCCGTGCCGTGCCTGTGAGCTCTGTGGACATCGGTGTCCGCACTGTACGGAAACATGGCACGCACACATGTGCTCCTTCGCCACCACTGCAAGCATTTTTCCGGCTCGAGCCCAAATCTGCTGACACTCGTGTCAGTATGTGTATGTGCGTGTATGAATGTTCGTGCGCGAATCACAGGAGGAGACCGCCCTCAACCCGGTCGAGAAGACAACGGAACCGTGGAAGATAACGGTATCGAGGAGGCCGACGTCACGGAAGAGGCCGAAGAAACAAGAAAGAAGCCGGTAGAAATCCGGCACTACCCTGCACAACCAGGGGTAGCACTGAAGATACGGCACTACATGGGTGTCTTTTGAAAATTACCAGCAAAAAAAAAAAATTGTTAACAATTTATGAAACTCACTGTAATATCGCTAAAATGTACCTAAACGAAAATGTAAATTTTGCTACAAAATATTATAACATATTTATAAACAAATTGTTAACAATTTATAAAACACACTGTAACGTCTTTAAAATGAACCCAAGCAAAAATGGAAACTTTACTAAAAAAATATTATAACAAATTTATGAACAAATTGTTAACAATGCATAAAATATTTTAAAACATCAAGAACAATTATGTATGTAGCCAGAAAATACGATTTTTGTCGAATAAATTACATATGTATAATCCAGCCTTTATACATTCCTTTCCTTCACCTCAGTGACGTCAGCTTGCGCTTAATGGGTAACATGTAGTACGACTAACTATTGTAACGTGTGACTCTACCAGCATACCCATGTATATGGGTTGCAGCTCATCAGGCTGGGGTGTAAATGGACCCACCGTGGTACGCCGCGTCGCGCTGATATTCGTCCGTAGTGCGAGGGTTAATATATTGATGGCGGACTTAGAAGAAGATCAGATAAGAAAATGGGGGATAGGAGCAGCACATTAAGGACAGAAGGAAGAGGGCAGCCGCGGCGATGAGGAAGATTTGGTGACTGGGAAAGAGGATGTGGGAAAGGGCCTTGGAGAGGAGAGTGCGGATGTTCGACGTTTTAGTGTGGATGGTAATGGGATACGGAGCAGAGATTTGGGGGTGGAAGATGAAAAGGGAGGCGGAGAGTATGGGGGAGAGGTACTTGAGATGGACACTGGAGCTGGATTGGAGGACGCCGGAGTATTTGGTAAGGGAGGAAATGGGGAAGGGATAAAATGCGAATGAGGGCAAGGAGGAGGGCGTAGAAGTACGAAAGGCGACTAGAGGAAGGAAAGGGTGGAAGGTGGCTAGAAGGTGCTGGGAGGAAATGAAGGGAAGATGGAGGAGGGGGAGGGGGGCAGAAGGGTGGCAGAGGGAGATTACGGAGTTTTTCAAGAAAAGAGGAGTGAGAGAGGAAGAAGAGGAAGGGATACAGTATGAGGATCTGAAGAGGGGTGACAGAAGGCAACAAAAGGTGGAGAGAGAGGAAAGAATAGAGGGTACGGAATATAATGAGTGGTACAGGGAAATAAGGGATAGAGGGGTGTCGGAGTATTTGTAGAAGGGGTGGAAGGAATGGAAGAGGAACAGGTTCACGAGATACAAGACGGGGAACGAAATGGGGAACGGAAGGTATTGGGAGGAGGAGAGGGGAAAGAGGTGCAAGCTATGCGAGGAGGAGGAAGAATCCTGGGAACACGTATTGGTGAGGTGCAAAGGATGAGGTGTAGGGGTAGAGGGGAGGGGGAGATGGGAGGATAGCGTGATGGAAGTTGCGGGAGGGGGGGGAGAAGGGAACAGGTGGCTGAGGGAGGTAGAAAGAGCGAGGACGGAAAGGAACAAGGAGGACGAGAGAAGGAGGAACCAGGAAGGAGAGGATTGAATGGAGAAGAGTGAATATAAGGATTGTGAGTGAATAAAAGGAAACGGAAGTCGGAAAGGAAAGGAGACGGAATTGGGATAATCAGAATAATAAGACAGAATAAGTAGCGTAAGATGCGGCGGGGCGTGGAGAGGAGGGCAGGCGAGAGAGCGAGAGAAATAGGGTTGACGATGGAACGAGTAAGCTAGTTCACTGGGGACAGTTACGGGATCGTGTGAGGGATGTAACTTCGATTAATAAAGGCGCCACGGTATTTATGGGAATCGCAGCCACGAACTTATTTTAAACTGAACTTCTACCAATCGCTCGTTTACAAGACTGAGGTTGCGTTGAGCACGTGGTGCGCCGTACCTCTTAGTTTCTCGTGTTCACAGCTCTAAGAGAGCGGGGGCCACCACTAGCGTTCCCGCAAGCGAAGAATCGCAGTCGTGGAGTACGGGAAAAGGGACAGATTCTCTGACCCTGAGATGGACTCGCACGGGAAGTCCGTCGCGGTCTGTGTAAAGGAAGGAATCCGAAAGGTCGCCTAGAGCGCACGATGGGATTCGTCGCAGTGTTACGTCCGGGCGAGGCTTTTTCACGACTTGTATCCGTCAGAACGGTCGATGAGAAATCCGCGAGCGGTCTGCCGTGCGACCGGGCGTAACCCTTGAATAATTTTGTTATTTAGTTACAATAAATAACGGTGATCCAACTAAAGATCAATATTGCAAGGTATTCTAATCCCTTTCTGGAAGAGTGGGATTATTGGTTTAATTGTATAAGCTAAACGGAGAAGTTAAATTAGAAGTTAATATCGCGTTTAGTTATATGCAGGACTAATAGGATTCGTGTGCCTCCGTAAGACCCGTACAGGTCCCCAATTGTTCGCGTGAGGTTATGTTTTCGGTTTGTGCACTACTACGGTAGATGAGGTGTGACGTCGCAACATAGATGAAATCAAAGAAAATAATATAAGGGGAAAACAAAATAGATATATTGAATCCGAAAAACAACGCAAAGAATGACTGCAGTATATGTTATTTGCAGTATTGAGAAATGTTCAGTACTAGTGCGCGACAGTTATGCGCCTTAATACAAGCGCTCTTTACAAGGTTTACGGATACGCTCTCGGTAATTAACAGTTACGCCTTTACAATCGAGAAATTTAACAGGGAAACTTGCACGGTCAAACGACCGTGCCCGTGGGATCCCGCCGTGGCCTAAGCTCGGGCATGGCCATACAATGAGATGATAATAATTGTCGTACGTCGCGACTGGAGGTTCCTACCGTGTCGCTGGTCTTCGGCTATGTTCGTATAGCTGCGCTCTCTCTCTCTCTCTCTCTCTCTCTCTCTCTCTCTCTCTCTCTCTCTCTCTCTCTCTCTCTCTCTCTCTCTCTCTCTCTCTCTCTCTCTCCCTCCCTCCCTCCCTCCCTCCCTCCCGCCCTCCCTCCCTCCCTCCCTCCCTCCCTCCCTCCCTCCCTCCCTCTGGCGGGAGTGATAATTGAGCCGGGATATAGCCCGTTACAAGGGTCGACAAATCAGGAAGTTAATGCTTCTATCCGTTAATTTCGTTAGATATTTCCGACTTTATCGCCACGCGAGCGAGGAACAACCTTTCCGCGTTCTGTTCAAGGTTTATATTAAGAAAAGAATAATGTAAATGAAATCAATGAAAGGAAACTTAAGTTAACGCGTCCCACACAATTTGTCGGCCACGTGCAGAACGTACGCGCACACTTTCGCACTTTTCACTAGCGAAAGAAAAGAAAAACTGAGTCTGTATCTCAAAATAATAAGCACAATTTATAACTATTGCTTTACGAGGATAATTGAGTCCTTTTTGTAACACACTGCAAGAAGAATATGCACTATTAGGCTCTAAATGAATGATATCTAAGATACCCTCGGACAATCGACCACGTACCTCACGACTTTACAGCCAACTGCCCAGAGAAATCCGTCGCGAGACGGCTCCTGGGCTCGCTCTAGGACGGTTTTTCATGCCCTACTCGCGGAAACGGTCGATCAGCGGTCGATTCGGTATACAAATATTGTGCTACGATGCTCGCTCGATGTTCAGTGAGATACTTTCGCTCACTCGTTTATCCTTTTCTAATTATCAAGTTTTATTTCAAATACGATATAATTGCATTGACTCAGTTATTTAAGATTTTAGCAGCGTACGCTCCTGATTTCGTATCCTTGAACAAAATTAGGTTGATATTCGAGCAATGCCTTATTGCCATGGAAATAATAATTTACTTTGGAGAGAAAGAGAAACTACAAATTTTTCACGCGGAACCTCATCGCGATTTCTTAGCCTATGCACACACACACGCATACTGCACACACACACACTCATACCCGCTCGCTTTCTTACACTATACTTACATCTACCTTAAAGCTACCTATATATATATAATGGGACGAGTATGATTCCACGGTGAGGGAATTCCGCTACAATATTACTGCTCGACAGTACCACGTATACGATGAGCCTAAGCCATGATACGAATATTTCGTATACGCGGCCTGGAGGAAGAATAGAATAATCATGATTTTACAACTAATACTCTAACAGCGCACCGAATACGATGAGCCTAAGCCATGATACGAATATTTCGTATCCGGAGGCCGGAATAAGGAAAACCAAAGAGAATTTAATAAAGAAATTATGCTAAAAAGAAAGGAAAAATCAAAAAGTTACGCTGGGACGTAACAGCAGCAACGCAGAAGGAGGGTTACGGAAGGAGGAAAGCGTCGGTTCTGCAATGGAAACTCGAAGTACTACCAGAGTATAATAGAGCTGGAATAACGCAGATTCTGACCTTGAGAAACCAAGATGGCTACTCACTCGTTAATTCTACGACGCACGGCGGCACACACGTGTTGAACTCTCAACAGCCAGAAGAAGGTGCAGAAAGAAGGAAGCGAGACATGCTCCCTCTGCGCCTTCATTAGTCACGCACGTAAACGGTGGATGGCGTCACTGATCGGCCGCAACGCCAATCAGAGGAAAGTCGCAGCACAGGCTACACGCCAAAGCCCTATTTCCTACGCGCGCGCACTAACGCGAATTAGCCTTAAAACTAAACAATATACAAGTAGGCCGCTCCGCCTATACGCATTCGGCTCCCGCTATGCGCAAGTAGCGTGGCCAATGCGCCAATGACTTTAAATCCCCAACGAATAGAGTAAGGAGGTGGCAAAAGGCGGCAAAAAGTGAGAGGGGCGGAGGTAGCGGTAAGATAGAGATAAGGTAGCGATATGGTAGAAGTTGAGATAGAATAGGATTGAAAAGGAGTAAGGGATAAGAGGAGGGGATGTTAGGAGTTTGTAACCCGCAAGGGAACAAGAATAAAATACATACATACACACATACCTACACCGTCAAGGGCGAGGATGGCTTAATACAAAACGTGAGACGGGACTCCAGCAGAACCCCAGGGACACGGGCCCACCCCTCCTCAAGAATACTGGAGCCAGAGGGATGGCATGAAGCGGAAGAAATGGACCTCGAATCGTAAGAAGAAAATTGACCAGTGTTAAGTGCAAAAGGTGGTTGCGCCCGAAATGGAAAGTGTGAATGTGAGTAAAAAACAATAAGAATGCTGAATGGATAAATGATAGAATAAGTTAACTTAAGGGTCAAGGGTTTTTCTTTGTATTTAATACAGTGGGGTTTAACCTGTAAGGTAGGGTAAGATACACCGCGCGTTGTATATAGATTCTAACGGTGCGAGATGACGCCACCGTCTGACGCACAATGTAACTTGACACCTCAGGGCCAGACGGGTCCGTCGGTGGATATTCGCCGTAACCTTTTGCCCTGATAGATCCAGATCCATCGAATCTTCCAGAAGAAGGATGAGTAATGGGAGAAGCATAGTGCGTAAGCATGGTGTTAATTGAGGAGAAAAGTCATTACTAATCAAGCCACCGAGCCGTTCACATCGAGCCTACTCTACAATCGGAGCATTGCGAGGACGAAGACTGCTGATACTCTGTCTTTTCTATCGCTGGTGACAGTGTACAACGCGTATCCAAGAACCTGTGTTACTCGAAGAAAGCTGTACCAAGACTAGTTTTACGGAAACAATAAAGTCGTGTTTTTTAAAATCGGGTCTTGTCCAACACCGCCGGTAACAAGATATCAATTCCTTTCTTTTGATTTGAATGCGAGGATCCTTACTGGCCAAAGATACGTTTTTTTTTGGTCTCACTACCATAATTTTTTTATTTTAAACGCATGATTGTGTATATTACTACTTTTTGATGTGCGTATCGATACTGCGTGATACGCCCAGGGCCTAGAAGAGGGTGGGCTCATGTAAGCGTATGTAGTTAACGAGAGCGCGCCTAGAGCAGACGACGGCGTACGGACATGGCGGATAGCGCGTCGCATGATCCCCTGCTATGCTAAACCAACGAGAAAAGGCGACTTCGCGTAGCACAGGTGTCCGGGACACGATATAAAAGGCGGCCTAAACACAGTGGAAGACACTTTTCGATTGAGCGAGCGTACATAAACATGGCCGACAACCATTAATCAAGTATCTCCGACGTCTAGCATTCAAAACTGGAGACATGAAGTGTCAGGAACAGTAGTGCTGCCGAATTGCATTTGATATCGAGTTACCAGGGAAAGGTAGTTCGAGTAGCCGACATTAGCGTCTTGCGCGTGTCTTATCAAATTGCATTCGATATCAGAGTTTACCAGGGAACGGTAGTTCGTATAGCACACAATAACGTCTTGCATGTGTCCTACCGAATTGCTCTCGGTTATCAGAATATAAAGGGTAACAATATTCTTAGCAGCAGCGTCCTGCAAGTACCATATAAACTCGTCTTGCATCGATAAAGAATAATTTAGAAGTGGCGTCACGCGAGCGGTGACACAAAGATCACATACGCAGCAATCACACCAATACTAACAACAGGCCGGGTTAATAGCCACCCCACATCAGCTGTAACCAGCAACATCAAAATAAACATTCTACAATATATATATCCATCTTTGAGTCAAAATTGTTTTCCTTCCGATCAGCTCACCGCCCAGAGGCCAGATTTGTCAGGTTCACTACAAAGGAGAAAAATAAATTTATAAAGGCTGATCTATACTCAGCAAGTAGAAACGGAACGACCAAGGGTTGCAAGTGCTTAGCAAATTTTTAAAAATAGGTCGGGACGTGACAGTCATAAATATTCCGAATAAGGACCGTTAGCAGCGAGACACTTTGTTGCGTCGCGTAACACCACATTGTAACATACGGCCTGCGACGCCGTGCGCACACATCAACTAGCCGTTAGAAAAGATTCTAGTGCGATCAGAGAGGGCCTACCGGCCATACGAACGAAAAGGTGAAGTACGCAATCCACCTAATAGGTCAAGACTCGAACCGACTCCAGGCGTCGTCGCGATCCAAGTATAAACATATACCCTAGGCGTTATCGCGACTCAAGTCGGTTCTGAGGCGATGTCTTGACCAGCGTGTTGCAACGCGATCATTACGTCACTTTATTGTATTATTTACGCATCGAACCACGTAACAAGCAGAACGCTGATACCAGGCGCCCCTCGGGGTCAAAGGCATTACCAGTGCAATACCTCCAAGAGTCATATGCTCCATGGAAAAACAATAACCTGCTCCAAACACGCGTCCTAGGAATGCGTCTGTTTCATCCACACGACTGTCTCCACCTCATGCTCCAATACATTCACACCTACATCCCAACACATTCACACAATCCCATTTTCGGTCGATAGCATTATTCGTCGCGGCACACCGCGATCAATGCATCAGCGACCGATACCTCATCGAACATTCTAGAAATCACTCTCACTCTTAGTGAAACAGCCATTGCGCATGCAGTGAAGTAAAAACGGTTATAATAAAGCAGTGAAGTAAAAGCGGTTATAATAAAGCAGTGATCGAAGTCAAATTTGAGAACCCATTTATTACAACGCAAAACCACAGAATTAATGCGAAAGCGTCAGCTTTGACAATCCGAGTACGGACAAACACACTTCCTGACACGAAAAATACGTATTGTGTTGCTCTTTCCACTAAGTTATGTTTATCAACAAGGTCTGACTTATATCTAATAAAAAAGAGATCATTAGTGTATCAGCAAACGTTTCGCCTACGAAACGATTGCATTTGAACATTTGTTCGAAGTAGGAACGAATTGAACTGATTTACAATCATGATGCAGCTAACCAGTGTGTCAGAGAAGCAATATGATTATACAAAGAACGATTTCCACACCGAGTGTGGTCAATTACGTGGAGAGAACAGTTAGGTTCTGGCAAAGACCTTCCGATTACAATACTTCTGTAGGCTGTTCCCAGGTCGAACTCATCTTCTAAGATTAATTACCCAAACACGTAATTGTTTTTAGACTTCCGTTTCCGGAGTGCGAGAGAGTGGAAGGAGTGTGTGGAAGTGTGCGAGGTAAAGAGGATTTGAGTGAGAAAAAGTGGGCGGAAGGGAGCGAGAGAGAGGCAGAAGTTGGAGGGAAGAGGGGGCAGCGAGAGGGAGCGTGGGTGGGAAGGTGGAAGAAAGGAAAGGAAAGTAAGGTTAGGAGAACATTAGGCAGAGGTAGAGGCAAGGAGAAAGAGGCAAGGCGGAAAGGAGAGAGGAGCGACACCTGGGGGAAGGGAAGGAAAGAAAGTAGTTGAGAAAGGTGTGGAGTCGATAAGGAAAGAAAGAAAGTAAAGATAGGAAGGAATGGACAAGGTAGGGATGATAGAGACGGAAGGGAAAGTGAGACGAGGGAGCGAGGGAGGAATAGAGGAGGTGTGGAAAAGGAGGAGAGAACTAGCGGGAGAGGAGGGAAGGGAAGAGGAGTGGATATTCAAGGCCGGGAAAAAGGTGCAGAGGTCACCGAAGAAGGAGAGAGGGGGAGGAGGGGAAGGAGAAGGGCAGGGGGGGGAAGGAATGGATGGAGTGGAAAGAAGAGATGAGGAGGGAGAGAGAGGAAACGAGAGAAATGCTGAGGGAAGCGATGGTGGAGATGAGGAAAGTGGTAAAGGAGGAGCTGGGGAAACAGAGGAGGGAGTGGAGAGGGGAGATAGAAAAAATGAGGAAAGAATGGAGGGAAGGGCTGGAGGAGTGGAAGAAAGAGTGGAGGAAAGAAAGGGAGCAGCTAGAGGTAAGGGTGAAGGGGATAGAGGAGGGATTAGATGGGCTAAAGGTAGAGAAGGGGGCTGGAGGGGGAGAAGGAGAAGGAAGAAAGGAGGTAGAGGAGAGGGTGAGAAGGATGGAACGGAGGATGGAGCAGAAGGAGAGAGAGGAGAGAAGGAACAACATAGTAGTACGAGGTCTGAAAAAGGGAGTGAGGGGGAGAACAGAGGAAATCAGGGAAATGCTAAGGGAGACGGGGATTGAGGAGGAGGTAGAAGGGATAAAGGGGATGGGAATAGAGGGGTGGGAGGGGGGTGGAGTACTGGTGAAGCTGAAGAGCAGGGAACAAAAGAGGGGTGTGATGGAGGGGAGAAGAAAATTAAAGGAAAAAGGCCTAAGAGTGGAGGACGACCTCACGTGGGAGGAGAGGAGAATTAGATGGAGGCTAGAGGAAAAGGCATGGGAAGAGAGGAGAAGGGGAAAGAAGGTATGGGTAGGGTACGGGAAGATGCAGGTGGAGAGAAAGTGGTGAAGATGGGATGAAGAAGGGGAAGAGCTGAAAGAGATGGAGAGAGGAGGGGTGGGGGGGCAGGGGGAAGGGAAAAAAGGAACAGGAGAGGGGGGAGGCTAGAGGAGGAGGGGAGGAGGGAAGAGGGTAAAGAAAAGCAGGAGAAGGATGGATATAAGGCGGAGAGTGGGGAAGAGGACAGGAAGGAAGAGGGAAAGGGAGGGAGGGGAGAAAGTAGAAAAGAAGTACGGTGGAAATTAGCATTCTGGAACGTGGCGGGGCTGGAAAACAAGGATAAGGAGTTCTGGGAAGGAGTGAAGGAATGGGACGTAATGTTACTTGCAGAGACGTGGCTGGAAGATAAAGGATGGAAAAGGATGAGGGAAAGACTGCCGAGGGAATATAGTTGGGACGCGCAGCTGGCAGTAAGGAGGAATAAGAAGGGAAGGGCAAGTGGAGGACTGCTGAGGGGGGTACGTAAAGGAATAGAGGTGGAAGAGGAAAATAGAGACAAGAGGGAAGAAGGGTGTTGGGGGTGGAAAATGACAGTAGGGAGGCAGAAATGGAAAGTTATGGGAGTGTACGTAAACGGAGATATGGAAAGGAAGCTAGAAAGAATGAAGAAGTGGACGGAGGAGGCAGATGATGATGAGAGGGCAGCGGTCATTATAGGGGATTTCCACGTGAGAACGGGAGAGGAGGGAGGTTGGGTAGATGAAGGGGAGGAAGGCGAGGGGGGTAGGAGGTCAAAGGACAAAAAGGTGAATCGTGAGGGGAAGATGCTGCTGGAGTTTGCGGAGGAAAGAGGATGGGCGATCCTGAACGGGGGAACGGAGGGGGATGAGGATGGGGAATTCACGTTCACAGGGGAAAAAGGAAGGACAGTCATAGATTACATGGTGCGGGAGGTGAAAGGGAGGGAAAGGATAAGGAGATTAGAAATAGGGGAGAGGGTAGACCCCGACCACCAGCCGGTAGTGGCGGAGGTGGAAGGAGAAATAAAGGAGAGAACGAAGGGGAAGAAGGAAGAAGGTAAAAGTGCAAACAGGGGAAGATGGGACGTGGAAGGAAGGGAAAGGTTTAAAAGAGCGATGCAAAGTAGAGGGGGGAGGGGGTGGAAAAGGGCTGCAGAAAGAGATAGAGGAGTTAGAGGAAAAAATAAGAGAGGAATTAAGTAAGCAGGAAGGAAGGGGAGTAAGGAAAATGGAAGGAAATGAGAAGAAAGAAGTGAGAATGGAGCTGAGGAAATGGAAGAGTGAAGGGGGAGAAGGGGGAAAGTATAGGGAAAGCAGAGGGAGCTACAAGGAGTTATGCGAGAGGAAAAAGAGGGAGGAGAGGGAAAGAATAATAAAGGAAGCGGGAGAGGCGAAATCGGAGGGAGGGGTAAGGAAGGTGTTAAAAGGTCAGAGGAAAAGAGGAAACGGGGTGAATGAAAACATAGAGATGGAGGAGTGGAATGAGTATTTTATGGGGTTGCTTGGAGGTGTAAAGGAAAAGGTGGTGATGGGAGGAGGGGAGAGAGGGGGGACGAAGACGGGGAAGAGGAATTGGGATGGGAGGAATGGGTGAAAGTGGTGAAGAGGTTGAAGGAGGGGAAAGCGGTGGGAAAAGACGGGGTGCCGAATGAAGTGTAGAAATTTGGAGGTGAGGAAGTGATGAGGAGGGGATGGGAGATATGCAGGTGGGTATGGGAGGGGGAAGGATGGCCAGAGGGGTGGAAGGAAGGAGCGATAGTACCGATAAGAAAGAAAGGAGACGGGGAGAGGGTCGGAAACTACAGAGGGGTTACCATAATGCCTTCGCTGTACAGAGTATACATGGCAATACTGGCGGAGAGGGTGAGAGAAGAGGTGGAGATGAAGGGAAAGTTGTCGGACATGCTGGTGGGGTTCCGAAAGGGGAGAGGGACGATAGACCAGGTGTTCAGTCTGAATTACATAATTAATAGGCAGCTGGCTAAAGAAGGGGGGAAAATGACGGCAGTATTCGTAGACCTGAGGGCGGCCTTCGATTCAGTGGGGAAAAAGAAGGTGGTGGGGGAAATGAGGGGGAGAGGGGTGAGAGAAGGGCTAGTGAGGAGTGTGGAGGAAAGTATGAGGGAAACGAGAAGTATAGTTAGGGTTGGCAAGGCATGGGGGGATCAATTCTGGACGGCGAGAGGGCTAAGGCAGGGATGTCCGCTGAGCCCGATGCTTTTTAACATACTACTGGCGGACATGGAGGGGGATCTGGCGAAAGGAGGGTGGGAGGGGATCAAGGTGGGCGGGGGAGGTGTACTCCCTCTCGTACGCGGAAGACATGGTGCTGATGGCCGAGGATGAGGGGGATATGAGAGCAGTACTAGCGAGGTTGGAGAGATATATCGAAAGGAAAGGATTAGAAGTAAATGAGGCGAAGACAAAGGTAATGAGATTTAGGAGAGGGGGAGGAAGGAAGAGAAGTGTGGACTGGAGGTGGAAGGGAAAGAAACTAGAGGAGGTGAAAAAAATGAAATATCTGGGATATATGATTGCGCAGAATGGAGGGCAGGAAGAGCATTTGAAGGACAGAAGGAGGAGAGCGGCGGCGGTGATGAGGGAGGTGTGGGGGATCGGGAAAAGGCTGTGGGAGAAGGATTGGGAAAGGAGGATATGTATGTATGACGTGCTGGTGTGGACGGTAATGGGATACGGAGCGGAGATATGGGGATGGAAAGAAAGAAAGGAGGCGGAGGCGTTAGGAGAGAGGTATATCAGATGGACACTGGGGCTAGACTGGAGGACACCAGGGTATATGGTGAGGGAGGAGGCGGGAAGGGACAAGATGAAGGTGAGGGCAGGGAGGAGGGCGTGGAGGTACGAGAGGAGGTTAGAGGAAGGAAAAGGGGGAGGGATAGGGAAGAGGTGCTGGGAAGAAATGTAAGGAAGGTGGAGGAGGGGAAAGGCGAAGGGGGGGAGGAGAAAGAAAGGAGGGAGTTTTTCGAAGAGAGAGGAATAAAAGAAGGAGAGGAAGAGGGAGTACAATATGAGGAGCTGGAGAGGGAGGATAAGAGAATGCAAAAGGAGGAGAGGGAGGAAAGAGTTGCAGGGACAAGGTATAATGAGTGGTATGGAAAGATAAGGGAGGGGTCGTCGCCACAGGGGTACCTGAAGAAGAATTGGAGGTAGGGGAAAAGCAATAGACTGGTAAGGTTTAGGCTAGGGAACGAGATAAGGAAAGGAAGATATTGGGAGGAGGAAAGGGGGAGGAAGTGCAGACTCTGCGAGGAGGAGGAAGAAACGTGGGAGCATGTATGGGAGAGATGCAAAGGATGGGGGGAGGAGGATGAGGATAGAGGCAGATGGGAGGACAGAGTGAAGGAGATTTTAGGAGTAGGGGGAGAAGGGGTAGCTGGTTAAGGAAAATTGAAAGGGCAAAGGTGGAAAGGGAAAAGGAGGAGGATAACAGGAGGAGGCAGATGGGAAAAGAGTAGGAGGAGAGGTGTGGATGAAGAGGAGAAAATGGCAAGATGAGAGTGAATGAGAGGAAACGGAAGTCCGGGGGAAACGCAGGCGGAGTAGGAAATAAGGATAGGATTAAGATAGTATAAGGTACATAGGATAGGCTAAGAAAGCGTGACGAAGCGGGCGTAAGGAGGAGAGTGCGATGAGGATAGGGAATGCGGCGCCGAAAGAGAGAGAGAGAAGCGAGAGCGAGGTGGTGAGAGAGGAAGGATACGGACTGAGCGGTAGAATAAGATAGGTTAAGGTAGATAAGGAATGGTGAAGAAGGAGATGTAAAGGACATGTAACCCTAAAGGGAACAGAGAAATATACATACATACATACGTACATACGTAATTGTTTTAGTTTATGCCTGTTCTTTTGTTTGTAATATTTTATTATTGTCCAAAAAGAGTCTCTTATAACTTCTCAACAAATGAATATAGCGAAACGAAGTCTACTGTCACCAATTCATAGGCTACTTTATTTCTGTCTCGCCATCAACCTCAAAAAGATAAACATATTTTATCCTTTTTGGTGCGGTTTTGAAGTCGGGTTTTTCTTTTTATATTATTTCTATGATTCAGTAATATTCACTGAATGTTTTGCCACCGATATAAATGGTCTATCTCTAAAACTTTTTAAGCAATTATTGTTCAAAGATTTATAAAGACAATTTGTTTCAAAATTCATTTACTTCGGAAACTGAACATAATAGGGACAAACGCACTTCGGGTTCGTGTTTAGACCGTCAAAATTTGTACATATCACCTAACAAGTTTTGAAACGCAAAATACGTGTTGGACAGTGTTGTCGGTCCGACGACGTTGCCTCAACTGAGGTTCTTGCTGAAAAAAATCGTAGCGTATAAATTAGAGTGTGTACCAGAGTAAAATGCGGGAAAATACAGTGAAATCTACAAGTGCGGGTAAAGATGTTACCGCGTAGCGTGTAAATATCAAGGCAGTAAAGCAAGTTGCTCTCTTATTCCAGTGTCTCTAACAATCTGTCCTTCCTTCCACTCTCTTCCATTGTAGATCCCACGCGCTTAAAGTAGGCTTTTCGCATCCGCACCAAGTGCTATCGTGTCGTAGAAGTGTTCTTATGCAAATATATCAGATTGACCTAACATCTTGTACACTTTTGACGCTTCAGCGAAAATGCTCAAGACGAAGGGTCTTATAATACCGTGAAACAAATGCTCTATCTAAAACACACTCTAAAGTTTCTATAATTCCCCTTCCTCACACTCCTGTGTCTGTCTGTATTCATAAGCGCTATTCTTTCGCCCATTCTATCTCTAGCAATGACATATATTTTAAGAGATTTGGAAAGGGTGTGGTAGAAATGATATTATTCTCGTCAGTCTTATGAAACAATGCGTTTTTGCCCAATTATTTGGAACCACATTTTGTGGGTGTTTTATGTGTGTTCGTTCACGCGATGTCTTAGCAACTATAACTTATACATTTCCTCTTTCATTCTCCTATAATTCTTGTTGATTTAATTTTCCATTAGATTTATGTCTTATTTCAGTTTAGGTCGTAATGTTCCCCCATACTAAGGATCTACATGTAAATTCGGTTACTTTTATTTTATTTATTTACTCTCTTTTGTCTGATCTGTACCTTTCACGTAATTGCTTTGTTCTTGTTTCAATTTTTGCATAGAATGATTTACAGAACCAGTGTTAGTTGTATACACATTTATATTAACGGTCGTGAGTAATGATATTATTCATCTATATTTACATCATAGTGCACTTACTTGAAATCCCGTCAAGCTGATGATTAGCATGTTGATGCCAAGAATACCAAACATACTCCACGTAAACACTTTTCCCACAGTTGAGGCATATCTTAGATTTTTAGATAGAAAAAGAACATGAGTGTAATTTCTTTCGTACCCCTTTTACGACATATTGTATGTACTCAAAGATGCTCAAAGATACTTCAAGTGTGTTTACTTTGATAAACGTTAATAATCGGTGTTGCAATAAATAATTGCAAGCCTTCTTTTGGTTGAAAGACGATTTTAAAATGTATAGTTAACTCTACATGTTCTGGGGCATGCGGGCCCCCTCTTGAGGAGTCTACTGGGGTAGAAATGAACTAATGCATACAGATAATACATAACTAACAGTACATAATGGACAGAACGCAGAGATCGGTCTTTTATTTACGGTTATTCCCTAATCTGCGCACGCGTTCGGATTACAATGTCTTCGCATTATTTTGACCTTATGTAGGTTTCAACGTGTTCTTTTTTACAATTGATAATTGAAAAGTTTTCACATTATGGAGAATTATGTCGTATATCTACGGTTTTCTTTGGGATGCGCTCAATCTGAGGGTGTGTAATTTTTTGAGAAAATTAATCTAAGTGTCAATTTTCGTTGTCTAATTATTCGATGTTAGGTTGTGGCCTACTGAATTTTTTGTCTGTGTTTATTCTTGATTCTCGGGGTAATTAGTTCATCAATGTTAATGTCACACTTATTCCATTCCCTTTTTCACCCGTGTTAGTGATTTGTTACAAGAGGCTATGGTAATTATTAAGATGACTACCCTCTGCCCCGATTCTGATGAGTTGTCGCTATGTTATCAAGGTCATCATCGTAAACGGCTTTTCCCTATAGATGTTGCCGTCGCTCACACTTAGCTTATGAGTTATAAGCGAACACATGTCTGTTATTTGAAACTCGCGTATCTAATATTTCAGGTAATTTTCGAGCGTGTTCCGCGGGTGGGGGGGGGGGGGGGAGGAGGCGCTTGGTGAAGGATAGGTCTCGGAATGTTTATGTATATCATTCTACGATGATACATTTGACACGAACACGGACTTTACACAATAATCACACACTGTCTGTCGTGGCATGCCTCGAAGAAACAAGGCTCTATGGAAAGTACATCGGCAAGGACTTTTTGTGATCACTCTCTTTCCGTCGTGGGTCTCCGCGGGTATTTCAAAGAGGTTTATGTTGATGATAGCAAATCGCCATGTATTGAACGAGACGTCGAGCGCATTGCCTATGTTTCTTATTGTGTCACAAATTCACGAGAATTGGCATAATGCAGTAGTAGGTGTAGATTTTTGCGAATATGTAGGAAGGTAAGGGCGAGCGACGGCAACGTTTATAGGGAATTGTTGCATATAATGATGACGTCGATAACATATTTCAAGGTCATCAAAAACGGGACGAAGAATAATTGTCCGAATAATTACCTTCAAATCAGTGGAAGGGCAGCTGGTGCCACAATGTCAATGTCGGTGTTGTTACGCCAATATGCCTTTCAGTCGGTATCTTAACCTAACTGTACTAAATTTGGCTGTCATCTACGAGTACGCCTAGATGGGGATGAGAAAATGATTTTGTGTGTAGTGTAATTGTTTGACTTTAAGTTCTTCTTTGTAGAAAGCGATGTGAATAAAATGATTTTAAAAAAGTAACACCGACAGCAAAACTGCAATGAAAGTACAAAGTAATTTTCAATTTTTGAGGTTGGCGCCAAGATAGGAATAAAGGAATCCATCAAATGGCAAGAGAAATTGATGAGTGTTGGACACACATTCATAACGCGCGCGGTGTGAGTGAGATGGTCGCAGGAAACCTCTTTTTGTTAGCCGCCGCGTGTGCGCACTCGTGTTCTGTAGACGCTCTGAGTTGATCGCTACGTGCAATGAACAGTAAGAGACTCATGTCCAACATTCATATAATAAATAAAGCTATAATCATACTATAACACCAACAGAAATGTTTATAATTTGTTTCGTTTATCGACTGGCTACAATACAACGTTCAGTGTGTGCTTACGGGCTAGGTGCATTTCAATGCACCCCCCTCCCCCTCCCTCTCCCCTCGTCCATGTAGAAATCGATTTAAGTGTTCCTTTGTTCCTATCTCGATGCCGGCCTCGAAAATTAAAAATTATTTCATACTTTTTAATGCAGTTTTGAAGTCGGTGCTACTTCTCTTTTTAAAGTTTTTTATTTTGTAATTTTTAGTTACATTTAACAGTTCTTCGACCAACCATGGGCTAGTAATTTGCTAGTAAAGAAGAATTTTTTAAAATCGTCATGGGACCACCACGGAGTGCCTTCTTCAAACGTATCAAAAATTATAATAATCAATCAACGCTGTGAAGAGTTACGCGCGAACCACGTACCTGAAAGTATAGTGGATTAAAAAAATGGGTATTCCTTATTACACATTTTTTAAACTTACACTGTGCCATTGCGGGAATTTTAGCTTTCAAACATATCCAAAATCATCCAAATCTGTCAGCCCAGTGGAAAACCGCGCGTGATCATGTAGAAACTAATTTCGAAATTTGGTGAGAAATCTGAATAAAAAAATGTTTACCGTTTTTCGGAATTTGTCGAAACTTAAATGGGGCCAATGGGAGAATAGGCCCTTCCATAGGTTCCAAGTTCCATTAAGATTCGACAATTGCTTTGCGAGTTATGGGTGAAAATACTTATAAAAAAAAGTATACTTGTCGAATAGAGAACCCCCTCCTTTTTTGAAGTCCGTTAAAAGAAGAAAATGAAGAAATGGGCCACTTTCGCGTATTCATAGTTCTCCCGGGCGGGCGGCCAATGGGCGCCGTGACGCTCTCGCGGAAATCGATCAAGCGGTCGATACCAAATGTAACCGCGCTTGCTAATTAACAGCGCCGCGCCGCGTTCTTCTCGGGCAATTGTGTAGAAATAAGACATTTGGAACTCCCGGCGGTCAGCCATATGTAGGCCTTGTTTGTTTTGCTTCGGCACTAGTGTAAATCCGGCAAAAGGGCAGTGAGTCTACCTCTCTTTCCTGTGTGTGATATCACTGGGTATGTGTGTGGTGAGAAGAAATGTACAACGTGGCGAATGCCGTAGAAAATAGAGTGTCAGGAATTCGTATCCGCATATATTAGTTTTTCTTTTAAGTATAGCAAGTATTTTATACCGGACGTTCAGTCAAATGACGATGTACAAATCGAGCGTGAATAAAAGACAGCAAATAAATAGAAAGTTAAAGACGTGTGGTTAATAGACCCACCACGTGGAAATCTAACAAATTGCTCTCGCGCGCTCCCGCGCGCCCTCGCAACGGCCATTACCGTTCTACTGCCTTGTAGTGACAGGTTCCTTTTTCTCGCGTGCGAACTTTTATAGTGTTTTTCTTCGGTCCAATACTGCTGTTACGTCCCCTATAGATCATTGTAGACGTAGTTGAGGGTTAGTTTATTGCATAGAAGAAATCGAAGAGCAGTGTAGTCGTAAAATTTTAGAGAATAAGCGAAATGAAGATAGGCAGAGCTCAAGGGCCCACACACGGAAAGACTTAGTCACCGAACTTCTTCAATCACCCCTTTGTCCGAGCCTTTGGGTGGAAGACAAGGACGAGAGATGTTTAGATAGGGGATAGTTCGAAAGCATCGACGGTCGTCCGTGTGCACTTTTGAAAAACTTCACTTCGATTTTGTCCATAAGACCGTTCAGTTCAAATACTCTACAGTACGACCCGTCTGTATATTTACATTCATTTATAGTTATTCCGAGATCATTATATTTCATTTAAACTGTTCCGAATCATTGATCATTTTATACAATAGCCTAGAATCAGTGAACCTGTAAAACTGTCAACATCATAGTCTAACAAATTCTTATAAAACATCTTCGACCAACTGCAAGTGAGTACCGATAATCCATTATAAATATTCTTGGATTCATCGCTCAATCCGAATTAGCACCCTTAACCCAGCTTCTTTATCGTGTCTGGTCTCAGTAAAGCTGCAAGATCGCGATTGACTAAAAGCGGACATTACGTACGTGTCTTGATCAAGGTCAGGTGCGTGCAGTGACGCCAGATCTGGCTCGCTAGCACGGTCCGTGCTGGCGTTGGTGGGGGTAATAGGCGTGTGTGCGTAGCCTGTCTGTGAGAGCTGCGTGGAGAGAAGGACGGAACTATGCTGCGTCTCCGTTCCACCAACGTCGTGTGACGTCACGTATCGTGACGACACATAAGAAGGACAGAACTATGCTCCGTCCCCTTTCAACCAACATCGCGCGTTGCGTCTTTGTTCGACATGCAGTCGCGGCGTCGCGTCTTCGTTCCACACACAGGGCGGTATAAGCTTCTCGCGGTGGTGCCAGATTTCGCATAAGGCACCGCAACTACCATTGCGTTCTTTCAGCCGGAAGGCAAATCGGGCACCACCGCCGTGAGCAGAGCGCGATGCAGCGAAAACTGAATCGAGGAGAGCTTGGGATTGACCCGTCGTAGCCCGTCGACGCGTTCGAGTTCTTTTTTACGTAGGTTCGTGCCCAACCATGGTTCAATTTTTTTTCACAGAATAATTTTTTTTTAATTATTCATCACACGGCAACAAAAAACGATATTCATTTAAAAATATTTTAGTACTTACTACGGATAGTTTTTAATATTTTGTCAACGGAATAGATGTGTCTTATTGGCTTATAATAGATATGGGCAAAATATATATTTCATAAATTTTGGTTTCAGTAACATTAATCTTTCTGTGGTAGTAATAAATAAGAAAGTATATAATAAATGCCAATTATTGCGTATTATGCATTAACCGTGAAACAATTAACCCTTGCTTGTGCCGGCTACGTGCGTTTTCTCTTCTCCGGCATTGTCACAGACAATCCCACTGCGTTTTAAACCAGACTCCTCAGGCGTTAGTGCAGTGCTACCGACACTAAACCCCCGAATAGCCACGGTATTTCGGCTAGTGTGGATCAGTGATGCCAGATATCGAAAAAGCAGCAGCAGCACGCCGAGTGGTGGGGGCCATGCGGTAAGTGTGTGCGTGCCGTGTCTGCGGCGTCTCTTGCGAATTATTTTGTGAAATTAGATAGTAACACTGGTAAATAGATGTTGTTTAAATGTTTTGTGTCGTTTCTGACATTGACAAACTGTGCTGAATGTTCGTGATTCATTTGCTTGAATAGCCTTTTTATAGTGTTACCTTATCTCTACTATAGCTGCAGTCAAAATTGTAATCCAAATTTGTTTTGTGTTCTGTTAATGCTGTGTGCCGGAATGGTTCATGTCTTATATTGTTCTTATGTACATTCATTCTAGATGTTAAGTACGGTTTTGTTTGTCCTACGCAGCGTTACGTCCCGACGTCATTATTAAAATTGTCTAAGCGCTCATATGAGCGTAATGTACTTGTATAGTATGTGTGTGTGCGTGTGTGTGCGCGCGCGCGTAAATGAAAATTGGACAAACGTACATCGAACTGAAAACCGCGAAGCTCTATTCTCGTCTTTCTCCTACTTCAATTTCATTCTTTATTTGAACATCGCCCGAAAGCGGATCGCGGAAAAGGACAGTTTTTATTTTGAGTAAATCGTTTAAGTTGTATATAGAAAATAGTCATTACCGCAGTGCGGTCCAAGAAAGTAGCCCGGGGTATTTTCGATTCCCCCACCCAGCTACTGTTTCCCTGGAGAAGAGCGACGCTCAGAGTGTGTTATGATCGGCATAAACAGAAAAACGCGATGCGACATAAAGGACAGAACTACTTCAACCTAGTGAAGGTGGAAATAGCGGCGTGAGGGGCCCCACTCGTGGTCCCCCCTGCATTACCGTTAAAATAGATGTAAGCACTTTACATTTAATTATCAAATAATATTCAGACATGGACTCCTGTGTAAGATCACCTGTACACCGAGCGAAACCATCCGCACACTTACGAACTGTTAATACATAGAGTTGACCGCCACTTAGCCAATTCTGCGAAAAGATGTGTGAAAAGCTATCTCGTGCGAGCGCAAGAACCACCTCGCGACGAGGATCTCGTCGCAGTTGGCTGTAAAGTCGCGAGGTGCGTAGACTCCTGCCCGGGGGTTATTATATTATAGTACATTTGAACTTAATCGTGCATATTTTTACAGTATCACGAAGGACTCATTATTCCCCGTTAAAAAATAGTGTTTTAGATGAGGAAAGGACTCATTGTGATAAAGTCTAATCAAGTTTATTTGCGTTATAGAGATAAAAGCGTATCGTTATATTTTCTCCACCACTTGGCCGGCGCTTCACGCCGAGCCTCGAGCGTTCATTTAATTTAATTTCTTTTCTTTTCTTTAGTTTCTTTAGTTTAATCTGAATAAGATCGTCGTGAACTAAAATAAGAACGAAAATCGGCTGTAGCTTGTTTGAGTCCTGTTAACGATCAGGTAGCTGCTTCCCGGGGACGCTCGTTAAGCGTTAGGCCAAAGTATTAACTATCGTTACTCATTCTGTATTTCGATCCGAAGGTACTCATCGAGCAAAGAAAAGCGAGAGAGAAAGAGCGAGAGACAGCGTGCGAGGAAAACAAATTGTAAAGGAGCGAGAGGTGTGAAGAGCGGGGAGTGCGAAAGGCGAGCAAGAGAGAGAGAGAGACAGAGAGAGAGAGAGTGCGAGCAGCGTTTACGGCAGTGCTGTCCAGGGAGCGCTCCCAGTGCTCTATAGGCCCCCCCACCAAATTAACGTTGCCCTGAAAACGGACGACGCACCGTGTGTCATATGATCGGCATAAACAAAAAACGCGATGAAACATAAAGGACAGAACCATTTCTACATAGTGGAGGTGGAAATAGTGGCGTAAGGGGCCCCTCTCGTGGACTGCACTGGTTTACGGTAAGAGCTTTCCAGCATCTTTCTATGCGATGTGTTGAATCTACCGACCACAAATACGTCTTGGCGCAAGCTTTGAATATCTAAGGCGTAAGAGTTAGAACTAAAGTCCGTTCGAATAATACCGGTTTATCAATGTCGCGAAGAACCCGTAAAATGTTGTAACTGCGCAAACGCCGCCCGCGTAACGAGCAAGCAGCATCGTACACCCGGCTTTACTTTGTAATTCGATCAATTCCATAACTCATTATATAACCTCACAAAATGTAAGAGAGCAACATTATTCTTTCAATACAAATTCAGTCTGGCATAACTGAACTTAATCGCTTGTTTAACTATTAACCCTGTGGCCTATAACCACGAGTCTGACTCGTGGTAAAGAATTTGTGTCATAAACAAAATCCACGATTCTGACTCGTGATAACGAATTTGTGTCATAAACAAAAACCACGAGTCTAAAAGTCTGCACAGCTGAATGGCACGGCGCGCGACCGACTTTCTTGTGTACTATGGCACGCGCAATTGGCAGATACCTTGTAGGCCAAGGGGTTAACATTCTGACTCGAACTAACACCTGACCAGAGAGCGGAAGCCGATAAAACCTGTACGGGTTCACGGAAGCACGGATCCTATAAGTCCTGCCGATATCTACCAGCCTGTAGTTTTACGTAAAGGGGGGGGGGGGGGGGGAGAGGGGAAATAGATATCTCTAACTTAGATACGAATAACATCCGTATTATGACTATCGAATATATCCAGCGTTTCACCGGGTAAGGAGAGGCCGCTAGCCATTTCGTTAAAACAATAAATTTATCTTAAACTTTACCCGGACGTAACAAGGCCCTTCCGTGACAAAATCACCTACACCAAAATATTAATTCTATGTTCGTCTTAAAATTCTCGAGTAAACTGAAATCTATTATCATATGTGTTAATGGGTTGGAACATGATTAGTATTTTTTCCTCTGGCAGCTCCAAAATGGTATCATCTAAACATCTTTTTAAAAATCACGGTTTGTGGGGATCTTTTCTCAATAAATCATCTATCGCGTGTTCTATAACCATTAGCCACAACCGCTGAGATAGGGGAGCGCATCGCAGAGCCAATGATGTGTTTATGTCTCATATTTTTAAAACTAAAATGAGTGGACGTTACACATAGATTGCCCCCTTTCAAGAAGCTGTTAAGAGGGATGATTGTGTGGTTTCTGATTTTTGACCAGCGTCTTTTTATGTACTTTAATACCAAATCAAATGAAACTAGTTTATGTCCAGCCCGAATCTTACCAGGCATTAACGTTGGTGAACAAATTATCTCGAAAATTAGGAATAAGGGCCGGACAAAAATGAAGGTAGGCACGACCTAACATCGATTAGTTACACAATTATAATAGACAATCAGATTGATTTTACGCAAAAACTTACAAAAGCCCAGTCTGAGCATATCTCAAGAAGACCGGAGATATATGATATCATTTTCAATATTGTGAAAACTTTGTGTTCACTGGGAAATCCGGAAGAGAGTATTCGGATCTCCAAACGAAGATGAAACGTTCACCCTCACCGGGGTGAAGCTTGAAAGAGCACCTGATGGCGAAGCACGTGCTAATATGCGGAGAGTTTCTCGCACGAAGTCAAGTCCGCGGCGCAGAATGGCAATTTTCTTCTTAATATTCAACAGCACAAAACGTCACTTTTATTTTGTTTTACAATGTACAATGATAAACGAATAACGGAGAAATTCGAGAGTGCACGACGGATATCAGAGACCGTTAACCGTTGGAGAACCTTTTGGCGGCGTGAAGTAAACGATTTTTTTTCTGTGACCTGTCGGCTCGTGGGTATACACAAGAGTGCGATATTGTACCGAGAAGGAGTTACAGTTTTCCAAGAAGGAATCCCCGGTGACGTCACGTTCAGAACCCGCGAATCCCGTGCGGCCACGCGTAGCGTCACCGTCGCGACGCGAGTCGGCCTGAGAGCCTGAGGCATTAATTACAACTTAAACACTTTGTAATTATCGGATGTAATAAAAAGGCTTCAGAGCATATATGATATCTAAATACTACGAAGGCATTGTAGACCGAGCGGTTTGCGAGGTTTACGAAATAACCGTAAGTAAAAAACCGATCTCTCCGATATGTCTTATAATGTACTGCTAGTAACACAGGGTGCGCAAAAAGGTTGAGCCAGACTTATACTACTCTATTTAACGTTGGTAATATGTGGAGTAAGTTTTGTCCCCACCTTTTTAGACACTCTATATGTTGTACGTAATAACTACCTCATTTCTACCGCAATCGTCCTGAAGGGGCTCATCGGGGCTCGTCCGCTGCGAAACATGTAGAGTGAAATATATATTTTACATTCGTCTTTCCAGCAAATGAGGGCTTACAATTATTACAACACTTATAGATACTTACTTTATAGCTTTATTATGCCTATATACACCGTATGAAATCCTCCTAACGTAGGCATTTGTAACTGACGATTGACTGAAAGCTTGCTTAACCTTTGAAACTTGCATGTCATTTGCCGTATAATCCAGAATATCGTGGTCAAGGTGCTCTATGCAGTGCCTGTGAGGAATAAATTCTTGCATTAGGGCAAAACTGTGTAAGTTGTTAGAGTTTTGGAAGCGTGCTTATCGTGTTTAACGCCAGAGGACATCGTGTGTACGTTTCACATTGTGTTGTCTACTCACGCATCCGCGGGTCAGACTATTGCGAGTACCAAAAAGGCAGTTTGTGCCAGCCCCAAATATTCAAAACCGAAAAACCCTCGTGATAATACTCGTATGAAGTGTGTGTTATTATTCAGAACCCATCCCATCTCACCGCTCGATCATAAATATTTTTCTTTTTCCAGATACGTTATCGCCTTAAATACCAATAGATAACAAATAAAAAATTTAAAAAATGTAAGTTTAAAAAAGCAAACGGGTTTGCGGACCTTGATGGTCTCATTTAAGTGGCGAAAAATTCTAACCACGAAAGCCAATATATCAAATAGCTTGTAACCGAATTATTCTTCGCTCAAGGGGTCTCGGACTGCAAGACCTGTTTCCCTCAGAAACACTGTCTCCTTTGGGGCAGACCGATCCTGTTTTGAGGAGAATGCTTAGTATGGAAAAGAACCGGCGGTTATCATCCGTTTCTCTTCGTAGATACCTCGCGATATCTTAGTGGGTAAGACCACAGGGCGGAGTGGAAAGACAGAAAGGTAGTGGTAAAAGTACATGAAAATATATTCTGAAGGAAAATTATACATCAAAATAAACGTACGGAGTATTGTCATGGTTATACGCGGGATGATTCTACGATTTCCGGGTTATTGCTACAACGCAACACTCGCAGCGGTGAGTTCCGGAGAAGCCTGTTATCTCTACGAGCAGAGTTTAAATTACATTCATTTTCAAGGCCTGGGAACATATGAGCGAAGACGAAGACGTCACGGCGGGGTGGTGCGAAAGCACGGGCCGTGCGATCAGTCAGTCTGCTGGCAATTATCCCGTGCCTAATTCCTACGTATGAGTTGCTCGGACTCAGGCTTACGCAAAAGCTGGATTCTATGCAATATGGATACTTGGTATCTGCATATAGGATTTCCTCGGCTACGACAACGACTACACGGCGGGAGACCCTAGGGTTGGCCGAGCGAGCAGTCAGTCTTGCCTTAGAGAGATACTATATTACGTTCACTATGTGCAAACTGCCTACAAGTAACCAAGAGTCTTCCAAAGGGGGGCGATGGCCAGCCTAAGGTGTCCTCCGTTATCTTATAGGTTTTCTCACTGGAATTGACGGAAACGCATACGACGTAAGGCGGGAGCGCAAAGCTGGCCGTGCTATGAGTCTTGCATCCGTCAATTCTGTGGCTCTAAACTAAAAATGTAAACTAAAATCTTTGGAACTACCCCGGTGATATGATGCGCTCCGTAATCTAATGTACACCTTTGAGAGTCGGCGGTCGGAGTGTCTACGAGTGTGAATTGATCTTATACGGGTCGGTTTTAACTCTGTTCTCAGATGCACATACGGTGCCACGGTGCAGGATACCTTTTCTATGTAAGTGCGATGTGACTCCCCCAGAAAGGGCGCTCAAGACTAGAGTCCGCTGTCCGTACCTACTGTAGGACCTGACGACAGACGGGCGATATATAATCCTCTGTGTTGACGTTTTTCGTGTGCTCTCCCTGCAGAGACCTCGGCGTATAAGACTCGAATTGAGTGACTGGTAATAACACTTCCCTATACCGATAGTGGGTGTCCGGCGGTACGGCGTAGCGCTTGAAGGGCACAGCAGATGCGTGCTCCTTAGTACGATTTATAGGGTGACAACCGTAGTGTGCACCAACGTATGGACTGGTTCCGGGAGTAGAACCCTATTGCCGTGAATTTCGGTCATACATGAATGTCTATACGATAATTGCGATAGCGAGAAAAGGAGTCATCTATCGCTAGTGGCTGTAACTACTGTACACGGTATTGTTGTGTGTGGGTTCACTGATGTCTCCGGCGCGGCATGCACACTCGCACGGCTCCCGAGCTCCCAGCACACATGCGCGTAGACGCCGCGGAGCCATGCGAGTACCCATGCGCTATTTTGGACCGTTACATAGCCCCCCACTATAGGCGTTCAAAACGGAAAAGACTCCTCCTTTTCAGGCTTCTGAACGTCAAATTATAAATGATAATTGTACTCACACACATAAAAAAAAAACTTGGCGTTCGTCGCTATCGGATAGGCATTTTTAAACAGAAAAGAGAATTTTCTACTCTGGCTCCGCGGGTTGGTGTCAAAATTATTGAAGCCTAACTCAAGTATATAACGGAACGAATTTTCTGGATACCTCTAAACTAAAAAGTGTGAAAGAAAAATGCGGATCGTATCCTATGAAAGATGTCTTAAGTAATTGCCCTCGCATGGGTCTTGTCCTTATTACACCGCAGTCACTGTGAGCATTATATCACTCTGTTTTTATTGCACCGGATGTGTGGTGCGCCGTAGAGGGTACGGGTTGCATCGTGACTGTTGTGAACGGCCTGGATGGTCGTAAGTGTCGGCGGTAGTGCGCTCTGGTGGCATGTACCGGTCGGCGTCAGTGTTTGTGCTCGTTCGGGGTCACTCATGGTGATCATGGGACAGCATGGACGGCGGCGTGCCTTGGCGGTTTGCCGTGGTTGGCGTCTGTGGCGGCGCTCGTTCAGCGTTACCCGTGGTGGTCATGGGCAGCACGGACGGCGTTGATGGCGGCGCTCGTTCGGTGTCACCCGTGGTGATCAGGGGCAGCATGGACGGCGGCGTACCTCGGCGGTTTGCTGTGGTCGGTGTTGATAGCGGCGCTCGTTCGGTGTCACCCGTGGTGATCATGGGCAGCATGGACGACGTCGGTGATGACGCTCGTTCGGTGCTACCCGTGGTGATCAGGGGCAGCATGGGCAGCGGCATGCCTCGGCGGTTCGCCGTGGTCGGCGTCGATAACGGCGCCCGTTCGGTGCTACCCGTGGTGATCAGGGGCAGCATGGACGGCGGCGTGCCTCGGCGGTTTGCCGTGGTCGGCGTCGATGGCGGCGCTCGTTCGGTGTCACCCGTGGTGATCTTGGGCAGCATGGACAGCGTCGATGGCGGGGCTCGTTCGATGTCACCCGTGGTGATCATTGGCAGCATGGACAGCGTCGATGACGGCGCTCGTTCGATGTCACCCGTGGTGATCAGGGGCAGCATAGACGGCGGCGTGCCTCGGCGGTTTGCCGTGGTCGGCTTCGGTGATGATGCTCGTTCGGTGCTACCCGTGGTGATCAGGGGCAGCATGGGCAGCGGCGTGCCTCGGCGGTTCGCCGTGGTCGGCGTCGATGGTGGCGCTCGTTCGGTGTCACCCGTGGTGATCATGGGCAGCATGGACAGCGTCGCTGGCGGCGCTCGTTCGATGTTACCCGTGGTGATCAGGGGCAGCATGGACGGCGGCGTGCCTCGGCAGTTTGCCGTGGTCGGCGTCGGTGATGATGCTCGTTGGGTGTTGCCCGTGGTGGTTATGGGCAGCATGGACGGCGTCGCGCCTCGGTGGTTCGCCGTGGTCGGCATCAGTGACGACGCTCGTTCGGTGCTACCCGTGGTGGTCATGGACAGCATGGATGGCGTTGGTGGCTGCGCTCGTTCGGTGTCCGGGCGTCCTTGATGAGTGCCCGGACTCGGCTGTATGGGCGTCCTCGGAAGCAGGAGAATCTCGTTATATTTGAGATCCTTTCCAGTGTGGGTGGCACGAGACACTATCACTTTCCCCGCGTAACTTTGGTTTTCGATACTTGTCATCTCGGTCGCGTTGTTCACAAGGAAGTGTTGCGGGTAGTGGTGCGTACATTTCACTTGTGAGTGCCGAGGCTGGCGGGGTGTGGTAGTTGGTCGTTCCTGGAACTTGCTAATCCCTTCCGAGGATTGGCAGTATCGTCGGAGGAGAGTTTCGTGGAACGTGCCCTTTTGTTTTCGGGTACGTGTGTCCACAGGAGCATATGTGTTAGTTTCTTTGCCGGAAACAACAGTATATGGCCCTTTATATACGTGAAGGAACTTGGCTATTCTTCTGTCGGCAGCATTAGATACCGGGTTCAATTTTAGTAGTACTAAATCAACGATATCATGTCTGGTCGTCTTCTTCTTGCCCTTTCATCTCGACTACTCTTATTCTTTCGGGTGGTCTTCTTTGATTAGGTGGAGGGTATCGTTGTTCCCTTGAGTGTCGGTGTTCGAATGGTGTGCGTAGTGGCGTATCTGCTCCGGTGGTCGTCTCCAGTTGCTTTCCCGAAGCGGTGGTTGGTATTCACGCGTTAGCTTTTGATTGATAGTACCACCATGGTCACAACGTTCAAGAAGAGAGAGCAGTTCTTCCACCGTCTTTAGGTTCTGTCCGATTACACAATCGTTGATGGACTGTGTAAAGTGTCGTGCGATAGTTAAAACGATGTCTTCTTCTCCCGGCCTGGGTGTCAGGTCACGGGCGTTTCCTACCAGTCTCATCGCGTAGGCGACCCGCGTCATTCCTTCTTCGGGGCGGTAAAAGCCATTTTCTAACTGGTGTCGGGTTCTTCTCTGTATGGCCGGGCTCCAGAACCTTGCCAGGAATTTTTGGGTAAACTGTACCCATGAAATTATTTGGTCGGCCATGACGTCCCACCATTCTCCCGCAGTACCCTTTAGGGCTTGACTAAGGACGAAACTGAGTTCCCTGTCTGTGGTTTGTGTAGCGTCCAAAAACGTTCGCATCTCTCTAATGAACCGTGAAGGCTTCTCATTTTCTTTACCCTCATAAGTGGGGAGCTGCGGTTTCATAGAGAACTGCCTAGTCTCGGGCGCATTGCTTCGCGGACCGAGTACTCTTTCATCCCGTGGACGGCTGTTGCGACTGACTCCTAGTCTGTACGTGCTTCCCGCGAGTCATTGTCGACTTTTATTTTGCGTGGTACTTTTACAATCGCTACCGAGGACTCTGATTTTCTTCGCGAGGATTTTATTTCTGTTCGAAATATCCCTTAATCAGGGCGTTAGTATATGCCCGCCCGTCGTCAGTGTCCGTCGGTCTGGTGTATTTGTCGCGTATGATTTTAATTCTCTACTCTCGTGTCCCTTCCGCACCGCAATGGCTATCGATCGGAAATCGTATTGCCGGTCGATGCACCAAAGTTTTACGGATGTATATGTTCACAGTAACTTTCGACCCGGTCGACCGATTTTTATGATTTTGGATACATTTGAAAGGCGACACTCCCGCGGTGGTACAACGTCAATTGTTTAAAACCCTAATAAAGAATACCCACGTTTTAATCATCTTGTTTAATAGCATATTACTAGCCCGACCTTGGCCGGGTTGTTGTTGATACAAAATATAACTAGAAATTAAAAAACAAATTTCTTCGAAAAAGTAAGACCATCCTAAAAAATGCTGTAAAAAGGATGACATAATTTTTTATTTTTAAGTTTGTCGCAGACATAGTTTCGGTGTTATTAAGTTTTCTGTATACTTAAACTGATCATTAATTTATTTTTTATAAGTATTTTTTCTAATAACGTCGATATTTTTTCTCCGACATTGTGTATCGATACCAAATATCGACAAAATTCAAATTAATCGCCATCACTAATACTATCTCATATAAAATTGGCAATTGATATAAAGTCGGTTATAAAAAACTTTAAGAAAAGTAACATCCACTTGAAAACTGCACCAAAAAGCATGAAACAATTTTCAATTTTTGAGGATGGTACCGAGATAGAAACAAAAAAAATCCATCAGTTGGCGAAGAAAATGTTTAAATTTGTCTCGTTTATCGGATCACTAGAATATATAGTTCAGAGTGTGCTTATAGGCTAATTGATACCCTCTTCCCTCTCTCCTGCTCCCTCCACCTTTGCTAGCCACCCTTGCATCCCCGCACCGCCCCCTTAGAAATCGATTTACGTATTCTTTTGTTTCTATCTTGGTACCGACCTCACAAATTGAAAATGATTTCATACTTTTTAGTACAGTTTTGAAGTCGGTATTACTTTTTCAAAAGTTTTTCATTTTTTAATTTCTAGTTACATTTTGCATTAACCCAACCAATCTCGGGCTAGTGCTTTCTAGTATAAGAATGGATTAAAAGATGGGTATTCTTTATTAGAATTTTTTAAAATTTACATGGGACCACTGCGGTATTGTGCTCTTTCTAATATATTTAAAATCATAATATTCGGTCAGTACGGTGGTGAGCTCCGCGCGAACTTGTAGAAACAACTCTTGGAAATTTTTGAACAACTGTTTAAAAAATGCGTTTTCACAGTCCACACTTTTCGAAACTTAAATAGGACAATGGGTGAAGAGGCCCTTTCATATGAACCAAGACCATCAAGATCCGACAACCTGTTCGCCAGTCGAAAGAGAACTTCCTCCTTTTTTGAAGCAGGTTCAAAAATAAGCGACGTTGGGGTACGCCTCGAGAGGAACTGGGATTTATGGGATGTAAATCGATGACGTTATAATCCCTTTCACAGTTTAGTTACATATGAATTCATTTGAACGTGCTCGCTACGGACGTGAAATTAAATTGGCTTTCGAGAGTGTCATGCACTTTGTATACTAGTCACTCGATAAACACAACTAATTTTAAACATTTTGTTAGGATACGGCGCGCCAATTTTGGCCTTTCGTATTTGGCGCCAATTTATGCCTCCTTTCGTACTTCGGCATGCCCCCGCCCCGAATCTGCGTTGCGTTCCCCGCGCTTCCTGGAAATCGCGGTTTTCTAGGAAGCAACGGGGTTTTGTCGGTATCGGCGGCGTTTGCGCGTTTATGTGACTGCGCACGGGGTCTGCGTCGTCAAATAGGTCTAATACCAATTGGCGATGCGTATCTGTGTGAATGTGGATCCTCCCCACCTTTTCGCGACTTGTGTTGCGAAACGGAGCGACCGACTTCAACCTTCTTCTTCCGAACGACCATGTGCGTTCACTTGCTAAGTGCGAGTTAACTATAATTTTGTCTGGGCGTTGTTCGCCTGGTCTTGGCTTGGTTAGTTGTTTAATTGGTTTTTTGAGTTGCTTTTAACTCGATAGTCTTTTCTTCCTTTACCTTCCCTAGTCAGCTAGTTTGCTGATTATCCTTGTACCTTCTTTTGTGAGAATTGCGTGGTAAGGTGCCTTTCACGCAACCGCCACGTGTCCGGACCACACCTTGTAGTAGGCGCGTAGACTTTGGCGGTTTCTCCTTGCCCTAGTCCTCACTTCTAGGCAAAATTCGAGGTAGCTTAGGCTGCTTTATTTCCCGTCGTCCGCCTCCTGCTTTTAGTCCGTATGTGTAGCACTGTTATGTGCACGTATCCTCTTTTCCTGACCTGGCGTTCCGAAGACCTCCTCCGGCAACACCCGTGTTCTTTAGCGATTATTTAAATTGCCAATTTTGGCTGGTTTAGTGTGTTAGAGCCAAACGAGGCGAATTTGCCAATACAATTATTATTTCAAATATTTCTAAACCTCCCGTATTTGTTCCCAGTTAAGAACTAGCTTTGAGGTAACATTAAGACTTCTTAATGTTTAACACATTTGTTACGCCAACTGATAGGTTGTTTTGTTCCTATTTTGGCACTGCACTCAAAAAGGAGAGATTATTATATAATTTTACTGCTGTTATGAAGTTGGTTTTTACTATTTCTCAAAGTTTGTTATGCTTTCATTTTTAGCTACATTTTTTAAATTGTTATCGGATTACCACAGAAGTGTCCTCTTTCGAACAAACGGAGAATCATCAATTTTTGCCAACCCGATGTAAAGTTATACGTGAACAGCCAGAAATTGTTGTTAAAATATATGAAAAGTTGTTAAAAAAGTGGGATGTTTGAATTTCTCGCAACTTATCATATGAACAAAGAATTACCAAAATCGGCCGATCCGTTCGCCAGTTATACCCGAACATGCATACAAGTAAATGCATGTCGAATAGGGAACCTCTTCCTTTTTCGAAATCGGTAAATAATTGCTTTGAAATGAAAGTAACCCATTTTGCCCAATTTTGACATTGTTAGTATAGTCTGGAAGACCATTTCCTTCACTGGTACCAAATCTCAAATAAACAAATTTTCTCCAAATCAACAAGATACTCCAGTTGAATAGACTATGAGAATCTGGAGTGCATACCCGGTGATAACAGCTGATAAAAGATGATAACGCTTATCGCTTCCGGTTATTGTACGGTCATTGAATTATGAAGCATGCATTTATTAGGTTATCGCTGATAGTGGATATCGCTTCCGGTGCAAATGGTTAATCGCATCCGATTGTTACTGGGTGCATTGTTTATACTTATCGATATTTTAATTATGATTTAATGTTGTTAGTCTTGATGTTTGCGCGAGTTCTTTGTACGCACTTTATATTCCAGTTATTTTCGAAACCGACCATGCATGCCTAACCGTTTCCGACTTTAATCCCGGTCTCTCTCTTTCTCTCTCAGCTTACCTTTTCTTCGACATTTCTGAATACTATAGCTATTTACTCACCGGTGAAACGTATTGCCTCTTTCTATATACTTCAAACAATCTTCAACAAGCAGTCTCACCCCTTATTGCCCTCTCTCTTTCTTCGCTTTTCCCATCCCAAGCTTTCGCTTACATGTTAAGGAACCTGGGTAATTTTGCACCTGTATTTTTCACTTCGGAACACCAATCAGTGTAATAGCATCTCTCGTACCGTTCGCATCGAACAACCACAAAATTGTCATCAGTTGTTGTTTAGTTATTCAGTTTTTTCTTGTAACGATATACCAGTTTGTTTTTACTATATTTTTTACAATAAATGTTATTTGTTCACCAATCAATGAATTATCCAAGCATAACTGGTTAGAAACAAATCCTAATTCGTAACTAACGTGCTCGCGGAATGCACCGACGGCCTCAGCCATAACCGTGCGACGCTTCAACAAACATGCATTAATTAGTTTAGGTGATACCGTTTCCCGATAAATTTTCAAAAATTCCTGGCCATCCATGCGAGGTCGGTGTCCTCAGAGATAATATGCAGCGTTCTGCAAGTCATCGCAGTTGTCGCTGACATTCGGAGCATAGCGAACTCGCAGGCTAGGGGGTCTCCTATTACTGCAACTACTACCGCGTTCCGCGCAGATGTTATTTTTTGTGTGATCGATGAAGATGTTTTTGAAAGTGTAGAGTGGTGCTGACGGCGGAGATGTTAGCTTCGACCAACACCACAGCAGGTGCCTACCTGAGTGCTTCGCGACGTAGCTATTCGGGCTTGATCACATGTGTACGTAATTGTTTTAGCGCGCCTAGAAAAAATACAACAGCCCGCTCCGCTGAAGTTTAAGGATATCCAAATAGAGTTCGACATAAAGTACAATATGAAAGTCCTGCAATTCCTTACTGAACACGATACATTGTCGTAAGTCCCCCCACTAGGTCAGGATCGTATATCCCGCAAAAGTTCGCGCAGTTCACGCAATATATATTTATTCGAACGTAAGGTACATAAGACGTGCATTACAATGGCGAAAACTAAAGCCACACGGGGCAGTAATCCAAAGGTGACTGCCTCTCCGTAGGCGGCGTCTGCCTGTCCGATGCCCTTCTTTCCGGCTGCTCGGTTACGGCGCGGCGGTGTATACGCCGACCACATATACACTCCAGTATCAGACACACACACAGCTATAGCTAAACACTGCAGTGTCACACACAACTATGCCATGCATATTTCTCATGAAGGTACAGTGCTGTGCTTGTTACGTTTGACCGGAAAAATTCTATTAATGAACGAATGGCTTCTCGGAAATTGTGAGCACGTTCGGGAGCGGTATAGCATACTTTTCAACACGTGTCTGACATTAGTGATATAAGTGATGTCGAGAAGGCGTATTCGATTGTCACCAATAGTCCAAAATTGAGTGAACTCGCTTTAGCGAAATTTAGTGATATATCAACAGTACGGTTTGATCTTTGACTTGATGCAGTATAGGAAAAATAGGGGCTAACGAACAAAAACTCATTCGTAATACATTATCATTAATGAACCATGAATTATGCTTAGCATCAAATCCTAGCTACTTTACATATTCCTTATCACCCTTTCTTCGTAAAACCTTCGCCACGAGCAAAACGGTCGCTTTCTTCACTCGCGATAACTTGTAAAATCGTACTTGTAAAATCCACCAATGATCTCGTTGCCGAGATAATCGTGCAATAAATAGGTCACCAGGTGTGTGCGTTGAATTTGAATAATATCGAATACTTTGCTAGACCAATTTTGGATGTATCCAGTGATGGTGGGGGTAAGTGCCGTGTGTGCGGACCCTGTCTGTGAGAGGCGCGCGCGCTGGTTGCCTGCACCGCGGGGAGAGACGGACGGAACTATGTTCCGTCTCCTTTGCACCAACGTGGTGTGACATCAGGTAGCAGCGCTCGCTTACACCCAACGTAAGAAAGGACAGAACGGTGCTCCGTCTCCTTTCCACCAAAATCGTGCGTCGCGTCTTCGTTCCGCATACAGCCCGGTATAAGCTTAAGGGGGGAATCTGGTTTAACGCGCTAAAATTTGGGTGATAATTATAATTTTTTTTCCCGGCGGTGAACAATGGTGAACAAATACGATCATTCTAATTTCTTTTTAACATTTTACTTTATGCTTATATTTTGTAAAAACATTTTATTTTTTCCAATACTTTTTAAACTACAAAAATAGTCTGCTTTCTTTACGTTGCCGCGCAGCCGAGGTTCGGAATTTGTGTACAGCCTAGAGTCGACAATCTTTACCTCAGATAGAAACAGAATGTATTAACTTAATTTATTGTAAATAATGTTGTCGATGAACCTCAAAAAATTGTAAAAGGTGAAAAATTGCTACAGTTATAGCACTTTATGCAAAAGCTGTGATTTTCGTTTTAAATGTTTGTGGTTCATCGACGATGGTTGACTATTTTTTAACTAAATATCGTTGAAAGAAGTCGATCGGAAAAGTACATTTTCCTCTATCATGTACACAAATGTGAAAAATGTGGAAACGAGAAAAACGCGTTTAAAGTTTTGGCTACAGAAAACTAATAGTTACCGACAACTTACAAGTGTGATTTGAAAGGACGGATTATGGCGATACGTGGTGTGAAATACGTCGTGAAGTATTGTGTGCCTTGTACGATAAATTATGAGTGCTTCCGTAATGCAAAAAATGCAATAAAGCATTAATATTGCTAAAAAAACAATGGCTGAGGCATAGACGGTACCGTGGGCCTGGCCGCGCGACAGTAGGTATATTTGCCTCACGGGTAACTGTTCAATGGGTTGTATCTTTTAAAATACTTCTAATTTTATGAATTGATTTAAGAAAAAACCAATAATTGAAAATTTTTACTCTGTAGACCAGGTTCCCACTCTTAAGGCAGTGGTGCCAGATTTCGCATCAGGCGCCATTCATGACCACACGTACCATTCCGTGGTCGCCGCCCAAAGCCGAATCGAACACCGATTCACCACATCGGGCATGAACGCGATCGAGAGAAGTGCAGGCATGAGAGTTTGGATTGACACGTCGTCGCTCGTCTTCCTGCTCCATATGAAAAACGTTGATTGTTTTTTAATAAGAGTATTCGATGAATTATTGATATTAGTATTTATCTAAATTGTTGCTGACTCCAAATAACTATTAGTTAATTTGGTAATAATCATTTAAAAAATGTACAGGGTAAATGACATGCGTTTTATGTTGAAGTGTTTGATTCATATTAATATAAAATGTATTTAAATTTACGTTTCAATAATAGTAATCTTCGTCTAGTAGTAAAAAAATAAGGTACACTACAATAAAATGATAATTGAGGTACGCTGAAATACCTCATGAAGAAGTGCCTTGAGACAAGGGAGCGAATATTGTTAGGACACTAAAATTTCACGAAACTTGTGCTATTAGGAAGTTTTTACGACCCCGATTTATTTTTGCCGTAGAACATGTAATGGTTGGTATGAATTCTAAGAATTCTCCCCAAGTCCCACCACGTGTATTTGTCGGAAGAGGTAGCAGAAATAAATCACGAGAATACTCGAAAATCCGTGTTGAATGGAAAACCGTAGCTTTTATTGCGTGGCCTGTCAACTGGCCTCGGATCGCGGTTGAACCAATTTACCCGACCCGAAAGTACAACCCTTCTTAGCGCGTAAGCAGCTGACATGGTTAACGGTGTATATTACTTTTCCGATATATATGTATGTAATAGAAGTCGAAGGTAATACAAGCAACCGTATTTTCTTCGTCAATATATTATCTCACGTGGTCTTCCTCGCGACCCAAGAGGTGCCTCCAATAGCGCGTTCGGTTTTTTTTAATGTGGACCCTCGCCTCTAGCCCTATCTTACCACAATCGAATAGATACATCAATTTTGTTTTACACAATAACACACATCTGCTTCATTGCAGACGTGATAGGCCGCGCCACTCAGCCGGAGCGAACCGCGAGCGCGCACCTAACGATCCGGGTTTCACACGCTCACGCGCACGCAAACGCAGACGCACACGGGCACGCGCGCGCACACGCACACGAACACGCAGCTCGCACGCACCCACGCACGCACGCACGCACGCACGCACGCGCGCGCAGGGTGTCGTGCGAAGTAAGGAAATAAAATGACAACTCACGGCCGCCGCGACTAATTCTTCCCGGCCACGTCCGGCGCTCGAAGACTTATGCGCATCGCCGTTCATCGTGCAAACCGTCTCAAGAAAAGCGCGAGAAAACAAAGTATGATATATCTCCGACGATTGCTTCTTAGTCGAACGTTTCACGAAATAACGTGGTGCTGCAACACTGTTGTGCGTGAGTATCATTAAACAGTGTCCAACACGTTTTTGTATTTCAATATTTATGACGTGATTCCTATAGATTCTGATGCTCTTGAAGTAAATAGGAGAACCGTTTCTCCCCATCACCTTGAGTTTTATAAGAAGTCAATTTTGCGGGAAGTAGACTTTCTTAATCTTTGAACAATTCCATCGGCAGAATAAAGCTTAGACAATTTCTATTTGTTGTATAAAAAATTACTAGGTAATTACGATCAAATTAGTATGAGTCAGTGTTACAATCATAGACATTATATACATGGACCGCGCAATCGGGGCACAACATAAAGGCAACGTGGGAAGGACAGAAGATGGTCGTTTCTCTCTGTCTCTTGCTTGCAGCGTAGCACGTAGGGGTAATCCGCATGCTCCGCACATATATACTCACGTATGCTTCTGTGTGGAGAATCGAAAATGTGGTACGTGGGGGTAATCCGCGTGCGCCGCACATATATACTCGCGTATGCTTCTGTGTGAAGAATCGAAAATGTGCTGCATGGGGGTAATCCGCGTGCTCCGCATATGTATACGCGCGTATGTCTTCTGCGTGGAGAATCGATATTGTGCTACGCTGCATATGAGAGAGAGAGAGAGGAACAATATGAAATTGCAAACTTGGTTAAACATTACTTGAAGGTGGCAAGACACGCTCTGCGCCGTAATTTTGTGACACATGTTTAACTTTTCTGCGAAAATGGTGGGTCTAGCGTGACTTCTGAATATACTGGGTGATCGAATATACTTTTCTGTTCGGAAATACGGTATCACAATATGCAACACATATTTTGGTGTCATACAGGAAAATGAAACAGGTGAGCTAGCCACCTAATGTGAGACGGGATTGTCCGACGTCTGGTTTAACGGCGCTAGGCGGGGACAACCCGCAGCGGGGCGCCGTATAAATGGCGCTATCGGAAAACCTGCCATGCAGTGTCAGCAGTTCTGGCCTAAAACCGCACACTTGGCGATCGTAGTGGGGGAAAACGCAAGGTGTGTGCGTGCCGTGTCTGTGAGCGCCGCGCGCGCACCGCACGATACAAGGAAGTCGCGGCACTCACAGACACGGTACGCACACACCTTGCGTTTTCCCCCACTACGATCGCCAAGTGTGCGGTTTTAGGCCAGAACTGCTGACACTGCTGCCATGTCTCGCACGACTTCAATTTTTGCATGCGAAATGAAAACGTATATTGCATATTGTGATAATGGATTTCCAAAGGAACATTTATATTCTGTCACTGAGTGTATTCAGAATTCACGGTAGACCTACTAATTTCACAGAAATAGTGTCTCCCCAATTAGAAGTAAGTTGTAAACAAGTTTGCAAATTTATACCGTATAATATGGAAACACCGTTTTATTCCACAAAGTCGGCTCATTTTTTGCAACAAATTTAATTTGTGTAACATGAATGTTTCCAACGCTAGCCTTGTTCGAATCTTAAGAAAAGTAAATTTTTAGCAATATTGATTTTTTTTTTTAACCCTTTCGCTACGGACACCGACTACAGTCGGCGGACGCGAGACGTGCTGTGTGTACGGATGCCGATTATAGTCGGTGTCCGCGAGACGTGCTGTGTGTACGGGTGCCGACTATAGTCGGTGTCCGCGAGACCAGACAATATACCTACGTACATTGTGGGTATTCTGAAATTTCAGAATTTTTATGTTTTTCTGTATAATATGACGAAACAGTTGTTACATAACTCTTAAAAAAGTATACATACAAGACAATTCCAAAGTGCCATTGAAAGACGTAAGTGCGAACATCGAAGACTACCGATGCGCAATGTGCACACTGCGCGGCGCGGTGCCCCGTTCAGTGGCGCTACTCTCGCGGAACGGACTGCCGTAGCGAAAGGGTTAAACCATTGATGATATGGGGTTGGAATCTGTTAACACAGAATCACAGAGGAAATGAATTTCATAATACTTTTTGGCATGCATAAATACAGTAAATTTTCATGCGCTCTGTTATTTCGCATCGGCTAAGCAAAACCGTAAATTTCCTCGCGTAATTAGCCGGTCTCTAATCTTGCCTCCCTATATGCTAACATTTCCGTTAGCCCGCCCCATTTTTCGAAACCACGAATAGCAACTGTACATAACACTGCCCGCAGGGGGGTCCCGCCCTTGGTGGTGGGGACCTTTGGGGCTTGGCGTACCCACGGACCTGACATAGGCTTGTACTGGACCCTTAATCGGCTGCTGGGCTGTGGGTCCACTCGACCGGAGGATAATCGGTAGACGGGGTGGGGGGCCCACCGGTGGTAGTGGTAGGGTAGCGTGTGGGAACGTCCCACCCGCGTTGCCCTTAGCTGCCACCGGTCCCCCACATTTGGGACGGCACCCTGGGTACTAACTGAACATATCATCTAAGGCACCGGGGTTGCAATCGTCGTGGCAGTGGTGAAGCCATAGCTGGCTAGGGCTTGACATCCCGGTGTGGGAGCTGCACTCAATCAGCTCGCCTTACCATGGTTGGCAGAACTATGGGAGAGGTTTAGAAAGGCCTCGCCTCCACCAGTAAGATGAGGGGCCAGCAACCCGTATAGACTGGTAGCAATTTATTGCGCGTTGATCGGGCGACATCTCGATCATTTGAATGGGTGCGTGCGGAGTATGACCATGAGTCGAGGTATCCGTCGGCCTGCGAGCCCACCCGAGCGAGTACAACAGATGTACATAACACTCTCCCCGCAAGGGGGTCCTGCCCTTGTGGTATGTGACCTTTGGGGCTTAGCGTACCCACGGACCCGACATACGCTCGTACTGGACCCCTAATCGGCTGCTTGGGCTGTGGGTCCACTCCACCGGAGGATACTCGGTAGACGGGGTTGGGGGGCCGGCCGGTGGTAGTGGTAGGGTTGCGCGTGGGAACGTCCCACCCGCGTTGCCCTTAGCTGCCACCGATCCCCCAACGTTTGGGACGGCACCCCTTTTCTCTGCCTCATTGGGGTTGCAATCGTCGTGGCAGTTGGTGAAGCCACAGCTGGCGAGGGGTTCTTCCCCGGTGTGGGAGCTGCACTCAATCAGCTCGCCTTTCCCTGGTGGCAGAATTATGGGAGAGGTTTAGAAAGGCCTCGCTTCCACCAGTAAGATGAGGGGCCAAGCAACCCTCTAGACTGGTAGCAGTTTACTGCCCGTTGATCGAGCGTGATCTCGATCATTGAAGAGTGTTAGCGTCATATAGACCGAAGAGTCGAGGTGGTCGCTGGCCTGCGGGCCCACTCACGCAAATGACACCAGGTGTACATAACACTCTTTCGAAATTTTAACCACACCTTTACTACCAATTACCACATTTCCGCATCTGTGCAAAAACGTCATTTAGTCTCGAACTAACGACCGGAATGGATATCAGCAGAGATCTTTCTTCCGTGAGTAATTTACAGGGTGAGTCACCTAACACTGGAACCTAAAATATCTCCGTTGGTTTTAAAGATGCGAGAAATGTGTAAAGAAGGAATTGTTTGGTTCAGTGTTTGAGATTCGCGCCGTTCCAACGCGTCATACACGCGTCACGCGCCGTGGTTTGTCTAACCCATCCTAATAAATACGTGCCGGCACAGCGTGACCGTGGATGACCGCGTTTGTTCCCTCCCTATATGTTCATCGTCTCCGCCACAAAGACAGCGTCGCTAATTGGCTTAATTAGAAGACGCGATTGGGGAGACCCGCTGTCCTTTGCCGTCCTCGCGATTTTAAACTCAACGATTTTTGCCAGTCGTTTTCACACCGACCTAGAGAGTATAGAGAGTAATAACCGAGCGATAGAGATTTTCTCAGTGATATCGAGAGTCAATTCATAGCGTGCTTCCTCACGTAAATTCACCTAATTTCCAGTGTGTCCGCATTGGAAATTATACCTTCCTACTAGTGATTGCGGCGACGTATCCCCGCGTGCGCCTTTCTTGCAATCACCTTCTTCCTTCCGAGATCCTCAAGGTAAAGGATTGTGTAGCATCCGCTACGGCCTTTACCTCCCGTATATTCGGGGTTTATCGCCACGACGTTCTCGTTGAGCGATCCTCAGCCTTCCTTCCGCGCCTTTAATCTAGGCGTTGCACGTTTGAGTTGCCTTTTAGTTTTTTTTTCTTTATCATTGAGTGTGTGTGCCTTCCACGTTAACCATAATTTAGAATAAGTGTGTGTGTCCTCCGCGCTTAGACATATTCTAGAGTATTCTAAACAGTAAGTACGCGTGTAAATATCCGGGTAATAGTTTTAGTGATTTTTCCGTTTTACATAGTCGCGGGATTTTATAATAAATGACTTTCCGACCTAAAATGTCAATCAAGATGGTACTTTATTCCGGCATACTCCCGAGTATTAGACCGCGCCTCCCATCCTTGCCTTATTGTTAGTCGCATACAAATTGTGGTCCTTCGAGCAGGACCAGAGGGGCAATTAATGTGATAAAGAATCATCTTTTCACAAAGTTCTACTTTTCGTGTTTTCTAGGTCGCTTGTTTTTTAAATGGAATTGTATGTTTTAATTACTATAGTATTACAGGCAATAAAAAAGCGAATTCAGCCGTGTATGGTATGTTGACCTTCGAAAGACCTTTGGGCGGTTATTCTTATAAAAGCGTAATTTATCGAAAGCTGACAATTTATTTCATTATTTATATCAGATTGGAATGCTGATCCTTAAGGTGACTAAAGGTCTGTTAAGGTAAACATTGTGGGAAGCGAAGTTATACGGGCATCGCTTACAATCTACCGTAAAATAGTATTATCATAGTTTCAGTCGTGGTTAGACAATGTCGTACTTCATCAGTGATGGGTCTGATATTTTAATTGCCTACTGTGAATGTAGACAAAACGCGGTGCAGGCTCAACTACAGTATTCAATAATGTATCCCCAACAGAGACACCCAAGTGTACAAACTATTATAAACATTTTCAAAGGTTTTAGAGAAACTGGAAGTGTAGAAATGAAACAGCGTGTACGTAAAAGACGAAAAACAGATGCTAATAACGAAATAAATGTGCTAGCTGCATTAGCTGTTGATCCACACACTAGTGCACGCGAAATCGCGAGGCAATCAGACATCAGTCAGAGTAGCGTGATAAGAATTTTCACCGATATAAATTTCATGCATTTCACTTATGCATACACCAAGAATTACATGGAAGTGACTTTCAGAACCGATTAAATGTTTGACAATGAAGGTTGCGTCAAAATCCGCCGTTTTCTAACAATGTTTTATTCACGGATGAGCCAAGGTTTACCACTCATGGTTGAGTGAACTTAAGAAATGCTCACTATTAGGCCGTTGAAAACCCACATTGTCTGCGTGAAGTAGACCATCGAAGGCAACGGAGTGTTAATGTTTAGTTCGACATTTTAAACGATGCAATAGTCGGAACATATTTTATCAACGGAATATTGACCGGACAAAAATACGTACAATTTTTTAGAGAATCTCTGCCAATTTTATTAGAAGATATATCCGTTGAAAGTTGTCATTGTATGTGGTTCCAGCACGATGGTTGACCTGCTCACTATGCGAGATTTGCCAGACAAGAATTGGACAAAATTTGTCCTGCGCGTTGGATTGGACGAGGTGGGATTGGGAATTGGCCAGCACGTTCACCTGACTTGAACCCCTCGATTTCTTTTTATGGGGAAAAGGAAAAAAATGCAGAATACACCAATGTATCAACAACAGTTGATGGCAGAATGTATTAATATCACTCCAGAAATCTTAAGTAATGTGCAGCATTCTGTATGAAGCAGACTACAAAATTGTTTTAATGTTAACAGGCACCATTTCGAACACATTCTGTGACAATCTATTTTTGTACATTTAGTGATATCAAATAAATAAACATGGCATCCCCATATTTCGATAAATTAGGCTTTTATAAGAATAACCGCCCGAAGGTCTTTCGAAGGACAACGTATCATACATGGCTGAATTTGTCTTTTTATTACCCATAATATTATAGTAATTAAAACATACCATTCCATTTAAAAAACAAGTGATAACCTTGAAAACACGAAAAGTAGAAATTTGTGAAGAAATGATTCTTTGTTACATTAAGTGCCCCTCTGAACCAAACAATTCCTTGTTTACACGTTTCTCGTATCTTTGAAACTAACGGAGATATTTTAGGTTCTAATGTTAGGTGACTCACCCTATGCATCATAATAAATTCTGTTTCGTTTTCGAATAACATTAAAGTGTTTCTAGTAAAATGTAGATTCTTTTAAACATTTATAGATATAATGTATGTGTTCCTGTTCTTTTCAAAAAAAGCTATTAAAATAAAAGTCGAGGCAATTGAGCCGCAGCAGCAACAACTGTTGCAGATGCAGGAGCAATTATTGCTGCTACAACATCTAATTGCGCAACTACGTCGGCCACGAGAGCAATCGGATGTTACAGAGAAGCAGCCGCAGCAGACGGGACAGCCCCAGTAGGCGCAGTTTTTCAAGTGAGTGTACATCCGTACATGCCGTATTGTGAGAACATTACGCGATATGATCAAAAGATCGTGTTACTTGGCGTACATTTACGGTCCGGGTGTAGAGAATGTTAAAATTCAAGTAACGAAAGGCAATTTCCAAACGTTTCGACAACGATTGTTGTCATTCTCAGTGACAAAAGTTGGAATTTTGCAAAATACTACAAAATCAAAATCCATCAGTTTACGTCAAAACATAATTTTTGCATATAAAAAATATTTTTTGAAAGAAGTAAGGATTTTTGTGAAACAGTCTGTAACCGTGACGAGTTACGTATCCCTCGGTCGGACGGAAGAGTGCTCAGAAGGAGTAATTGATCCCTCTGGGTACGACCGAGGTAATGCAAAAGTCAAGTACTAGACGGTGTCACTTGCCGTTTGGCCTGCATACGTGCGTATACCTGCGGATTCGAACCACTGGACGGTGAGGAGTGAAAAAGAACGTGGGTAGTATCGTGTTATTGGTATAATGTCGATATATTCTGTAATCAGTCGATGCTGTTATATTTACAAGGCGCGAATAATAGCTCCGGTATCGGTGAGCGATAGTCGGTACGACGGGCCGTACGTGTTGGGTCGCGGTGCAATATGACTATATACAGAAAGGCGCGTGGTACTAGCGCGCGCGGCGATGTATGTGGCGTTTCGGGAATTTACAAACAGATAGTCATACACGTGCCGACGCTTGTGCGTGTGGTCGGGAGCGACGGACGCGAGTGTATCTAACAGCTGTTCTCGTACAGTGAGTGCGCAGGTATTGACGCTCGTAATACACAAGAAATCTAACCGTGATGTGTATGTATCTGTGAGGCGGAAGGCTTCACTTTCGGGTCGCTAGAACGCGGCGTCCAACGCGAGTTTCCCTCCGAGGTGACCTATTATCTATACGAGTCTAGCAATGTTCATGCGTAATGTACTTGAGAACACTTCGATTACAACAACGACGGGTCGGCGGGCGATACAATCAAGTACCAGCCGTGCATCCAATCTACCAGCCGTTAGATATCTCGTAGTGTTTCTTTCTAAGCAATCTGCCTTCTGACTAAGACTAGGTCGTTGCCGTGGTGAACCGTACTTTACGTACGACCAGCCAGGGGCGCAGATCGTCCGCCAAATATTTATCTCACTGCGAGGAGTCGGGTAGGCCGAAGACGGACAGCAGGGGACGCAATCAAGGTCAGCCGAGTGTTTTGGTCAGGCATTTTATTCCTCCGTGGCGCTAATCAAATATTCTCCTACTTTCTACTCTTGGGTCCCTATCTTGTTCGAAGACGCGTTCGCACGTAATAATTCCTCTACTAAAGAAGTCAGCTTGCTGGATTGTTACATATATGAATTTATATTAACGGTGCGTATAGTTTAACTCTTTGATCTTGAATGCAACACTACGATGAAAGATACGCTCTGCTCGTGTCTCCCCGAGTATGCGCCCAGACCTCTTGAGACGCTCGGCGTATATAAACAATTCTATACAATGTAAAATGAAATCCGCGTGCTAGGAGTATACAGAATACGTATCTCGACTTGTAACGATAGACAGAGGTTACGGCGTTATGATGGGTCTCACTCTCGTATGCATAGATTGATTGCGTGGTTCCAGCAGCCCGCAGATATGCCTTTCCCATTCTTTTTATACTCAAGATAGGACACCTTCATCTGCATGCGCGGGGTATATAAACACGCGTATTAGTAAAGATTCATTTGGGAGAAGGTCTCCCTCTGCCGGACGACGCACCTGTGTCGTGCCGAACGGGCTGGTGTACGTACGTACACATGGTAGCTGTGTGCATGGGGAACCGTGTATACGTACGGTTACAAGTCGTTGCATTTCTTCAGTATCTTTGCAAGCGAATCTTTGTATTTGTTCAATATCTTTGCAAACAAATCGCCGTTATACAAAGATATAGGGTATCACACAAGGAATGCGCGAAAATTAATATTTCTAAATCACTTTTTTACAACAGTTAATGTACTTTTAAGAAATACAAAGACTAAGTCATAAAAATGCTTATTTCTTTCAACAAAAAATTTACACATATATATATATATATATATATAGAAATAAGCATTTTTATGACTTAGGCTTTGTATTTCTTAAATATATATACGCCGGGAATTTCAGAATAAATATAAATATATATTTTCTGGTAGCAAACAGAAGGATGCAAATGCTACTACAAATTAACTGGAAATATTTTCAATACCAAAGGAATTAAAAAGATTGCATAAACAATCGCTTTTTTTAAGCCATCACTGTGGTGTCCTCCCTTAACAACGGTTCTAAACAATGATATCAATAGATAATATGTGTCATAAGTTCTATCGTTCCTGACTTACATGAATGTATGTTACTGTCTCAGACAAAAAAAAAGAGCAGGCGGCAAAAGCCGGGCTGCGTGGAGAAGTATATTATAGTACAGTAGACGGCCGTATAACGCGGTCAATAAATTACGCGCTATATAAATTCGCGTTATAGGGAATTGTGGTGTACGGGAATTTTTCTCAACGATGAAATATAAGAAGTCGGTAAGAATGAAGAAAACAATGTAATGCTTATCTAAAGCATATTTAATTCGTAAGGACGAACTCGACAGACATAAGAGAATCGCAGAAATTCTTGAAATTTGGTTGTACCAATTACATATTAATCTTCCAATTGTCCACGATAAAGATACACTACATTATCCACATTCGTAAATGCATCTGCATTTTCACCATGTGGCCTTAACTTTTAACCAGATTGTTTCTCCGATTGCTCCTTAAAGCAGGTAATTCCTGTATTTTATTATTTGACGCGTTGAACCAAGAGACGCGTTATATGATAACAGTAGTCACAATATCCTTGGCGCGTTATAGGAATACGGGTTGTAGGAAATCACGTCATATGGGAGTCTACTGTATTACACGATCTGAAATAATCAGGCTACGGGCAGGGGTCTACATTAAAAAAACCGAACGCACTATTCGTGGCACCTCATGGGTGGAGTGGAAGGCCACGTATTACAATATATTTGACGAAGAAAATACAGTTGCTTGTATTTCCTTCGACTTCTGTTACATACATATCTATCGGAAAAGTAATACACACCGTGGTAATTGTTTGGATTAGGGGCCTCCTCCCCGATTTTGATAACCTTGAAATATGTTGTCAAGGGCAACATTCTGAACAACTTTTCTGTATACATGTAGCCGTCGCTCTCCCTTCGTTTCGGAGATATAAGCCTAAATATGTCCATTATTTGAAACTCGCGTATGAAAGATTTCAACCTGTTTTGGAGTATGTTTTGGGCTGCGGGAGAGGGGCTGGTAGTAGTAGCGGTGGAAAGTACATCGGTGACGCGCCTTCGGCGCGAAACGAATATATACATCCCTATTTCTGGGATAGAACGTTGCAATGAGAAGTACCTGTGCCTGGAAAATACATCGGTGACGCGTCTTCGGCTCGAAACTAATATATATCACATTACCCCGATGTACTTTCCACGCACAGGTACCTCTGATTGCAACGTTCTATCCCAGAAATAGGGTTGTGTATATTAGTTTCGCGCCGAACGCGCGTCATCGATGTACTTTCCACCGCAACTACGCTACGTTGTGGAATGATAAACATAAACATTCCGTGATCGAGCCTACACCGAGCCCTCTCCGCAACCCAAAACATACTCCAAAACAGCTTGAAATCTTTCATACGCGAGTTTCAAATATTGGAATTATTTAGACTTATATCTCCGAAACGAAGGGTGAGCGACGGCAACATGTATAGGAAAAAGTTGTTCAGAATGTTGCCCTTGACAACATATGTCAAGGTCATCAAAATCGGGGAGGTGGCCCCTAATCCAAACAATTACCCACACCGTAAGCCATATCAGCTGCATACGCGCTTTTCCATTGAACACGGACTTTCGAGTATTCTCGTGATTTATGTCTGCTACCTCCTTCGACAAATAAATGTGGTGGAACTTGGGGAGAATTTTTAGAATTCATACTAATTATTACCACGTTCTTCGACTAAAATAAATCTGTGACGTTAAAATTTCTAATAGCACAATTTTCGTGAAATTTTAGTGCCCTAACAATATTCGCCCCCTTGTCTCAAGCCACTTCTTCATGTGGTATTTCAGCGTACCTGAATTATCATTTTATTGTAGTGTATCTTATTTTTTACTGCCAGACGAAGATTACTATTATTGAAACGTAAATTTAAATATATTTCATTGATTTGTTTGAAGCGTCGCGCGGTTGGAATTGGGATCGTCATTCTTTCCACGGACACAGCACTCGCGAATTAGGTTTCACAAATACTTCGTTTATGTTTAGGATCTTCCGACGGAGACTGATCTTGGTTATAATTGTGAGGTTGTTTTTGTAAGAGAATGTATGTGTGTGTGTGTGTGTGTGGGAAGGTGAGGAATGAGAGGAGAGGGGTTTGGTAGCGGATGAGATCACGTGACGGCAGAGGGGAAAGATTGTAGAAGAAAGGAAGACGCATGGCGTTAGAGCGTATTAAGCACGGAGAACGAAAGCATGTGTAATAGGTTATAGCATTAAACTTTTATTATGAGTAATCAATATTTAAATTATTCCATGAACCAAATTATCTCACAATAATAAGCTTTTATTGTATAATTCAGAAATAATGGTACAGAGGTTAACGAGGTAAACGTGTGAAATAGTCGAAAGCGAAAACGTGTCTGATCAAGTAAAGGCTACATATGGAAATTTCAAGAGAGGTGGTAGGCGAGGAAAGGGGGAAACAAACGATTAGCGATGCAAGAGGAGAGGTGAGAAGACGGTGTAAGCGAGAGACAGGAATCGATAGTCAGCGAGACGAGAATATGAGAAAAAGAAAGAGAAATGACGGCGGTAAATGCGCAACAAGGATGAACTATGTATGCCGGGTTCAAAAAATTATATTAATATGAATCAAACACTTTAACATAAAACGCATGCCATTTATCCTGTAAATTTTTTGAAATAATTATTATCAAATTAACTAATATTTATTTGGAGTCAGCAGCAATTTAGATAAATACTAATGTTATGTCCTCCGTTTTCGGCACCCTGCGTTCACCAGGTATACCAGGGATGGGGGACGGACGGAAGGGATAGCACCGATAGAAGAGTTAAATCCGTCAGTGGAGCGGTTCACTGGCGTATCGTAGAATGCAAAAGGGGTGCCAGAAAGGTTACGACTCGTGCGTGTGATTTTGGTGGAAGACGCTTATCGTCTGTGGTAGTGGTTGCTGACCCTGGGACCGAACCATCGTGCGAGGAGGCACATGGATGCCTGGCACCGGGCAAATGAATGCCCAGTGACGACCGGAACCAGCGCTCTACGGTGACGGCAGATGGATGCCCGTGCTTGCGCCCGATGGTTTCGATTCCCCGGGAGGTCACTGTGGGAAGGAGAGCGCGCGTAACACGCCGCTACGCTGGGTTAAACGCAGGGAACACCCGGGTAGTTAGATGGTGAGGAACTGTATACACTTAGTTGGCTTAGGTTTGGTATAAGTTGTAATATCTTGAAGTACACTTAACTGCTTTACAGTAATTTCTTAATTGCCTTAGACTGGCTGTTGTATGTTGCATGGTGAACGAGGAACTACTGATCTGCCGATCTACTGAGCTACTGGTTATTGATTACTGATTACTGATTTTTAACTGCTGTCATCAGCCTATGTACCCGGCGCGTTCCGCTTAGCGTCGTCCTTGCTGCTGACTCGGCATCAGCAGCCTTGGCTTGGCTCGGCGCGGCAGCTGTTCTTTTCGGGAATCAGCGCTAGGTGACTTATCCTCCTAGATTCGGTTACCGAATGCATTGTTTGGACACTCTGGCATTGCGTGCAGAAATTTGATGGATGGGTATTTTGGTTGCTATTTGCGTTATTGGCTGTGTCATCTTAGGTAGCCAGCAGGGTATAGGTTACTCGTTCGCCGCGTGAACATCACCTTCGCGTGACGCACGTTTTCGCTAGGCGGGGGAGGAAGAGAGATCCTAAAGTAGTTCTCAGCAGATCTTAAGTGGTAGTGGACGAGGGAGCACGAGGCGAGCCGTTGCGAGAATAAGTAAGTGGTTATTACTTTGAAAAAGGCGGGTGGAGGACGTAGAACGTAACCCTAATATCAATAATTCATCAAATACTCATATTCAAAATCGATCAACATTATTCATATAGAACACGAGCGCGAAGACGAGCGACGGCGAGTCAATCCAAACTCTCATGCCTGCACTTCTCTCGATCGCGTTCACGTTTTAGGCAGTGGCTGATGCAAAATTTGGCACCACTGCATTAAGCTTATACCGTGCTGTATGTGGAACGGTGACGCGACGCCGCTGCTGTATGCGGGACAAAGGCAGCAAGCGCGATTTTTGTGGAAAGGAGGCGGAGCACCGTTTTGTCCTTTCTTACGTTGGGTGCAAGCGAGCGTCCTTCTCTCCACACGGTGCAGGCAAGCAGCGCGCGCGCCTCTCACAGACAGGGCACGCAAGCACGGCACTTAATCTCACCAACGCCAGCACGGACCGTGCTCTGGGGCCAGACCTGGCGTCACTAGATGTATCCTTTGGCGAACACTGTCGTCAACTTGCTCACGAGTACTTTATCGCCTAGTTAGAATTTCCTGGACGGGGCAGCGATCTTTACTTGCAAGTACACGGTCGAAAAGACGTTTCGCGCGTTTTTTCGTAACGTCGACGGGGCCCATACCTGTCGTCCGATGAACGCGTCCATTATAGTTCAGCATAAGTTCCGGGAGAACATCCAGTCATTCGAGAGTGCCGTCCAACATAAAGTGCTTCCACCCATCATTTTTTAGTTTGCGATTGAAACGTTCGACTTTCGACGCCTTCATAAAGTTCTGTGTCGAATAATGATTTATATCGTGTTTCCTCAGTAGCGCTCGAAATTTCGAGTTGTACAATTCCTTTCCTTTATCCGTCTGTAAATTCCTCGACCACCTCGAGTCGTCAGAATTACGAAAAAGAATGCAGCTGCCACATCCTTGCCGCCTTTGCTTTTGATGGGGATGATTCAGGCATATTTGCTTAGAACATCGATAACGGTCAGGATATTATGATTTGCCATTTTGAGTAGCGTCAAACCCCCGCATGACTCATCTACGCGGGTAATTGTGTCTCTCAGGTGCGTGTAGTTCTGTCACTGATTGACGCTTTTCTTTACTCATTTCCAACGCTCTCGAACGTAATACGCGATGCGAATTATGATATGGGCCTCCCCCCATTGATAGTGTCTCGTAGTTCGGCAAGTTTATATATCAGCACTTTATGTCTCTGTTCGACATCGTCGGTGACGCGTTTCTCCAATTTATCGATCAACTTCTGTTAATGAAGACATTCGGTCGATTAAGGATGGGGTCCACCAAATTTGCTGATAAACATGTCGCCAGCTACTGACGGAAGAACGTTGACTTAATCTCAATTTATAATTACACCCGCCTCGCCCAATTCCTCTATGATCGACATTATCTCATTACCGTTGCACATATGCCTGGCCGAGCAAGAATACACCAATAGTTTTAATCTACCAACGAGTCCGTTAGGATCGTCCTAGAGATCGTAATCGATCGTACGATTCAATACCGTCATATCGGCCGACAGTCAGGTGCTTCGTCATAAAATATATTCTTGTACTTGCGACTTTTATGCGCGTTTGTGGCCGTTAAGATACATTTGTACCTTTTAACTCAGCTTCCGTGTACACCTCGTCGTCGGGTACCCGCTTGAATATCAGCTCGTACACCTCAGGAGTTCCCGTATATCTGACGCCATTGGCGAGTATATTATCGTTATTGTCAAGGTCAAAGACAGAATTTACGATCACCAGGCGATTGATATTAAAGTGCACTCATTGTCAGTAAACAAAATCAATAGGTTTTTTGAATCACGAAATATTTGATTCAGGTAATAATGCGGGCAGGGACAGAGATTTCCACTGACAATGAGGTAATTACACTGGGCAACAAAATTGGACTTTTTTTTTTGCCCTTTGAACGAAAATAGCCAATTTCGATTAATCTTGACCAATTAAAAACGAATCTGCAACCCGTTCTTCAAAATTGGCTCCAGATTTTGAGTAATAGAATTTTGAATAAAAACAACCCTTTTCCGACTTTGAACAACAATCAGGCCGTAAGTGTACAAGCTAGATAATTTTTATTTGTTGCACAAAATTCTCCAGACTTTTCCGAATAAAACGGTATCAAACACGTTTAAAATTTAAACCTACAAACATGTTTAAACATTAATTAAATTGGATAAGACACATTTTGCGCACCTATTTTTCGAGATGTTTTTCAATTTTCAGAAAAAAGGGTGACTCCGACGTTAATTCCAATGACGCTACGCGATAGAACAGACATTTTCCATCGGAAAAACATCATGATAAAATGTAAAACTGATTTCGGTTTCCTACTAATCCAGTCAAATTGTGGGGTAGTTTTTATGTCTTCCATTCTTTACGTTTTTTGGGGTGTTGAATCCAAATCTGAGGTTTGCTAACAAAATTTCGTGACGCAACATTGAAAAAATGCAAAAATAAGGTAAAAAATCTCATTTTTTTGCGGTTTTTTACTTATAACTTGAAAACTATCAACTTTTCGTAAATATCCTCTGAATTCAGAATGAAAGTGCATGAAATTTCCTACAAACTGTGTTACGTCCTACGTCCTCCACCCGCCACAATTTTTCGCTTTTCTAAATTAGTCAAGAATAACTAATCGATCATTCTCGCCGCAGTCTCCCGTTCGCTCAGTAGTTCTAAGATTTACTCTAATCTAACTCTACGAATGAAGTGCGGTTCTCACGAACCCCCGTTAGCGATAAGACACGCCGCGCGCGACAAGTAGAGGTAACTTACACCCGAGCGATAGCCAAGACGACGCGAGTAGGGAACAAGCGAAACGTACAAGGAAAAGCTCCGCCAAATTCTCGCGCCGAGCGACCGGACAACCGCCAAGTAACGCAACCTGCCAGAATAGGAATTCCAAAAGATAATATACGTGTAGCCAAGTCCTGGGAAAGGCATCTGGCGCGCCGTTCCCAGGATATAACGCTGATGCAGTGTCAGCATGCGAATGCCGCTCAGCGGAGCACGGCGTCTATATAGGGCAGTACGAGACCCTCTTCGGACACTCTTGGTTACGGCAAATACTTGTACGCGCACTCTTGGTTACCACTTACTCTTGACCGCGACTTACTGTTCGGGACTTGTGACTTACTCGTTGAACGTGTTACTTCAATTCACTTCTTTGGGTGCAGTGCTCCGAACTGCACCGTTGTTCGCGTATAGAGAATTCAAGTGCGGGTGCGAAGCGTAACACCCGACGTAGTATTTACCTTCGGTATCTTTCAAGTGAATCAAGTGTAACGAATATAATCAGGTCAAGTCTAGTCGAGTCAATAGAATCAAGTTAAGTCCAAGTGAATAACCAACGCGGTAGAATCAGTGCCATTGTTCCTGTATCTCGTCAGGCAACACCAGGTTTGTGTAACCAAGCAGTCTTTGCAATTCAGACCATTCTAGGCAACCAGCGTGGTGAAGCCTTCGAAATTCAACTAATCATAAGTAACTTGCGTGATCGAGACACTGCGTCTAGTCTCAATCTCCGATTCTCCGGCCGCGATAACGAAGTGGAGCCGTCCACTCTAAATTGTAGGGTTCGATCAACCAATAAACAGCATGTACACAGTCTCGTGAATCACCCACTGCACACCCATCCTCGCAACACTACACGTACACCCGCGTAAGACCTGGTTATCGGAGTGTTCTCTGAGTGTAATTAGACAGGGGATTTCACCCCTTTCTTCCCGCGATACCGAAACCGCCGGGCGCATAAATCGAGTGGTCCTTGCTGCCGCCTTCGAGCCTGTGCCTGAGTCGCCGTACGGGCAATATCCCGTGGGCACCGTCGAAACTCCGAGTTCCGGTGACCCCTCTGCGAATCTTTCGCGCGACATCAGCTCACAGGTTTCGTTAGCCCGCGGCGGGCCCCCTCATAAATCGAGTGGTCCTTGCTGCCGCCTTCGAGCCTGTGCCTGAGTCGCCGTACGGGCAATATCCCGTGGGCACCGTCGAACCTCCGAGTTCCGGTGACCCCTCTGCGAATCTTTCGCGCGACATCAGCTCACAGGTTTCGTTGGCCCGCGGCGGGGCCCCTCGCTACGATCGTGGCCCCTCAACCACTTTCGGCGCACCACGGTTCGGGGCCGAGGTCAGTGGTCGTATCCACGGATCAGAACTATTCTCCCGCTCAAACCCATAACCAGAGAGAACTCCGAGTCACCAACTGCGCCGACATTGCCAGTGCCGTAACCATTCGGACGCGAATAGATTCTTGGGTTGGTGTAATTCCGAGTCACCAGCTACGCCGACATTGCCAGTGCCGTACCCATTCGGACGCGAGTAGATTCTCGGGTTGGTGTAATTCCGAGTCACCAGCGACGCCCATACTTTCTGTGCCGTAACCATTCGGACGCGAGTAGATTCTCGGGTTGGTGTAATTCCGAGTCACCAGCGACGCCCATACTTTCTGTGCCGTAACCATTCGGACGCGAGTAGATTCTCGGGTTGGTGTAATTCCGAGTCACCAGCGACGCCCATACCTTCTGTGCCGTAACCATTCGGACGCGAGTAGATTCTCGGGTTGGTGTAATTCCGAGTCACCAGCGACGCCAATACTTTCTGTGCCGTAACCATTCGGACGCGAGTAGATTCTCGGGTTGGTGTAATTCCGAGTCACCAGCGACGCCCATACTTTTTGTGCCGTAACCATTCGGACGCGAGTAGATTCTCGGGTTGGTGTAATTCCGAGTCACCAGCTACGCCCACATTGCCTGTGCCGTAACCATTCGGACGCGAGTAGATTCTCAGGTTGGTGTAATCCCGAGTCACCAGCGACGCTCACATTGCCTGTGCCGTAACCATTCGGACGCGAGTAGATTCTCAGGTTGGTGTAATCCCGAGTCACCAGCGACGCTCACATTTCCTGTGCCGTAACCATTCGGACGCGAATAGATTCTCGGGTTGGTGTAATTCCGAGTCACCAGCTACGCCCACACTTTCCGCGCCGTAACCAGTCGGACGCGAGGATACACGTAGGTTTAGTGTCGAATCAGGACACCGAGTATATTTAGGCGCGTGCGACGCCTCAACGAGCCGCTCCGCTGACACGTCAAATCTCTTATCAGGCCGGTCACTTCGTCTGTCTTCCGATCCCCGGTATACCCGGTGTACGCAGGGTGCCGAAAAACGGAGGACGTAACACTGCACTATTTAGATTTTTTCTCCGACAAACCGTTCGGGCTCAAGCGATGGTTGAATATTGACGTATTTTATCTGTCTCCGCAAAAACCCACTTTTTCCACACCAAAACTCTAATTCATTATTAAAGGCTGTCAATTAGTGAATTCCTCCCAGTTCTCTGCACATATCTCATTTAGATCGTATATGTAAAGGTACAGGTAATTTTGTCAAAAATTACATAATGTTCAAGTTATTTAATGAAGTCGGAAATTGTACAGTTCAGTTACAAAAAAGTTGAAATTCCAACGAAAAATCTTGAAAAATGATTACATTTTATTATACTATATTACTATACATATGATCATATATTACATTATTATATTAGCAAAAATTATATGAGTCGTTGTCGTTTGAAGGGTCCTGGCTGAGGTTCTGCGAAGGCGGCGAGTGCTAGCACAGGTTCGGGTTGTTCTATCGTCACCGTCGGGGCTTGTTCATCTGGAAAATGAAAGAGGTGGTGAGAAAACAGCGACTTGTGATCATATATTAAGGAGAGATGAGTGATTACAAAATAGATTGTGAGATTAGACATACCTTCCGCATCGTGTAAGCGGCTTTCTTCAGTCTGTTCTTGGTCTCTTTCTTCGGTCTCTTCTTCGTCATTGTCAATGCTGTCTTCCGGGAGCTCGACGTTTTCACACAGCCCTTCGCACGATGTGCAGATCGGGGAGCAATGGAGGCCAGCCTTCCTACATCCACAATTGCGTTGGCAGCCTTTTTTACATTTACAAGAAATGTGCCGGAGTATCTTTTTCTTTGTTTTTTTCCACCCCCACTCGTTCGGGTCTCTTTGTTGCTCGTCGAGTGTGGTTTGGCCGGATAACCACTGCTGCACTTGAAAGTAAACTCTCAGTGAATGTTGTCGTGCAGCAGCTTCGGTGGGGGGTAGTGAGGCAATGTTGGCTTTACTTTTGTAAGATGAAGACACGTATTGTCTGTATCTCAAATCGTTCAGGCTAGTCTCATGTCCTTTCCCATACAGAGCCGTGAGAAACACGTTTCCTGCTTCGGCAATCTCGTCCTGGTATGCATGAGGGTCTTTGAAAGCATCAATGACTGGTTGCAAGTCATTGTTCCTCTGCAGGACTTTAAGAAATTTCAATTTTCCCTGATTAAACAAAGCAGAAGTGGTGTCACAACCGCTCATCGCGTGCAGGAACAATATATAGTCTGATAGGGTTTTGTCAGCCGCAAGATGAGGATTGTAGAGGGTATGAGACACCTTCCCTTTTCCTGGTTTCAAAAAGAAGACATTCTTTATATCAGGGCTACACAGGCCAATCAAAATCACCAAAAGGTAGATATCCTCCCCCACGACTGTTACATATTCGTTTGACAGGGCCAACGTAAGAGCTGTTGTGACAATTAGGATATCAGCGTCCTCCACAGCTTGCTGTCAATCAATTTTTGCATCATCAAGTTTTTCCATTAACATAGATATTAACCGGCTCTTGTTTTTGGAGTTTGCAAGGAAACTCTCCTGCGAGACAGTGGGCACCATCGATTCTGTAAATGATATTACAGCAGATTGTTTTCTTTGCGCTCTTCTCAATCGTTCTATGCGCTTGGTGCTTTCACAAGCTTCGTCAGGGTAGCCATAAAAAATTACAACGGCATTTGATTTATAGTTCGACTTCACATAAGACACATAACTGCTGCAAATTTCTGCATATATCTGGCCGTGGTGCCATTTGACCCGGTGTAATGTCGATACCCTATATAGTATACCTAAGTTAAGGCCCAACCGTCCGACCACTATTTGTTCAGCTGAAGGACCCAGCATTCCGACCGTTTTACCCCAAAATCCCCACTTTCCGATTCCGCCCCCAAGCGACACCCCTCTTTCGAGCATTCCAAGGAGCGCTTTCCGAAGACCACGCTTCACTTAAATATTGTACTTCATTGCGACAAGACGTAGTTTTCCGTCATTAAAACCTTAAACCCTGGTGTTGGACCAGTATTTCGAACATAATAAAGTTAAGTCTAAAGTGAAGATCTACACGAGTGTTCATCCTTTCACCCTCGACGTAACATAAAAATTGGTGGCAGCGGCGGGATACTGGTGAAGATATCCGAGGAACTTCAGACAAACCACTCCAGCCAAGGTTGAGATGAGGAAAACTCTGCTTGTACTGTAAGTACAGAAAATATATGCCATTTTCTACGTATCGAACGACTAGAGAGTCTATTTTGACGGACGATTCCCTGCGTACTGAGGACTCAGAAGAATCAGACGTACCTAAAAACGAAGTAAAAATGGATAATTTCTCCGATAAGCCAGAAGGCAAACCAAGCATTTCGGAACAGGCAGTGCAGGACAATGATAACCTTCGGCGCGAAACCCTACGATTAAGGATAGAATTGGAAAACTTGAGGGTGTTATTAGAAACAACGCTAAACAAGGTAGCAAACGGCCAAGATATTCCGCGCGAACAGGCCACCGCTACAACCGGAATCACCAGCGACACCGACTCTTTATCGACACACGCAACTACGAGACAGTTGTTAGCCGATACGCAGTCCGGAATTAAACTTTTAAATTTAGTATCGGAATTTGACGGAAAGAATCGGACCGTCGAACGATTTTTAGCCGATGTAAAAACCGTACTAACCAATTTCAAGATCGAAGAGACCATTCTGGTCCCTTTAATAGTTACCAATAAAATAAAAGGAGATGCCAAAGATCTGATAGACGGATTTAACGTTCGCACCTACGACAAACTTCGGGAAGTTCTATTGTTAGAATACGGGCTCAGTAAAAGCCGCGAATTATTGTGGCTAGAAAGGCAGCATTTAAGGCAGAACGGACATAATATCCGAGAGTTCACACGACGTTATAATTTAATACATCGAGACATTGTCCGAAGCATTCAGGCGAAAGGATATTCTTCTGACGAAGCTAACTTCCTTATAAAGTCCGAGGAAGAAACCTCATTGATTACGTACATCAGGAACCTTGATCAACCTATACAACGAGATGTTAGGAGTCAAATCCGTTTACGCTTCGTGAGGCACAACAGATAGCATACGAATTGCATCGCGAAGAAGAACTACAGAGACGTATATATAGATTCCGTCCGAGCAACGTGAATTTCGAAAGGACACGTGCAACGCCTATGAGGACACCCAACACCGCACCGCGGTCAGTCGCACGCCCTTCGGAGGGCAATCAAATAAACAGTGAGAGGCCATCGGTTTCCTTTCGTACCCCAGTGTGCTACGAGTGCAACAAAGAAGGCCACTATTCGACAGAGTGCCCTTCCGTAAATTTTCCAAAAACCCTCTTTACCGACCAGCCCAAACATCAAGTTTGTGGAATCAGCCGAAGAATACAAAGAGGACCCGAGCAAAGAAATATTATCCCAGGAATGGCAATTAGACTCCGAGGACGATTGTGCACTAGAACTTTCCTAGCCGATACGGGGGCTAATATAAACCTCATAAAACAATCTGCTTCCAAAGGTTTACAGACGCGTTCTTCCTCGAACGAGTTCCACGGAATTAGCGGACAACCGATGCACAGCAATAAGGAAGCAGGATTCAAATTCGGAGATAACTATCACGAGCTGGTAGTCGTTCCGGACAACTTCCCAATTAAAGAGGATGGAATACTTGGGCTCAGTGACGCCAGATCTGGCTCGCTAGCACGGTCCGTGCTGGCGTTGGTGGGGGTAATAGGCGTGTGTGCGTAGCCTATCTTGTGAGAGCTGCGTGGAGAGAAGGACGGAACTATACTGCGTCTCCGTTCCACCAACGTCGTGTGACGTCACGTATCGTGACGACACATAAGAAGGACAGAACTATGCTCCGTCCCCTTTCAACCAATATCGCGCGTCGCGTCTTTGTTCGACATGCAGTCGCGGCGTCGCGTCTTCGTTCCACACACAGGGCGGTATAAGCTTCTCGCGGTGGTGCCAGATTTCGCATAAGACACCGCAACTACCATTGCGTTCTTTCAGTCGGAAGGCAAATCGGGCACCACCGCCGTGAGCAGAGCGCGGTGCAGCGAAAACTGAATCGAGCAGAGCTTGGGATTGACCCGTCGTCGCCCGTCGACGCGTTCGAGTTCTTTTTTACGTAGGTTCGTGCCCAGCATGGTTCAATTTTTTTTCACAGAATAATTTTTTTTTAAATATTCGTCACACGGCAACAAAAAACGATATTCATTTAAAAATATTTTAGTACTTACTACGGATAGTTTTTAATATTTTGTCAGCGGAATAGATGTGTCGTATTGGCTTATAATAGATATGGGCAAAACATATATTTCATAAATTTTGGTTTCAGTAACATTAATCTTTCTGTGGTAGTAATAAATAAGAAAGTATATAATAAATGCCAATTATTGCGTATTATGCATTAACCGTGAAACAAGTAACAGGAGCTTCTTGCACTAGAACGTTCTGAGGGATCCTACTACACGCGATTTCAACGCACAACAGCGTACGTCAGGAAGAATTTGCTTGACACCACGCGACGACGACGGTGCAAATGTTTCTATGAGTTGTTCTTTATGATTTGTTTTCTAAATAGAAGGTCACCAAATTGTGTATATATTCTAACAGTTCTCAGCAAGTCCCATCACATTGATTTGAAACGTTTTTCTTACTTCGCACGTTTGGTTTAAGAACGCTCTCCCCATTTCGTGAAAGAAAAAGTTGTTCGATTGAAGGCAATTCACCGTTCATACTGTAATCCATATATACGTTCATTGTCGCATTCTGCCCACGAAATGTCGCAACGTGCGTATTGTCAAAGAAGGCATGATAAAACACGACAATAATAACGAAATCCCTGTGAATTGAAAACCGAAACTTTCATTGTGCCGCTCCCAACCGACCGCGGGTCGCGGTAGGACTAATTGAAATATCTGAAAAGTCTAACCATTCTTAGCACGTATTTCACGTACGTACTACAAATTATTTCCCCGGGACTCTAACTGACTTTTCCAATGTCATTTATTCATCATTATTTTGCAACCAATTGTACGATATGTATTACATTTAAATGCATATGTACAGGGTGCACAGGTTGTGATAGTCAGCTTTGTTCCTGTAAACGGTAAGTGACTTCTTCTTTCCTGTGACTTCTTCTTTCTCGAAATGGGGATAGCGTTGCTAAACTAAACGTGCGTAGTAAGAAAAAGGTTTCAAATCAATGTGATGGGACTAGATGAGAACTGTTAGAATATATGCACAATTTGGTCACCTTCTATTTAGAAAACAAATCATAAAGAACAACTCATAGAAACAATCGCACCGTCGTCGCGTCGGGTCAAGCAAATTCTTTCTGACGTACGCTGTCGTGTGTTGAAATCGCGTGTTAGTACGATCCCTCAGAACGTTCTAGTGCAAAAAGCTCCTGTTACTTGTTTCACGGTTAATGCATAATACGCAATAATTGACATTTATTATATACTTTCTTATTTATTACTACCACAGAAAGATTAATGTTACTGAAACCAAAATTTATGAAATTATATATTTTGGCCCTATCTATTATAAACCAATACGACACATCTATTCCGCTGACAAAATAAAAACTATCCGTAGTAAGTACTAAAATATTTTTAAATGAATATCGTTTGTAGCCGTGTTACGAATAACTAACAAAAAAAATTATTCTGTGAAAAAAAATTGTACTATGGCTGAGCGCGAACCTACGCAAAAAAGAACTCGAGCGCGTCAACGAGCGACGACGAGTCAATCCCAAACTCTCCTGGATTCACTTTTCGCTGGATCGCGCTCTCCTCAACGCGGTGGTGCCGGATTTGCCTTCCGGCTGAAAGAACGCAATGGTACGTGCGATGCCTTATGCGAAATCTGGCACCACTGTCACCGGCCTGTGTGCGGAACGAAGACGCGACGCCGCGACTGCATGTCGAACAAAGACGCAACGCGCGATGTTGGTTGAAAGGGGACGGAGCATAGTTCTGTCCTTCTTATGTGTCGTCACGATACGTGACGTCACACGACGTTGGTGGAACGGAGACGCAGCATAGTTCCGTCCTTCTCTCCACGCAGCTCTCACAGACAGGCTACGCACACACGCCTATTACCCCCACTAACGCCAGCACGGACCGTGCTAGCGAGCCAGATCTGGCGTCACTGCTTGGGCTTCCCTTTTTGACCAAAGAAGGAGCCATCATCGACACAAAAACTAGAGAAGTATTAATAGATAATACCCTACATAAGGTCTTTGTTTGCTCGTGGGACAACGAGACTAGGATACGAGAGTTGCTTGAGAGCACTCGACTCACACATCTGAAAGACATAAAGGAAGTCAACGAATTAAAGAATCTGATTACCAGTTACGTAGACATATTCGCGTTATCCGAGGATGAATTGCCGAGTACTACGTTAACATCTCACCAGATTCCCACTCAGGACGAGGTACCCATACACGTTAAGCAGTATCGATACCCTCCAGGACATCAAGAGGAAATCCAAAATCAGATGAAGGAATTGAAATGTAAAGGAGTTATTGAAGACTCTACGTCGCCATATAACTCACCCCTCTGGGTAGTACCTAAGAAAACCGACGCTAGCGGTAAGAAGAAGTGGAGAATTGTGGTGGATTTCAGGAAATTGAATGAGAAAACCCTGCATGACGCCTACCCGCTTTCAAATATTGAGGACATTTTGGACCAACTCGGACGAGCCTGATGGTTCAGTGCTTTTGACTTAGCGAGCGGTTTCCATCAGATACCCATGGACAAAAAGGATCAACCGAAAACAGCGTTTTCTACGCCCGCAGGACATTTTGAATATATTCGAATGCCATTCGGACTCAAGAATGCTCCTGCTACTTTTCAACGTATGATGGATCAGGCCCTGAGAGGACTAATTGGTAAAATCTGCTTTGTATATTTAGACGATATTGTCATATTTGCAGAAAATCTTCAACAGCACAGAGAAAGGCTGAAAATGCTTTTTGATCGACTTCGAGACGTCGGATTAAAACTGCAGCCAGACAAGTGCCAATATTTGAAACCTTAGCTTCAATACCTTGGACACCTAATTACCGAGGACGGAGTCAAACCTAATCCCGAGAAGATTAAAGCGGTTAAAGAATTTCCTGTGCCGAAAACCGTGAGAAATATTAGAGAATTTCTAGGACTCGCTGGGTATTATCGACGATTTATACCTAAATTCAGCTATATTGCCAAGCCGCTGAATAATTTAACCAAGAAAAATGCTCCGTTCGTTTGGACTAAAGGCTGCACTGAAAGCTTCAAGACGTTGAAGAATTTACTCACGTCAGACACCATTTTGAAATACCCTAACTTTGGTAAACCTTTTATATTAGCCACAGACGCTTCAAATACAGGAATTGGCAGCGTACTCAGCCAACTAGATGAAAAAGGGCAAGAGCGACCCGTTAGTTTTGCAAGCCGCACACTCAATGCAGCCGAACAAAACTACAGTACTATCGAGAAGGAGTTACTCGCCATCGTATGGTCTGTAAAACATTTCCGCCCTTGTATTTATGGACATAAATTTAAACTTTTAACTGATCACCAACCATTGAAATGGTTGATGAACCACAAGGACCCTAGTTCACGCTTAACTAGGTGGCGTATCCAACTGGAAGAGTATGAGTTCGAAATCTCATACAAGAAGGGAAAAGCTAACAGCAACGCAGATGCACTAAGTCGAAACCCCGTGCACTTCACAACCAGTAAAACCGCCAATTGGCGAAGACACATTACTTTCACCAAGGAAGTTCCAGATGATTCGATCCTGATTACCCTGACTGAAAGTAATAGGACCAATATCTCTTATCCAGACAACTTCGATGAAGATCCTACTGTGGAATTTGAAAACACTGAGTTAAATGAAAACACTCTTGGCGCACTTCTCCACGACGCCACATCGTTCTCCAGAGGGCATGAACGATCCCTCGTAATTCCCTACGAGGAAATACTGGAGAAAGGAATGATCTCCAGAGTAAGACTAAAAGAATTAATTACTAAAATATTTACAGATCCCACTCTCAGAGTATACCTATTGCAAGGATCGCTAAGGCAACCGGAAACAGAAGCAGAAAAATTGGAAATACACCGCGAACTCCATGACTCGACTTTGGGAGGACATGCAGGATTCAAAGAACCTTGCAGAAGATTATTCAGACCGCACTTCACTAATTGTTTTAATTCCGGCAGCACACAAAATGTAATACACACGCAATCAGTTCGTCATAACGTAGCAAAAGAATCTATATCTATGAGACAAGTGAAAGACCCAGTCATCCCAGAAGCTCCTCCAGCTTATCGTAGACAACGAGATATAGAATTTTCTTCTGCGTTATCGAAAATTCTAAAATAAGGGAGGGGGTGTAATGTCGACACCCTATATAGTATACCTAAGTTAAGGCCCAACCGTCCGACCACTATTTGTTCAGCTGAAGGACCCAGCATTCCGACCGTTTTACCCCAAAATCCCCACTTTCCGATTCCGCCCCCAAGCGACACCCCTCTTTCGAGCATTCCAAGGAGCGCTTTCCGAAGACCACGCTTCACTTTAATATTGTACTTCATTGCGACAAGACGTAGTTTTCCGTCATTAAAACCTTAAACCCTGGTGTTGGACCAGTATTTCGAACATAATAAAGTTAAGTCTAAAGTGAAGATCTACACGAGTGTTCATCCTTTCACCCTCGACGTAACACCGGTGTAACAAAAACCCTCCGTCAATGACATACTTTGTATCGCTCAAGTTCCCTTGTTCAGTTGGAGTCGATGCGAAAGCCCTGTACAAGCTTGATTTTGTTCCTTTCCTCATCCCATGCTCATCGAAGAGAGAGAGAGGGTAGGGGCTAAGTTCGTGATGCAAAAATTCTCGCAGCTCTTCATTTGAATGTTTGACGATGGTCATTCGTTGGAAAAGTGTGATTGGATTGATGACTACATCCCTGTCTTCTATCTGAATAGAGCTGTTCATGATCGCAAGAGGCTACACTCTTTCGCTTCATTTGAATTTTACACCTTGAAAATCACCACCAACAATGCGCTGTATACTTCTCATGCCGATCTCCTTGGACAAGTGGCAGTTGATCCTCTCATCTGCGACAACACCTGTACTTAGTGACATTAGTTCAGTGGTCTCTGGAAAGGAGGATGCTCGTGGAACCAATTCAGCAATTTATCTGCGTCAGTGTTGTCTCGCTTTTGCATGGTATCTCTGCTGTCAATGTGTTGTTCTGACGTTGCGAGTTCCACTCCTGTAAAGTGCTCAATCTCTTGGCACACATTATGCAGTGCTGTCATCCCTTGTGTCCATCTTGTCACAAAGCCTGCAGTTACTCCACGGCCATGAGTGTGACCACCACTTGTCTTCATTGACTTCATTAGAATTTGCTCAATCGCCATATCACTCCAGATGCCACACCACAGTTTCTCACTTCTACGAATGGTGAAACATCCTCGTGTGGTGAAATGCTCGTATTCTGCAGATGGCATTGCAGTTCTCAAGTTATGCATATCCTGGAGGTAAAGATGGCTGCATTTGGCGTACAGATTATGGCCACTGGCGTGAAAGAAAGGCAGCATTTCATATATGGTTTGGAGGTGTAGCTCCCAGTTGCTGCTTCTTTCTGCTTCGATGAAGTGCTTAATCAAAGTCACCATTTCGAAAACCCAGAGCTTGGCAGTCGGGCCACGTTCTGCCAACAGTTGAAGCTTAGCTGTGAATTCTTCTTGCACGTCTTTCACAATCTCCTTCACATCATTTGAAAGAATCACTGTTCCGTCAATGTTGAACAAGACCTCCTCCAATTGCTCCACCATTGTTGGCGACAGGGCCACTGATTGAATCACAATTTTGGCCAAAGCTCTGTGAGCTAACCTATGAGCTCGTACTGCCCTTGCGTAGGCGTGGCCAGACATAATTTTTTCAGTTGAGTTCGCCGCATATATGTTATTGAAAAGTTCAGTCAATCCACTACCTTGCATAATGTAACCAATTCCCCCCACGAAGTACATCAGTAAATGAAATCCACCGAGCCTTATAACAACATTTGACAGAGCAGGATCATCGGGACGGCTAGCAAGAATGTCTCGTGCCTTGAAGTAGAGGGGTTGGTCAAATGTCACCAGACAGGTAACTTGGTTTAAGGATTTAGTCTTCTTTACTCCGGTCAACAATGCTGTGAATATTGTATCATTATCACTTGGAGGAGCATTGATAAATGGCTGGTAATTAACAAACGTCAGTTCATATGGGATGTCTCATGTGACATCTTCCATAAATCCATTCCATCCGGAGAGGCCAGGAATGTCTCTGCTTTTCCCATAGAGCCACAGAAGATCAGGCACAGATGGAATCACTGTTTCAGTTGGTGTATACATTTCCTTGAGGTCTTTTATCTTGATATCAGCTAAACCTTCAGGTTTTGTCCTTTCAAAATGTATCATTTGAACAGCTCCATAACTTCCACAACCTCAGGTGGGGGTATCATTTTCAGCCGAGGAATGAATTCATTAGTGGCTACTGCATGTTTTGGTGCCATACAGGAAATGCCACCCATGACGTGAAAGGTGTTGTATCCGTCGATTGTATGTACGTTAAAATCAGCGTTATCGTACACCTGCTGTGAAAAGCATGGCTGGTTAACTTTCAGCGGATCGCCGTTGATTGCTGATGCTTCCAGGCGAACAGCTTCTGTGTAAAGCGAACAAAATCTCAATGAGGAAACCACATTGACCAATTTCCTTGAGCCGTACTTCTTGTACAGAAACACTGACAACCCTACGAGGACTGGTGGAGACGAATGATCTGGGCTTCACGAATGCTACAAGACTATGAGCCAGCGCTGTGCTCTTCTTCTTGCACATATCATGGTCCCCACGTTTTTGGTTTAGTACAACTGTTTCCATAAATATACGGAGAGTTTCAGGAATGAGTTCCTCATTTCCTTGCAAAAACTTATTAGGTGGGGGGTACTGTTCTGTCTCATAAACCTGGCTCCGGATATCCTCAAAATAATTGCAGCAGCCGTCTTAACAATCCGGACCCTTTCCTCTTGTTCATTTTTTAACGCCTGCCGGTACCAAGCATCATTTAAAATTGTATACCCTGTGTTTTTGAAACACACTACCGGCTTCTTCTTTGGAGAAATAGTAATTATTATATCGTTTACATATTTTTTGAGTAGATGAACTTTAACTGTCTTTTCGTCGGGACGATAATTACCCTTGATTTGGTCCATCAACTCGTCGAGCGTAAACTGGCATTCTCCATCACTATTCTCAAGATAAGTGTAGATATCTTCCATTGCTGCTTCAACATCATTGACGAATGGACCGCTTTTTCTCTTCTCTTGAGTTTTTAGGCGATTGTACAGTTTTCTCATGCATAAACTATAATACTGGCAATCAGATGCCACCAAGTCTGAGACAGGCAAAAGACTTTTGATTATGGCTTGTCCATACTCATCACCACATTCTTCTGCTCTTTTTATGATAGTTTCCTTGATTTTCAAAACTCAAACCTGATACACAATATTGCGATTGGTTTTCTTTTTTCTTTGTTGTTCTATAAACTCAGGTGTTATGACGAGGCCACACATGAAGCAATGAGTTTTGAAACTGAAAGGTGCTTCAGTAGAACGTCTTTTGACTTGCTCCCTACCCTGCTCCACCTTCTTCAAATGAGCGGCAATCATTCTTTCATTACTGTAGTTTTTACGACATCGCTCATGAACCTCAATTGCAGATTTTTTCCTGAGCTGAACATGCTCACCATCCTTCCTCTTCTTGCTTGACTCGATAAACGTTTCCAAACCTCTTTCTCGCACCGTTGTCACCTTCTCTACATTATTATCCAGCACTTCACCACAAATAAAACACACGTTCGAAGCCATTTTTAACACTACGCGTAAACATAACTTGTTCAATTGTCTTATTGTTAGATTCGCGTTTCCACGGGCAGTGAGCAGATGACCGGTGTGTTTTTGTTTGGTGAGGGCAGAGGGGAGGACCCATCGTGAACAATACAAAGGGCCTTGATTGAGGATACTATAATAAGAGACTGGACACGAGACAGCCACTTTTCATTTTTCCGCGATTTATTGACTTTTCCCGCAGATTTTTAAATCTAGTAATTATGATCTCAATTGCAACACATTTAACGTTGCACTACTTCATAATATTCAATTATCTTATAATGTACAATAGGAAAGTAATGAAAATAATAGCTTTAGCGTAAGCTTTCTTATTCACATAACATTTTTATACTTACCCAAATGTACGCCGCGAAGAGACGGGATTATATTTGCACAGAATTTAAATATAATGTGATTTTGAAAATGCTTTTTTTTTAGTACTGGAGATGGCATAATAGTTTAAACCAGTCTACATTGTATTGGCAGGAGGAATTCACTAAATGACAGGCTTTAATAGAAAATTAAAGTTTTGGAGTAGAAGAACTGGGTTTTTGCGGAGACAGCCGAAACCCAATTTTCAAGTAGCGCTTGAGCCCAAACAGTCCATCGGAGAAAAAACCTAAATAGCGAAATTTGTAGGAAATTTTATGTACTTTTATTTTGAGTTGGAAGGTTATTTACATAAAGTTGATAGTTTTCGAGTTATAAGCAAAAAACCGCAAAAACATGACATTTTTTACATTTGTTTGCATTTTCTTCAATATTGCGTCACGAAATTTTGTTAGCAAACCTCAGATTCGGATTTAGCACCCCAAAAAACATATAAAATGGATGAAATAAAAACTACCCCACAACTTTCCCGCTAGAGGCCCTTTTGAGCACAAATTGACTGTATTATACCGGAAAACTAATTAAGACTTCGTGCGCGTCACATAGTAACACGTGCTCCGCTGTGGCTTCTTTTCGCCTAGCGTTTGCACGGCATTGAGTCGGAGAACCACTGTTGACACTGCGTAGCACGCATGAGGTTTTCATTTTCCTGTGCGAAGCAGAAATTTCATTTACATATTGTTAAAGTGGTTTTCCAAAGACAAATGTCTGCTCTATCGCGTAGACTCATTGCAATCCTCGTCGAGTCACAGTTTTTTCTAAAAATTGAAGAACATCTCGAAAAATAGGTGCGCGTAATGTGTACTATCCAATTTAACTAATGTTTAAACATGTTTCCAAGTTTAAATTGTAAAAGTATTTGATACCGTTTTATTCGGAAAAGTCTGTAAAATTTGTTGCAACAAATAAAAATTGTCTAACTTGTATATTTACGGCCTTATTGTTGTTCAAAGTCGAAAAAGACTGTTTTGTTCAAAATTCAATTACTCAAAATCTGGAGCAAATTTTGAAAAACGGGTTTCAGATTCGTTTTTAGTTGGTCAAGATTAATCGAAATTGGCTATTTTCGTTCAAAGGCCAACTTTAGTGTTGTCCAGTGTTAGCGGCGTCCGCGAGAGCCATGGGATCACTGGCTATTTCGCGCATCGAGGTCTCTAGAATATTCGGATCGTCCGGTGTCTCAAATACCTCTTCTTCACCCATTTCTGCTCCCGTTTCCGCTCGCTGCGGCTCTGCAGCTGCAGCAACAGCAACCACATGCGCCGGTTTGGAGAAGAAACGTACCCTCTGCGGATCGGCCACGCGGGTATACGCAGTCGAACGAATCGAAGGCGTACACGTTTCCGCTCCAGTTCTCTTCATTCTCCGCGTAGCACTCTTTATTTTTCTAGGCCTTATTTTTTAAAGCTCGAGCCCGGCTCGTAGCGATTCGGGCGGCTGGGTAGGAGCCGGCATCGTTTCTTTGGCGCTATCGGGGTTTCATGTTTTTTGAACTAGTTCCTTGAGGGGCTCGACAATGGGGCGAATGCTCGCTTCAAGTGACGCATCTGCACCCATTTTAATAATTTTTAAAGCCATATTCTTTTTCCGTGTAGCGTGACTCGTTTTGGCAATGACTTTTGCGATCGACTCTTTCTCGTTACTCTTTCCGTACATCCTGTCGCTACTTATGAATTTTTTTATGAACTTTTGTCGGTAAAGCGATCCGTTTTACACCGGTCATGCTTAATTATTCTAAGCGCGCTAAATCAAATACGCACACATATGATCAAGCCGAGATAGGTGCGTCGCGAAGAACTCAGGTACACATCTGCTGCGGTTTTCGTCGAAACTAACATCGCCACCGCCGCCGCCGCCACTCATCATTTTCAAAAACCTCGTCATCGGTCACACACACACGAGCGCGGAAAGCAGTAGTAGTAGTATTAGGAGACCCAATAGCCCGCCCTCCCGTTATGCCCCGAATGTCAACGACGACTGTGATGACGTCAGATTGCAGAACGTTAAATATTATCTCCGGGGACACTGATCGCGCACGGATGTCCAGAAATTTTTGAAAAATTACCCATAAACCATATTACCTAACCTAATTAATGCACCCAGTAGCAACCGAATGCGATAAACCTTTATCACCAGATGCGAAAACAACTATGAGCGATGACCTAATTAATGCATGACTTATAAGGTAATACCGGATGCGATAAGCCGTTATCATCGGAAGGGATAAGCGTTATCAGCTTTTATCAGTTGTTATCACCGGATGTCCCCTTTAGAACTGTCATAGCCTATATTGCTTACTCCGCAACGGAATATAGCTGGCCCGAGTAGAAAAACACAGAAAACTATAAGACGTTGACCGTGAATTCATCGTTGGAACATAGGAATATTAAACTGTGCCTAAATTCAGACGGATCGAAGTCCCAAGAGAGGGAGTCCCAAGAGTCCTACCTGCAAGATATTCGGTACTGCTATCATTCGCTCACGATCGTACCGTGTGGATATGATTATGTGTTCTGCCTGCTACGGTAATAACGTGAATTGCGCAAAGTCAGCCACGTTTATGAAATGTCTATTCTATCGCAAACACTAAATGGTGCCACACGCACCAATTTAATATATATTCCAAGAAATATTGTAAAACGAGCGGGCGGAGCGTGTCTAATTAATTTGCATAAAGGTGAAAAAGAAATAATTATTGACATATTGCATAAAGGTGAAAAAGAAATAATTATTCCAATTCTTTGTATTGAACACTTCGTGACACCGGTACAAGATTTGGTTAGACAGCCTAAAAAATTTATTAGAATCGCTCAACATTTATTGTAATACAGGCAAAACTTAAAATCTTTGTAGCACAATGTGGTTTTTTTTCTCTTTTGACTGAAGAGAATGACCGCAGACACAAAAGTCACGAAAAGATATTCGGTCAGGATCTAGCTTTCCCATTTGCTTTAACTCTTTACTATTAAGACAAATTGATAATAATACAGAAATACGAATAAATATGTTAAAAAATGGTGAAGCTAAATTTCTTATTGCTTGTTTGTAAAGAAAGCCAAAAGACGGCGAATATGTTCTGCAATAATAGTCTCACTTTACCATTTTCTTTATTTCCTGAAATCTTACCTTGTAATTGCGAATAAGCAACAAGCATGATAAACCAAACTGATGAAAAAAATATCGGATGCAACAATTATGGTAATGGCCGAAAAAGTACCAATGCAGGCGTGAATCATCTTGAGAGTGTAATAGTTTTCGATCTGATCTCCATAATCTGCAGGGTACACTAAATGTTTTGGGCGGGACTCATTGAGCGGAACAATAACATCCAAAATGACTGGTGTTATTGGCATTATCAGGAAAAACACCATTGCAACGTATAGACAAGCTGAAGAAAGAAACGGTAATTATAGAAGTTAAACAATGTTAATTATGTGTATTGTCTTTTGTAATCTGTCACAATACGTAATAACACCTGCGTATAGTCGTGACGTTCTCTTTCCATGTTCACCATACGACTTCAAAATTTTTCGTTCTGCTTCCGGTTGTGTTTGTTTCCAATTTGTGTACATGGAAGATAACAAACTCCGTATCTGCGGTTGCGTTAAAGTAGTATGTGGGTGTAATATGATTGCACTTGTTAAATTAGGAAAGGTTCTCAAGAAATGTAGCAGTATTGCACCTGAGACTCGTAGAAATTGAAGTTTAGAAACTTGATGAGGCATGCAATTATGGTAAGGAATGGCGGCATGCAATGCATCGAAGCTGCCCTGCTTGTCGTCCATCGATTGAGAAATTCCCTGATCTATACGAAACGTTAAATAGGATTAATTGAAACCTACAATTTATGACACTGTCATTGCATATTCTACCTACATTATTTTCGGATATTGTTCTTATTGGAGTTTGGGACAGACCGGAGAAAGAAATAACAGCATTTTTATTTAAACAATATATTCCCTATTCGCCTTATACTAAATATACAACTCAATTTTTCTATATTTAACAGGTTTTGTTAGTGTATCTGCAGTTTCCTTATCATTCGGGCAGTATTTCAGTTTTATTTTATTTAACATAACTAGATCATGTACGAATCTGTATCTAACGTCCATATGCTTCGAGCGTTTAGTTAGTTCTCCGATTCTCATTACTATGATCTCACTTTGATTGTCCACTTTTAGTTGAGGCAGAATCATTTGGTCGTTTAGCTTTTGAAGCAACGTTTTTAAATATAATAGCCCCTTACAACAATTCACGGTTGCCAAATTTCTAGCTTCTGTATTCGACAAGGCTGTTATTGACTGCTTTTTTGAATACCAGCTTATAGGACCACCTCCATTGAATTCTGTGTATCCCGTTGTGTTTCGTCTTGTTTCCAAATCGTCTGCATAATCCGAGTCACAGTATGGTTCGAACAGAATTAGTTTACTTTCCGTTGTATTCAATTCCTTCGTTTTTACTTCAATTCAAGAACGTCCTCTTGCGTGTACTTCTCTATATGTTTACTGCACTACTTTCCTCCATATTGCTATATCTGGCCTTGTTTTGGTTAGCCGGATTCCCTAATACCTCTCTGGAAGGATAGTCTGGGTTTTGTGGTTGGATTTCAGTCCAATCCATGTATCAGAGGCATTTTTCTCTCATGGAGTCTTACTTGTTGCATTGGCGTTAAGGTTCTGTCGTATAAATGAAAAATATATCGTCCTACATGTCGGCCGGCTCTCTTGATCCACCTCAAGGCCTGTTTTCAATGTGTAAAATAAAGAGTTTTATAGTTTATGTACGTGTTATGTGATAAAAATACCAAAGAACCAATAGTAGCTATGTTTTACAGAAATTGAATGAAAGGGGAATAATAATCCTTTTGTTTCTGCCACTCTGGTTTTTGGAGTAGCAGTCTTTGTTTGTGTGGTTTGTTTTCTTGCATATAGTGCACTTATGAACATTTGGTCCCTGCATTTATTTTGAGCTCTCAACATAGTTTTGCCAAGTACCCTGTTTTATTGCATTCGAAGCATCATATTTGTCCTTCTTCGTAATTGTGTGGTGCTTCCGCACATGACTTTGCCATGTGATTGCGGTTATTCTAGTTGAGATGCTTCTTATCTCTAGTTTTACACGGTACTGGGTTTCCTGCTTCTTCTTCTGAGAATATGTTGTCTTTTCTGTTACAAGTGTTGCAGTCAGAATCTCTAACGATCCTCCCTATATCCAGAAAGTTGGATGCGGTTGGGAAATAGTTTAGTTTTCGGGTAGTGTTGCTAAAATATTATAATTTATCATCTTTTCCTCTCTTGTTTTAATCCAACTCATTCAAAGATGCAGCCTTGTGTAACAGGGCGAACATAAGTCATTATTTTGATTTTTTTCTGAAAAAATTATGAATGCTACGGTATTGGTGTTTTGGGAAGTTATGTAGGGGTATTCTTACGGAAGACAATCACTTTTGGAAGATTGGTCTTTTGGGTAGTGCTGGCTTGTGTTGCAGAAGTTTTCTACGACTAGTAGTTCCCATCATCGTCCGGGATAGTACCTGGTGGAGGCGCCAAAAGTCAGCGCGTAACGTTACTGTTGGTTGGTGCCATGTTGCCTCGCACTCGTAACGTACTCGACGTCATTATACGACACTTGTCGGAGCAGTCTTCCCACGCACATCTCTCTCTCTCTATCTCTGAGTAATCCCCTTACCTCATCAATCTACTCTGTATACTTTTCATAGTTTACAGTTCATAATAACTCTTCTGTTTATTCTCATAATTTGTGTTCGGTACATCTTAAGACTATATTTGACTCTATCAATTGTTAATAAGCTATGATGTTTTATACTGTGAATATTATTCGTGTGTAGCGCAATTATCTCTGTCCATCACTCTCCACCGCGATTATTCCCACTATCTGTGTGTTTGGGAATGCCGCGCTGCCGACCAATCGTCGTCGCGGCGTCCTCAAGGCGGCCCGAGGGCTGAGTCACATTGGTTTCCGTGCGAGCGCGTCTTTAACACGCGCGGCACGCGGGCCTTCCCGCCGTTTTTCAGGCATTATCATCTCAGTATTTATCTAGAACATACTGCATTTTCGCTTGTCACGGTTTGTACTGCTGGGAAACTAAAATGTCGTGATACTTTCACCATACCCGCGGTTATTAAACGCTTAGTCTGCTATTCAAGGCGTACACAGAAGACCTTTTTCTTGTAGAAATCGTGTCACACAAAGTTATTGCACAGAAACAATTGTGATGAAGGGATAGAGAAAGTGATGGCGTCAACTTTGGTATACTCGCCCCGCGCTCTTCACACAGATGCGGTGCAGCTGCCTGATTTTTACGAATTTTCTTCTATATTTCTAGCAGCATAATTTCACAATATTGAACTATCGGTTTTAGAAAAAAAATATATCGATATATCCAAGGCTTCATCAGAAAAATGTAAAACTTTTTCAATTTGTTTAAGCAAGAAAGAATAAAGATGCCTTTGTGAAACTATTGCGGTTGTTACGGGCCAGGGATTGTGGTTGTTGCTTAAATCTCACGCCAAATTTGATTTCACGTGAATGGAGGTTTGACTACACACAAAGGGGTTCGAATATTTGGAAGGATGTCCTAACCCGGTGGCTTCCCGGCGTCGCGTGGAGTGTCGCGGAATCTACTTCCAGAATTAAGTGTTTTACGAAAAAGAATTATTTAGAATATTCCTGTGTTACGTCCTGCATCCTCAACCCGCCTGCAATTTTTTTCCTTTTCTAATTATTAAAGAATAAATTAGTTGATTGGTCTCGCGGCGACATGCTGCTAGTTTAATAGCTCCTAAGATTTATTATAAACTAACTTTAGGAATGTACTGCGGTTCTCATGGACCCCCATTAGCGATAAGGCATGTCACGCGCGAACAGCAAGGTAACCTACACCCTGCCGATACTGAGACGACGCAGATAGTAAACGAACGGACGGGTACTGCGCTGCCAAACTCTCGCGCGCCGCGACCGGACATGCATCCAACATGCAGTAGCAAAAGTCTCGAAAGATAGGACACGTATAGCCTAGTCTTGGGAAAGGCACCAGTCGTGCCGGGCCAAGAAAACAATGCTGACGCAGTGTCAGCTGCGAACGCAGCTCAGCGGAGCGTGCCGGCTATATAGGGCAGTAGCAGCGGAAAAAGCGGTCATTCCTTCGTTAGTTCAAGTCAGTCCGAGTTCTGGTGCAGAGTGTAACACTTGACTCATTTTCTTCGTTACGATAATTCGAATTCTAGACACCAAAGTGCCACTACACGATTAGAGTTCCTCTCATTCATTCAACTTTCATGCAAATCAAGTCGGACCTAGTGAAACATTTAACACAATAGAAGCAGTAACACCACTCCTACCCATCTTCGAGCGAAGCCAGGTTTGAATAATTAACCAACCTCTATAATCTAAATAACCATTTTGCAACCCGTGCGGTTCGAGACACTATGTCAGTCCCGACCTTTGACCCACCTCTTGCGACAATTAAGCGGAACCATCTAGTGTCTATAAAATTGTGACATTCGAGCATTTAATAAACCTCCGGTAAACAATCTCGCGAACCACCTATCTTAGCACCCACACTATCCTCTCTAGTTCGGGCTCCACCCATCTTTCGTGACACGTATCCCCTGGCGTGGCGACACCCGCGTACAAACCCTTGGCTACCCGGGTTCTCTCTGAATCTAATCCAGTGGGTTGCTGCACGCCCCCTCCTCCCCGCAGTGGCTTGGGCTACTGAAACCACCGGGCGCATCACCCGAGCATTCTTTGCTGTCGCCGTAGAGCTTGTGTCTAGGTCACCTAGCGAGCGGTACCCCGCTGTCATCGTAGAACCGCCGAGCTCTGGTGGCCTCTAGAGCGATTCACACGCTGTGATCATAGAACTTCTCTTCCGGCGACCACCAGCATTCCTTCGCTGTGACCGCAAGCATCCACCTGCCTCCGGCGCACGATGGTTCGACCCCAACGTCAGTAATTGCCCCGCGCATCATAACCGTCTATAATTAGAGAATACCCCGTTACCTAGGACCTCGACGTCGGGAGCAACGTAAAGACTATAGAAAGGCCCGCTCGCAGGGGGGTCCCGCCCTTGGTGGTGGGGACCTTTGGGGCTTGGCGTACCCACGGACCCTACATACGCTGGTACTGGACCCTTAATCGGCTGCTGGGCTGTGGGTCCACTCCACCGGAGGATACTCGGTAGACGGGGTTGGGGGGCCCGCCGGTGGTAGTGGTAGGGTTGCGCGTGGGAACGTCCCACCCGCGTTGCCCTTAGCTGCCACCGGTTCCCCAACGTTTGGGACGGCACCCCTCTCCTCTGCCTCATTGGGGTTGCAATCGTCGTGGCAGTTGGTGAAGCCATAGCTGGCGAGGGGTTCTTCCCCGGTGTGGCAGCTGCACTCAATCAGCTCGCCTTTCCATGGTGGCAGAATTATGGGAGAGGTTTAGAAAGGCCTCGCTTCCACCAGTAAGATGAGGGGCCAAGCAACCCTCTAGACTGGTAGCAGTTTACTGCCCGTTGATCGAGCGTGATCTCGATCATTGAAGAGTGTTAGCGTCATATGGACCGAAGTGTCGTGGTGGTCGCTGGCCTGCGGGCCCACTCGCGTACATGACACCAGGTGTCCGTTTTAACTACCCCCGGGGCAAAACTATTTTACGCTCTACACCGAGCCCCTAGAACCGGAAATCCTGCCATCCACGGTAGAGATAACCGAGATTTGCGAACACTGAGATATAGACGTGCTAGATTAACGAAAACCGAGCAGGTGGAGTCCAAACAAGGGCTCTTGCAAAAGGTAAACACACATAGAGCAGTAATTATTCGGACGCGAGTACACGTATAGAATAGTGTCCATTCCAAGACACCCAGTATATTATGGCGCGTCCGACGCCTCAGCGAGCCGCTCCGCTGACACGCCAAAACTCTTATCGGACCGGCCACTTCGTCTGTCCCCCGATCCCCGGTATGCCCGGTGTACGCAGAGTGCCGAAAAACGGAGGGCGTGGCAGTATATTTAATTACTTTTTTGTATGAGTGTTCACGCATAACTTGCGAAGAAAATTAGTTGGTACCTTTTAGCGCATTTTTGAAGACGGTCTAACGTTTTTTTATGTTTTTTATGTCGTCTTCAGTTAAAATTCATACCAATGTTAATGCTGCAAACGCAAAAGTTAATTTACTCGAAAAGTAGGGTCAACCTCGCGGAAAATTATATGTGATTATATAGAAATTACTCTCGAAAGTGAAAGAGTTGTATAAAAATTGGGGTTTCCATGTTGTAAAACGCAATCGAAAGGATGTTAATTTTATGCGGGTGCGACATGTTTATGCTGATTTTTTACTATACTTTCTTATAATTTTATTATTATTAAATTTTATTTTAATGTTGCAAAAACACCTGTTCACAGTCCCTCATGTTAGAATTCGGGGACATGACGGACAATGAGCACGACAATGACGGAAAAGTACGATGGGGTTTTTCACCCAAATAAATGTATCAAAATGAATCTATAAGGAAATTTTATTTAATCTTAATATATAAAAGACAAATGTTCGTTTATTCGGTTAGACCACTTTCTGACGTGCTAGCGACTTGATTTTTTTGCATTGTTTAGATCCTTCTCTCAAACTAACGGAAACGGTTGAAAAAGTTGCAAAAGTTTACCACTAATATGTTTAAACGTCGAAGGAACGGCAAATCGAAATTAACGGATCTTCCAGATTTCGTACTTCCCCAAGTGCTAGCCACTTGCAATTTGGTCTTTTACTACATTTTACTGTCAAACCACTCAGGAAGCTTGAAAAAGTTGAAAAAGTTGACTCCTTCCATGTGAAAAACATTGACAAAGATATGACGACTTTGATTTCGGGCGTTTGCTGTGCTAAAGATTTCATTATTTTCTCATTCGTTAGAACCTGTTCTAGGAATAACGAAATAAGTTCGAAAAGTTGCAAACAGCTGATTGTTTATGTTCTTAATCTGTGTAAGAAAGTCGCGCTGAACAGAGTAGATAAGTAGCACAAGCAGACAATTTCGCATGACCGGCTTTTGTCGAGCATCGACTCCCTACATTATCCTGTGTTCTTATTTAGTGACGTTCTACACCAGTCTTCAAATGTTGGTACTAAATGCGCTATTTATCTTTGTACCTGACAATCATTTTTCTTACAAGCCCAAGAGTTCATGACAATACCATTGAAATGAGAAAATCTTTTTTATTTGGTTAATTGAAACATACATTATTCAAATATCGAGCGAGGCATGATATAATGAAGAACATAAAGAACAAGAATCCGATGCATACTTCAATCAGATGACCCGTTTAGTATGTTGATCTGAGTGGTGTTACGAAATTATGATTTTCTTCATATATTTGATGTAAATCAGTATTGTCATGGATAAATAAGCCTACTAGGGAAATCACGTTGCTAAAAAAAAGATATAACGCATCCAGTAACAAGACCTCATGGGTGATGTGGAACGTTGCTACAGAACCTGTTAGTGTATTTCATAGATTTCGATTGTTTGATCGGGGGGAGGTCAACTCCGGTGACTCATTGAATGTGTTGTGATTAAAAATCGTCATAACGCACCGTATGCGCCACGAAAAAACAAACGTTACTTTCGATAAGTTTGCCGCTTGCAACAGCAAAACACTTAAATGACGCGCCGCGTGCGATACCCGGGCAACGCCGGGTAACACGTTCTAGTCCAATTTATATGTAATTTTACTGTCGTTAATTTAAACGCGATTGTAGATGTGGTTCAGCGGTGTGATCTTAGTTCTTTGTGTTGACAAACTCTTCCTAACTGAATGGTGAGCAGGTATCACTTCTATTATTAAGTAAGAATATAATTAATAACATAATTATGAAAAAGTATATTCATATTTTCCAGTGAACGCAAGTCTTGTTTTATCTCGGTTTTATTTAGTTTAGTGTGTTTCTTAATTGGTCTGGGTTCAATCTTCAAATAAATTTTTGAACCTATTCAATTGAGCAGATCTACTTGAAAATTAGCACATATTGTAACGCTATTCGGGTTTGGGAGACACGGGTCGTATCTGGGTGTAAGAAATGAGGACAGAGCACACGGTATACTACTTATATTTTACCAGTGGAAATTGCTGCCTGCCCACGAAGGCTTAGAAGGATGCGCTACGTGTATTTTACGCTGTCCTTAAATATTACGAGACGTTCGCGGATTTATGATCGTGTTTTCGAATTAACAATCCGCAGGAAGCGGGGACTACGCACGACGGTGTGCGTATGCACCCGAGTCGGTTTGAACCTTCTGCACTTCGGTTCTTTCGGAATTTGCACGTGCACTTATCACTGTGGTCACGTAGTATCACACGGTTCGCACACACTTCCTCTTCCTCACGCGCCTCGTTCCTTCTTGCCTCTTGGAAGGGATAATCCTCCGTGTGCGCTCACTCAGCTGTTTTCGCCGCGCGGAAACGTCGCGTCGTCTCGACGTTCGCCTGTATAATTTAAATATATATAATAATGGACTGAAAATTGAAAAGAATTTTATTGCTCCAATATGTGACAAAAAATACAATTTTGAGAAGACCATTAACAATTTGATTATGGCAGACGTCGAGACGTAATGGCCGTACCATACGAAGTAATTTAAGAAATTTGACTGTGACCTACACCGAGAAGAGCGAAATTTTTCGTTAAACGTGCTGTTACGTCCCAGCCGCTAGGGTGGGGGGATTCGCAACGATATTGTGGGTCGCCGCGCATTCCCGTCATCTGCCCATGCTACTAGGTCCCTAAGGCCCTGGGCAGAGCGTAGCTCTGCTAGCCGAAAACCTCGGAACGGGAAAATGACCGGGCCGCGGGGGATCGACGAGCATGAGGAAAAAGAAAGGAGGTGGTAACATTTCGTCTTGGGTCTGTCTACGAGACTCATCAGAAGGGCTGATGTAGACGGACCCTGCCCCGTAGGAGGATTAGGAATTGGGACTTATATATACGAACGAGACTCGGAATGAGTCACTTGCGAGAGATTAAGATACAGACGGACGCCGCGTTGCGTCGAATTGGGGCACTTGACCCGAAGCGAGCTGGGGCACGTAACACCCTCCCCCTTCCGAAAAGGAGACGCCCTCATCTCCGCTGTCCCAGCGCGCAGCAATCCCACTTCTGACACCAAAAATAGCCCTCTGCTATTACGTCCTCCGTTTTTCGGCACCCTGCGTACACCGGGTATACCGGGGATCGAAAGGCAGACGAAGTCCGGTCAGGCCCGATAAGAGAGTTGACACGTCAGCAGAGCGGTTTGCTGAGACGTCGCACGCGTCTTAATATACTCGGTGTCTTAGATTGGACACTAAGCCTACGTGTATTCGGGCGTCAGGGTGATTACGGCTCTAAAAGTCTTAGCGTCGCGGGTGACTCGAAGTTACACTAACCTATGGGTTTCCTTGCGTCCGACTGGTTACGGCACCGTGTTGTCGCTTATTGCGTGCGATAATGCTTACGTTTACCTTTATGAGAGTTCCTCGTTGGGGGCCCTCATCCCGCGCGGGTTACTTAATCTATGGTTTCTATGTCCGAATCTTCGCGAATCTCGGTTATCACGACAGTAGATGGTACGATTTGCGGTTCTAGGGGCCCGAAGTAGACCGTGAATTGGTGTTGCCCCGGAGGTAGTTCGAACGGACAAGGCTGTTCTGGGGAAATCCAGACTGGTCGTGTGCGTTGTCCCGGGTGTTGGTAGATAGGCGGAGTGGAATTCGCGGATTCGCTCGCTGTTTGTCGGGATGCTTGCGACCAATACAAGCGTGCCGCTTCGCGACGTGCCCGGTGTTTTACTCCAGCCCGGGGAGCTCCTCTATAATCCCTACGTCGCTGGCGACGTCGGGGTGCTGGGAAACGGGATGCTCTCTGGTTGTGGATTTGAGTGGGAGAAAAGTTACGATCCGTGGAGATGACCACTGGCCTCGGGGCCGAACCGTCGTGCGCCGAAAGTGGTTGGGGAGCCACGATCGCAGCGAGGGGGCCGCCGCGGGCCAACGGAACCTATGTCCTGAGGTTGCAGCGAATGAATCGCTTAAGGATCACCGGAACTCGGAAGCTCGACGGTGCCGGCGGGGTATTGCCTGCTAGGCAACTCAGGCACAAGCTCTATGGCGGCAGCAAGGACCGCTCGGTTTATGCGCCCGGCGGTTTCGGTAGCCCAAGTTATCGCGGGCAGGGAAAGAGGTGAAATCCCCCGTCTAATTAGACTCAGAGAACACTCCGATAACCAGGTTTTACGCGGGTGTACGTGTGCGCGTCGCGAGGATGGGTGGTGGAGTAGGTGATTCACGAGGTTGTGTACTTGGTGTTTATTAGCTGATCGAACCCTACAATTTGGAGTGGAACGGCTCCACTTCGTTGTCGCGATCAGAGAGTCGGAGGTCGAGACTAGACGGAGTGTCTCGACCACGCAGATTACTTATAATTAATTGAATTTCTGAGCTTCACCACGCTGGTTACTTATAATGGTCCAAATTTCAAAGATTGACCACGCAGGTCGCTTATAATTAGTTGAATTTTCGAGCTTCACCACGCTGGTTACTTATAATGGTCCGAATTTCAAAGATTGACCACACAGGTTGCTTATAATTAGTTGAATTTCCGAGCTTCACCACGCTGGTTACTTATAATGGTCCGAATGTCAAAGATTGACCACGCAGGTCGCTTATAATTAGTTGAATTTCCGAGTTTCACCACGCTGGTTACTTATAATGGTCCGAATTTCAAAGACTGCTTGATTGCACAAACCTGACATTGCCTGACGAGATACAGGAACAATGCCACTGATTCTACCGCGTTGATTATTCACCTGACTTAACTTGATTCTATTGACTCGATTCGACTTGACTTGATTCGATTCGTTACACTTGATTCACTTGAAAGATACCGAAGGCAAATACTAAGTCGGGTGTTACGCTTCGCACCCGCACTTGAATTCTTGATACGCGAACAACGGTGCAGTTCGGAGCACTGCACGGACAAAAGTGAATTGAAAGACGTCGAAACAAAAAGTCACAAGTCCCAAGTGGCGAGTCGTAACTATGTGCGCGCGTACGAAGTAAGTAAGTAAGTACGCGAAAAGGGTCTCCTACTGCCCTATATAACCGCCGTGCTCCGCTGAGCGGCGTTTGCATGCTGACACTGCATCAGCGTTATATCCTGGGAACGGCGCGACAGATGCCTTTCACAGGACTCAATCGTACGTGTCTTATCTCAAATGGGGGTCCGTGAGAACCGTACTACATTCCTAAAGTTAGATTAGAGTAAATCTTAGAGCTATTGAGCGAGCGGCAGAAAGTTGCGAGAGCAATCGATTAGTTAATTCTTGAATAATTTAAAAAGCAAAAAATTGTGGCGGGTGGAGGACGCAGGACGTAACAGTGCATTTCTGAGAAACTATATTGGATTTATCAAAGCACCTTTAAACACCTACAGTACCATAAGCGCAAAGTGTCTAAGCGCCTGCCAGCGCCTACACCAGTCAAAGGGTTAAAGAAAATATATTGATCCTGAGATTTTACATGCGGTATCACCTCTAGGACACGACCACACGGCTCCTTCAAACGGGAGCACGGATCATGATACGCTCAATCAACGCGCAGCCCCCCGAAGGTGCGACTGCTACCGGTTTAGAGGGATGCCGGCCCCTCACAACACCCGTGGAAGCGAGGCCTTTATAAACCTCTCCCATAATACTGCCAGCATGGTAAGGCGAGCTGATTTAGTGCAGCTCCCACACCGGGAACGTTTCCCTAGTCAGTGAACTTTGGCTTTCACCACTGGCACGAAGATTGCAACTCCCCCGACCTCCTAAGAGGGGGTGCCGTCCTAAATGATGGGGACCAGTGGCAGCTATGGACGGCGCGGGTGGGACGTTCCCACGCGCCGGCCCGCCACTAACACTGGCGGGTCACATCCTGTCTACCAATTATCATACGGTGGAGTGGACGCACGGCCCAAGCAGCCGATTATGCGTCCGGTACGAGCGTATGTCGGGTCCGTGGGTACACTAAGGCCCAAAGGTCACACACCACAGCATATATAATTACCCGATAACAATTCCGACGTTAGGTTCTGTACAGTATAGCATAGTGCTCGCCGCCGTAGCACGCTACTTCACCGCGTCCCACTTGACCGTGGTTCGTCCCACACATCTACCGTACCTGCATCCCTGCCAAAACAGTGATGCCAATTGTTCAATATTTCCCGGGATCGTAACTTTGGTAAATTGACACGTGATTAGATTTACTCTGAAACAGATTAATTTATTTTACCTCGTGTTCTACGACGTACAAGCGCAGACTAACCTTAATGACAGCCTAAGCTTAGACGCCGCTAACAGTCGCCGCCACGCTGTCTTCGGTTCGCTTCGCGTCATTTCGCGCTGCTTCTCTCATCGGGCGCGTGATACAAAAATTCTTATTTCTAACATCGTCCCACCTTGAGTCCTTCGACTCAACTAAAATGCATGCACACAAAAAGTATTACCATAGAAAGAACTAAAAGTGACGGTTAACATATGCATCTAATTTACATCTACTCTATCCGGTCTCTTAAACACACGTCCACTTCTCGTAACCGTCTTGTCCTCCTCTCTGTGTCTTGCGCGCTTCACATTCTCCACATTAAGACCGCTGTCGTCCGATGACTCTAACGGATATACTCTCTGTAACGGCCGCGTTAGTTCCCCAGATGATGTTTTTTATCGTAGTACGCGTACATGCCCCTCCCGCTTGACAATAACTTCGACGAATTGCGCCAACGGCTAATCTAAACGCTTTTTTTATCGCTACGGATGAGTAGTACGTCTTTTATTTGATGTTACAAACTCTTCTCTTTATTGGGCTCCCAAACTGTAAACAACCTAAACACTCATTTCAGAATCGAGATCTCAACTCGTCCCTGAAACGTTGCTTATATCGAAGTCGCGTGTCTAAATTCTTGCGATCAAACGCGTCACAATCTGGAATATCGTTTTCGCGAATATCCTGCAGAAACATACCGGGCGTCAACGGACTTAAACTGTCAATGTCGGATGACACGTAAGTAAGAGAACGTGCATTCATAATCGCTTCGCAATCACATAAAACCGTGGTCATCTCCTCATAAGACCAGGAGACATGCCCAAGCAACTTGCGCAAAAATTCTTTTATCGCCCTAGTCAACCGCTCCCACCACGCCGCCCTCGGAGAATTAAAACGCCAGTCTATTCATTCCGACGTGCTATACTGGGCCATCGCCTTCCAAAAGATTCGGCGAAAAACATTATTTTTCCCACCCACAAAGTTTCTTACTGTTTTCGCTATAAACTATAGCCCGCCACCCATGACGTGCAACGAACCTACATAACGCTTCTAAAAGCCCCTTAGTCGACGCTGACGGCTCATTAATACCTGTACCCCAGCGTGACACATCCTCTCGTGCATCTCTTGGGATCGGCTCAACTTTACTTTAGCCCGACCACGCTTTTCGAAAGTGCGATACGTCATTCCGCGCAGATTCGCCCGCTGATCACGAATATTGCGATGTTTTTTGGCGGAAATGTCAAACAACGCCAAAAAAACAGTAAAAAAGTAAAAAGCGGCATCACATTTGGTGATATATATTAGTTTCTCGCCGAAGGCGCGTCACCGATGTACTTTCCATGCACAGGTAGTTCTCATTGCACGTTCCATGCCAGAAATAGGGTTGTATATATTAGTTTCGCGCCGAAGGCGTGTCACCGATGTGCTTGCCATCGTTACTACGCGACTTTGTAGAATGATAAACATTAACATTCCGAGGTCGTGTCTACACCCAGCGTTGTTGGGCGATTTATCATTCCACAACGTCGCGTAGTGGCGGTGGAAAGTACATCGGTGATGTGGTTTCGGCGCGAAATTAATATATATCACCAAATGTGATGCCGTTCAAATGTGACCAAAACAAATGCGATGCCGTCCTTCAAAAGGAGTTGCTATGCGCAAAAAAAACTGAATTTTCCTAGGTTTTTGCAAAAAAACAAACACAACGGCCATGTTTACCGTGAAAGGCCGCGTCAAATGACGTGTCGCACATCGGAAAAATATGTATAGAGTACTCAGTAATCTTATAATAACCCTTATAACAGTTTTTCGGGATTTCCGTAATTTTCTAGGTTTTTGCAAAAAAAAAAAAACGAATGGGACAGCCGTGAGCGGGGCAAAAAGGCGCATCGAATGACGTGTCACGCATCGAAACATATATACGGAGTACTGAGTAATCTTAGAAAAACCATTTTTGGTTCCGAAATTTTTTACTACTTTTGGCGTTGTTTGGCATTTCGGCAAAAAAAAAAAAAAAACTTTACAATATTCGTAATCAGCGGGCAAAACTGCGTGGAATGACGTATCGCACATGCGGAATGCGTGGTGGGGCTAAAGTAAAGTCTGAACTGTTTGTACAAGGATTGACCGCCACTTGGTCAGTTCTCTAAAAAGATGTATGAAAAACTGTCTCGTGCGAGCGCAGGAACCATCTCGCGACGAGGATCCCGTCACAGTTGGCGGTAAAGTCGTGAGGTGCGTAGTTCTCTGTCCGAAGGTTCTCTAAGATTATTCTTATAATTTTCTTACTCCGAGCTAAACTTGTGTTAATCGCTTTCAGTGAATCGCAAAGCATTCATACCTTCGTTAAAGCTTTTCAAATCATCATTCAATTCATTCCAATAAGCACTATTCTCATTTAATTATTCAAACAGTGTAAAAGCGCAAAGTGTAAATTAGGTTCAATTTCTTCGTTAACACGAGGCCAGCGCTTCACGCTAGATTCCGATTCATTGAACATTTCTATTTCAACTCTTTAATTTCCGCTATAGTACTATATTCACAGCATTACTCATAATCAATATCCGTGTTATTTGTAACCGGCCGGTGATTGCGCTTTCGCTATAGCTTCCCCTCTCGCATCTAGATCACACCCGTGAGTATGCGATACCATTATTGTACCATACTAATGTCTTATTACGATCCCTATGGCTCATATATTGCTATACGCATATTTCCACCGATTTTCACCAGCGAAAGAGAAAGAGAGCGAGAGAAAGCGAGCGATAGAGAGAGGAAGTGAGCGTAAGAGAGAGAATGACAGCGAGTAGAAAGAGCGAAGTCAGCGAACGGTAAGATCTGTCCAGAATCACTACGATTCATGTAAATAAGTTGTCACCTCGATCTTCTTCCGTAATAGTCAAATATTGAGGGAGTATCCCTGCGGAATCACGATCGAAGCGCATATAATAGCGCGGCGTGCCCGAAGCGCGTTTCCGAGAGCACGTTGCAAATTTATACCGAGCGCACTGATAATCGCACTATTGTAAAGTCGTATACTAGATATTTTCCTCTTTAATTCCAAAACTGCCGCCGTCTGTGGTGAGCAGATTATAATATATTTTCTATATCTATATTATACTTTTGAGTCTTTGTTAACATCCTTGCTTGTAATCGGATCACAACCTATCTGCTCTTTAATATGCTTTCATTTTTTCCATTTACATTCCATTTTCTTTTATCCACATTTCCGTTACATAATACACAATCCTTTTGTTGCCGATAAGTTAAATAATTTATACGCTGACTATATCAACTGTGGTTGGGACCAGTGATGCCAGAAAGCGAAATCGTAACAGTAACACGCCGAGTGGTGGGGGCATGCGGTAAGTGTGTGCGTGCCGTGTCTGCGAGCGTCTTTCGCGACGTTCAAGTGTGACAACTACTGTCACATATCACATGCATGGCTCCCACCACTCGGCGTGTTACTGTTACGATTTCGCTTTCTGGCATCAGTGGTTGGGACCTGTACGGGTCTTCTGGAAACACGTATCTTTCAAGGCCTGTCTTCATTAATCTCAATTCAGATATGAAATATTATAACCTTCTGACCGTACTTATTTCGCTAAGCGCGATATATTCTTTATTGCGATCTAATCTCGCGTGTTTCGACGTATTTACAAGTCGCGATCTGTAGGTGACGCGTGTTGTTCTACAGCTCGCGTCGGTGTGCCGGCAAGCTGGTGTGAGTGCTTACTTTACTCACACCAGTGCTGTAGTTACGAGTCGGGGATAGAGCTCGTGCTCCTGCTAAGGAGGCGGATGGTGGAGGAGAATGTTCGGGCGTTGAACCTTATGTTGACAAATAGATGTATTTTTCACGGCTATATACAGCTGATCACGTTCTTCGCAGATTTCTAGATTTAATATATATAATGACTCGCTGTCTGACGGATATTTAATCGGGCTACCACAGGTCTTCAGCACCCTGTGGTGTTTTGAGACTTAAAGTGCACACAATGCCCCAGCCGGTACGTGAGCGGGGAGGGCTTGGCGCAGGTCGTTTCCCTTAAATGCACAAGAAAATAATAATCTGAAGCCGAGCTCGGGTTACACACACATCTGCGCGGCCGGTGCGTGAGCGGAGGCGAGATGGCGTGAACTTTTGCTCCTAAACTCCTTCTTATACTTAATCCTTCGCAAAGTCCTCCGAGGAGGCGCGTTATCACTAAACGCGTGGAGCGTAAGGCTCCTAGGTATCGCTTTCCGTGGAGTCGAGTACGTACAGTACTTCACAGGTGACTCGGCACGAAGGCCTCGATCGTCTAAATTCGGTGCCTTATATACCCGTTCAGTGGTGGGGCTTGTTTAAGGAAAAATAATAATACATTAGTTCGGACGCACCCTACCGGCCGACAGCGTGGTGTCTGGGGTTGTTCCACTCGCCGTTGGTGGGGGCACCTCCACCACTGTTCTGTAGCCGCGTGTTTATACGAATGTACGGTTACAATCTCAATTCACTTGGATTCAATCGTATTAGCGTAGCTAATACATTTTTATTCTCTGTACGTTTCTCTCTATATATATACATATAATATTTATTTTATTGTATTTTGTTTTGGTCTCTATATAAAGCTGGGTCGACAGTAGGAATAACAAAAACCCGTTGCTCTGTAAAAATAAAATCACCTTTTTATTTCATACCTTATAATTATTCCTTATAGTCTAGAATCCTACCTGTAAAAATAAGAGAAACGACATTAAGTGTCAATTCCTGGTCTGTCGCTTCTCGGGCACGCTTTACAATTCCTATGACTCTTTCTTTTCTATTTCTCTCCCTGGCCGTATGAGGCGTGGGAGTCGAGCGCGGTTAGTGCGCGCCTTAATTTAAAATTACTATAGTGATTTTACATATATATAAATCTTTATTCTTAATATTTCATTAAATATTATTCAGCGTTACGTGGAGTCGGAACCAGCCGCTCGTCTCGTTCCATTAGAATACCGCGCTCGGGCGTAACACAATACTACAAGTCTACAATATATTTTTGACACAAACACTTCACGAATTTTCCGAATGGCAAATTTCTATCTATATCTGCATGATAACCAACAAACACGGGAACATTCGGAATACCATAACAAAAATTAATCGTGTAAATCAATAAGAGTTCAGTATTACAATGCCTCTGCCGTTTTTTTAACATTTTTGTATTACTTTAGGTTGTTTCCTATTAATTTTTCGTTTTCCTTTTCTCATTTATAAGAATGCAACGATCATTCTAGGTAATCATAAATGTCCACTATTAAGTCGTTTGCAACTTTATCTAAAATTCTTCGGAAAGCCTGTAAGAAACATATCCGGTCATGCCACCTGATAACAAGTGATCATGCATTGAAACGAAGTGGTAACAAACCGATTGCTCATTTTAGCAACTCCTTTGATAAGAATTCCATGTAAATCGTCTTCGTAACATTTTCGACATCTTTATTAATTCTCTTTTCGCTACTACTTTTACTAGCTTTTACTTACTTAGCTTCTACTTTTGCGCTAATTGCATCAATACTATGACCCCTCTCAGCTGTTCATACATGTATGCTTGGGACTTTAATCCGCCGATATCTTCTGATAAATCGTAAGACACACGGCATTTTATAACTCATCAACAGAGTCTGAATGTCTTCTGCCAGCTAATACATAAAACATTTTTTATTTTTTTAACATATTATGTGTATATTTTCCTTTTCCTCCAAGTGTTTTCGATTCTTACATATTTCTGAATTTTGCTCTCAAACGCTTTTCAACATGTCTTACACATTTTCCTTGCATCGCCGTTAAGTGATTGTTGTGTTGTTTGTTTTATTTGACCGTGTTCAATGATGATGTGGATATTTAGTTGGCGTAACGCTCGGTCTATATTAATGAAGGAAGCTACTATATTTGCCCGACGTTTCGGTCAGTGTATCTGACCCTTCTCAAGGACTGTGAAATCTGTATAAGTGAAGAAAAGAAGGAAAAGAGTTATAATATGTAATCAACATTATCAAAATTGAAAGAAGATAAATTATTCACTAGTTATACCAAGTAGTAAAAAGAGAGAAAAGAAAAATAGCAAACTGAAATTGTATTTAGAAAGGAAGACAGTAACGCTACTTACATGAGGTTACAAAGAGAGGTTTCTAGAGACTGTGCCGATTAAAAGCAAGTCTCGGTCATAACGTGGAGATGAAGGACAAAAAGGACAGATGGGGGGAGGCATTCAAAATTATTTACATTGACGCTTTAAAATTCAGGTAGAACATAAAAAGAGCTCACGGAAGTTCACCTGTTTAGCCGTAAGATGACGTTTGGCACACCCAGAGCGATCCAATATGGAGTCGTACTGGGGCCAACAAACTAACCAAACTACCCATAATTGACAGTGAGGTTATAAAACTTGTACAAATGCGTGCAGCCGAAAACGATAACGGGCCTGTACCGGCGGACTTCGGCCAGTGACCCTAAAAACAAAAGGGCCACGTGCGCTAGGAGCGGAGGAGCGGAGGGCAGAGGAAGGGAACAGACGGCAATTGTCGCAGTCTTAGCGACGACGCGAAGCAGCGCGCAGTATAAAGTTTTCAATGAAAGAGTTTTACGTTAGCTTAGGCGTTGCGATTCTTTCCGCGATCTGCCAATAGTTCCTTACAAACCTGTCAAAACATTGAGAGAAACAGCTGATGCTGGTTAGAGACTGGCAGAATATTAATCGCTCTGTTGCGAAAACAGAGAACGAGATCCACCAATTACTGATCATTGCAGGTAAAGAAAGATGAATAAAATTCTGCAATATTAGGTTTTTCATATCTGAGATTAACGCTTTTGTGGTGTTTTATTATCTCAAATGTCTCTAGGTGCAGTCTACAATGGTAATTCATCTCAGTTTGTAAAATGGATGTTTCCTCAAAATTAAAGTGGTGATCATTATCGATCATGTGTTTGGTTAGTGCGGTGAATTGTTCCTCCAGCCCATATTTATTTCTTTTATGTTCGTAGATTCGAGCTTTGATGTTCCGGGACGTTTGTCCAATGTAACATGAATCACATTGTGAGCATGGGATTTGGTATACAACGCCAGTCCTTCTGTCTGCAGGGACAGGGTCCTTGATAGGTGGAAGCAAGGAGTGAGTGGAGTTGGGAATTAAGTAAATAGTGTGCATGTTGTACTTCCTAAATACGCGTTTCAGATTGTCGGAAGCGTTTGGTACAAAAGGTAAAACTACGGTGTTAAACACATTAATCGGTCCCCTATTATTACATCTTAATTCTTTTTCAGCTTCCGCGGCCACAGGATGATAATAGTCATATGTGCGCTGCTTTATAAGCCGGTTAACAAATTGAGAAGGGTAGTTATTCTCCGATAACGTATGTCTGATAAGGTCTAGATTTTGTTGTCTAAAAGAAATATCAGATAGTTTAAGTGCACGGTCAATTAAACCAACGACAAGCCCTGTTTTATGGCTGAAAGGATGTGCAGAATTAAAGTTTATATATCTGCCGGACCACGTATCTTTGTGATACCAATCAGTGATAATGAGATTGTCCTTTCTGATTAAGGTAGTGCCAAGAAAATTGATTTTACCATCTACTTCCACTTCATGTGTGAACTTTAACCTCGGGTGAAAACCATTGAATTTGGAAACGATTTCGCCAATTTTGTCAGGTGGTACAGCGGTCACAATGTCGTCCACATATCTTTATAGAAAGGCAATTGAAATGATAAGGTGGGAATAATAGTCTGCTCTAATTCCTCCATGACTAAGTTCGCCACAACAGGAGATAACGGAGAACCCATAGCACATCCAACAGTTTGTTTGTAAATCATGTTATCAAACTTAAACACAGTAGCGTGAAGGCAAAAATGAACAGCTTTTAAAAACTCCATTTTAGGTATTTTCAAGGAGCTAAGTGATTGTCATAAAGATTGTCATTGAACAAGGCATTGAAAATTTTTGCGGATTCAATCACCGATATTTTCAGCATACCTGACTAAATGCATTTCCTAAGATGGTCTCAATGTTTCTTTCACAGGATCAACTTCCATCTTTCCAGCAAAGATCATGATTCGATGTACATTCGTTTGGATGATCATCGATAAAAATATGCATTCCTTTGAACTAGATTTTGTTTGCCACAATTTACAAGGATGACAATAGAATATTTTACTACGAGGACAACCAATCTGCTGGTATGCAAGAGTTACGTCCGGGCGTCCAGAGTCGGTGATTAGAAAGACAGAATAGAATCCTCGGTCGAAAATGCAATCAAGATGTATAGAGGTTGAGCGGTCGACCGTTCTGCCCGGGAGTAACGCGTAAATAAAATAAAATAATATGTTAATTCGAAAGATAGTATAAGGAAAACTAAATAATAACCGAAATTAAATGGTAGTGAAAAGATAATAATCTATTCAATCTGCAGAATTATGGGATGCCCGCCTCCACTAAACCCATACAGAGGCTCCGAATTGTTGCGATTGAATTCGTGTATATATAACGTCACCGCTTGAGATAGTATTAATTAATAGAGACTTCGATTATTTCCCTGATGGAACCCGTTGCAAGAGATTAAGCAGACCCTTTCCCAGAACGTGCCACCCACTCGGGGAAGGCAATAAGTTAAGTCCTAGAACATTTTACGAGCGAGGTGAACAAAGGGCCACTGTCAGTTAGGTCGCGACGCGATAAATCCCGGTAGATATAAAAAACCCACTTGAACCATACATTTGGAAGAGATCACATAACCCGTACTTTCACTTACCCTCCCACTCACCCTGCGTCCGCGGAAAACGCAAGGGCGGGGATGACTGGGAGAGGAAATTCAAAAGTCACCTCATTCGTAGAATCTTAAGAACTAGACCTCCCCCAATGCCCCGAAAAAGTTCATCAGCGAATGACCAACAGGGAAGTATTGGAGAAGGGATGAACCGAACGGAAACCGCGTTTACCTCGTTGAGATTTTCAAAACCTCTCGTCACTTCTTTGAGTTCCTTAAAACTGTAAAGGCCTCGAATCTGTGTACCATCGCCTTGATTTAACTGTTTGAATACTCAGCTCAATTTCCGAATACATTCCTGTACAAATCTTCTACAAATCATACTTCCAAATAAATCAGTGAATCATTCTCGTCGTTGAACACTACTTCAATCCGATCTTACTGAAAGTGTGTATCAACCAACAACCACCGCAAGAGTAAGTACTCACTCCAAATAATATTCGTAACCTCTGGGGGCTAAGGTGAAGGGTAATGCTCGTTAAACCACCAACCAATCCCGAAATCCACCCACCTCTCACCCAGTCCTTTGACCGTGTCTGGTCCCAGTAAAGTCGCGGATCGCGGTTGACTACAAACAGACATCTCGCGCGGACTCTGATCCAGGTCAGATTCGTACGACAGTTCGTCCCACAACCGAGTAGAATCATGGAGCCCACCACCTTATCGCGGTTCTTCCAAGACTCACCTTGGGACGTAACAATGCAAAGAAATAAGAAATAGATCAGATGAATAGATCAGTGAATTAAAAATGTATATTCTTGTATGGATATATGTATATATGTATAGTGTATCGGTATGCATTACCGTTCCAGAAATGGTATTGTGTGTTAACAAAGTATGGGCCATATCGAGTATAACTGATTCTCTGCCATAAAACGTTCGCGACAATATGCATTCGGAAATATGTTACATGTGAAATAATTAGGTTGAGCGACGACGATCAGCATTCCCGACTACTCGCGACATAATTCGGTGTTTAATGTTCAATACAGACAATATTCGCCTGGCGCTAGGAGCTACACGGTCATGAACGTGGCTCTTACAACTGTTGCCCTACGTTTTCCGTAATAATTTTATGGGAGCAAGAGTCGGGCCAGCAATCTATGATTTGAAGTTGGAAATTGGAATATTCTTACCGTGTTGCTGGAAAACGCTCAGGAAATCTCTCTCTCTCAGGCTACTACAAGCGAAACTACGAAAAGGGATATAAAAAGCAAAATTGATGTAGCGAAGCTAGGAGTAGGAATAACAAAAATGAAGAAAGTTGCAAATGGCGCAGTAGTGGTTGGGTGTGAGAATAAAACCCAAGCCGAAAAATTGAAGGATAAGGTAAATAAGGATCTAGGCGAAAAATATACAATACAAGCTCCAAGAAAGAAAAAGTTGAAGATAAAATTTTAGGAGTAGAACAAGAAGACTGCAAAAACGAACAGGAGTTTTGGGAAAAAATAGCGGAACAAAATGGATTCAATAAGGAGAAACTACAGGGAAAGATTGTCCACAACTCAAAAAATATTAGATTTCAGCAGATGACGATCATTGCAGAAGTGAATGCTGAGACCCGCAAACTAATGCTTGAAGAAGGAAAAGTGAAAATAGGATGGGCAATATGCAAAGTAGAAGAGTATATAGGAATACTTATATGTTTCAAATGTTGCGGATACTATCACTTTGCAAAAGATTGTACGAAAGAAGAAGCATGCGGCAAATGTGCGGGGAAACATAAAACCCTAGAGTGTGAAAATGAAATTAGGAAGTGTGCGAACTGTGAGGAAAAAATTAAAGTGTTTAAATTAAAAAACATAAACGCGAACCACGGGGCATTCGATACTAATTGTCCATGTTACATTAGAGAGCTGGAAAAACAGAAAAGTATAATAAATAATAGTTTATAGCAAAAAGAGAAACCAAATAGGGCTAAAAATAGGATAATTTGCCTAAACAGTCAGGGATTCATTAGACATAAAGATGAAATTGTAAATGTGCTGCTAGAGAAGCATAGACCTAGTGTAGTAGGATTCACCGAAACTCATGTGACACATTCGGTGGAGGACCATGAGTTACATATTAGTGGATATGAGTGTGTAAGAGGGGATTCAGAATCGAATAGAACAGGAGGTGTACTGCTATATATTGACAATAAAATCAAATATGAAAAAATGGCGGTGAATAGTAGAGAAAGAAATTGGTGGTCGATAACAGTGAGAATCATTGATAGAAACTATAAAGCTGTATTAATGTTGGTGTACAACTCGCCTAATAGTAGTGATGCTAGTTTTATCGATTTTCTCGAGGAAGAAGGGGACAATAATATGTTGAATGGTGATATAATCATAATGGGAGATTTTAATATAGATATGAAGGTAAATAACTATTGTCAAAATAGGCTAATTAGGGTCATGAACTCTGTAGGACTGAAACAGTTGGTTAAGGAACCTGCGAGGATAGTCAACGCTTCTGAGACAATAATCGATTTGATTTTCACAAACCTGGAAGCGGAAGTTGAAGTACACCATGAACCTAAAATAACGGATCATTCTGCAGTGATGATGTACTGGAATGTGAAGGGTGTGATAAAAACTGTAGGAAACAAGATGCTAATTAGAGACTATAATCGAATGGACGGGGACAAATTTAAGAGATTGATTCATGGAAATCTTACATTTGAAGAGAATGACGTCAATATAATGGCTAACCTAACGGTAAACACAATTGTTCAATGTCTCGATGTAGTTGCGCCAAAAAAAGAAATAAAAGTACAACTAAAGTGGCAGGGAAAACAATGGTTCTCTCAGGAAATAAGACAGGTTATGACGCTAAGAGATGAGGCGTATAAGGTAGTACGGGAAAGTAAGAGTAACAGCGATTGGCAGCTGTTCTGTCGACTGAGGAACAATGTTGTTGATATGTGTAGAAAAGCCAAGAGAGACTACTTAGAGCTAAGATTAGATTTAAGTAAAAACGATCCGAAAAGAAAGTGGCGATCGTTAAAGGAATTGCTGAAAGGATGTACAGATAGATAACAAATATAAAGAAATTCAGTATGGAGATAAAATAGTCATCGATAATGAGAAAATGCCAGATGTATTTAATAGATACTTTGTAGATAGTATTAAGGCACTTCTGGAGAACAACCTCAGAGTGCACACAGTAGGTGAAGGGTAACGTGCGGAAAGTGTATTAGACCCATTTAGAAAAATTGATCATCAACAATTACCTAAAATAGTCCAGAAGTTAGCAAATAAGAGCGGTACTGAGGAAGGTATAAATGTACAAATAATGAAGATAGTAGAAATAGAGGCGGGCGAAAAATTATGTTACATGCTAAACAGGTCGTTGGAGGAAGGGATATTCCCTAGTGAATGGAAAGAAGCGATCGTGATTCCAGTACCAAAAGTGCAGGGAACGATCAAAGTAGAGGAATTTAGACCAATAAACCAACTGCCGGCATACGAAAAGATACTAGAGAAAATCGTGCAAGACCAGCTAGTGGAGTACCTTGATAACAACGACCGGATTACAGAGTGCCAATCTGGCTTCAGAGCGAAACATTCCTCTGAGACAGCGCTGCAATGGGTAATATCAAATTGGAAAAAATCTGTAAGTGAAGGAAAAATGATAGGGGTGGTATTCCTGGACCTGAAAAGGGCATTCGAGGTAGTGGATAGATGCATATTAATAAAAAAGTTACAATGGTATGGGATACAGGGAACTGTATTAGAATGGTTTAAGAGTTACTTGGAAAACAGAACCCAAAGAGTAAAATTTAATGGAAATTTATCAGACCCCATAGAGGTCGAATAAGGTGTCCCCCAGGGATCAGTATTAGGACCTCTATTATTCTTACTTTTCATAAATGATATAACAGAGATTATAAGTGATAAATGTGTAGTCAGTCTATTTGCAGACGATACCTTAATTTATGCATCAGGACACTCTAGTGAGGAAATAAATCAGAAACTTAATGAGCAAATGGAGAAACTTGAAAGGTGGCTAGATGTAAATAGGCTGCAGCGAAATGTAAGCAAAACCAAAGTTATGTTAATAAGAGAAACGAAAAAGAAAGTACCTGATAGCAACCTAAAAATAAAATTAAAGAATGAAGTATTAGAAGTAGTAAGTGAAATAAAATATTTAGGAGTTGTGTTAGATAAAAACCTAAATTTCTCGGCGCATGTACATTATTTAGGAAAAAAAATAGGAGCAAACTTAGGAGTGTTACGTAGGGTCATTGTTGACCTGACACCTTATATGAGATGTGTAGTATATAAAACAATTATTGCTCCGCTATTTGAATATTGTTGACAATTTTATTGGGGGTAGGAGTAACGAATTTACAATATTTACAAAAGTTGCAAAATCAGGGAATGAGGATCATACTGCGGTGCAATAAAAGAACTAAAATAAAGGACATGCTCGAGGCATTACATTTTATGTCAATAAGGGAAAGAATGGAATATAATGTATGTATACTAGTGTATAAAATGGTAAATGGGCTGTGCCCAAATTACTTAACAAATAAGATAGAATTAATGCAGCACGAAGCGGCAGTGCAAACTAGACAAAAGGGTAATATTTATATAAGTAAGTGTAAAACTAGCAAAGAGCAAAAAATGTTACTCCATGATGGTTTTAAAATGTTTAACGGGTTACCAAAGGAAATAAGAAGCCAAGGAAAATTGAATGATTTTAAAAGACTGCTAGTACCACACATAAAAGGTGGAGAGAGAAAGCAGTGAGGGCAATTATATATTTTATTAATTTTATATATGTAATAATCGGGCTATAGTGTTAAACCAATATATGTATATTACTACCGTGATGGTAGTAAACCTAAAATGTAGCTACTGGAGCTAAATAAATATCTATCTATCTATCTATCTATCTATCTATCTATCTATCTCAAACACTCTTACGCTTCTCGGTCGCACGCTTCACACACGCTCGCTCGCTTGTGGGGATCTCTCTCTCTCTCTCTCTCCCTCTCTTACGCTCGCTGTAGTTGTTTCGGCGGTTTAGTCGGTGGTAATTTCGTGTAACGCAGTAATTGCTCGGTGCGACACCGGACTCATATAAATTAATGCAGACGCGCTAGAATGAAGAACTCGCGGTCCGCCGAACTCCTTATAAAGGATCGTCTAAAAATAGCCTTGCGTATGGGCAAACAACCCAAAACGCAGCCGACGGTAACTTGCCCGACACTCATATAGCTTTTCCGAACTTCCTGTTTACGCGTAATTTCTCTCTCTCATTCTGACTAAGTGAAGCATCTCATCAGTTCCACCTCTTTTCACTCTCCACCAATACTTTCTATTCCTCTCCTACCACTAAGGACAAGGGCAGGTGACGGTCGTGCGTGCTCGTCTCGACGAATTTCATCAGTTAAGTCACAAGTACCGAGCGAGCAACAGTACACTACTTACATTTCATATCTTTCGCCACGCGAATCCTAACACTGAACACCGTTTTTACCTTCTTGTATTATTTTTATCACTGAATATATTTTTTATTTTCCTTCGTAAAAAGAGTGTTTTCCTCTGAGAAAAGACGTGGAAGTCGTATTTTTAATACCCTCCACACGGTTCAGTAATGACGAGTACCTTCGAATCGTAATAACATATGAGTGGTACGATCGTACTTGCATTTGCGTAGGCTCAGATCTGATATGAGCTAGGAGGATACCCGTTCAGAACTCATTAGTTGAAATACAAATTTTCATTTTAATCAACTAGAATGACTCGCACCGCTCCCGCTCGCCGAGAGAGGAAAAACTATTTTAATTAAATTCTAGATTATTCATCATTTATTGTTTCTTCTCGCTATTCTACGTATAAAGGTAATAGGGTAGGGTCATGCTGAAGACAATACTTTACGAAATATACGATATTTTCGATTTGTGTGCATTCGAAGCGTGCATGGATAACCGGCGGACTAGCGTGGCAATTATAAACGCACTTTAACTCGAGTGCGACATACGCCAAATCAGCAACAATAACGTTTACTTTTCTTATTCTGGACTAGGTTCAATCATTGTCAGGGCAATGTACGTGGATATATACTATTCAAGAATTCATCAACCATTTTCCTATTATACAGTTGTCGTTTCGATATAACTGTTAAATTGTTATATCTAACTGCGATCAAATAGATATTGTACGTTATTACCTAAATAATTCTACGCTTTATAAATATAACTTATTGTGTAGATTTTTCCGACAACAGACTCCTGCACGGCGGAAACCTAACTGTCCCAAATCATGTAGAGTGAATATAGTTTCAGCTACATCCGTTTTAACCAAAAGTGGGTTCACAATCATTTATAACCTTGTCTTTACGAATGATAAGTTGTGAAATTTCTCTAAAACAGGCAAGAGCACGATAATTTGATAACCGTGGATTCACTATAATTCCCTCGAGTCTTGCTGTTGACACTATTTGAGCCGCAGTAATTGCAAAAGCGATATCTGTATACTCGTCAGCTTAAGGTACAGTTTTACAGAATACTGAGTAATCCATTGTCGATATTTTCGGTTAGACATCACATGTAGGAACCATACCACCACGAAATTTGCTACTTTTAAACTGGATTTTGGCACAAAACAGTCATTAGAAAATTAAATTACATACGCATTTCGGAATCAATTCTAGATTTGCCTCCTTCTGTGGTAATGTATACATATTAGAAACAAGGGGAAAGGTAAATACACAATCCTGGAAGATGGTGGGTGTAGCAGACTTCGAGAGGGCCTGAATATCCAGGAAAAACGAATAATGTCAACAGAAATTGAGATTACCATGTTAACTGTATATGGTATACGGGCCGCCTGGTTTTATAATTGATAGCTGAGAAATTAAAACCATCTTATTAGTTGGTACAATGACGAGTATGAATTACAGTAAGACCCCGCTTAACGCTGCTCCGCTTAACGCTGTTTCACTATTACGCGGTAGTATCGGATTCCCCGAAATCGCACGCGGTATTGGTGTTTGTTGTATATTGGAACACATGAAGCGGGCATGCCCGAACCACAAGCGGTGCCCACTATAAGACGAAGTGTCATTGATGCGGTGTCTTGCTATCGACAACTGCTTACTGAACGAAACAGGAAAAGGCAAACGATGTTAGATGGCTTCTTCCCAAAAAAACAAAAAATTTCCAATGAAGAAGGACCTTCCTCATCACAAATATAACTTTACTCGACTTTTTTTTTATTTGAATGAATGTTTTATTAATAAAAATCGATATTAGGAATAAATAACTCTATAATTAATGCAATAAAAAAGTATTTAACAATAAATGTTACAAAAAAGTGATAAATTTTCTTATTCTCTATTCTGTTTCACGTATCCCCATTATTTACGTGTTAAGATGACCTCGTTTAACGCTGTTTCGTTTAGCGCTGGAACTTATTGGAACGTATCCCCCGCGTTAAGCGAGGTCTTACTGTACCACAAAGACTTAAGAACATACTGGACGAATGATGTAGTCTGCCACGTTTGTGAAATATCGGCAATACGTTGATATTTCATGCGGTATCCATCCGAAAGATAGATATTTCTAAAATTATTCTGACAGCGATATGCTTAAATGCAAATTGTTTGGACATCTTTATGTGTTCACAATGTGAAAATGATGTCTATTATTTTATTCGGAAAGGGTGGCAGAATTTTTTGTAATAAATGATAACTGTTCAGCTATTATATTTCTGACTCAAATGTTACACAAAATTTAAGAAAAAACATTTTCTTCTATATTCTGACATTCAATAAATGAGGAGACCTAGGGAAATGCAACTAATGCGCAAAAATATATTTTAAGCTCAGGAAAGAACTAAAAATGTCAGGGTTTCAGAGAAGAACCATGCGGGAATGTGTTCAGATCAAATAATGGTCTATAACACTTATTGCGTAAAATGTTGAAGATATCCCAACATAAAAACTATGGATCTAGGATTGCTGCTATGTGCGGTACTAGCGTATACAACATCACAATGCTGTAACGTACCGCGCCGCCGAGCGTCACCGACCAGCGCCGAGCGCCGCCGAGTGCCGCCGACCAGCGCTGTGGCCCATGACGTCGTGCCTGCCTACCTGCCGTGACGTCAGCATGCATCGCCCAAACCAGTAACGTACCCAATGTAGTGACGTACTCCCCCTTAGTGACGCGCCCGGTCCAACGACGCGCCTGCATAGCGACGGCATAGCGACGGCATAGCGACTGCATAGCGATGGCCTAGCGATCACGTGCACAGCGAGTGCATGGCGACGGTTGGGAACGTGCGATTCCCCGAAAAATGTACCCCACCGCGATGCCCTACTTCTTCACTTCTCAAGACCCCTTGCCTAAGGTCAATTCGTATAAAACAGGGCTCCGCCAGGCCTCGAGAGTTCAGACAGCTTCAGAAAGGACCGTGCAAGGGTCTGCATCAGTAATTCCCGAGCGTTTAAATAGTTAGAAAAAGTGTATCCAGGATCACTAAAGTGTGACTTCGCTGTTTGTTCTCATTGCAAGGAACAACCTGTGCGTGTTCCGCGCGTCTTTAGTTTAAATCCAGAGTCCGGCAGCTGCAGAAAAGTTTGTCCTTTCGCTGACCGCGACTTTCAGCAAGGAATAACCTGTGAATATTCCGCGCAAATCTCTAGTGTTAGTTGTTCTGCCACACGTATAAGTGTGTAGGTTTAGTTCTCGTGTTAGCTCAATTTCCTTCAACCAAAAATACGTTCTAGTCAATTATCGTTTTCTGTAAATGTATACGCGTCGTATTCTAGTCATATTATTCGAAATAGTAGTTAAATTATCGTTGTGTGTTTTATATCTAACTGCTTTTCTGTGTATTTATATTATTCAAAATATATTCTATTTATTTGTTTTCCACAATTCTTTGCCATGGCGTTGTTCAATCGCCTAGAACTCGAATCCTACGAACAAGGTTTCCCTTTACCGCTCAAGGGAACCGGCAAGCCAAAAAAGAAATTACAAAATCCACTTTCCTCAAAGTTGCGCAAGGGGTGCAGCCGTGAAAAATCGGACGAGGCCCTTGTCAGCTATCCTTTCGAGTTTGCTTGCCCAGGGTGCAGCCGTGAAAAATCGGACGAGGCCTGGGGTAGCGACTCAAAAACCGAATCGGCCGAAGGGTGCAGCCGTGAAAAACCGGCCGAGGCCGGAGACGATTTTCCTAACCCCCTCTCTCCTCCTTTCGACCGGCAAGATGTATTTCCGCAAGGGAGTACGAGGAGCTGTTAGAGAGGCATCACAATGGGTAGCGACGTGCAGGGTGCAGCCGTGAAAAATCGGACGAGGCCTGTACTCAGGGCCGGCCCATGAATAGGCGGGGCCTAGTGCAAGACGGCCATGCGAGGCCTATTCTATTTTTTCTTTTTAGCAAACCAGTGACCTTAATTATTATTTTATTATTAACACATCCGACAAAATATAACATCACCCATTACGTAAATTCGTTTTTATTTTTTATTTATGTATATAATCTGAGTAATTAATATTTAACAATATAAACATAATCGTCTGAGAAAACAAAACAAAAGATCTATAATATTGCATTCGTGGCATATTGCATACTTATAGAATAGTAATTTACGTTTCTTATTTAATTTCTCGCATGTTTCATTGCGAATTCTTTAATAATGTCGCTAGTATTTATTTTTTTTGCCAATTCGGATTCTATTGATAGAATTGCTAATGAACAGAATCGTTCTTGACTTATGCTAGACCTTAAATAATTTTTTATCAATTTCAATCTAGAAAATGATCTTTCTGCGGATGCAACTGTTACTGGCATGGTCAGTATAATCTTTAGGGCAGTTACAAAATTGGGATACAATTCGAATAAATTGTTCTTATAAATATATTGTAAAATTTCCAAAATTGTATTCCTAGGCGATAATACACGGCGACACATTTTAATTTCATTAAATAAATCCACACAATCAATGTCGTCTTTAAAACTCAAATTTAAAGCATTGCAACATTTAAGAAGATTGTCTTCAGTCATCTTTTGTATATTGTCGGAATTATACAAAAAACCAAATAAATTTTCGTGTTCGTGATAAATTTCGAATCACTTCTTAATTGATGTAATCGCGTTGTCAATTATAATTAAAAAGTATCTAATCCGGAAATAATCTTCTCTGGATGAAATTTGTGCATCGGTTCCTTCGTACGCAAACTGTTTTGTTTTTCCTCCAGTTCGATGTACTTTAAATTTGGTTTCTACTTTTAATTCTTCAGCAAGGTCTTTTGCATTAATTAAAGAAGATTTGAAACCAGAGTTTCGATAGCCTTCTAAAAATTGTAATAACCCTTTTAAATGGGAATTTGCGGTTCCAATATCCATGTTTAAACTTTGAAATAACTTACTTACTAAATTTACTTCATTTAATAAATCATACCAAATAACTAAACTCAATAAAAATTCAAATGAAGAAAGTATATTTCCAAGTGATTGAATTTCTGCTCTCATTTTCGTGTCAGTCGTATGTTCCTGTAGCTGTTTCAGGGCAAGGGAAAAATGTGATACTTGATATCTTACAGATTTTACGCTTTCGATTCGACATTCCCATCTAGTTTCCGAGAGAGGTTTTGGGGTAAGATATTTAAGATGTTGTTCCAAAATATCCCAGCGCGTTACGGAACTTGAAAAAATATTATATAATTTTTGTAATGTTCCAAAAAACGAAATTGCCAAGGTTGATGATTTTGCTACATCCCCTAGAATTAAATTCAAGTTGTGGCTCCCACAGGGCATATACGGTGCTTTCGGGTTTTTACGCAGAATATGTGCTTGCACACCTTGATACACCCCTCTCATATTAGCCCCGTTATCATACCCTTGTCCTCGGCAATCTCCTAAATCTAATCCTTCCGTTTCTAATATATTTTCAATTTTTGTTGATATTCCTTTTCCTGTTGAGTCTTTTACAGTTTCAAAACAAACAAATCGTTCTTGAATCGTTATGTTTTCGCCTTCATCTGTATCTACATATCTTAAAACGAGAGATAATTGCTCTTGATGGCTTATATCTGGAGTGCAATCCAATAAAATTGTAAAATATTTTGCTCTCTTCACACATTGAATTATTTCGCTTTTAACTTTTTTAGCCAAAGCTGAAATCAATTCATCTTGAATTCTATGGGATAAATAGGAAGGTGATCTCTTATTCACGCAACGATGCAAATGTTCTTTCATTACTGGATCAAATTTTGCAAGCAACTCTATTACACCTAAGAAATTACCATTGTGTGGTTTGTACAAAGAATCGCAACGCCCCCTAAAGGCCAAATTGTGCTCTGATAAATATAATATTGCAGCAACTATTCGTTCACAGACATTGTTTAGGCGTTGCGTCTTATTCATAATTATTCTTTCATAATCTTTATCAATAGTGTTCCCCAATTTTATATTTTTTTCAAATTGTAATAATTTATACATTGCTTCTAAGTGATTTTCTGATTTTTCGTGACTTTGTAATCGGGAACTTAAATGTACCCAGTGGCTAAGGCCATTTAAACATAAAGAAGTAGTGCTTGAAGAGAACAATTTACACGCATAACAAAACGCTACGTCCTTGGTCTTCGAATATAGTAACCATCTTCGTTCTTGACTTTCACCGTTTGTTAATTTTCTTATATAATGTTTTTCAGAAAAGCACCTGTTGTTAACATCTTTGGGAAAACAATATTTTTTTAATTGTCTCACTCCAGTTTGCACTATCATCAGTTTAATTTTTTCGGTTATAATTTCCGTCCAAGTTCCAGGGTCATTGATGTCGAATTGCATCGTTTCATTAATAATGTCTGTTGAAGTTGAACAAAAATTATTTTCCTCAATTTCTACAGTTTCTTTGGACCGAAAGTTTCCAGCTAGTTCTTCATCAGTTTTATTTTGATGTTGTTTATCTTGCAACAGCTGCGAATTTTCAGTTTGTTGGTCATTCACTGGCTCTTCGTTTAAACGGGAATTGTGACCATCTTCCACGTTTTGTGCTGCTAAAAATTGAACAATTGCGTTCCGCTGTTTTTCTGCGCTTTCTTATCTTTTTCTTTGTAGTTTTTCGAAACCACTGAGATACTTTCTTCCAATATCTCTATCTCTACTAGACATTTTGGGAATGTCTGTTAAAGTAATGCGTAAAATATATCTGTTATTTTTTAAATTCGTAATATAATGTGCAATGGATATGTATGTATATCCATATTCATAAACAATTTACCTTATTCCAAAGCCGAAAATGAAACACTTCACAAGTAGAACGCGTGTCGGGTGCTTACAAGAATTTTGGGAATGGTCTCGTGAAGACTTCTTAATACTGTTTGGTACTGTTTAGCAAGCAAGCATTGATGGTGAACGTTATTTGTTTGTCGCCTGGCAACGATATCCGGCCCCAGGTGTGTTGGTCACTTTAACCGAGTAACATCGAAAACTCGTCACCCTAGTCGGCAATTGTTTCCTGCATATACCTTTACGAAGTATATGCAAAGAAACAATTACGAGTCGTCCTCCGAAATCATTTCTCACACATGCACATGCATTCATCCATCTACAATCTACATGATTCATTCTCTCCGCATTCTTAGGCTACGCGGCAACGTCAATCGTGATCCGATTCTAGCTAGACAGTCATATACCGGGCTACGCAACGAGTCGCATTTTGCTGCTCTATGATATTTTTCAAGTTGTAAGTGTCACCATTGCGCGGCTTGCGCGGGGCCTTGGTAAGCGCGGGGCTTTGTGCGGTCGCACTGTTCGCACCGCCCTCGCGCCGGCCCTGCCTGTACTTAGCCGCTCACTCCTCTCACTAATATTTCTTTTCCTATCGGCACTGACAAAAAATCCTCACCACGTCAGGCCGTGGCTCGTAACAATGCATTAGCACCTTTTGTTCTAGGGCAGCTTTGCCGTGCGAGATTGTAGTCATTGTCTTATTGATAATTGTCTCTGAATGGTTGCTCACCGTCATCGGAAGCCCATTGAGTAATAAACCCAATATTGCGAATCGGAAGAAATATTTCTTCGATCTCGACGCGTATGGCCAATGTCCAATTGTAATAAGTAGCTTTCTCAAAAGTTGGAAATATTCGTTGTCAAATACGTCGCTATATTCCTCTGTGGTTGTTGGCATGGCGTATAGGTTTATTCACGGACCTGTGCGAATAGAATGGAGATAATACCGGATGCTATAGATGTCTTATTGCAGGTTTGTTGACTCAATTAACTTTAACCCACCGGCTGGTCTCTTACAACTTAAGACGTATAACGTATCATGAAAAATACCATATGCCTCTGTGTGAGTCTCATTGCTTTGTCCCGCGCAAGGATGCTATTACACATTGATGAAAATGCTTTGAACACGATTTTGACCTTCCGGAGGGTAAATATTTAATGTTTAAGGAATAGTGCTATGTTGTCGGTTTAATAGCGTTAAATAAATCATTGTCAAGTAGTGTCGGTTTTTACTAACACGTAGGTTCCTTTACCGTCACTGTCTGCATGTAAATTGCTCTTTATATAAAACCAATAGTTTTCAGTAGAACAGAGATCCCATTGCAAGATATAATTCTATAAAATGTTATCGATACACGACTGACACTGGATGAGCCGTGTAGTGCATTTAAGTGTCGTGTACGGTGCATACTGAATGCACGTAATTAATAAGCGTAAGTGTATAGCTGTTATGTGACTGCTTGAAATAGTGCATTGAGTGCCGCAATACGGTAATTTTTTAATGGTTACAGCCTGTTACTGTCAACGGAAGAAAGACAGCTTGTAAAGTGGTTTTTCCCTACGGACAGATGTCAGACTTTACGTTTACGCCGCGTCAGTCCCTACGGACCGGCCGTGGACTTTATGTATATGCTACACCTCCGGGCTTGTCCATGCGTATTGATTGTCGGGTTTCGTTTAGGCGACGTCGGTTTTTGTTGAATCATAGTTACCAGGAAAGGAATATAATGTTTCAACAAAATTAATGTAGCTTGTTAAAACAATTTACACGACGGTGCGGTTTTTCTTTACAACTATTTCAAATGTTATAACATTTTTTGTTATATTTTTCACAATTTTAGACCAAAAGTATATTAATCACTATTGAAAGAATAGTTTGCCCATTTCATGGTTGATACTGGATTTGTGATTTATTCGGCACTCTACATGTTTTGGAACATCCATGGTTCCCTCATCAGGAGTCTATATGGTACAAATGTCTGTGAAAGTAGTGTCTGATATGTACTTATGTCTATTTTTTGCAAAGAATTCGTAAAAATTCGTGTGGAAACTATTATGCGAGGAAACATGATTACTTATAGAGATGTTTTAAACCAATCCATATGTGTTGAAGTTTTCGGTTTTTGTTGGAATATTTTGGTTTGTAGCAGTTCTATTTTTATGTGGATGGTCGTGTGTGGCCTCACAGATGATCATATATTTTCCGTTCAAATGTGTGTGTCGTATTATTCTAATAGGAAATTAATTAAATTAGAGTGACTGGAGATAGCGGTTCACTGTTAGATGTTTGTTCGTTGTTCACTGTGCACATGTGCTTTGTATTGTGGTTATAGTCGGAGAAGTCGAGGGATTGAGGCAGATGGTAGAAATCACAGTGTTTATTACTATGGAGCGGGGGTATTTCGATTTGTAGTTTAGGTGTTTGAATCTATTGGCGGTGTGTGTGAGAGATGGAGTCGCGGTTCATTTTAACGGTTTTTCTGTGGTATGTGTTAGGGTTTCTAACCCGTTAATTGTTGGCTTTAACAATTAATGGTTTTACAATTTTTTGTAATAGATTGAGGCTATTCATATCACCGAAAGGTGATAGGAACAACCTTAACCTTTCACAATGTTCTTATATCTAAGTTATAACGGTTAATAAAACTTAAATCTAAAATCTGACGCAGGGTGTATCTATCGTGCTCCGTTTTCATAAGAAATGAACCATGGTAGATAATTTTGTGCTTCTACACTCCTGGTTCGGTTCAACTATTGCGTGTGTTTGTGTGTGTGATGTGATGTGTATTAACGCTCGTTTTTTCATCAAGGAACTAAATATCTGATGTTTAATTATTTGATGTGGGTTTTCGGCTTCCGTGTTCTAGTAGAGGTAGGTAGATGTTACTGAGATTATGTCTGTCAGTTTTTGAATTAACTCTTTTTTCATTGTGGATGTGGAACATTTCTTTAATTAACCATTTTTTGTAATTTGGTTCTATGGCTAGTATGTCAATGCTTGTGTAATCGAAATTGGGGTCAAATTCTGTGTTGTGTTTTGCTAAGGCTGTAAAGGTATTCTGTTCTGCATTAATGTTCGTTTTGTGTGTGTAGACTCTATTTTTTATATATGGCTTTGTTTGTCCAACATAACACCTGTCAGAACCTAAGCACGGAATTTTGTAGATCACATTGGAGGCCAGCTCTTGTGGTGTTCTGTCTTTAATCTTGCTAAAGATCTTGTGGTACAAGCCTAAGGATGATTTGAACGCCGTCCCGATGTTATGTGTCTTTAGCTTGTAACCGAATTTTTGTATGCCTCGTTGGCGATGAAAATGCAGTCGTATTTTGTCGCACCACAGATATCCTGTACTACGTTTTACTATATGCAAACTGCCTGCAAGGGAAACCAGAAGTACCCCTGGGGGGGGGGGGGGGCGATAGCCAGCCGTAGTAGTCTTCCGTCGCCTTACAGGTTTACGCAATAGAATTGGAAGAACGGTACACGATACTGTTCTGCGCGAGCGCGAAGCTGGCCGGGAGTCAATCTAACCACTTCCAATTCTATTGCAGCTAAACCTAGTATATTATATTTTAAGATTTGTGTAACTATCCAGGCAGAAACGCGACGCTCTTACTACGAGGCGGGTACACTCTACGTGTCGGCAATGTGTATGCAAGCTTGAACGAACGCGAGAATTTAACTTTTCTATCGGCGATGCTTCTATACAATACTTTGGCTTATCACGCGTTTATAGTGGCAAGTGTGTTTGACGGGGCAGTGACTCCACTCGCAGACTTCCGCGACGTGAGCAAAATTGACAGAAGGAGAACGCACGGTCGTAAATTCTACAACTTTCGTTCTAAATGTGTTCACAGACTTGACTTGTAACTTGATGCAACCGAATATGTGGTGTCCGGCGGTACGGCGTAGTGCGTTGATGATAAGGGCGACAATTGTTGCCTTTTTGCGGGCGGGCCCGAAGGCCGTGGCTTCCTCGACTCGTGGGTCTATACGTCCACAACGCTCTTCAACGATCGAGTTCACGCTCGATCAACGGGCTGTCTTGCGACAGATACCAGTCTGGAGGGTCGCTTGGCCCCTCACAATACTGGTGGAAGCGAGGCCTTTCTTAACATCTCCCTTAATTCTGCCACCATGGTAAGGCGAGCTGATTAAGTGCAGCTCCCACACCGGGACGAATCCCTCGCCGGCGATGTCGGCTTTAACCACTACCATGACGATTGCAACCCTAAAGGATGCCATCCCAAATGATGGGGACCAATGGCAGCTCGAGGTAAACGTGCGGTGGGACGTTCCCACCCGCCGACCGCGCTACCACTGGCGGGCCCCATCCCCGTCTGCCGATTATACTCCCATGGAGTGGACGCACGGCCAGGCAACCGATAAGCGTCCTTCTCATGTTAGCGAGACTTCTCTCACTGCGTTCGATGAGTAACCGTCGAGGTCGCGGCTGCGATCAACTCTACCACACATCTTTGCTGCCGGTGGCTTCTGTTACCCACGAGCGTGGGATTGGGTAGCTCCGCCGGCAACTTTATGGGTGGGCGGCGTGTGGTCTGTTCCCAGCCAGAGGTGAGTACACTGGAGCTCCGCTGGAACCTCGCCAGCGACTCTTTTTCAGTCCGCGTGACGCTTCCGAAGTCGCCGACTACGCCCGTCACCAAACGCCGGATCCTGTCCGAGGCCACAAATCTCTTCGACCCCCTTGGCTGGATGGCACGCGTCCTCGTCCTGGCGAACACCCTCCTGCAGGACTTTTGGCTCGTAGGTGCCGACTGGAACGCGCCTGTCCTCTCTGCTATCTAGGAGGAATGGCGTACCTTCCGGGATTCTCTCTGTCAGCTGGAGGACATTCAGAATCCGCGTTGGGTCGGTACGGCCGCAACGCCATCGGTCTTGGACTTGCACGCCTTCTGCGACGCGTCAGAACGGGCCTACTGCGCGGCGGTCTACCTCCGATCGCCCGACGCGCGAATTGGGTCCCGCCTCAGCTTCTTGACACCAAGTTCAAGGTTTCCCCAGTGAAGCCTGTCAGCATCCCGCGCCTGGAACTCAACGGCGCGCTGCTCCTTGCATGGCTCGTGGCGCTCGACATCGCCGGCGTGACCTCGACGGACTTTATGGTCCACGCCTGGACCGACTGTGTGGTGGTGTTGGCCTACCTGCGCTCCCACGCTCCGAGATGGAAGCCGTTCGTCTCCAACAGGATGGCGGAGATCCAGACCGCGTTGCCGGCCGCCGAATGGCACCACGTCGCCATTGCTTCCAACCCAGCCGACTTGGCTACGCGAGGAGTGGCGCCCGAATTGCTTGCAGGCAATTCTCTTTAATCGCAGGGGCTGCCCTGGCTATCGGAGCCGCAGAACCGATGGCCTCGTTCCTCCAAGGACTCCGACGGGGCTGAGATGACTGAGGGACGCGGGGTCGTCGCGTGCGTGGCCTTGCGCGACCCGGAACCCAATCCTCTTTTAGTCCGTTATTCAACGCTAACACGCGTACTGCGCATTACAGGACTTTGCCGCCGATTCCTTCACAACCTGCGCAACCCTGCCAACCCTGCTGGGGCCCTCTTACGTCCGTCGAGCTGCAGGACGCCCTCCGACATTGGGCGACGTTGAAGCAGGGGTCAAGGTGCTCAAGGGCGGCCCGCTTTCCCGGAGCTCGGACCTTCGGGCCTTGGCCTCCGTCATCGACCCCCACAGCGTTCTTCGGGTCGGTGGCCGACTGCAGGGGTCCTTCCTGACAAATACGATGAAACGCACCCCATTAATGTGAGCCGACGCAGTCCTCTGGCGCGGCCCCTGGTCCACGACGTTCACCGCACCACGCTCTACGGGGAAATGCAGCTCACCCGCTGCCACAGCGAACCGTACTTAGTGGACAGGTAGATGGAAAAGTGATCTTATTTAAAGCGAACTGTGATGTTGTATTTTTGGGGTTTAATAAATTGACGTTAATTGGAGTCAATTCCTCGTTTTTTAACTCAGTTAAAATTTTGTCGAGCGGGAGTCTGGGAAGATCTCGTAAGACAAATTCGTACGACCTCTCCGACCGCGAGAAAAAAGTAAAAAAAAAATTCTTCATTGGATTCAATCATGTCGCTTTTGAGAGCGTCATAATTGGCCCGAGAGTTTAGTTGCCGTCGAACTCTATTCCCTAGGTATTTTAAATTAAAGGTGTCGCCGAAATCGGCTTTCAGCTTCCTCTCGAGTTCAACTATATTATAGTAGAGATTAGCAATATACATCGGCGGAGATCGTCTAGCTGCGTTATTAATGTTTACAGGTACTCCCTGTGCAGCGGGTTTATAAGCGTCCTTGGTTAGTTCGGACGAGGTGTTTGTATCGTGAAACGCCGTTAAAGCAGAAAAGCGACTTCTAATTGAAATGGCCGGTATAACCGTCATTTGTTCCTCAACTTCTAGATTCTAGCTGTTCGGCCACAGGAACATCCGGATTTGATTGGGTTACCATTATATAACGCGGAGCAATATTAGAACCCGCGATGGCTGTCGACGAGCAAGGGCGTTTTCGCGTCTTCTTTTTAGGATATTCCACGTCTGGAGATATATTAAATCTCCCCCCAGTGGCCGTCATCGAGGAGACAGATGTATCCGAGGAATACGACTCGTCCCTAGGCACGTCCAGGTCAAGTTCCCTTGAACCTATGACCGATTTAGATAAATTGGGCTTCTGAAACTCACCCCGCTCCGACGGGCAGCCTCCTGAAGATTCCGGTGCGGGAAGAGCCGATGCCCCTTCCTGAAGTGATAATGAGTCTAGATCAACTTGGACTAGCCTTAATTTGTCCGTCGATTTGCCTTTCATTTGCTCGGCCACTTTGAAAGGTTTTCAGCGGTCAGGGGTAGCCCTGACCGCCTATGAACTAAAACCCTCCTAGAGGAAGAAGCTTGCTTTAGGGCTTTTGTTGTTCTAGGCGACGGAGGAGCCAGATTAGAAATAAAAATAAAATAAAACTATGACAAAAAATAAAATAAAACTATGACTACGCCATGCCGGAACGTAACGCGTAAAAAGAAAATATATCACACTCACTAGACACTACATGCTAAGAAAAACCACGAAACAAAGGAAAAGTAATAACTGAAGCACTATAAACTAATTAATTAATCAATATAAAGCAGGGAATCCCTGAGAAGGATCCGAGCATCGTGCGCGAAATCGAAATCAGCGCCCGCGCGAATCTAAGAGCGGAGCAAAGCGACGCGACACACGACCTCTCGCCACGAGTGCCAGAGGGAGAATTGAGAAATATTCGAAATTATGTAGACTTTTTTTTTTCTTGGTTACATTGTCTCAGTTGAGGTAGTCACGTGGGAGGAAAGAAGAGCAATCAAGACCACGCCGGCACACCTCTCACTACCGCAACTGCAAGCCATAGGCTGCCTGTCGGTAGGTATATTATGAGTTGTCGTTAACAATAGATTTAATGACTGCACTAGGCATTGAAGTTTCAAAAAATCTCATTCATTTGTAGAGGAAATAGGTAAAATAAGAGAATTGATAGAAGGCATCATATAATGATATAACCTCTAAGGTGTGACGCTGGAAGAAATAAGATTAACATATATCTACAGCGAAAAGGAATGCGCGCGACGACCACGTAAAACGGGCGGTCGAGCGAGGAGATACCAGCCAGCCACGGCGTCGGTGAATCAGATGTAAACACTGCATGTTGGTGTATGGAAACGTAGGCCACTGCACACAGATGCCGAAGCACGTGCGCATGGCCGCCAACCGGGAACTGCCAATCGTTCGCCGGCAACACGCTGAGCATACACTCGGGCATTGCGCCCGACGATCAATGCTGCATAGGATGTGCATATTTCACGCGGTAAGGAATTTTGTTAATATCGTATTGTTGAGTTAGGACTGCGAGAGGATTATCAAATTCCATCTCTAGGTATCGTTGAATGAGCTTGTGTGCAAGGGCCTGAAGCTTCGTCATTCCTGTTTTACGGTGCAAATCAAATGTAGAGAAATCTATCGGTAAGTCGCGGATCGATTTAAGGATGTTATTTTGCGCGATTTGCACTTTATGGAAGGTAGATTTGGCTGCAACAGCCCATACTTGAATACCGTTTGTCAAGATTGGGCGAAGACACATCTTGTAAATAGTGAGTCTCATACACACACACAATTTGGAATCACTCTTGAGTACCGGGGTAAGTGCGTGAAAAACCTTCATTGTTTGATTGATTCTATCCCGAATTGCACACCTATACAACATTTTTTCGTCCAGGACAATGCCCAGGTAGATGACAGAATCGCTCCAGGACACGCTGAGCACGAGGAGAAGATTTTCCGCTTTAAATTGACGAGACGCGCGTTTCCGGGTAAATAATATAGCTTGTGTTTTGTCCGCGTTAATAGTTAATTTCTAGCGTCCGAAATAACGGGCAATGATATTTAAGTGCCATGGACATATATGAATGCCATTTTAAATTGTGTAGAAGATGCGTATATCGCCGTATCGTCCGCGTACAGTACGAGCTCGCTGTTCGGTGCCGAAAGGATATCGTTTGTGAAGATATTAAATAAAAGCGGCCGCGGCCCAAGGATAGATCCCCGAGGGACGCCGGCTATGACAGGGAATGTATCTGAATGATGCTGACCCAAGTAGACAATGAGCTTCCTGTTATTCAAGTAGGAGCGGAGGAGATATACGACGCCGGGATGAATTCCAATATTGTGCAATTTATACAGCAGTGCATCGTGCTAGACGGCGTCGAACGCTTTTGCCAAATCTAATAAGGCCATGACTGTAGATTATTTAACGGTTAAGCTTCTAACAATATGTTGAGTGATTCTCAGACACTGTTGAATAGTCGAGTGCCTACTTCAAAATCCAAATTGCTGAGCAATAAGAATGCTTTTATCTTCTGGAGTATTAGAAACGATTTTAAAGATAATTTTTTCGAATATTTTACTGACGATGGAGAGTAAACATATCGGTCTGTAACTTGCAGGCAGATTTTTGTTTTTCCCCGGCTTGCGGATGGGAACGACCTTGGCCGTTTTCCAAACCGAGGGAAAATAACATTTTAACAGACAGTGTTGGAATATATAGTAAAACTGAGTCATGACCATATTGCTAGCTGGTTTGAGCATCTGGAATGAAATAGAACCTAACCCCGGTGCCTTTTTTGGTTTTAGATTGGAGACGATATCAATGACGATGCCGGGACAGAGGGCAGTCTCGATGTCGGAGGAGGTGAGAGGAACAGAAGAAATCCTACTAACGTCCCTAGAGACAGAGTCGTCAATTTCGGACTTAAGATTACATGCAGCCGTGTATACGTTAGAGAATTGTTCTGCAAGGATTTGTGCTTTCTTGTGCGAGGAGAATACTGAAGTACCGTTAATGGTGAACGGAGGTAGGTGAGATTCTTTACCTTTTTTGACCGCATGATAACTGCCCCAGAAAGGGGGGTCGGTTAAGACACTCCAACATCTCGTTCCAGTGAGTGTGCCGCACGTGGGAAATCCTGAGCCTGATTAATCTATTAAGAGCTTAAATAACTCCCGGGCCTGGATAAGATGCGCGAGTTGCAGCATGGGAACGCAAACGCCGCCTCTCACGAATCAAGCACTTGGTTTCCTCGTCCAGGGTAAATTTGTTTTTTTGCGTGACGGGTGCAGCGTCATGTGATAGAAGATGGATTTCATTAATCTTGTCATCAATGCTATCATTAGTCCCAAATGAAGACTGAATTTGAATTTTGTGAGTCAAGGCTTTATATTTTTCCCAGTTAACAAGGGTGTATAGTATCGGATTTGGCGAGACCTCCCTGCCAATATATGTGACCACAGACTTATGATCGGACATGAGAGACTCAGACGTTTGACAGTCAACATTACGCCCGATATTTGTAAGAAAGAAATCAATGAGCGAGGGATTAGAAATGCTCGTAAAACAAGTGCTCGATTCGGGAGAGACGATACGGTAGTTGCTCGCCATGTGATGGTCGTAAAGCACAAGGCCGTTGGCAATTGCTCTCTTATTTCCCCAGGCCCGGTGTTTTGCGTTCCTATCACCACCTATGATATAGGGATGTGGTAGATTTGTAACGTACCGCGCCGCCGGGCGCCGCTGAGCGCCGCCGACCAGCGCTGCGGCCCATGGCGTCGTACGCGCTTGCCTGCCGTGACGTCATCATGCATCGCCTGGACTAGTGACGCGCCTGAGTTAGTGACGCGCCCGAGCTAGTGACGTAGCCTCGAATGAAGCGCGGCAGCCACGCGCGATCACGTGCACCGCGAGTGCCCGGCGCATGCACAGCGGGTGCGTGCCGACGTTTGGGAACGTTTGGGAACGTGATGCCCCCCGAAAATGCGCCCCACCTCGATGCACTATTTCCTTGCATCTCACTACCCCTAGCCTAAGATCTAGTCATATAAAAAGGGGCTTCGCCAGGGCTCACGAGCCTCAGACAGCTTTAGAAAAGGACCGTGCAAGGGTCTGCGTACGAAATTCCCGACCGTTTATAAATACTTAGAAAAAGTGATTCCAGAATCGCTAAAAGTGTCTTTTTCGCTGTTTGTCCTCATTGCAAGGAACAACCTGTGCGTGTTCCGAGCGTTACTAGTACAAAAATCAAAGTCCGGTAGCCACAGAAAAGAGTGTCTTTTCGCTGTCCGTGATTTCTGGCGAGGAATAACTTGTGAATATTCCAAGCGTTATTAGTCTTAGTCGTTCTGCCACACTCCTGTGTGTAGGTTTAGTTCTCAATTTAGCTCAATTTCCTTAAACCAAATATTTTATTACTAGTCATTAAACGTTTTCTGTATACTTATTCGCGTCGTATTGTAATCACGTTATTAGAAATTGTAGTTGAATTATTGTTTTGTTCGTTATACCTAACTGCTTTTTCTGTATTTATTTTTCTCAATATAGTTCATTTTATTGTTTTCCATAGTCCTTTGCTATCGCGTTATTTAATCGCCTAGAACTCGAATCACACGAACGAGGTTTCCCTCTACCGCTCGAGGGAACCAACGAGCCTAAAAAAAAGTTACAAAATCCACAATCCTCAAAGTTGCGCAAGGGGTGCAGCCGTGAAAAATCGGACGAGGCCCTTGTCAGCTATCCTTTCGAGTTTACTTGCCTGGGGTGCAGCCGTGAAAAACCGGACGAGGCCTGGGTTAGTGACTCAAAAAACCGAATCTACTGATAGGTGCAGCCGTGAAAAACCGGCCGAGGCTTGAAGTGATTTTCCTAAACCCCCTCTCTCCTCCTTTCGACCAGCGACACGTATTTCCGCGAGGGAGTACGGAGAGCTGTGAGAGAGGCATCACAAAGGGTAGCGACGTGCAGTGTGCAGCCGTGAAAAATCGGACGAGGCCTGTAAATAGCTGCTCACTCCTCTCACAAATATCTCATTCCTAACGGCACTGACAAAAATCCTCACCACGTCAGGCCGTGGCTCGTAACAGATTAGTGATGACATTAAGATTCTCTTCAGTGATTCTATACTTAGGAGGTATGTAACAATTAGCAATGGTAAGTTCAATCTCAGGAACCCACACGGCGATACGCTCAATGAATTCGATGTCAGGGGTATGTAGCACGACGTAATCGATGCTGTTTTTAATTAGCATCAGGACGCCTCCGCCTCTGGAGACGGGAGATGTACAACGGTCTGCACGAACGACCCTGTATCCAGGGACGCCGAAGGAAGATTACGGGGAAAGCCAAGTTTCGGTGATGAGAAGTATGTCACAGTTAACCGAGTTAAGATAATAAATAATTTCATTTCTTTTATCGTTGATCGATTGGGCATTCCATAAAGTAATCACTGGGATAGTCGCCATTATGGGATAGATGAGAAAATTTGAGTACAGAGTGTTAACTGTTCTAATTTTGAATTACATTTACGCAACCCGTGGACCAATTGTTGCATAATGTTTACTAATTATTGTAGGTTACAAAGGAAATTCAGCTCGGATGTGAGTTTCTTAAATTGACTGAATTGTGTAATGATCAGAAACTATATGACGGGCATGCGAGAGGTGAGGGGCGAGAGACGGAGAGGAAGAGGTGAGAGGCGAGAGGTGGGGAGCAAGGCAAGGCGATCCACGGACGCAGGTGACTCCCGAAAACTAGACCGGTACCGGCAATCAGACGATATAGTCGACATTATATTGCGCTTAAGTGAACTCTCGTCCGCCTCAATCTCCATCAGCATTAAATATAGACGAGGAGATGAAGAATAAGGGAATCCTCCATCCCGAACAATAAGTCCGGGTGCTCGGTGTATCTTGAAGGAAGGATGTATGTATGCGTGTGAATGTTCATGTGTGTGTTTCGCGAAGTAAAGATCCGGTTATGTAAAATGTATGTTAAATTATTAAGTCTTGTCGTTTCTTTTAATATTATGACGAATATGGGATCTGTTTTATTGTGAAGACTATGTTAATATATTTTATCGATCCCATATAATATATAATTATTATTTTTTAATCAGCATTAAGTAATAGTCCTTTTCCTTTTATATTATATACACATTTCTATATTTGTAAATGTGACGAAGCTACGAAAGAATCGTTACATAAATTGGCGCCCAACTAATCGGCCGGATTAACGTAAGCGTAACGTGTTGTATTGTTTTGTATTGTGTTCTTATATACATCGACGCGCTAATAATAAGTTATATGTTGACGAGAGGAAAGATTAACGGCAATCCACGTATAACGGCCAAACCAACGAAGCGTAAGACAAAAATGACGACCACACCCGAAACTCAAAACGAAAAGAAGCGTATGGAAGATGAAAGGATGAGACTGGAGCAGGAACGGCAGGAACTGGAACAATATATAATATATAATTATTATTTTTTAATCAGCATTAAGTAATAGTCCTTTTCCTTTTATATTATGTACTCATTTCTATATTTGTAAATGTGACGAAGCTACGAAAGAATCGTTACAATTGCTCAGCGAACTGTGACTGAGTGACATGAGAAGAATGGCCGTATACGGGACGGGAGGGGAAGGGGGAAGAAGCCTGCCTCTCGTTTCCCGCACCGTCACCGCGTATTACCGCTGCGTATGACCGAGCCGGGGCCAACGGCATCGCAGGAGGATTCGATCTATTAGATGAGAAATTAAGGGTTCTTTTTCCGGTTGTGAAGATGAAAGCAATCAAAATTAATATTTTTGATATTAAATTCAATTTGCGCTGGGCATGAATTTACTATATTTCCTCTATTTTCTAGGTACTTAACGAGAGAGGTCCAAGGTCTTTGGATTTAAGGCATGTGTTGGAAAGATGAGGTTCCGCGCATTTAACGCAAAAGGCCTGCAGGTTACAATTCCCCGCGGAATGATCGAACGCCTGGCAACGATAACACTGCGTGTTTCTACGATTGGAAAGATATTTTTCCCAATATATGCGCGTACTGAATAGAGGGCTCATTCTGCGTACCTTACTTGGAGGACAGGAAGCCGGGAATATAACTTTCAAAATCCCGAAGTGGGATGGGCCGCTATTATTTAATAGGTAGATACTTGTCGGCTCGAGACCGGCGTTGATTAACTCAGATTTTGAACCGTTCGTTGCAATATTCTTCGGTAATCCGCAAAGCACAAACGCAGAAGTTTTTTCACCTGCTATGGCCTGGCGTTACGGTTTTAAAATTGTTTGAGCCCTCGTATGAGGCTTGCGCAAGGATCGAGAAATCTAGCCCATACGAGTGGACGTTTTCGGTAGTAATATTAATAATTTTACGTCACCGGGCCGTAGCAGACCGACGCACCTTGGGTTACCACCGCCCGGGTGCGCATGTGCGTGTGTGTGTGTGTGTGCGTGTGCGTGTGCGTGTGCGTGTGCGTGTGCGTGTGCGTGTGCGTGTGCGTGTGCGTGTGCGTGTGTGCGTGTGCGTGTGCGCGCGCGCGCGCGCGCAGAGCGATAGTAACCGACTGTAGCCGAAGACCAGCGACACGGTAAGACCCTCCAGTCGCGCCGTTCGACAAAATTGTATTATATATCTTGTCTGACCATGCCCGCGCTATAATGCCATGGAGAGACCCCTCGGGCACGGTCGTTGACTGTGCGAATATTTTCCTGTTAATAACATGTCGATTGTAAAACGCCTGATTGTTAGTTACCGAGAGCGCTATTGTAGAACCTTGTGACTAGCGTTCAAATTAAGGCGCATCATTGTCGCGCTCTTGCATTTTCATTCTTCTCAAATACTGCAACGATGACAACTGCAGAATTCTATTAGCTGCTTGTCGAGTTCACTATATTCTTTATTTTCAATATTTCTCTATATTTAATATTTTTCTTGCAATATATCTATTTTGTTTTCACCTATACCATTCTTTCTGATTTATATTATGTTGTGACGTCACACCTGCTCGAACATTGCATTATACGAATAGTAAACATAACCTCGCAAACGATTCGCGACCTGTACGGGTCTTACGGAAGCACAGGTATCCTATAAGTCCTACAAATAACTAAACGCAATTCCACATTCTAAATAATTTCTCCGTTTAGCTTATCATTTAAATTATTACTTCTTTTTATTGATGAGAAGGATTAAAACCATATCGAGACAGTGCGGGCAGCTAGTATAGCCACAGAGGTTTCCCACCTGCCCTGTCTACGGGTATTCATAATCTTTCCTCAAGTATATTAGCGTTATTTAATATAAACATAAACAAAATTATTTAGCGTTACGCCCGGTCGCACGGCAGACTACTCGCGGATGAGCATCGACCATTCCTGACAAGTAAAAGTCGTGAAAAGCCTCGTCCGGACGTAACATACAATTGAACTTAAGGGGTTATCCTACTGTGACCAACCTCAAAAACAGGCTAAATTTCGCGAATTAATTCCGAAAAAACTATTAATGCGACCTTATTAATTTTTGAATATGTGTTTGTACACACCTTAAGGAGCGTGAATAAAAAATTTTACAACAAAATGTTTATATTTGAACAAGATATGTTACTTCGTGTTCAATATGGTGCTCTTCGTGCACGGTTCGACGGTGTACACGATATCTGAGACTGTAATTGATTAATTGATTTGCAATTTTATACACATGTTCGGACAAATACTAGTTTCGGTGTGACGATCGGTTTTTTCGATAACATATTTTGTTTAAGAAATAAACCACTTTAAATTACCCATTTTGTGCGCAAAATAGCGAAAAAAAATCGAAACTTTGTATTTTTTCATATACAAGGAGGAAAAACAAAAGCCCTCGTCACACGATAGTCAATGCAATACAATTCATGAAAATTTATTGTTTTTCCGTTTTAGACTCACCAAATCGCCAAAATCGTGTACACCGTCGAACCGTGCACGAAAAGCACCATTGAACACGGTAACATATCTTGTTCAAATATAAACATTCTGGTGTAAAATGTTTTATTCGTGCTTCCTAAGGTGTGTACAAACACATATTCAAAAATTAATGATATCGCATTAATAGTTTTTTCGGAATTAATTCGCGAAATTTAGCCTGTTTTGAGGTTGGTCACAGTAGGATAGCCCCTTAATCGTGTATATTCTTACAGTATCACGAAGGACTCATTATTCCCCGTAAAAATTAGTGTTTTAGGTGAGCAAAGTATACGTTGTGAATAGTTTCAATCAAGTTTATTTGCGGTATTCAGTAAAAGTATAGATATAAGGGTGAGAGCGTAACCTTATATTTTCTCCACCACGTGGCCGGCGTTTCACGTCGAGCTTCGAGCCTTCTTTTCTTTTCTTTTCTTTAGTCCTCTTTAGTTTTCAATTGAATATTCTCTGTAGAGCACCTTTATAATTTCCATTACATTATAATCGCTGCGAACTGGATTAAGAACGAACAATCGGCTGTAGCTTGTCTGAGTCCTGTCAACGCTCAAGTAATCGCTCCCTCGATCACGCTCGTTGAGCGTTCTGTTAATTATCGATACTTATCCTTTATTTCCATCCGAAGGTATCATGGAGCAAAGCAAGCAGCGAGCAAAGAACGAGAGAGTGAAAGAGAGACAGAGAAGCGTGTGAGCAAAGCGGATTGTAGCGGAGCGTGCAGTGCGGGCGTGCGGGAAAAAGAGTTCTACGTTCTTCTACGTTCTCTCTTTTTCCCGCATATATATATATATATATATATATGTCGACAAGAAACCGTTAAATGTTGGAACTGCGCAAAACGCCGCCCGCGTAACGAACGAGGCATCGTCGCACACCCTGCAATAATTTGTATTTAGTTCGATTTTATAACCAATTATATAACATCACCACATGTAAGAGAGCAACGTTATTCGTTCAATATAAGTTCAATTCAGTATAACTAAACTCGATTACTTCTTTAATCACTAACATTTCTAACTCAAAGTAACATCTGACCAGAAGGAGGCCAATAAAACCTGTATAGGTTTGCGGAAGCACGTATCCTTTAAGTCCTGCCGATGTTTAACAGCCTGCAGTCTTATACAAGGGGGGGGGGGGGGGGGGGAACTAGATATACTTAATCAAGGTACTAATAACATCGGTGTTATAATTATGGGCTATATCCAGCATTACACCGAGTAAGGAGAGGCCGCTCGCCATTGCGTTGATCAATTAATTAACATCTAAACTTTACCCGGCCGTCACACACCTTTATTGGAGAATGCGGAAAATTGAATTTGAGCTTTAATAAGGGTGTTTTCAATAGCCTCAAATTTCTTATGGTTACAAAATTTGAAGCCTGACGCGATTGCCTAAGAATTTTAAATTAAATTGATTCTCACCGGAGTTCTTTCTAAATCGACATTCAAGTTCAGCGATGTTACTGTCAAAATTTAATATGTATAGCGGCGGCGGTCTCCGCGGGCTATTGTCTTAGTCCGAAAGGGTTGTTGATGGTTTCGCGGAATCACTGTTTGTCTCTTTTATTATTACCGAGACTAACGGTTTATTCAAGGCCGAGGCCTTCAAGGAATCGAGCAACTGAAACCGATTTGATACCGGGATCGCCGGAATTAATTTTACGAAGGATTCCGGTTATAATTCAGAATCAGAAATAATTGTTGGTTTCTTTTAACTATATTCTTCGCGATGATGTTTTTCCCGGCAACAGCAGACGGTGATAAACGAGTCTTCTTCGCGACAGTTTGAAATAGATGTTTCAATTCTAGAGTCGGCTATACTTTGTTTTTAGTAAACTCAGTCCCACCGTCGTCGAGGCAGGAAGCAGGATCTTCAACTAGGGAGCAAGGGGCCGCCACCCAGGTCTGGATTTTGCGTTTCGGCATATTGGACGATCCTGAGGCCGAGGCCGCAGCTAGGACGTCAAAGATGCGTATGTTTGCGGCGATCAGGGCCGAAGCCCTGAGCCGCTTTGCCTCCTTGAGGCTGCTGAACGAAGCACTAAGTTCGTCTTCGGGGTAGGAGCCAGGGCAACGTGTTTGCGTTTGATGCTTGCTGTGGGCACGCAGCAGATATAAGTAAAGGGCACACTGGAAGAATTAAATGCAGGAATAAACTGAGAAAAAGAAAGTGTTCCGAAATTAAGCCATTCGGCGCCGTGAGTGAGATAACATAATATTTTTGCGGAACCGTTCGTTCTTTCGTTCGTTCGAAAGGGATAGAAACGGTACGGCAGTGGAGAAGTCGCAACTAGAGTTGAAAAGCTGTCTCCGTTTTCGGTGGATCGGATAAGAAAAACCCCGCCGGCTGCGGTCGCGCATCTCTTTATTGTCTTTGTCCTACGCACAAAATAGGCACGGCGCCTCCGCCCTCGTCACAGATTTCTCGGTTCAAGGAACCTCCCACGCACTGCCAAAGTCGACCAGTGCACAAAACTATGATGCCGATGTCTGCTCACAATGCTACTCACGCCTGTACGAGAGAACCGCTACTCGCTCACTTGCTATAAAGTCGCTCACTCGCTCAAAGGGACTAATTAGTCGCCTGGACTATAGGTGGATTCGGGGAAAAAGACCTCTCCCCGCAGTCCCCCCTCGGCCCACGAGCTACTCGGTCCACTCGTGACCATGGCGGGGAGCGGGTTTGTCGCGGAACACCTCGTCAGCGGCGAGGTCGCGACGGACCGATTTAAACGCTCAAAGCGCTAAACAGTCGCGGCTGCAGATTCAAATCGCGACACATACAGTGAAGTAAACTAGAATTAAGTAGGAAAAATAAACACGAGCAAATAAACTTATTAATTAATAAAAGAAAAAAGAAGAAACGAAAGAAGGATCAATTAACTAGTTAATAATGTAAATTTAAACGAAGTGAAAGACCCGGCGTGAAGTACGCGGGCGCGGGCCGTGGCGAGAGCCGTTACATTGGCGCGAAACCACAATAAACACGAGCGAACTCGGCGGACGTCTCACCCGGTCGAGCGTTACTGGTGAAGTGGAAGATTCGAAATCATGTAGACTTGTTTTTTTTTTATGTAATTCTATGATTGGAAGGCCTCCTCGAAGAACGAGAAAAGGGTCACGTCGAGGTAGGCCTTTTTCTGTCTACACCTGTCCGCAATAGCGGATTTATTAGAAAAAAGAGTAAGCGTGGTGTTACCAAGTGGTGTGGTTGTATAGAAATAGTGAGTTGAGGTGAAGCAAAAAAATTTTCAAAAAACTTCAACGTGTAAGTAGGAAGGAAATGAAAAAGGTTATGCTCACTCTGAGGTGAGATATTGAGCAAGAGGACGGCACGAACAAAAAGCGCGCCATACAGTGCCAGGTTGCAACGTGCAGTGTCATCAGAAATAGCATCCTGCCACATGCGGCACGCGTGGTGGGGGAAGAGAGAGAAGTAGTATGCGTGCGGGTCCGTGAGAGCTACGTGCCGCTCGATTGGCTCGTGCTCTCACGAACACGCACGCATACTACTTCTCTCTCTTCCCCCACCACGCGTGCCACACGTGGCAGGATGCTATTTCTGATGACACTGGCAACGTGCAGTTACGACTGACGTTCATTGGATGAGTGATGCATGGGATACGGGGGATACGGGGCGCGAACCTGCGACACAAAAGCTCTTAAACGCTGCGCTAGCCGCACTCTTTAAATGGTATTTAATATTTCTGAAGGTAATGTGCGCACGCTCTCAATTAAATCGAAATGACTAAATTCCCTTGATATGTATATTACTTACTTATGTGCAGACGTACGAAGAATCGTCCAATTCAGTGACTATATGAAGGTAATGCAAATATTTAAAGTATTAATTCGGTTAGCGCTCAAAATACGCCGAAAACATCAATTTTTATTTATTTCAACTACGACGGACCCTGCCAAAAAATCTGGAAAAAATTGAGATAATAGTCATGGTAATACTTAACTACAGAATTTGTAAAAATTCAGTCGGTCGAAAACTTGAACACGTAATCGAAATTTTTCGCGTTTTTTTATGTTTTTCATTTCTTATGCTTATGCTCTACTGCTGACACTGGCGGTGAGTCTTGAAGACACTGTGTCGTTCTGCGTCTAGTGACATGCACCGATTGTTTTTGTTATTCGCGAGCGTTCCGGACTTGCGCGCCCGTGAAGCGATCGTCTCACGTGCCCAGCTTCAATTGTTATGCTTATGCTTTGCAAGAAAAAATCTGCAAACTTTGAATATTCAGGATTTTTGCAGAATTTTTGCGTACCGTTAAATACGGAAAATGTGCAACAAACCGGTTTTTTAATTTACCCCATAACTACCCGTCTGATGGAGATAGAGGGCTCAAACTTGGCAAAGCCCGTTTTCTTTTGATCACCTATCGACAGACGCGTTGCCAGATAAATTCAGTTAAAGTGCATTTTTGACCAGTTCAGCCTGCCCAGCCGAAAGAGAATTTCGTTGCCGTTGTCGCATGCCAAACGAAGCACATGAGTACGATCGTGGTGGAAAGAAAATGGAGCATAGATCCGTCTTTCTTTCCACTGGCTGCGTGCGCAGCGTCGATGTCATAAAGACACTTCTTTGGGGGAAAGAAGTCGAACCATAGTTCTGTCTTTCTTCTATTGGATGCGCGCTCAGTTTCTGACGTGATAATACGCTTCGTTGGGGAAAAGAGGATGGAGCATAGCTCCTTCCTTGCTCCGTGCGGTGTGCGCGCGGCGCTTACAGACACGGCACTCACACACTTTGCATTTTCCCGCACCACGGTCGCCACGTTTGCGGTTTCAGGCCAGAACTGCTGACACTGATGGGGAGTATTATTTTTAAACGAAAAGGAATCTTGTTACGGTCAAATGTAAGATGTCAAATGTCAAATGTGTTGTCTGCGGCAAGTGGATTTAAATATGATTGTGCAAAGTATTTGGATTTTAAGCTTGTAACCCGTGACTGGTCACAGTCGTCTCGTGTGCAGCGGAAGGTTTATTCGGAAGGAATAAGCGTTCCCTACGGCTGGACACGAGGCGTAATAAGAAATAATATGAAAAATAGTAGTCACGATACTAATAATGGGCACGTGTGATAGTGCCCGTGGATTCGAACCACTAGGCCGCTGGAGGTAACACAGTAATTGAGTCGGTATGGTAGGTGGTAAAAATATGTATATTCTGCAGTGAGATGAGCCGAGGTACAGAGATGTACAAACGCGTGTGTTTACGTGTTGCAATATGTACGACAAGCCGCACGTATTGCTTTTCGGCTATGTTTATAAGATCTCACACAGAGATGTGCGCTTGGTAGTCGTGCGAGCTATGCGATACGTCAGAGGTATTTACAATGTGATGTTTGCGCACACAGGCGTGTGTGTATTGCCGGGAACGTCGGACAGTGGCTTGAAGAGCCGTACACAGCTGTTCCTTATATATAGATATATTTAATACGCGATGCGGTTTTCGTCGCGAATCAGGAAAGCCTAGGCGTGAGGCGCAAATATCGGATTAGCAGAGGGCTTTACCGAGGAGTCGCTATAACGCGGCGTCACTCAGGACAGTCCCTCCAAGGTGACCTATTATCAATACGAGTCTTGGCAAATGTACATTCGTTTTGTACCTGTGAACACTTCGGTGACAACAACGACCAGTCGGCGGGGGACACAGCCAAGTGCCAGCCGTGCAACCAGACAGTTTTACCTTGATATCACAGGTTACGTTAATTTAATAATGACTCGGACTTAGGCCAATTACAAACTATGATTCTACTGCAATGTTTCTGTTCAATTCATACTACGAGAACACTTCGGCGAAGGAATCTAACCAGACGGCGGGGGACACAACCAAGTGCCAGCCGTGCATCCCATCTACCAGCCGTTAGATATCTCGTAGTGCTTTTTATGTACGCAAACTGCCTCCTATGGACTAAGTCTTCACACCCGGGACCCGCAATTACGCAAGGCCAGCAAATGCTCAGATCGTCCACCTGAAGGGTAACTCACTGCGAGGAGTCGGGTAGGCCGAAGACGGACAGCAAGGGGTACAGTCAAGTACCGGTCGAGTGTCTTAGTCAGGCACCTTATTCCTCCGTGGATCTAATATAATTTCCTACTTTCTACTTTTTTGGAACATATCCTGAATGACCGCCACGCTACTTGCGCGTAGTTGCTCCTCGACTAAGGGAGTCAGCTTGAGGATGTTACATTCGTGAATCTAATCTGACGGAGTGTTAGTTTAACCCTTTTCGGAACTAAGCAAGAATTGACGACACGTTCTTTACTTCGTGAATCCCCTAATACTCCACCTAGAATTTCCTGGGACGCTCGACGTCTATCAGGACCGTAGTGTAAGATTCGAATCCCGTGCTTATAGTATACTATGCGTATACTTGACGTGTGCCGTTAGTCGCAGGCTAGCGAAGTTATGATGGGTCGGTTCTTTTCCTTATCGAGGTTGGTTAGTCCTTTCAAAGTTCAAGATATGACAATTTCCCTATGCATTCGCGGGGTTATTATATATGCGTCGGCGCTTTTCCACCAGTGAGAAGGGGGTGTCCATCTACTGGTGGTGGTGGTATAATATACGCGAGAGAGAATCCCTCTATTGCGCGCGGTGTATATGACGCGGGTATATGTACGTGAACGGAGTTTACGTTTGACATGTAACCGTCCCAAAAATACGGTTACAAGCTGGCATATATTTTAGTTAATATTTTAATTTTGGCTTTTTTGTGTAGTTCAAAGATGGAGTAATCCATGGGGAGGCCAAGGATCTGGTTTAAGATTTTATTTTGAATAACTTGTGCCTTCTTCACGTTTGTCTTGGCAGATGTGAACCAAATAAGGATGCCGTACGTAAGTACTGGTTGGAGGCAGGTTTTATAAATCAGAATGCGCATTGGTGTGCTGATTTTAGATTTCGGGTTAAGTGAGTCTATTAATGAGTGGAATATCTTGTTGGTTTTAGCACGACTCCTAAGTATGTGACAGCCTCGTCCCAAGCTACCGGCGTGCTGGAGATGGTAAGATGTTGCATTTCTTTCTGCGTTTTAACCGAGGATTTCGAGGTAAAGGCGATCGCCTGAGTCTTGTCAGCATTGACCGTGAGTTTCCATCTGCTAAAGAATACAATCACTAGGGCCAGGTGTTCTTGGACGTAGCGAATTGCCGCATGTAGTCGGGTTGATATCACGAACAGAGCTGTGTCGTCTGCATATAATGCCAGCTCACTGCTTTTAGTCGCAGGAATGTCGTTTATATATATATTGAATAGTAACGGACCCTGGATGGAGCCTTGAGGGACTCCAGCCAGTACCGGGAACTCAACTGACCGATGTTCGTCAATGTTAACAAAAATCTTTCTATCTGACAGGTAGGATCTTATAACGCCGATGATGCTCATGGGCACGTTCATGAAGTGCATTTTGTATAGCAGTGCATCCTGCCAAATCGCGTCGAAGGACTTTGATAAATCTAGAAGCACCATGGCCGTGATTCTTTTGGTATTTAGGTTTTTAATTAAATGTTGCGTCAGGCGGAGCACCTGCTGTATAGTAGAATGCTTGGCCCGGAAACTGAATTGTTCATTTATTAGGCTTTGTTCTTCAGTCACGTGCTCGAGGAGAAAACGATGCAAGCATTTCTCAAACAATTTGGTTATGATTTAAAGGAGGCTGATCGGCCTGTAGCTAGTCGTCAGCGATGTTTTTTTTCCCCGGCTTAGGTATGGGAATAACCTTTGCCCTTTTCTAGGCTTCACGGAAATAATATTTGTGCAAGCACGCTCTAAAAATGTAGTATAGTTGTACGTAAATTTTGTTATTCGCGTTTTTTAGCATTTCAGCTGTCACCCGGTCAGGACCCGGAGATTTTTTGGATTTTAATTTTTGCGCCGTGACGCGGATGAGATGGGGAGAGAGGATCCTCTCCACGTTGGGGAACGGAATTGAGGAAGGAGTAATGGACTCGACAAATTCAGCCACAGTGTTGTCGAAGTCAGACGGCAGCTTAGAGGCGCTAGTGTGGATGTCGGAAAATTGTTGTGCCAGAATCTATGCTTTGTCGTGAGTGGAAATTATTATTTTTTGATCGACCTCAAAAGGAGGAAGATGCTTTTTTGTGTGACTATTTTTGATTGTGTTATAAGTAGCCCAGAATATCGGGTCTGGCTTCCTAAATCTCTCCAGCTGCGCGTTCCAAAGATCTATGCGGAGTTGGGAAATTTTGATTCTAATGATTTTATTTAATGACCGTATTGTGCCTGGGGAAAAAGCACTATCAGGCGTTTGACTGTTTTTTCTAACACGCCGTCTTTCCCTTATAAGCGCAAGTAGCTCCGGATCTGCCATGAATTTCCTTCTAGGAGACATAGGTGTGTTGGTAACTGTGGTCGAATTTCTTTGGCACGCGTTCAAAAACGAGTTGACTTGTTGAATTTTTGGTCAATGTTCTCCTTTGTTTTAAATCGGCACGTCATACAAAAGTTCTTGGAACGGGCACCGTATGCATCCCAGTCCGTGGTTTTTTCCTGGTCTGGAGCAGGGACCATGACACCGTTCAACGATCTCACCGACACCGTCTTGTGGTCAGAAGTCAAGTTGTCTGTCACGGTGCACTCTAGACTTTTATTGATATTTGTTAAAAAGAAATCTATGATCGAAGGATTACAGTTCCTCCTGAAATACGTGGGAGGATCCGGAGCCACTATGTGGTTTGCATTGTTAAGTACATGTTCGTCGAGATTTGTTCCACTACTGTTGGCAGTGCTATTTCCCCAGGCTCTATGACGCGCATTCCAGTCTCCTCCAATTAAAAACGGTGTGGGGAGACCAATAACCTAGTCGAAAAAAACTGAGATTATAATAAAAACTGAAGAAACGTACGAGGCCACAACCGACAGTCTGGGCATTGCAAGCTCAATCGCCGCGAAATCTACCTGTGAAAATGAAGGAGTTTTAATTACTTTGTACTGTAGGCCTCTTTTAATGAGAATCAGTACGCCTCCGCTGCGCGAGAGTGAAGCGGAGTGCCTGTTTGATCTGACCACACTGTAGCCGGGGATAGTGAAATCGGAAGTAGGTTTTAGCCAAGTCTCGGTTACGAGAAGGATGTCGCAGTTCACCGAGTTGACAAAAAATAAAATTTCGTTTTTCTTGCCAGATTTGGAACTGGCATTCCAGAGATAGATTGATGGGAAATGAGGCATTATATTGCGGATGCTAGGACTGACATGATGACCACGAGTTGCTCAGCTTTCGTGTTGCAGCTTCGAAGACCCGTAAGTAAATTTCGTATGATTTGGAGGATCTCACCAGACACGGCGCTGGCGTAACTTTTTGTTACTGTTTTTCTATTCCCGGGGTAAGGCGGGTGACTGACGGCATGCAAAGGTGCAAGCGATGGTTGAACGGTCGCGATACTGCTTGGATTAACTAGCCGCCTTGCATTGTTAACTATGGTTCTTTTTTCTAGATATTCCCGAAGTGCAGGGCATCCCGAGAAGTTAGCCGTATGAGAACCGAAGCAATTTTTACATTTTAGCGTGATTTCCTGCGGATTCGTGCATTCCCTTACCCCGTACGGTGGTAAATTACAATTGTTGGCCGAGTGGCTGAACGCGAGGCATCTGAAGCACTGAGTGGGTTTTTTATTTGATTGACATTTTTTCCAATAGATGCGGGTTGAACACAAAAAGCTGACCGAACGGACATTACTAGGCGCGCAATTTGATCGAAAGACTACCTTGTAAATGGCAAATTGTGAGGTATTATTTTCGGCATTTAATAAAACAATGTAACCGGTGTGACATCCTTGTTTTTTAATTCAGCCTCTATTTTTTTTGGCTCGATGCGAGGAAGGCCGCGGAGGACAAGCGCATATGTCTTATTGGTTTTATTCGAGAAGGTAAAGAAAGGAAGTTCCTCCAGTTCGAGCTGTGCTTTGAACGCATTATATTTATTTATTTATTTGCATTAACGGGATAAACCCAATATAGTATAAGATACACCAAATTGACATAAAGGTGGACATGCACGTGACAGAAAAACAGAGTAAGTGACATACAAAGAATCTTAAATAAAGTTTACAAACAGATATGAACGGAAGCACTCGGGACTGAAGCTAGCTACACTAACACTAAATGTATTGAGATTAGAATTCGCCTATGCAATAATTTGTATCAGTTTACGGTTGAAAGAGTGACAGCTACATGAGAAGAAACAAATGTTATGATTGTTAGAAAGCTTGTTAGCTGCATCACAGATTCTGTTGGTCGGATCGGAGTAAAAAAGAGAAGTCCTATATCTGATAATGTGGAAATTAATTGTGGCTCTTAGATTACGGCTCGCACAGTGGAAATTAATAGTTGATAAAAATTGAGAAGAATTGATACCGTTATTCATGACTTTAAATGGGAAAGACAAATCGGAAATTAAGCGACGAGATTCTAATGTTTTCAGGTTCAGGCGAGGTAGGAGGTAGCCATAGGTGTAGTCGGAGATGCTGATATGAGAGTTTAGACGAAACGAGATGTACCTCAAGAATTTATGCTGAACCGTTTCTAAAAGACCTATATGTTTCTTGAGATGCGGTGACCAAATTTCCGAGGCATAGTCCAAGTGGGGCCTTACCAAACAGCAGTACCAGGTTCTTATTGTTGCAATGTTGGAAAAATCGACGGAAAACCTATTAATCATATACAGGGCTTTGTTACCGGCCTTGCAAATGTTTACATAATGTTGGGTAAATTTGAGTTTGGTATCATAAGAAACCTAAGTCACGCACTTAATAAATAGCAGAGAGAGGGCGGTCACCTAGCATATAATTAAAGATAGCAGGGGATTGAGAGCATGACAGATGCATAACGTGACACTTTGCTTTACTAAGTCTCATGCAATTTAAAATGCACCACCCATCGAGTCTATGGAGATCATCCTGCAGCTTAGCGCAGTCATCAAGGTCATTAATGGGTTTGAATATTTTTAAGTCGTCCGCATACAGTAGGACTGAGCTATGCCTGAATATATTCACTATATCGTTTATAAACAGGTTAAATGGGAACGGTCCTAGATGCGAACCCTGCGGCACCCTCGAGCACACTTTAAATTTATCCGACGTATAATCCAAGGATTTAACTATCTGGGACCTTCCTACCAGATAACTTTCCAACCATGCAAGTAATTTGCCGTGGCATCCTATGGATCTTAATTTGCGAACCAACATTCGATGATCAACCGTATCAAAAGCCTTGATAAAGTCTGTGAAAATCACGTCTACCTGCAATCTGCTTTCCATTTGGGAGGATACAAAGTTGGTAAAAGCCGCGAGATTCGTTACCGTAGACTTCCCAGGCAAGAAGCCATGTTGTTCTTCCACGAACACGTTCCTAAATATCGGACTGAGCTTATCGGTAACTATGCTCTCCAAGATCTTAGGGATACAGCTTATCTTATTGATCGGCCTATAATTGCTAACTTTCGCTCTATCACCGGATTTAAAAATCGGTGTGACAAGACTTGTCTTCCAATTTTCCGGAAACAAGTCTTCGAGGAGGGAGAGATTAAAGATCCTCCATAGGGGACGCGCGTGCACATATTTACAGTTATAGAGAAGATTTGGATGAATTCCGTCCTGCCAGGGTCAATATTACAATCACGCTTATCAAATACTTCGCTAATGAGGATGGAGATCTGACCAACCTCAATCACTGGTACCTCCTCCTCAAAGGCCGCGTCACCCGAGATGTCGGGTATGTCACAGGTCCTGTAGACCGAGTGGAAGTGCTTCGCAATAAGATTCGCAATGTCATGTCCATTTTCAACAATTCGGTTTGCTTCCACCATGCATCTCGGAAAGATGTTGGGGTTTCTTTTGCCATTAACAAAATTCCAAAAACGTTTTGTATAGACGATATTGACGATTCAGTCACGTTTACAAATCTTGTATAGTCGCTCTTAGACACTAACTTACATTTAGACCTGAGATTAGAGAAGGCAACGTAATCATCCATGCTATGCGACGACTTATATTTTATATGGGCTAACTTCTTCTCCCTAATTAAATTTTTTAAGTTTTTGGAAAACCATTTCGGAAAGGTAGAGTGAGTCTTAAAATATTTAGGCACAAACATATCAATTGCAGTGTTGATAATACTCTAAACGACATGTAACGCATTGTTTAGAGAGGAATCTTTCAAAGCCCGGTCCCAGTCTGTAAGGTTAAAAAACTGGCGCATAGCACTGCAATTAGCCCGTCGAAAGTCCCATCTCAATTCAGGTAGTGCGTGGAGAGCGTCCGAATCTATCTTACCGACAATTAGCGAAAGCGACGGATGATACCTATCAATCGGTAGAAATGCATCGGTCGGTAAAGAAACTATGACAGCTTCATCGTCGGTAGTTACTAAATCCAGTAGGTTATTATTCACATTATTTGTGCTATTTTTCTGCGAGAGGTTATGAAAGCTCAAGCAGTCCACGAGCATATCGGCCGGGCGTGCAGTATTAGTCGTAAGGCTATGTTCTGATTGCGAATCAGCTAAACGAGGCAATTAAATCTCATTCCAATCAATATTGGGGAAACTATAGTCCCCGAGTATATAGGAATTAGTATATGACGAAAATTCGAGAATCTCGTTCACAGCCACAAAGTGATCGGAATAATGCCCTGCCGATGCATCCGGTGGTATATACACTGCACCAAAGAGGAGATTCAGAGAGGAACATCTCACATTCACGAACAAATGCTCGACACAGTCTTTAGACGTTTGCACTTCACAGGAATGTAGAGAGCTCCGCACTGCAATTAGAACACCTCCTCCTCTTGCAAGAGGGCCAGTTTTTTCAGCCCTATCCTTGCGGTAGATATGATAACCACTTAGACCTAGTTCCAACGAAGAAAAGGAATCGTTGAGCCAAGTCTCCGTTAAGATGATGACATCGTATGTTATAGAAGAGCAGGCGACCGCACGTTGTAGGTCATTTAACTTCGTCCTGAGGCCCCTGACGTTCTGGTAATTTGTGTAACGTACCGCGCCGCCGCTGAGCGCCGCCGACCAGCGCTGCGGCCCATGACGTCGTACCTGCTTACCCCGCTGTGACGTCAGCACGCACCGAGAAACATAGTGACGCACCCAATATAGTGACGTGCTCCCCATCAGTGACGCGCCCGGTCTAGCGACGCGCTCGCGTAGTAACGAACACCCGAACAAAGCGCAGTGGCCACGCGCGATCACGTTGTTACGACCCGGCGCAGAATCCCGTGGGGAATTGGATTTTCTCCTCCCTGTCGGTCGTCTTGACTCCTTAGCGCCGGAATTTGTCGTTTGATTGAGGATCGGCCTGTTGCAGGTGAGGAACTAAAGTTCCGAGAAACGCTTCGAGAATAATCGACTCTTGTCTCGATTTCCGCGAGAATTTCGAGTATTTCCGCGGAGATTTGAATGCTAACCACCCGAACTTACTCTTGACGGACAATAGTCAAGGTATTTACCTGGCGGGCGGATCGATGCGCAGACATGGAGGGATCCAGTGGTTGGTACAGATGTACAAATATATATGTCTATTTATTGTTTAAAAATATATATAAATGGTACAAATTCTGCCCACGTATGGTCTTACGTTCAGAACGGCTTGGAGCGATGCGCTGAGGCGTAGCTGCAGCGGAATGCAACGTAGTTGTTCGATTAGGTTAACTTGTAGCGGAGACTTAGAGTTTTTAGACAGTTAGAATGTCGGCACTTTACTTGCACTATCGGAGATTAGGACTGCGATTTTCAGACTGAGGAAACTGGAGCATCGCAGGCTCCTTTTTATACTCTATTTTGACGTAGGTAAGACCATATATGGTACATGGTTGGTCTGACCTATATAATAATTCGTGGAATGATCGGCAGTAAATCAAGATGAGTAAATGCAGTCGGCGCATCGCGGCTTCTTTTGTCACATGATTATTCGTCGATAGTTGGGACGGCTAGCTTGACCTAAATAGGATTTCGCAGAATCCAGTGTGACATCTAATTTCAAGAGTAAATAATTCTTAGAACTGCACGTGGCCGGACATGAGAAAGTCGTCACTTCGGGACGATGGGGAATGGGTGTCGCGAAAAACAGGGCGACTCCCGCATTGTTAATTACGTCTTATCTTTTAATACACAAGTCTTGACGCCCGGCGCGAATGTCCCGCGCACTATTCACTTCCTCGGCCAGTCGTACACGCTGCCATCTCGCGGCGTCGGTGCGGGGTACGGTTGCGCCTGCTGGCTGTACCTCCGGTAACTGAAGCTTACCGGCGGACGGTGATGGATTCCGGGTGCTTCTGCTGCCTCCGCGCTGGTGGTTTGGGTTGCATCGTCGTCGCTGGCGAATTCCGGTTTTGTCCTCCGCCTAGACTCTGCCTGGCGAGGGGCGTAACATCCCCCCCCCCCTTGTAGATGTCCAATGTCCTCATTGGACACTTGAGGATTTGGTATGACCCCCTGTGATGGCGTTTGTGGAGCGGTTGTTTCTTCTTCTAATTCGGGGATATCGGAGAATAATTCCTCATTATACGCTGTCAGCGCACTTTCCGCCCAGATCTCTAATGGCGTCGGCTCGTTCTGGACCTCTCCCAAATAATTTACTGTGACCCCTGCTCCTCCTGGCCCATTTGGTCGTGGGAGATTCGGCGTGACCGCCACCAGATAGAGGTGGGTTGTAGATGGCTTCTGATGCCTCATCTTCGTGACGCCTTTGCTGGTGCGATGTTTTTATAATCTCTTTTGTAAAACTGTAACTTCCTTTCTGCTTTGCTAATTGGTATTGCCCGTGGCTCCGCGGACGGAGGCCTTTTATTAGGGCTGGACCTCGAGTGGGAGTAGTGCACCCCTTCCTAACGTTCCCTGCGCTTGATCTTCTTACTGCTGCTTATTGCGACGTCCCCTGAGTGACTATACCCCCCTTGTCTCCCCTTCTCACGGGTCCTCGTCTTCGAAGGCTGCCTTATAAGATGCCTCGGTGTCTGAATCAATCACGAGGTCGTAAAAGGTTTCTGGATCTTCGTTATTTTGTTTTGCGTCGTCTGAATAAAATAAATAAAGCGCCGTGCACTTATGACAGCGTGAAGCAGGTACGCTAGTGAATAGATCAATCCTGCATCGGTTGCATTTTGTTGAGGGTGCGAATGATCCTAGCAGCGAATGTCCCTCCGCCAGGTAATATGCCACGCCCGTGTTTTCTCGGTGGAGCTGATCCGTACAGGGTAGACAGAATAGAGTGTTGTTGGCTTGGTATACCGGGTCGGATGTAGCGCATTCTCCGCTATGGCACTGGGCTTTTTCGAGATTTGCCACAACTTTGGCGATATCCCCTGATTTTGTACCTTTCATCTGTAATTATAGAGTTCGTACGTCGTTAGTAGCATATACTTTCTTACATATGTCAGTTACTATTCATATTGCACAGGGTGAACTTCAATTGCGTTCAATTCTGCCTCCGGTATTCGGGGATATAATCCCGAAGTTCCTGGAGCTCCGTCGTTGGTGACGATGTCATTATTTAGAGCGATCGTGTTGCGAGGTTCTGCCTTGTCGCGTGATGCTGCGGAGTTTCTCAGGTGGAGAAGTACATTGGTTACGGAGTCCCATATGGCTCCTATGAGATGAATGCTCCATCCGTAGATACTATGGAGGGCGTATCCGTGGAGAGCGGTGTCGATCCCAAATTTGGTTAGTTTGATAGCAATCCATATTCCAAATATTCCTGCGCTAAAGGTACCAAAACCAGTGAACCATTGCCACATCTTGGACCAGGTAGAGGATGCAATTCCCTCGAGGGTTTCGTCATCAAATAGGTTTATCAACGAGATGCCCTGCATTCTTGTATTTTGCCCGGTCATTCCTCTGGCAATAGTATTTAATACTGCCGGTCTTTCGGCTGGGAACATAATATGATCCCTTAATTTATCAAGGTCTCGTGTAGCGTAGATTCCTGATGTCGCTAATTCGGCGGGGTTGGTGTACGTCCAGGATTGCGCAACTGCAGGTTGCAGTACATTGGGTGGTACCGCAGAAGTGGCTATGGGCGTAATTTTATACCAGTTGCCGTCGAGTCTGTACATCAATGGAATGTAGGGATTACAGTCGACTTGCGATCCCGTTTTCAATAATATGTGGCTTCTAGGTGCCATAAATAAAGATATATTTCCTCTATAAACCGGAAGTTGCAGATAACATTCCTTAGTCTCCCGTCGCTTTACCCGTGTCGGCACACATTTTATAACGTGGATGACTTCCCCTGCCACTACTGCCATGTATCCGGGCTTTTTCATAATGTGATATGCAAAATCCTCTGGTACTAGTTTTGCGATCGTCAATGCGTTCTCCAACATTTGCTTTTCCAGATTACACTGTTGGGTAAGTACGTCTCTGTAAAGAGTTTTCATCTGGTTCCCCAGGTGTTTTTCTAGGTAGACGAATTTACTGTTGACGTATGCAAAAATGTCTAAGTTCCTGATTGCTGTTGGGCGATGAATTGCGAAAGATTCACCTTTTCTGGTTTCCAAGATAAATAGCTTTGGATGTTCCGTTCTGCTAAGTATGTAATTGCATAATGAAAACTGTCCCTTTTTTGCTAGTGCGAATGTGATGTCTTTAGTTGTTATCGCGTACACCTCCTGTGCTGACTGGGCGGTGGTGCTATTGTCATAAATTTTACTAGCTATTCCCTCATACAGAATATCGTAGCTGCTAAATTTACAGTGATCCATGGGAATTGGTGCCCAAAAAGTATTCCCACCTTCTACATCCATGCAGGCTCCGTCGGAGAGCGTGCATTGCGTTCCAGAGTTTAATATAATCTTATTTACGTCCGGGCGTGTCGTTGCAGTGTAATCTCGCAGTGTGATGCGCAGGATGGCTTGGACGACTACGTCGCTCCATGTTCCGTATGGGTCGGAATATTCTACTCCTTTGCATTCACCGGTTGATGTAATTCTCCCAGCTATCGTTGTTGCTCTGGTCACGCTAGTGTTTGACATAATACCGGTTAGAATACTGTGGGGTTCGAGACTAAGAATTCCAGTTAGATGTAGTTTTATGCAAGCTTCGGCACTTAATTCCATTACGTATTCCATTCGTCCATTGCTTACGAGCGAAACGTGCGAATGCATTCCGCAGTAATAGATGGTTCTGTCGATTTCGATATGACATTGCTTTACTTGGGTGTTGGAAAATTCGGATAGTTGCAATAGTTGAACGTATGTTCGTGTCACCGTTGGCTCCGTAGTGGGAATATTGCATTCCCCTATTGAGAGTAATGAGAGGCTGGTGATGTTCATATTTGGTGAACCACAGTCGTAAGCTATTAATGCGGTCGTCGCGGCTAATATGTTCAGTAACTGAACATGCCAAAAGACCTGGAATGATTAGAGGGTTTTTTTTTTATTGCCGACGGTGCCCTTGGGCGAATTTGAGTCGGTTCGGGTGGACAATTTTCTCAGTATGCTTTATTCGAATCTTTATATTTCCGTTGTCGAACACGTTTAGAATCTCATAAGGCCCCTCATATTGATCGTCAAGCTTAGTTTTCCTCTGATTTTTTTGTAAATACACCCAATCTCCAATTTTGAAATGACGGACATTCAGTCGTTGGTCGTAATAACGCTTAGATCTTTCCTTGGCCGATTGCAAGTTCGCTTTTGCCATTCCTTGTACATGATGCATAGTGTCGATTAAGTCGTTTATGTACTCTGGGTATGTTTCTGATCTTGAGCTCGAGTGACAGGTTGGAAGTCGAGCTTCTTTTCCGTAGACTAATTCATGAGGTGTGAAACGAGTGGCCTCGTGTACGCTGGTGTTGTATGAGAACATGCAGTAGTCCATGATGTCGTCCCAATCTCGATGCTTGTTTATGAAATGTTTTATATACTCGACGAGGACGTGATGGCTTCGTTCTAGAGACCCGTTTGATTGCGGATGGAACGCGGTGGTTTGTAATTGTTTGATACCCAATACTCTTGTTAATGCCTTCATGAAGGACCCGATAAAGGCGGTCCCCTGGTCGGTCAAAACATATCGTGGTGCGCCATAGCGGCAGATAAAATTTCTTACGAAGGCCTCGGCGATGCTTCGTGCCGTTGCGTTTGTCAAGGGCACGGCCACTGAAAATTTTGTCAGATTGTCCTGTATCGTCAGTAGATATTTATTTGCCTTCTTAGTCTCTCTGTACGGCCCAGCGAGATCTAGCGAGATTTTATAGAATGGCTCCGGTGGCGTATCCGTTATGAGCATAGGTTGTCTGGTTTTCATACGAGTTAATTTCTTTTTCTGGCAGCTGATACACTGTCGTACGAAGTCCGATACATTTTTCTTCATTCCTTCCAAATAGTAATTTTGTTTGATTCGGGCGTACGTTTTTGCTATCCCTTTATGACCTCCAGTTAATGTTGCGTGATTTTCAAGAAGAATATCTGGTATCTGATCTCGTTCTGGTAACGTGATTTGGTTAGTACAAATCAGAACGGTGATTCCTTTAAGGCATTCTTTGAGGAGTGTTTCAACGGTACTCCAATTAATTGTCAGTAATCCTTTATTCGATTGGAATAGGGAGACTACCGTATGACCCTCTTGCATTAATTGTTCTTTTATCGTTTTAAGGGATTTTTCCAAATCATCACGGTTCTGGATTACGATTATGAAAAGATTGGACTTATCTCCAGCCCTGTTTAGATCATATCCCGAATTCTGATTTTTGGTAAGATCTATTGAATGTTTCCTGAACACCAAGCGAGTTCCTTCGTCTATCGGATTACCTTTTGTGTCCATAAAACACAAAATTGCTCCTCTTTGCATTAAGATGTGATGTTTTAGTTTAATTAATTTTGCTGGTTGATTTTCCTGGGGCCTTTCGCCTATATCCTCCCAAGATGTATTTAATTGAAACGTTCCAGCTTCTTCGCTTCCTGTGTCGGATAGAGTTTCTTCATCTTGTACTGTTGCGTGTGGGTTTTCACGCGAAGTGGATGGTTGTGGTTCTTCAATGTCGTTATTTTCCTCTTCATCGTCGGATGTCGTTGGAAAATAGCCAAGCGGTAGCATCTTTCGCTCTGGCGGATTTCGAGATAGGGCATCAGCGTTACTATTTGCTCTGCCTTGCTTGTAGATAATTCCATATTCATATTCCGCGAGTTTAAGTCGCCATCGGAGTAGACGCGACGTAGGATCCTTTACACGGTGTAACCATATTAATGGTTGGTGGTCAGTGATGAGTGTAAATTTTCTTCCGTATATATATGGACGAAAGTAATTTACTGCGTAGACTATGGCAAGCAGTTCTTTCTCTATGGTGGAATAATTTAGCTCGGCGCCTTGTAACGTGCGTGATGCGTAGGAGATGGGAAGGTCATGGCTTATCTCCCCTTGGCTGAGCACAGCGCCGATCGCGTAACCTGACGCGTCGGTGGTTATATTGAATGTTTTGGAGAAGTCGGGGTACTGCAGAATTGGCTTCTCGCAGAGCTGATCCCTGAGTGTCTCGAAGGCTCGTTGTTGTTGATGCTCCCAGAGGAAAGGAATTTTATCCTTTAGCAGCTGTGTCAAGGGCTTGGCTGTCTTTGCGAAGTCTTTTATGAATCTTCTATAATATCCAGTAAGCCCTAAAAATTGTTTTATATTCTTTGCGTTTCGGGGTACCGGAAAATTCCGTACTGATTCTGTCTTTTTCGGATCCGGTAGTACGCCCTCTTCGGTTATAATATGCCCTAGATATGTGACTTCCTTCCGTAAAAATTCGCACTTGTCTGGTTGTAGTTGGAGGTTTGCCTGTCTTAAACGTTGGGCTAATTTCCTGAATTTAATTTCATGTTCCTCTAATGATTTGGCGTAAATTACAATATCATCCAAATAAACGAAAATCTCTGTTCCCTGTAGACCGGTAAGGGTTTGATCCATCAGTCTTTGGAATGTCGCGGGTGCATTTCTCAGCCCGAACGGCATACGATTGAATTCGTAATGTCCGTGCGGTGTTGAGAACGCTGTCTTTTGTTTATCCTGTGCGTCCATTGGAATTTGATGGAAGCCGGAGGCCAAATCAAACACTGAAAAATATTTAGCACCTCCAAGTTGGTCTAGAATTTCTGTTATATTCGGCAACGGATACGCATCTCCCGTAGTTTTTTCGTTTAGCGCACGAAAATCTATTACCAAACGCCAACGTTTATTTCCTTTGGAGTCTGCCTTCTTAGGCACAATCCAAAGTGGTGAATTATATGGTGAAACTGACGGTTGAACTATTCCCGTCTCTAACATTTCTGTTACTTGTTTCTGAATTTCCTCCTTATGTATGAGTGGGAACCGATATTGTTTGGTATTGATCGGGATTTCGTCCGTCGTATATATTTTATGTTGTGCCTTATTCGTTGAACGTAACGAGTCCCTGGGCAAATGAAAGCAGTCGGCGAATTCCGTTATTAACCGAAGTAGCTGTCCCTTTTCTTCTTGGTTCATGTGGTCTATGCGTAGACATTGTAATAGCTCATTTTCTCTTCCTGTTAAAGATTCTTTGTGATCGATCTTCAAAGTAAATAATTTCCTTGATGTGTCCGCTTTATTTAACGCGGCGTACATTTGCGCGTCTTTACTAACAATACTGGACTCATTAATCTGTGATTTAGTGTACTTGCATCTCGTTGTTTGCGGGATTTCTTCTTCCGCGGGAGGTAATATGTTCGTCTGCATGCTTATAGAATCTTGAAATTGCTTCTGATCCTGGCGAGGAGCTTTCGTCCCCGTGCTACGGCATCTTGAATTTGTATCGGGTCCTGGCGAGGAGTTCTCGTGCTTATGGCATCCCGTATTTGAATCGGATCCTGGCGAGGAGTTTTCGCGCTTACGGCATCCTGTATTTGAATTGGATCCTGGCGAGGAGTTCTCGCGCTTACGGCATCCTGTATTTGAATTGGATCCTGGCGAGGTGTTCTCGCGCTTACGGCATCCGTAGCAATTTCTTTGCATGCGACTTGTGGCATTTCTTTGAGCGTTACGCTGTCAATTTCCTCCAGTTTCACTGGTGGAAAGGTAAGTATTACGGGTTTCTCCATAGTGTTGATAACCTGGAGGTAACCCTTCCCGTTGTGATTCTTAATAATTGCTTCCCCGATGTACACGTTTGGCCCTCCGATGTCCAGCCTTTTAATGTACCCTTCTGGGGGCGAGTCCTCCGTTAGTAAAATGCAGACTTGAAGTTTAGAGCGCGGCGGTATTTTTATTAGATTCTGTCCAAGAAACGGTATTTCTTCTTGACGAATAGTTAAGCAATGTCTTTTATAATCAATTGTCGCGAGTGTTTCCGCGAAATATGGCGATCCCAAAATTCCGTCGTGAGCTATCGGGAAATCGCTCCCGACTACATGAAAAGGTATTACATGACTTAGAATTTCAATATTTACGGTACCCAATGTTCGAATGTTCCCATTCGTGATGCCCGAGATCTGGCACGCGTCGGTGGTGTTTATTTCCGATCCCGATGCTATCAGTTCTCTCTTCACGACGTTGATCTCGGATCCGGTATCCAATAACAAGTCTAGCTGTATCCCGTCCGGGTGATTAATTCTTATGGACGGGGAGTCAATACTTATCTTATTGACTATTCGAATTCTTGGTTCGTGGGTGTTTTGGTCAGCTTGGCGACGCTCTTTCTTGACTCCTCTCGATTGGCGCCCGCATTCGAGAAGAACGGCCCGTTTCCCGAGCTTTGCTTGCCCGCCCTCTCGTTATACTTTTTCTTGCGGCATTCCTCAATAGTATGCCCTTGATTGTTGCAGTATGCGCATTTCATCATTCGCCTTTCGTCCCAATCTGCTGGTCTTCCAAATTTCGACCAACATTTTTCCGTGGCATGCCCTGGTTTTTTGCAGTGTGAACAAGGTTGTGGCTGCCATTCGACTCTGTTTATGTTCCGTCGAGGAGGTGGAGGTCGTCGAAGATCTTCCTTCGGGTCGTTCTGCTGGAATCGCGACCACCTTGTAATACTCCTTTCCAAAGGAAATGTGCCATGGAGTTCGTCATATTGTTGTTTCTCCGACTCAGCCTCAATTGCACCGCGTATAGCTGAAGCAAGATCTTCGTATCTGCTTGGATTAATATGAAGTCCCCTTTTTAATCCGCGTGCGAAGCATTTAATTGCTTCGAATTCTGAGTCTTCATTATTTGTTGCGTTGCCTAGACGTGACGTTTTTTGTTGAGTTTCGATTATTAATTTCAGCAGCCGCATTGTGCGGGTACCGTAGCAGGCGACATTTTCGTCCGTGGCTTGCAACAGCCTACTGAGTTGTCCGAATAGGCTTGGTATAGACTGCGGGGGAGAGAACATTTTTTCTAGATATTCCAATAATTCTTCAATTGTGGGGAAGAGGATTCCTTCCACGCTGTCCTTAGGTGCGCCCCGTAATCTGGTACGGATTAATTTGACGAGATTTGCCTCCATTCTTAATGGGACCATATCTCTGGCATTTCTACATCCGTCGGCGAACGATCGGAATGTGTTCGTCCTCCCGTCATAGTACGGTACTGCTTCTAATGCATCTTTTATTGTAATTTGAGGAACTACGTACGGGTTGTGTTCCTTCTGGCCCTCTTCTGGGATTGTTTCTAATCGTTTGGTTGGCGTTCGTTCCAACTGCGCGCTTTTTGCTTGCTGCCTTGTTTGCATATGTGAGCTTGGTCCGGCCATGTCTTGTTCGGGTGTATCTTTTGCGGTGAACGGCATTTTGTCCTTTTATTCTCTTTGTTTCCCCTTTCCGAAAAATATGCGATTCGTATCTTCGCTTCCGGTAACAGGCAGTATCCCACCGCTGCCACCAAAATTATGTTACGACCCGGCGCAGAATCCCGTGGGGAATTGGATTTTCTCCTCCCTGTCGGTCGTCTTGACTCCTTAGCGCCGGAATTTGTCGTTTGATTGAGGATCGGCCTGTTGCAGGTGAGGAACTAAAGTTCCGAGAAACGCTTCGAGAATAATCGACTCTTGTCTCGATTTCCGCGAGAATTTCGAGTATTTCCGCGGAGATTTGAATGCTAACCACCCGAACTTACTCTTGACGGACAATAGTCAAGGTATTTACCTGGCGGGCGGATCGATGCGCAGACATGGAGGGATCCAGTGGTTGGTACAGATGTACAAATATATATGTCTATTTATTGTTTAAAAATATATATAAATGGTACAAATTCTGCCCACGTATGGTCTTACGTTCAGAACGGCTTGGAGCGATGCGCTGAGGCGTAGCTGCAGCGGAATGCAACGTAGTTGTTCGATTAGGTTAACTTGTAGCGGAGACTTAGAGTTTTTAGACAGTTAGAATGTCGGCACTTTACTTGCACTATCGGAGATTAGGACTGCGATTTTCAGACTGAGGAAACTGGAGCATCGCAGGCTCCTTTTTATACTCTATTTTGACGTAGGTAAGACCATATATGGTACATGGTTGGTCTGACCTATATAATAATTCGTGGAATGATCGGCAGTAAATCAAGATGAGTAAATGCAGTCGGCGCATCGCGGCTTCTTTTGTCACATGATTATTCGTCGATAGTTGGGACGGCTAGCTTGACCTAAATAGGATTTCGCAGAATCCAGTGTGACATCTAATTTCAAGAGTAAATAATTCTTAGAACTGCACGTGGCCGGACATGAGAAAGTCGTCACTTCGGGACGATGGGGAATGGGTGTCGCGAAAAACAGGGCGACTCCCGCATTGTTAATTACGTCTTATCTTTTAATACACAAGTCTTGACGCCCGGCGCGAATGTCCCGCGCACTATTCACTTCCTCGGCCAGTCGTACACGCTGCCATCTCGCGGCGTCGGTGCGGGGTACGGTTGCGCCTGCTGGCTGTACCTCCGGTAACTGAAGCTTACCGGCGGACGGTGATGGATTCCGGGTGCTTCTGCTGCCTCCGCGCTGGTGGTTTGGGTTGCATCGTCGTCGCTGGCGAATTCCGGTTTTGTCCTCCGCCTAGACTCTGCCTGGCGAGGGGCGTAACAACGTGCACAGCGAGCGCATAGCGACGGTTGGGAACGTGCTATTCCCCGAAAAGTGCGCCCCACCTCGATGCACTACTTCTTTACTTATCAAGACCCCTTGCCTAAGGTCAAATCGTATAAAACAGGGCTCCGCCAGGGCTCTCGAGTTCAGACAGCTTCAGAAAAAGACCGTGCAAGGGTCTGCGTAAGAAATTCCCGAGCGTATTAAATAGTTAGAAAAAGTGTATCCAGGATCACTAAAGTGTCATTTTCGCTGTTTCTTCTCGTTGCAAGGAACAACTTGTGCGTGTTCCGAGCGTGTCTAGTCTAGTTCAGTTTAAATACAGAGTCCGGCAGTTTCAGAAAAGATTGTCTTTTCGTTGGCCGCGACTTCCAGCAAGGAATAACTTGTGAATATTCCGCGCAAATTTCTAGTGTTAGTCGTTCTGCCACACGTCAGGGTGTAGGTTTATTTCTCGTTAATAGCTCTTTCCTTCAAACCAATGTTACGTCCCAGCGTAACTATTTGATTTTTCCTTTTCTTTTAGCATAATTTCTGATTTAAACTCTCTTTTCTTTCCTTTATTCCGGCCGCCGGATACGAATTATTCGTATCATGGCTTAGGCTCATCGCATCCGGTGCGCTGTTAGAGTATTAGTTGTAAAATCATTATTATTTCATTTTTCCTCCAGGCCGCGTATACGAATTATTCGTATAATGACTTAGGTCCATCGTATACGTGGTACTGTCGAGCAGTAATGTTGTAGTGGAATTCCCTCACCGTGGAATCATATTCGTCCCATTCTATACATATAAGTAGTTTATAAGTAAATGTAAGAGTAGATATAAGCGCGTGAATGGGTATGAATGCGTGAATATAGTATAAGTATGTGTGTGCGGTATGAGTGTGTGTGTGTAGGTTAAGGAATTTGCGATGAGGTTCCGCGTGTTAATTTTTAGTTTCTCTTTCTCTCTGAAGTAAATTATTATTTTCGTGGCAATAAGGCATTGCTCAAATATCAACCTAATTTTGTTCAAGCATATGAAATCAGGAGTGTGCGCTGCTAAAATCTTAGATGACTGAGTCAATGCAATTACATCTTATTTGAAATAAAACTTGATAATTGGAAAAGGATAGATGAGCAAACGAAAGTATCCCGCTGAGCATCGAGAGAGCATAGTAACACAATATTTGTACACTGGATCGACCGCTGATCGACCGTTTCCATGGTTAGGGTATGAAAAACTGGCCTAGAGCGAGCCCAGGTGCCGTCTCCCGACGGATTTCTCTGGGCAGTTGGCTGTAAAGTCGTGAGGTACGTGGTCGATTGTCCGAGGGTATCTTAGATATCATTCGTTTCTGAGTCTAAAAGTGCATATTCTTCTTGCAGTGTGTTACTAAACGAACTCAATTATCCTCGTAAAGCTATAATTTATAATTTCTGATTATTATTTGAGACACAGACTCAGTTTTTCTTTTGATTTAGTGAAAAGTGCGAAGGTGTGCGCGTTTCGTTTTGCACGTGGCCAACAAATCGTGTCGGACACGTTAATTTAAGTTTCCTTTTCTCTGATTTCATTTACACTATTCTTTTCTTAAGTACATAAATCTTGAGCAAACGCGAAAGGTTGTTCCTCGCTCGTGTGGCGATTAAAGTCGGAATTAGCAAACGAAATTAACCGAATAGAGACATTAACTTCCTGATCTGTCGACCCTTGTAACGGGCTAGATCCCGGCTCAATCACAGCAGAGCATAGGCAAATCAAGGAAGTTCAAAGTACTAAAACTTCATTCCGATTCGAAGGTACTATCATCGTTTTCCACCAAAACTGAGAATTTCCGAGCGACCTACGCGAGAGAGAGAGAGAGAGAGAGAGAGAGAGAGAGAGAGAGAGAGAGAGAGAGAGAGAGAGAGAGAGAGAGAGAGAGAGAGAGAGAGAGTGCGAAGAGCGCGTGCGCAAGCGCAGCCATTCGAACATAGCCGGAGACCAGCGACACGGTAGGAAACTCCAGTCGCGAAACACGACGAAATATTAACGACTTATTGTATGACCATGCCCGAGCTTAAGCCACGGCGGGATCCCACGGGCACGATCATTTGACCGTGCACGTTCCTTCCGTTAAACTCTTTTTCGATTGTAAAGGCGTAACTATTAATTACCGAGAGCGCATCCGTATCCTTGTGAGAGCGCTCGTATTAAGGCGCATAATTGTCGCGCACCAATATCTAACGATTCTCAATACTGCGAATAATATCTACTGCAGTAATTCTTCCATTGTTTATCGGATTCATAACATCTCTTTCGTATTTTCTTTATATTACTATTTTTCGACTGAATATATCTACTTTTGTTTTCCCCTTATACTATTCTCTTTGATTTGATCTGTGTTGTGACGTCACACCTCGTCTGCCGTAGTATAGTACGAACCGAAAACATAACCTCACGCGAACATTTGGGGACCTGTACGGGTCTTACGGAGGCACGCGAATCCTATTAGTCCTGCATATAACTAAACGCGACATTAACTTCTAAATTAACTTAGAATCTTGCAATATTGATCTTTAGTTGGATTACCGTTATCTATTGTAACTGGATAACAAAAATATTCAAGCGTTACGCCCGGTCGCACGGCAGGCCGCTCGCGGATACTCATCGACCGTCTTGACAGCATAAAGTCGTGAAAAGCCTCGCCCGGACGTAACACCAAAAAATACATGCTAGTCAATTATCGTTTTCTGTAAATGTATTCGCGCCGTACCTTATTAACATTATGCGAAATAGTAGTTAAATTATCGTTGTATGTTTTATATTTAACTGCTTTTCTGTGTATTTATTTTATTCAATATATATTCTATTTATTTGTTTTCCACAATTCTTTACCATAGCGTTGTTCAATCGCGCAGTACTCGAATCCTACGAACAAGGTTTTCCTTTACCGCTCAAGGGAACCGGCGAGCCGAAAAGAAATTACAAAATCCACCTTCCTCAAAGTTGCGCAAAGGGTGCCGCGGTGAAACACACGTTAAGGCCCTTGTCAGCTACCCTTTCGAGTTTGCTCGTCCAGGGTGCCGCGGTGAAACACACGTTAAGGCCTGGGCAGCGACTCAAAAACCGAATCGACCGAAGGGTGCAGCCGTGAAAAATCGGACGAGGCTGGAGGCGATTTTCCTATACCCCCTCTCTCCTCCTTTCGACCGGCAAGACGTATCTTCGCAAGGGGGTACGAGAAGCCGTTAGAGAGGCATCACAAAGGGTGGCGACCTGCAGGGTGCCGCGGTGAAACACACGTTAAGGCCTGTACTTAGCTGCTCACTCCTCTCACATATAGTTTGGGATTGGGTACTGTCTGTGAGCAGTATTAGTACTTTGCGCATAGCGCTGCTCGGGGACCCATCTCGCACCTCGTTCGCTAATTGGTCAGCGTGACGTCACACCGACAGCCGTGTGGTTTTCCGCGCGTAGTGGCGAATCTAGGTAGGCGAAATTTCGGTTCTTCTTCGCTTAGCGAGCCGCGTTACGCCAGTCGTCGTTCTCCTACCGTGCGTGCGCTCACCGTGCCTTCTTTTCCGCTCCTTTGCTCGTTACTATTTGGGCGATCTCGCCTTCCGAAGTCGCGTAGATTATACCGTAGCTCGCGTACTTCGACGGAATTCCAGTCTTTGCAGTGTGCTCGTACGTGGAGCACAGGTATCGTATCTTTTCCGTCTCTCCGTCCTTCGCGGCCTTCCTTCCGCGGTTATGGCGACGAATCCCATCGTGCGCCGTAAGTAGCCGCCGATACTCCTTATTCTTTTCCGGCTAATCTAGCCTTCCACGAGCAATCCTTCGAAGGGCATCGCGGCTCCAGCTCGCGTGTTCCTTCTTTCCTGCTCTTTCCGGGTCCTCGAGACGTCGGTTGGACGATCTCATTAGGAGGCCCTTCCCTCCTGTGGTGAGACCCTTCCCGCCATTTTCATTACGATACCGGAGAATCGGACAAGAGAGCACGCACGCGTAGTTCCTAAGTTACCTAGCACGTCTCGATATTAGTATTATTTAGTATTTACGCGTCGGGACGACTCCCGTTTTAAAACTGACAAAATAGTGTATCATTCTGTGCAACCTAAAATAAAAACCTCGTTAACGGCATCCGCGTACTTTAACACTCGCTACTCCCCAGTATCCCCAGCGCCTCGCTGTTGCCTTAGACGCAAACACATATATCTCTTTCCTATCGGCACTGACAAAAAATCCTCACCACGTCAGGCCGTGGCTCGTAACATATGTGTGGATTAATTTTTTCCGTTTTTTGTAGACGTAGATCCTTTCGCGACGATCTTCGGCACTCCATTGTAATATTTAATGGTCATGGAATCATCACACATATCCTCAAGTCTTTGCCGTAGGTTTTTCAAGTATTGTCGCTGCTTTACTGTGCAATCTTGAGAGATTCTAATTTTCCCCTTGTAAACTGATTTATTCTTTAGTACTTCTCTCGGGATATACGGAGAGTCAAAGGTGACTCGAAGAGGTCTAACCGCTCCTTGTCTTTCTTTGCCCAGTCTCAATATTCGAATTTCACCGATATTACATTGAATTATTTCATTGAGGATTGAGATGACAGTATCTTTTTCCGTATTCGATTCCTCAACTTCGTAAAATATGAGGTTGTTAGCCCTTCTGTTTCGATCACTCATCTCGGCAATTAGATTCTCCTCCATTTCAGGAATATCGGCGATTGCGAGGGAAGACCTATTTACATCAAGATTGTGTACTTTTTCGGAAAGCTCGTTCAATCTCGTGTCAAAGGATAATTCATTTAATTTTGTGTAGAATGAGTCGATTTTAATTGAGAGCTGTGCCATTTCTGCTTTTAGTAGGGAGGAAAGCTGGTTAAAGAGCAGCGACATTGTGCTGTCATTACAACTCTTGCCGTCTCCTCCAAATTTGTTTTTTGCCCCTTAAGTTTGGATTTAGGACTAGGAGTCGCAGTAGGCGTCATCGTTGACGATGAAGAGGAGGACGACGAGGAGGATGGAGTGGACGTCTTCGACGCACAGTCGATTAAGCGTCCAGGATTCCACGGGTGAGTTGTTCTTATCAAACAATGAGAACCTGGATAAGATATGATCCCACACGACTGACACACCACAGGATTCGCCACTACGGATTCACATCCCTTACAAAGTTTTTTTGGCATAGTCTCGGTTGAAGAGATTAAAGCACAAAATTCAAACAAGTCGACAGTTTTGATGTCCAACTCAGCTGTTATGTTTCAGACGCGCGTCACTTTGAAATCAAAACAAATACAACACTTCCGCTCTCTATGACAGTTAGACTGAGATTGATTATAAAGGTATTGTAACTATAATTGTAGGCGAACTCGATTGCCAAGAAAGTTTAAACTGAATTTATTGCCAAAATCATTCTTTAATTTGTCCTCAGGTGCCGTAATACCAGAGTCAAAGTCGTAAATGTACAAGGAAGGGGATCGCCTCTCCTTGGCCACAATATTTTCAGCTGTAGGCCCGTTGGTGGCGGTCGATTGTCGGCAGCGGTCTTGAGATCGGTGTTTACGTTTGTGTCGTTAATAGTTTTCCTAAATGAGCTTAGGGCTTCGAAACGATTTACGGAGACAAAGGCCGGATCAATTACGATGTGCTCAACCGTGACGTCCTCTGCGGCATTAGCCGTGGATTTTGAATCGGGTCTCGCGAAAAGATTGCGCTTCTGAACGTTCTTACTCGTTGCAGATGAAGGAGAAAGCTTTTTATTTTTGGTTTTAGCCCTATGAAACTCAGGCGATCGCCCCCTACCGCCTGGATGCATTTTGCAAGACGCAATTGTGGTATCGGATGAGTACGAGTCATTCATTTGCACATCCAGCATGAGGGCCGGCTCTGATATCGAACACTCACCCATTTCCACTGGCGGACGAGTCAGAGGAGTTTCGGGTGCCGGTAGCAACGCCGACGGTTTGAGTGACATCCGTTTCGGGAGCGGAGTAACCTTCGTCGAGGAATTTGAAAGATCCTCGGCGGAATTAAATAACTGGCGGATAGCACGGCCCGCTACTTGCTGTCGGGCCAAATTCCTTTTAGATGAGGCCCTTTTAAGGGCTAGGATGGACCGCGGTGTCGGCGGCGCCTACCCCGGGGTATGATGTGTTCACTGTATGAGCACTGTACCTGAAAAAACACAAAATAATGTAAGAATAGATATAATAATAATAATAAAGTCCCACACAGCACCAAGTCGACTATTACATGACTATTAGTCGGCAGAACACGTCAAGAGTCGACTGCAAAGTAGGCACAAAGCAGGCTGAATGTCGACGCATAGTCGACTGACAGTCGACGATGTCCCGAATATAGTCGTATTACAGCCATCAATGTGCCAATGTAATGTCATCTGTAAGTCGACTTTATGCCATTGAGAATCAACATTATGCCGTTTATAAGTCAACGTTATGTCGACTATAAGTCGACTTTATGCCATCGAAAGTCAACATTATGCCGTCCATATGCCAAGTTTCAGCCTACGGTACCGCGACTAAATATTATTTATTTCAAAATCTTTTTGGTGGTGCAACATTATTGTTACGTATACAATGTATACAAGAGTAATACAATTAAATCGAGTTTTTGAAGAATGTTGAATGTATAAAACATGCAGAAGTAAAATGACACGAATGTATATTTATAAAATATTTTATTTTGATTTTTGAAGTAGCCGGAACTTGCTTTTTCCACCAATACACTGGGTCCAAACAAAAAAAAACACCCCAGGATACCCACACAGCACAAACGGCAATTTGCCGACTAAAAGTCGACTTTTCCCTGTCAACTTTAAGTCGTCTGTGGAAGTCGACTTATAGCCGACTATTTCTTGACTGGTTTTTAGTCGACTCCAGTTGTCGACTAAAAGCCGACTTTTCCCAGTCAACTTTAAGTCGAGTTTGGAAGGACACTGCGTCACTTCGCCATTTTCGTTTTGCGTTTTGGTGAGAACGGTTGAGTTGTGGATATTTCTTGTGTACTATTTGGGCGTTATTTTGTGGCGTTGCTGTGATAAGTTGTATAGGTTAGTATATATGAAGAACACAAGTTCATGTTGAATGTATTAAGTGCATGTTCTAATTTACCCTTATTTGAAGGGAAAGGAGGTTAAAGCGTATTTGAGGCGGAATCATCCGAATACGAATTGGGGCGTTAATTATTTCCATCCAAGGTAATCTTTCATGTTCTTACATATTAGTGCACAATAGTGTGAAACAATAATTATAGTATTTAATTATATATATCCAGGCTGAATTACGTCAAATCGTTTTCAATCCGTACGTGTAAATATCCATATTGCACTTAGATCCAGTAAAGGATAATTGATAGGACTATGGCTGCTGTCCATAATACACAATACCGTCACCGAACCTCTATAAAATACTAAATATAATAAGAGTGCACAAATTATTTTGTAAATTTATTGTAATAGTTTTGCTCAAATGAGATTACTTTTCTCAAAGTTACTCTATAATTTGACGTTATATTGATTCAATGTCTGTGGAAAAATCACATAGCCTACATTCTTTCAGGAGTGTATTAGAAATAGCGCAATGTAATATTCCCAGAATTAACATTACCTCCACTTCAACAAAGTTTATATTGGTTTACTTCAATGTATAATTTGATGTTGCAGATCTGTGGCTATCCTGGGGAGTTTTTTTTGTTTGGACCCTGTGTATTGGTGGAAAAAGCAGGTTGCGGCTACTTCAAAAATCAAAATAAAATATTTTATATATATACATTTGTGTCATATTACTTCTGCATGTTTTATACATTCAACATTCTTCAAAAACTCGATTTAATTGTATTACTCTTGTATACATTGTATACGTAACAATAATGTTGCACAACCGAAAAGTAATACAGTTAATCCGATCAAATTTTTGAGGACTGTTGATATTGAAATAAATAATATTTAGTCGCCGTACCGTAGGCTGAAACTTGGCATATAGACGGCATAAGCTTGACTTGCAGTTGGCATATGGACGGCATAATGTTGACTTTCGATGGCATAAAGTCGACTTATAGTCGACATAACGTTGACTTATAAACGGCATAATGTTGACTCCAATGGCATAAAGTCGACTATATTCGGGACATCGTCGACTGTCAGTCGACTGTGCGTCGGCATTCAGCCTGCTTTCTGCCTACTTTGAAGTCGACTCTTGACGTGTTCTGCCGACTAATAGTCAACTAATAGTCGACTTGGTGCTGTGTGGGTAGCCACAGATCTGCAACATTAAATTATACATTGAAGTAAACCAATATAAACTTTGTTGAAGTGGAGGTAATGTTAATTCTGGGAATATTACATTGCGCTATTTGTAATACACTCCTGAAAGAATGTAGGCTATGTGATTTTTCCACACACATTGAATCAATATAACGTCAATATAACGTCAAATTATAGAGTAACTTTAAGAAAAGTAATTTCATTTGTGTTAAAGGATAACCGTCTAGCAGGACTCCTTAGTTGACATGCGCGAACGAATTAGTACGACTGCTTACGAGCGTACCCGAAATCGGTCAACTCGGCGCAACCGAACCTGCGTACTTCATTTCCTACTGTAAACGTTGTATCGAAACCACGCTCTTTATAAAGTTATATAATAAATCATAATTTAACCACTTACCACGTTTCTACTACAAAATATACCTTAAAACTAAAACCTTAACAATTTGAGCAAAACTATTACAATAAATTTACAAAGTAATTTGTGCACTTATTATATTTAGTATTTTACAGAGGTTTGGTGACAGTATTGTGTATTATGGACAGGATCCATAGTCCTATCAATTCCCACACAGCACAAACGGCAATTTGCCGACTAAAAGTTGACTTTTCCCCGTCAACTTTAAGTCTTCTGTGGAAGTCGACTTATAGCAGACTATTTCTTGACTGGTTTTTACTCGACTCCAGTTGTCGACTAAAAGCTGACTTTTTCCAGTCAACTTTAAGTCGACTCCCGTTGTCGACTAAACGCTGACTTTTTCCAGTCAACTTTAAGTCGAGTTTGGAAGGACACTGCGTCACTTCGCCATTTTCGTTTTGCGTTTTAGTGAGAACGGTTGAGTTGTGGATATTTCTTGTGTACTATTTGGGCGTTATTTTGTCGCGTTGCTGTGAAAAGTTGTATAGGTTAGTATATATGAAGAACACAAGTTCATGTTGAATGTATTAAGTGCGTGTTCTAATTTACCCTTATTTGAAGGGAAAGGAGGTTAAGGCGTATTTGAGGCGGAATCATCCGAATACGAATTGGGGCGTTAATTATTATTTCCATCGAAGGTAATCTTTCATGTTCTTACATATTAGTGCACAATAGTGTGAAACAATAATTATAGTATTTAATTATATATATCCAGACTGAATTACGTCAAATCGTTTTCAATCCGTACGTTTAAATATCCATATTGCACTTAGATCCACTAAAGGATAATTGATAGGACTATGGCTGCTGTCGATAATACACAATACCGTCACCGAACCTCTATAAAATACTAAATATAATAAGAGTGCACAAATTACTTTGTAAATTTATTGTAATAGTTTTGCTCAAATCAGATTACTTTTCTTAAAGTTACTCTATAATTTGACGTTATATTGATTCAATGTCTGTGGAAAAATCACATAGCCTACATTCTTTCAGGAGTGTATTAGAAATAGCGCAATGTAATATTCCCAGAATTAACATTACCGCCACTTCAACAAAGTTTATATTGGTTTACTTCAATGTATAATTTGATGTTGCAGATCTGTGGCTATCCTGGGGAGTTTTTTGTTTGTTTGGACCCAGTGTATTGGTGGAAAAAGCAGGTTGCGGCTACTTCAAAAATCAAAATAAAATATTTTATATATATACATTCGTGTCATATTACTTCTGCATGTTTTATACATTCAACATTCTTCAAAAACTCGATTTAATTGTATTACTCTTGTATACATTGTATACGTAACAATAATGTTGCACAACCGAAAAGTAATACAGTTAATTCGATCAAATTTTTGAGGAATGTTGATATTGAAATAAATAATATTTAGTCGCGGTACCGTAGGCTGAAACTTGGCATATAGACGGCATAAGGTTGACTTGCAGTTGGCATATGGACGGCATAATGTTGACTTACGATGGCATAAAGTCGACTTATAGTCGACATAACGTTGACTTATAAACGGCATAATGTTGACTCAAATGGCATAAAGTCGACTATATTCGGGACATCGTCGACTGTCAGTCGACTATGCGTCGGCATTCAGCCTGCTTTCTGCCTACTTTGAAGTCGACTCTTGACGTGTTCTGCCGACTAATAGTCAACTAATAGTCGACTTGGTGCTGTGTGGGTTATGTTTTAGTGGATCTAAGTGCAATATGGATATTTACACGTACGGATTGAAAACGATTTGACGTAATTCAGCCTGGATATATATAATTAAATACTATAATTATTGTTTCACACTATTTTGCACTAATATGTAAGAACATGAAAGATTATCTTCAATGGAAATAATTAACGCCCCAATTCGTATTCGGATGATTCCGCCTCAAATACGCCTTAACCTCCTCTCCCTTCAAATAAGGGTAAATTAGAACGCGCACTTAATACATTCAACATGAACTTGTATTCTTCATGTATACTTACCTATACCACTTATCACAGCAACGCCACAAACTAACGCCCAAATAGTACACAAGAAATATCCAAAACTCAACCGTTTTCACCAAAACGCAAAACGAAAATGGCGAAGTGACGCAGTGTCCTTCCAAACTCGACTTGAAGTTGACTGGAAAAAGTCAGCGTTTAGTCGACAACTGGAGTCGACTAAAAACCAGTCAAGAAATAGTCAGCTATAAGTCGACTTCCGCAGAAAACTTAAAGTTGACGGGGAAAAGTCAACTTTTAGTCGGCAAATTGCCGTTTGTGCTGTGTGGGAAACTAAACTACGTTATTATTTAGTGCTAAATGATCACAGATCGACAACGCAGCGTACTGGCGACGGCAAAGCCGCACGGTTATGTCGACACGTGTAAGCGGTACGGAGCGACACGGAACACGTCCGCTCTCGACGGGTGCTGAGTTCGGAATGAAGATTCGAAATTATGTAGACGGATCGGCACAGGAAAGAGAAATTGAGCGCGGACCGTGGAGAGAACTTAAGTCAACACGAAATATGTAAATACACAGAGCGGCTCGGCGGACGTCTGATCCCATCGAGCGTTACTGAGCGAATAATGACAGAACATCTTTTTTTTTTTAATGGAATTTTATGAGTGGGAGGCCGCACGCGAGACGGTGGACAGCAAGTCTTTCATCCACACCTGTCCGCAGTAGCGGATTTATTCGGAAAAGTAAGCATGAGTGGAGTTACCGATTGGCGTAATTGTATAAATGTAATGAGCTGATAGAAGAGGAAATTTCCAAACCTCTTCTTGTAATGACGGAAAGTAAGAAGAAATAGAGAGAAGAAGAGAAGCAGAAGAAAAAAGAAATAAGTATACACGCGAGATAGCGAGCTATGGATTAGGCACTGCAGCAAGTCAAACGGGCGCATTTCTGCAGCCCGTTGCATGATGCAGTAATGGGTGACTGTGATTGGACCACAGGACAAGGCCGGGTTGGCCCGCCCGCCGGTAGGGCGGCGTGAGCGTCAATATCATTTAGCCTCTTCTGCCGTTGCAAACGGAATAAGGGTGCGAAGCCAATATTATTAAATATATATTTTATTTTGTATCCTAATATCACAATTATGTAAAGACCGGTCGTAACAATCTACCGCGTCGTGTGTAGCGTGCTTAGCTAATGGCCGCTAACATGGGGTATCGGCATCATAGACCGATACCCCATGTTGGATGCCGCGCTGTGCCGGCAACTCCGCTCCCTGCCATACAGCAGTTGACGGCACCGCCACAATCAAGCGGCGCCCGCACGGAGTCGTATGGCTGTGCTACTGTCATAACCTGTCATGAGATTATTAGAGGTTACGTGTAGTCAGCTGCCACCTGGGAATCATACTGAATGGGATGTGTTATCTTGATGCGATATGGGATTTTGTTGCGGTCGAATAGTAATATATCCGCCGCCAGCGAATAACGATAAATTTTTGAAAAGTAACTAAATTTTTGAGTATCGTATATTTCCTGAAGTGTTTTGACATTAGCTTTTTCATGCAAATCTCTTGTAGAATGGTCCGTGGGAAGGCCTCAAATTTGCTTTAAAATTTTATTTTGAGTAATTTTAGCTTGTAACCGTCCATTTTGGAGCGTCACATCGGCCCACGGAATTCTCGCAAGTACTCCGTGCGGCACGCACGGGTCAAGAGTGTGTGCGTGAGCGCACGGAGTATGTAAGACGCCGATACACACATGCGACGCGAAATCGTAGTTACCGACCCCGGGCGGTAGATGCCTCCTTTTCTCGTAAGAGCAATTAGACGCTGCGAAGAATATATAGTGCTCGGCGGCGCCGGGAAATCGTTCTTATCCTGAGCCACAAGTGGAGCACGCCAGGGCTGTCGCCCACATTAAGGAGCACGCATAATTGCTGTCGCCCTTATCTACAACGCATTACGCCGTACCGCCGGACACTATATATACGGAACATCAGAAGTAATAAGTCGAGTCAGTGAATTGTAAAACGCCAAATCAGAATCTACGAAGAAGCGCTCTCCTTCTATAAATTGTGCACGTCGCCGAAGTCTGCGTCAGTCACTGCCCCGTCAAACTGATTGCCACTGGAAACGCGTGATAAATCAATTAAATATAGAAGCATCGCAATCATACCGTACATTCTCTCGCATATATTCGTACTCGCGTACTCATATCCGATATATCGAATTGTTCCCGCCTCGTAGTAAGAGCGCCGCGTTCAATGCCAGGATAGTTCCACTAAGAGAATAAAAAGAATAAAAAAGGAGAATAAAATAATAGAATTAGGTTGTTAGCTCCAGAGAAGTTGAAGTGGCTAGACTGACTCCCGGCCAGCTTCGCGCTCCCGCAGAACACTATCGTGTGCCGTTCTTCCAACTTCTCTGAGTAACCCTGTAAGCAGGCGGACGTATCCGGCGGCCTGGCAACTGCCCCCCAAAGGATACTCCTAGCCTCCCTTGCAGGCAGTTTGTATAAAAGTAAAAACCGTAATACAGGATATCTGTGGTGCGATAGACGGACTGTACGGCCAGCTTCGCGCTCCCCTCATATGTCGATTTCATAACCGCAGAGTTCCTGTAGACACATTGAATATATTGAGTCCGAACACATATATAAAACGGGACACGGAATAACCTCTGGCAGACGGATAATAAGCTCGGCCCATGTACTTAGGTGTCCCCCGCCTGACGATCCTAGTCTTCGCCAAGGTGTTTCCAGGTCTAGAAACACATGCACTTGCAAAGTTCGTATTGATAACAGGCGTTAGTCGTATCTGTCCTGGCAGTGCTTAAATTAAGTACATAAGACATCCTAGTCATAGCCGCTTAAATAACGACGTACGACTCTATTCTTTTTGTACATATTTTTACCAAGAATAAGATATAATCCACTGTGTGTAATACAATCATTCGCATTATCTCGCCCAGTGCTCGAACCAACCGACACCTTCTGTGTCGACTACAGGAGAACAGAAAAGACGTAACCGCTGTTTTCCTGCATCGCTGCAAAGTACGGGGTGACCCTCAGGGACACGCTCCTTCCACAGGACAAGTTCGTCACCCCGATAAATACTGCGTAGCGTCATTTTTGAAACGTATCCCGGCTATACCGAGACGAGATACGAAAGACTTCTCCACGGCAAACCCGCCGGGGACGAAGTCCGGTACAAATCGGGGCTCAACACCGGCCCGATAAAAAATTACGGTTACAAGCTCTTTTTATGTTTATTGTGGCAACCGCATACCAAATAAGGATACCGTATGTGAGTACGGGCTGTAGGCACATCTTGTATATCCGGGTACGAACGTGAGTGCTTATTTTTGAGTTAGGATTGAGTGTGTCAATGAGTGAATAAAAAATCTTATTAGTATTAGTGATACGGTCCATGATTGCCGGTCTAAAATCAAGTCTCGCATCCAGTACGACTCCCAGGTACGTGACACTATTATCCCAAGCCACCGGTGAGCCTGAGATGGTAAGTTGTTGTATACTTCTTAATGGGCTCTCGTGGCGAGCAGACGTGTCGTGCGCTGCTCCGTCCCTACTCCGGCTCGTGCGCGATGCTCGGATCTCGCTTCGCTCGATCCTCGTATTCGCTATTCTAATAGTAGTTTTTAGTTATTAGTGGTTTAGTTAAACAGTTTTCATTTATAGTTATTTATGTTTTCTTTATTCTCTTTATCTTTTCTCTCGCGTAAATAGTGCCTTTATAATAGATTTAGTTTAATTTTCCTTCTTTTGCCCGCTCGCCGATGAAGTTCCGGCGAGTGAGACCGTAAAACAGGCAGTGCGTGAAATTTGTTGTGTTCACTGGCTCCTCCTTCACCCAGGACAACCCAAGCTCTTAAACAGGTCTCCCTGTCAAGGAAGGTATTAATTCATCGGCGAACAGGGCCTCCCCTGACCGCTCTAAATCTCGCTACCCTGGCCGAACAGGTGAAGTCAGGTCATGTAGTCGGGAACCTGTGTATCGTCCCGATGGATCCGACATCACTTCCCAAGGGATTTAGAGAAAAAATCACAGCGGAATTGGCAAAGGGACATCTGCCGGAGAGCGTTGAGTCATCCTGCTCTAACTTACATAAAGAGGACATGCCATCGAAGGCTCTTGATTTAGAGGTCCGTATGGACGATTCATACTCGTCGGACACATCAGCCACATCTTGCATCACCAGGACGGCGAAATCTATTATCTCCCCGGACCTGGTGTTACCAAAAAAAGAAAGCCGGCAAGCGGTCTAACTCGCCGTCAGCTGTTGCCGGAAAGAATATCGCGCCGCGCAACATAATCCCCTGTTCCTAGCCGGGAAATCCTGGAAAAAGCACCGTTGTAGTCTTGTCAGGGAAATCGGCTAAATCTAAACCCATAACGAACATCGACTCACCGATTTCGTTGTCTAACCGTTTCGAGGCACTCGGCGAGTTCAAAAGCGTAAACACGCCGGCAGAACGCCAAAGGACGGGGCAAGTACATCGCCGACAAAAACACCTGCGACCGCGGCAAACAGCGAAAGACTTCCTCTGTCGGTGTACATATCTGACCTCTGCACGAACTTAGTGGAGCTGGAGAAGAAAATTAAAATCAGACTTTGGCGGTAAATTCAGTTTAAAATATCTAGAAAATAGAGTGCGTTTGCAGTTTCACAACTTAAGTCACTACACTGCTTTCAAGGAAGGACTAATCGAATCAAACAAAGCATTTTTTACTTTTTCATCGCGCTCGGACAAGCAGTACGCGTTCGTTCTCCGAGGGCTCCCCAAGGTGTCGGTCAGGGAGCTGACAGGTGAGCTAAAAAGTAAAAATTTAGATCCAGTTAATGTGTTTCTGTTAAATGCACAAAATTTCTCAACTCACTTTGCACTCTTTAAAGTTATCTTTCCCGCTTCCTGTCCGCCGAGTGCGGTCCACGGGGTCGGTTTCTTGTTCAGTACTCGTAATTATTGTGAGAAGTTCTTGTCGAACAGGAAGCATGCCTAATGTTATCGGTGCCAGGCGTTTGGTCATTCGGCGAATAATTGTAATCTGGCGCCATACTGCGTAAAGTGTGCTGGTAATCACAGAATCAGGGAATGCACCAAGCCAAGGGATGTAGAGCCCAAATGTAAAAGCTGCAGTGGCCCGCACACTGCCAATTATTCACAATGCCCGGCCCTTATGGCATACCTAGACAATAGGCTAACGGTAACAAAATCTAATATTAGTATTAATCCAGGAGCATTCCCGCCGATGTTCGGATCTGGCCGTACTATTACAGCACCGAAACCTGCGAGTCTAACTCTAAAAACCCGCGTACCAAGTAAAACAGGCGCGCGTTCGTACGCAGGCGTGTTGGCCTGTGGCGTGGAGGGGGAGGGGCCTTCCTCTCGTCCTCCCCCCACCCCGGTCTTCATCCTTCTCAGCCAAATCCCCAGTCGCAATTTACCGCTCAATTTGGACAACTGCAAGAGGCTATTACACAGCTAAACAGTCTCTGCAATATCACTGAAATCATACATATAATACAAAAATTAGTCATTGCCCTCAGAAAGTGTAACTCAAAACTCGAATAACTCAACGTATTTATGTCCGTCCTTTCAACTTTTATATAAAAATGGCGTGGTTCCCGACAATATATTTATGGAACGCCGCGACAATAGTAGACAAACGTAACGAAATTCTCTTTTTCATAAACGCGGTAAACTGCGATATACTCCTACTAACCGAAACCTGGCTCTCCCCCACCACTTCCTTTAACATACCCGGATACAGGGCAGTCAGGTGTGATAGATGCTCCACTCACGCTTCACGAGGCGGAGGCATGATGATTTTAATAAAAAACAACATCCTCTTCCAGGTCGTCAAAACTCCGAGTTTTGTTTATGCCGAGATTGCAGCGATCCGTCTCACAGCACCTAAAATCACCATCGCAATCATTTTATATTCCACCATCATCCAAGCTCGACTCATATGCTCTTGACAAAATCATTAGGCTCCCCAAATCCTTCATCATAGGTTGGAACTGGAATGCGAGGCGTAGGATCTGCGGCAATCCCACAGCAAATGCCAATGGCAACAACATCTACAGACATCACATCACCCCACATGTTATTCCAACACCCGCAATCCTTCTATCATCGATTTCCTTCTCACGGATTACGCGAGAAATATCGAATGCAAGACGACGGACGATTCATCGTTTGACCATAAGTCACTGTATGTCTACATCAGTGGCGATAAACCCCCCCGAAGCCGGTGAAAAAATAACAGACTGGAAGGCCAATCACACCCGCACCAAAAATCTCGTCTTGCAAACAAAATTCAATTTCGATGAAGACATCGACTATAAAATCAATGAACTTGCGTCATTCCTTATAGCATGTCAGAGGAGCTCATGCAAGACCCTTCCTGTCCCTTCATCAGCCAGGAACCGCTTTATCGCGGATCCTGAGCAACTTTCCCCCATTTGCGAAAGGCGACGACTGCGCTGCAGGATGCAAACGCACGTTGATTGCCCCGGTCCGAACGTCCTCAGAATCCTTTCCAATTCAATCCGGAGAAAGATTTCTGTTCTCAGGAACGAGCATTGGGCGAGCCTCCTGGAGAGTTTCCGCAAACCCGACCCCACCTTTTGGCGGACCTATAAATCAGTAAAAAATGTCAAGAGCAGCTATCATCTTCCAGTTTTTGAAATCGATAATAGTACTCTCATTTCATCACACGAGAAAGCTGAGCAAGTCTCGGAGATTCATACTAACGCACGCAATAAGTCGTCACACCTGAATGCAACTGTGTCCGAGTTTTCCTCTCGTTTCCTCCCCGACCCTCTCCCTTACTCTGAGCTCAAGAAGTTCCTCTCCCCCTCCATTGTCGTCGGACACATGAGAAAACTTAAACTGAAGAAATCACCGGGTTTAGACCGAATATCGGCGGAAATGCCCCTGCACGCGAATTATAAAATTGCCGTACAACTTTTTTACATTTTCACAGCATGCATCGGGAGAGGCTACTTCCCCGCTGCTTGGAGGTCGACGAAAGTCGTCGCCATCCCCAAGCCGGGGAAGGACCCTGCTCACGCTTCTATTGTAGTTACAGACCGATTAGCCTCATATCCATTAATAGTAAAATTTTTGAGATATGTGTTCACTTTTATATAGGAAGTGTTTTATCCGAAAAGCAAATCATTACAAATCAACAATTTGGCTTTCGTGCGGGCCACTGCAATACGCAACAATGCTTAAGAAACACCCAGCGCATTGCACAAAACTTAAACACTGTTACGTCCGGGCGAGGCTTTTTCACGACTTGTATCCGTCAGAACGGTCGATGAGAAATCCGCGAGCGGTCTGCTGTGCGACCGGGCGTAACGCTTGAATAATTTTGTTATTTAGTTACAATAAATAACTCTAATCTAACTAAAGATCAATATTGCAAGGATTCTAATCCCTTCCTGGAAGAGTGGGATTATTGGTTTAATTGTATAAGCTAAACGGAGAAGTTAAATTAGAAGTTAATATCGCGATTAGTTATATGCAGGACTAATAGGATTCGTGTGCTACCGTAAGACCCGTACAGGTCCCCAATTGTTCGCGTGAGGTTATGTTTTCGGTTTGTGCAATGCTACGGTAGATGAGGTGTGACGTCACAACATAGATGAAATCAAAGAATAATATAAGGGGAAAACAAAATAGATATATTGAATCAGAAAAATATTGATATAAAGAAAAATAGGAAAAGATATATTATGAGTCTGATAAACAACGAATGGAATGACTGCAGTAGATAGTATTTGCAGTATTGAGAAATGTTCGATGCTAGTGCGCGACAATTATGCGCCTTAATACGAGCGCTCTTTACAAAGGTTACGGATGCGCTCGCGGTAATTAACAGTTACGCCTTTACAATCGAAAAAGTTTAAACAGGAGGAACGTGCACGGTCAAGCGACCGTGCCCGTGGGATCTCTCCATAGCCTGAGCTCGGGCATGATCATACAATGAGATGTTAATAATTGTCGTACGTCGCGACTGGAGGTTCCTACCGTGTCGCCGGTCTTCGGCTATGTTCGTATAGCTGCGCTTGCGCACGCTCTCTCTCTCTCTCTCTCCCTACCCTCCCTCCCTCCCTCCCTCCCTCCCTCTCTCTCTCTCTCTCTCTCTCTCTCTCTCTCTCTCTCTCTCTCTCTCTCTCTCTCTCTCTCTCTCTCTCTCTCTCTCTCTCTCTCTCTCTCTCTCTCTCTCTCTCTCTCTCTCTCTCTCTCTCTCTCTCTCTCTCTCTGGCGGTATCGGTCAGAATTTCTCAGGGTTTTGATGATAAAACGATGATAGTACCTTCGAATCGAAATGGAATTTTAGTGCTTTGTTCCTCCTTGATTTGCCTATGCTCTGTGATAATTCAGCCGGGATATAGCCCGTTACAAGGGTCGACAAATCAGGAAGTTAATGCTTCTATCCGTTAATTTCGTTAGATATTTCCGACTTTATCGCCACGCGAGCGAGGAACAACCTTTCCGCGTTCTGTTCAAGGTTTATATTAAGAAAAGAATAATGTAAATGAAATCAAAGATAGGAAACTTAAGTTAACGCGTCCGACACAATTTGTCGGCCACGTGCAGAACGTACGCGCACACTTTCGCACTTTTCACTAGCGAAAGAAAAGAAAAACTGAGTCTGTATCTCAAAATAATAAGCACAATTTATAACTATGGCTTTACGAGGATAACTGAGTCCTTTTTGTAACACACTGCAAGAAGAATATGCACTATTAGGCTCTAAATGAATGATATCTAAGATACCCTCGGACAATCGACCACGTACCTCACGACTTTACAGCCAACTGCCCAGAGAAATCCGTCGCGAGACGGCTCCTGGGCTCGCTCTAGGACTGTTTTTCATGCCCTACTCGCGGAGACGGTCGATCAGTAGTCGATCCGGTATCCAAATATTGTGTTACGATGCTTGCTCGATGTTCAGTGAGATACTTTCGCTCACTCGTTTATCCTTTTCTAATTATCAAGTTTTATTTCAAATACGATATAATTGCATTGACTCAGTTATTTAAGATTTTAGCAGCGTACGCTCCTGATTTCGTATCCTTGAACAAAATTAGGTTGATATTCGAGCAGTGCCTTATTGCCATGAAAATAATAATTTACTTTGGAGAGAAAGAGAAACTAACAATTTATCACGCGGAACCTCATCGCGATTTCTTAGCCTATGCACACACACACGCATACTGCACACACACACACTCATACCCGCTCGCTTTCTTACACTATACTTACATCTACCTTAAAGCTACCTATATATATATAATGGGACGAGTATGATTCCACGGTGAGGGAATTCCACTACAATATTACTGCTCGACAGTACCACGTATACGATGAGCCTAAGCCATGATACGAATATTTCGTATACGCGGCCTGGAGGAAGAATAGAATAATCATGATTTTACGACTAATACTCTAACAGCGCACTGGATACGATGAGCCTAAGCCATGATACGAATATTTCGTATCCGGAGGCTGGAATAAGGAAAACAAAAGAGAATTTAATTAAGAAATTATGCTAAAAAGAAAGGAAAAATCAAAAAGTTACGCTGGGACGTAACAACACCAAGAGACTTACGGTAATGGTATTCCTGGATCTGGCCAAAGCATTTGACGCGGTATGGCATCAGGCGCTCCTGTATAAGGTATTTTTGATCAAGCTTCCAACGGGTATCATTGACCTACTCGGATCGCACCTGGCGGACATGCAGATTATTGTAAATGTCAACGAGCACTTGTGAGATCCTCGACCGGTACTGGCGGGAGTTCCTCAGGAGTCAATACTTGGGCCTTTATTATTTAATATCTATATCAACGACATTCCTACCTCCTCCAAGTGTCAACTCGCACTATACGCAGACGACACTGTATTGTACGCCTCCTCCACTCAGATCAGTGGCACGGTCATGTGTGTGCAGCGTCACCAGGACAAGGTCGCCAATTATTTCGCGTCTTGGAAGCTATCGGTCAACCCTGACAAAACTCAGGCCATTGTCTTTTCGCGCAAAACTAGCATAGGCAAGCTGACGGCGAGTAATAACTTAAAATTATAGGGTCATAGTATACCGTGGAGCAGGAATGTCACTTACTTAGGCATTGTCCTTGATCATCGTTTTTATCTCACCACCGCCATTCATGACAGAATAACTAAAACCATGAAAGCATATCACACCCTCATTACCATTCTAGACTCCATTTCACGCATCTCCACTGATCTTCGTTTACTCACATACGAAATCTGCCTTCGCCCCATCCTCACATATGGCATCCTCATATGGGCAGCATCTGCAGAGTTCAATTTTCATAAAGTTCGGGTCAAAATAAAATCATCAACAAATTTTTAGATTTACCAGCATACCATTCCAATAGAGACATTCACAACCTAGCTCATATTCCGGTCATTAAAACTTTTTGCGACTCACTTAAGTACAAATATATACACAGTATGTTCATCAATCCACTCGCGCATTCCACTCAATCATACGACATCAACACCATTCCATACAAAGTCAAAATTACACATCCACTTCAATACAATTCATTCACTCACAACCCAGGTGGGTGACATAACCTGTCTCCGTGGTATGCTCCGGCGATGCGACTCGTCCGAAGGGCTCATCACGATCAACTTCATAGAACGAGCACTTGATGGCGCTCTCCCGCTCTTCTGAGGGACTCGACTTACGGCAGCTCCCGATAGGTGTCCCGAGGTAAATTCCTGCAGCACTGCATGGCGGTTGCACTTTAGTGCTCCGCATGCAGGTATAACCGTGCGCTCGTGCCCATGATCATGTTACTTTCTTTCATTTATTATTTCTGTTTAAACATTCCAAGAGGGTTTTTGCAAATTTTGGTCTCTCTCATTTATTAGGCATCATAACGATGAAGTACATTATTTGGTAACACCAGCATCACTTTATCGGCTGGTAAAAACGGTATTGCGTTTAGGTACAGTCCTAAGAGCTCCGTATAGTTAGCACCCCATCCTCAACTGATTTGAGTTTTAATACTTGCAATCGTTTGAAAGTAGTTTGATAGTATTTGATAGTCCAAAATAAACGTTTGATAGTTAACCGTTTGCTTGCAATCAAAGAATTAAGTGCCTAGGGGAAATTTTGTCGTAGGCATTTCATTATTAATCTACGAAAATAGATGTAAAATCGTTTGATAGTGTGGGGACGGAAGTATAAGTTCGTCAAATGATCCGCGTGGGTAGAATATACAAGTCAAGTCTTTATTCACTCTCGTCGCAATCCACTCTTTCTCTAATCGCAGGAAGGCAAGTAATGGCGGTATCACAGAAACTTATCCTAGGAGTACTTAAAACTACTTAGACGCGCGACTCCCTGCTCGCGCTTTTTCCCTCCGCCGCCGCTAGGGGCGCTCGCCTGCGGCTGGGGTATTCTCGTGGCCTTCACGCCCGACGTCACAATAGGGATGGATAGTGGGATATAAACGTTTGATAGTCCAGTGCAGACGTTTGATAGTTATTCGCTTATTGATAATTAAAGAAACAAATCTCCAGGGGAATTTTTGTCGAAATGTTTGTGAAAAATTTAATTATTATCTATACCAATAGATGTAAAATCGTTATATAGTGAACGATATATATCGTTTAATAGTGAACGATATTCAATACAAACGTTTGATAGTTGGTCGTTTGCTTGCAATCGAAGAAATAAGTGTCTTGACGAATTTTTCAATTTTATTCTTCCTCGCGCTCTATAATTCGTTTCAGCCGGTCAATTTTCAAGTTTTTCTCGCTTAGATTTTGATCAATTCTGCGGCGATTTTGAAATTCCTGGCTTGGTGCACCTGCATTAGAGAAACATACATGTTTTTTATGACATTAATGTAATGGATAGACAGATATAACGATCAAATTTAATGTTTTTGCTTACGAATATCGTTTATATGATGTCTCACCTGTTTTTCAGCTACAATTCTGTCCGTTCTTGATGTAAATGCTGTATAATAAAAATAGAAAGTATTTATATTGGTGTATCAATACTGATGGTTAAAGTAATGATAAATATAAATGCATAAATTTTGCTGCTTAGGTATCTTCCGATGTGCTGGCCACAGCATTATCAATTTCGTTTGCCGCCGTTCCTGCAACATCATATTGTATTGCCATCTCGTCCAATTCTAAATATGGACCTTCTATTCTGGGCGAGTCCAATATTAAAGTTTCATTTTCGAGCAATTGGAGCACTACATTGGATGTAGATACCGTGTTGTGGCCATAAGGTGCGGAACTATCATGGAAACGTCAAGGTCAATGGTGGCATTGCCTGTTTCCGGTGCACCTGTTGCCAGCCTAGCCTGCCTCTCTAGGGACATTCCTTTGAGCAGTTTTTATGTTGCTCCACAATTTTTTTAATTAGACAACAGACGGCTATAACAATTAAACAGAATATTAAAAAAAAAAATACATTACGGCATATATAAACTGATCTGAACCACATATATTATGCTAGATTTTTCTTATAAGATGGAGTGGGGTAAGTGAGTACACAGGGCAAATTTTAATAATGCAAAGCGTTTGATACCGAGAGCCTTAAATATTTACCCCACTTCACCTTACATGATCAACATTTTATTTTGCACAGTTAACATAACTAATTAGGAAATATGTGCAGACTTCTCACCATTGTCATAATAACTGATGAGGTATTGTATCCTACATAGCACTGTTATGCCGTGGAAGGGTGGTGAGGGTTCTCGAACACAACACTTACTTCTTCTTCGAGCACAACTTCGGTTTATTAAAGATAGGCGTACAAAAGATTCCCGACAAGAGTTAGATCGAAGTTACTGCCAAGAGGCGCGATCAAAAAAGTGACCACCCGGGTGTCGCCAAGCGTCGCCGTTCACGCGGTCGCACGCGTGAGATAGCAAGATGAGCATTCTAAGAAGCGCTATCCGGCTCGCTACCGGGAACGCAGGATCTCTGTCAGCAGGATCCAGCATCACGCCATAACAGCACAACTGACTATTTGCCGACTTAAAGTCGACTTTTTGAAGTCAGTTTTTAGTCGACTTTGGAAGTCGACGCATAGTCAACTATTTCTTGACTATTTTCTGTCGACTGTGAAATATTGACTAAAAGTCGACTAAAAGACATGTTTTGGAGGCAACTTAAAGTCGACTTTTGAAGTCGACATATAGTCGACTATTTCTTGACTAATTTCTGTCGACTTTAAATGTTGGACTAAAAGTCGACTACCAGACATGTTTTGGAGTCAACTTAAAGTCGACTTCGAAAGTCGACATATATAGACATAATTGCCACCGCGGTGACAAAAGAGTCCTGGAAGCAGCTAGGTTTTGCATGCCGTGTCTGTGCGCGCCGCGTGCCAATACGCGGCGCGTTGGTGCCATAGACCTTATACACATGGACTGCGCATTCCCTATGCTGGCAAAGCACGGATAGTGTCTCCGTCAGTCGAGGACAGACGTATACCTCCATCCTCTGTTTTCCTTTATGTATTTATGTTGGGTGGTAATGCGCATGCCTCGCGCAGAATGAAGTACATAAGGCGAAACAACCAATCGGCAAGCTCCGCGGGCCACGCGCATGTGTAAAAGCAAGAGGCCTGTAACCTTAATCATTTCAATTTTGAGCGTCGTTAAGTATTGTTATTTGAGTCTTTGAGTATATTTGGTGTATTCTGTAGAATTCGTTGTTGCATATACAGCATAATTAAAATGGGTTGGCGATGTGTGTTGTGTGGGAGTATTAAGAATAAAGAAGCCTCTTGTTTCTCGTAAGTTCAAGAAAATTATAACTCCAAAACATAACGAAGATACAATCGTTTAGACCGGGGCCACACAAGCAATAAAGAGTACGTGCGTACAATGTGCGTTATAATTTTCGTTAAAGAAATACTTTTAAATTGTGGGTTTATTTACGATTTATCAAGAGTGCATTACGGGCCCATAGTCTGCGCCGGTAGACTTCCCACACCCTCATATGCGTCAGTAGCACTCAAACGATTAACGCTTGTGTGGCCTCAGCCTTATTTCGTTTTACACGCGTTTGCAATTCTAAACTAGTTTATTTGAAAGGTTTCGAAAAGAGGAACATTCGAAGCAACAGTGGGCAAATTTTTGTGGCATGAATATTGAGAATATTCTTCGCACCCATACGTTGTGCTAAAGACATTTTGTGGACAGTGATTGGAAACTCTCCAAGAATAGGACGCGAATTTTGAAGAAAAATATTGTCACGACTTTCCTAAATGCGCGACCGATCAGCGGCTTCGGGCCGCCTCGGTACCGCTCGGGTCGTACCCGATCTTACGCTTAACTCCTCTCCCGCTCTCCCTTCTGCCGCCCCGGGTGGATCGAGCAGCTCGTGGGCTGCGGGAGCGGGGAGCGGGGGGGACTTATTTCCCGGAATAGGACACCTGTGCGACCGCTAATTAGTCGTTAGCCTATTGCTGGTGAGGATATATCTAGTTCTGAGTATTGCGAGTGATTTCTGAGAGCGTTAGTTTTTTTGAGTGAGCGTGCGAACCGTCTGCGGCCCGTCTTGGGATCTTTATCCCACGCGTCTTATCGAGAACTTTCTCGCCCTGTACTGTATAGACCTTTTTGGGAAGTTCGGAGAACATTAAAGGACCGGAGTTCATTAAAAGCGCTAGCTTGGTTTTATTTGCCCGTTACACACCAGTTTAACCAATCGTCTTTTCTTAACATCTTTTCTTCACATTATACTAACAGATCGAGCACTACTATCCGACCATTTGAGGTTTCGGACGAGAATTCGATCGAACATTTGGTCCTTCGAGCCGGATTTAAAAGAACGGTTGGTCATTGGTGTGTTGGGGTCGTCGAAAGGTCACGACGACCACGTGCGCGAGTGACTCAGTGTTGTGCTGCCGCTGTTTCGAACTTGTGCTGCTCCGCTTGGGCCGGCTCTGTTCGGTTCCGTTACGCCGGTCGGCTCCGCTCGGCTTCGTTCGGCTCCACTTCGTCCGCTCGGCTCCACGCGGCTTCGTGACGCCGCTCGACTCCGCTCGGCTCCGTTCGGCTCCGGTCCGTCCGCTCGGCTCCACGCGGCTTCGTCTCGCCGCTCGGCTCCGTTCGGCTCCGTTCGACTCCGCTTCGTCCACGCGGCTTCGACTCGCCGTTCGGCTCCGCTCGGGCTCGCTCGGTTCCGCTACTCCCGGCTACGCTCGGCTCCGCTCGGGACTTCTCGCTCGATCGCCTCGTCCAAGCGCTCCGCTCCTGATCCGTCGCGTCTCACGGTTGCGCGTGAACTGACGCGTTGCTGCACGGCCCCGCTAGGTGTCGCGACGAATAGTGAGTGCCTGCTTCAACTGCATCACGATGCAAGGCACTTCCTCCGCCTCGGGCAAGGCCCCCTCCTTCGACACCGAGCTCACGAAGCACCGGGCTACCAGAGGGTTCATTGAGCGATTTTGGGAAAATCTAGCCAAGAGTGGAAAGGAGAAAATGACTCCAAGTTACCTGCGGCTGAGACTCGAACTGCTGGATGGGTACTGGCAGAAGTTTGAGGAAGGACACTTCAACCTACTGGGACTCGATGACGGTTCGGCTTCCGATCTAGATCTGGATGAGATGTTCGCGGATACAGAGACTGCGTACATCGACGTGAAGGCGCGAATATGGGACTCCCTGCAGGAGACAACTTCTGTACCTATTCCGCCGTCCGCCGGCGCCGCTCCCGCCAAGGTGAGTGCTCTGCCTCGTCTGAGCCTCCCAAAATTCTCCGGAGACCAGCTCGCTTGGGAAGGCTTCCGGGACCTCTTTTGCTCCCTGGTGCACGACGTCCCTGGAGTGTCTCCCGTGGAGAAACTTCAATATCTCCAGTCGTGTCTCGTAGGTGAAGCGGCCGCGTGTGTTTCGAACTGTGAACTCAGTGAGGCCGGTTATCTCGCAGCATGGGACGAACTCATTGCGCAATACGACAACCGCCGTGTCATATTGTCCGCTCACATGCGCGCCTTACTTTCGTGCCCGTCGGTGATTAAGGCGACCGCTTCGGACATTAAGAGGCTCGTCACCACGGTCAACCAGGCCGTCCGCTCTTTCCCCTCCATGAAGCGACCCGTCGACCAGTGGGATGATTGGTTTGTCCATATCCTGGTGGACAAACTCGATTCAGCCTCGCGTCTTCTCTGGGAAGCGTCGCTCGAAAACAGTACGGACTTTCCTACTTTAAAGCAGCTGCTGGATTTTCTTCAGACGCGCGTACGGTCCCTCGACGCCTCGGGTGCAACCTCGGTCGGAACACGACCTCGGGCCTCGTCACCTCCTCGGACGAACAGAGGGCGGGCGGTCTCCGCACTCACCACCTCCACCCCGAACGTCGGGGCGGGTAAGTGCACCCTCTGCCAAGGCGCTCACGCCTTCAACTACTGCAGCAGGTTTCGTGCTATGACGGTGGGGCACCGTCGCGATCTTGTGAGGCGTAAGGGCGTATGCTACAACTGCTTCAAGCAAGGGCACGACGCCACCCACTGCCCGTCGCCACATTGCTGCCAGACGTGTCAAGAACGGTACCACACGTTCCTGCATCAGCCGTCGGTCACTGGTGGGCGGCCCCCCGCAACAGGCGCGGGGCAACGGCAGCCCGTCTCTTCGGACACTGCAACACCGACCAACGTCAACGCTCTTGCCACCGCCACGATCGACTCTCCTCTCAGGCCCGTGCTCTTGGCAACGGCCTGCGTGACGTTGCAGGGCCCCGATGGACAACAACTCACCGTTCGGGCGTTACTAGATTCCGGGTCGGAAGCTTCCTTTCTATCTGCCAGGGTAGCTCGAGGACTCGGACTTCGACGGCACCGCGTTCACGTTCCGATCACCGGACTCCAAGGCTCCTCGGCAGGGACGGCCTCCGAGGCGGTGTCGGTGACTCTCACCTCGCAAGGAGCTCCGGCCTGGTCGGAAGAAATACTGCAGCTGTTTGTACTTAACAAGCTGACCGCTCGAGTCGCTTCCTCGCCGACAGCACACCTGGAATGGCCTCACCTTCAAGGGATCCCGCTGGCGGACCCGAGCCCGAGAACGCCGACTCCGGTGGAGGCCATATTGGGCGCGCCCGTCTACGGACGCGTTCTGCGCGGGGGCGTCATACAAGGGCCCCCTGGGAGTCCCTCAGCACATCTCACCGTCTTTGGGTGGGTCCTCATGGGTGACTCCCCTACGACCCAGGCGACTAGCAGTCCATCCTCTGGCGTCGCCGCTCTCCACGTCGTCGCCGGTGCGGATCTCGACCGTGAACTGCAGCGGTTCTGGGAAATGGAAGAGGTGAGCGTGGCTCACATTCGGACCCCGGAGGATGCTCGCTGTGAAGAGCACTTCCGAACTACTCACCAGCGCGACGAGAGTGGACGATATGTGGTGCGCCTACCCATGCGGGACGATGTGCCGTTGACTCTGGGCGAGTCGCGCGGTCCCTGCGTCCGTATGCTGCTCTCACAGGAGGCGCGGGCCTCTCGGAACGGGTTACTGCAGCAGCGCTATTCGGAGTTCTTGGCCGACTACCTACGGCAGGGGCATATGCTGCCTGCACCCGTCCCTCCGAGCCGATCTGAGACGGCTTCTTATCTTCCTCACCACCCGGTCTTCAAGAAGGGCGACTCGTCAGGCAAGGTCCGGGTGGTGTTTAACGGCTCCTTCCGAACGTCGACAGGCCGCTCCTTGAACGATCTTCTCCTCCCGGGCCCCAGGTTGCAGACCGACTTGTGGATCGTCATCACGCGATGGAGACTATTCCGGTTTGCATTCACTACGGACATAGTCCAAATGTTTCGACAGATCAGGGTGCATCCGGCGGACTTGGACCTCCAACGGATCGTGTGGAGGGAGGAACGAGACGGGCCGGTAAAGGACTACAAGCTCGCCACCGTCACATATGGAACGGCACCGGCCCCGTACCTGGCATTAAGGACGCTGCTCCAGCTTGCCGAGGACGAACGCTCTTCCTTTCCTCTAGCCGCCGGTGTCATCGAGGCGAACTCGTACGTCGACGATCTACTCGCCGGGGCAGACTCTCTGCCCCAGGCCGCCGACGTCAGGGAGCAGCTCATAAGGATCCTCATGGCGGGCGGCTTCGCCCTGAGCAAGTGGGCTGCCAATGACGCCCTACTTGGCGCCGACGGGATGCACGAGCTCCTCCACGATGACCTCGATACATCAGTCTGCACTCTCGGCGTGTGGTGGAATACTGCGTCGGACACTCTACACCTCCGTCCTGCGTCCGTCCTTTCTGACGGCGCGGGCTCGTCTAAACGAGCCGTTCTGTCCGACGTCGCACGCTTCTTTGATCCCTTAGGATGGGCGGCTCCAGTTCTCGTCTACGGGAAAATCTTTATTCAGGAGTTGTGGATGACCGGCATCTCCTGGGACGAACCTCTACCTCCTGCCCAGCAGACTTCGTGGAAGCAGTTTACGGGCAGCCTCTCATCCCTCAAGGACGTCTCGGTTCCTCGATGGGCTCACTACACGGCCGGCTGTGATGTGGAACTCCACGGGTTCTCGGACGCCTCCAGCCGAGCCTATGCCGCCGCCATCTACCTGCGGACGACCGACGCGACGGGTAATGTGGTGGTCACACTTCTCGTCGCCAAAACTAAAGTGGCTCCGGTCAAGACGGTGTCTATTCCCCGTCTCGAGCTGTGTGGGGCGGCCTTGCTCGCCCGTCTGCTGACCGCAGTCACGAAGGGACTCGGTCTTACCGCTGTGCCTCTTATTGCTTGGACGGATGCGGAGGTCGTACTCGCCTGGACTTCGTCGCATGCGTCTCGGTGGAAACCGTTCGTCGCCAACCGAGTTGTCGCCATCCAGGACCTTGTGCCTCCCAGCAAGTGGCGCCATGTGCCCACCGCTGACAACCCGGCCGACGCCGCGACAAGGGGAATTCCCGCCTCCGATCTTCCAGGCATGACCCAGTGGTGGGCAGGCCCTTCTTGGCTCGCAGGCTCGCCCGAAGCTCTCGATACCCAGCGCAGCCCGCGAGGAAGAGCGGGCTGTGGTCGTACTTAAAGCCGACACACAGGAGGACTTCGATCTCGTCTGTAGGTACTCCTCGTTGTCGCGCCTACTAAGAATTTCCGCTCTGTGCCTCAGGTTTGCATACAACTGCCGGAATCGAGGACAAAAACGCCTAGGGTTCATTACCTTTGCCGAGCTGGACGCCTGCCTCCTCCATTGGGTGCGCGTTTCGCAGCAGATGGAGTTCCCGGCCGACCTGGATCTACTCTCCCGGCGCCAGCCCCTCTCAAAGGGCTCTCGGCTCCTTCCGCTGCGCCCTCTGGTCGACCAGGAAGGACTGCTGCGCGTTGGAGGGCGTCTCAGGCACTCGCAGCTCTCCTATAACGAGCAGTGTCCATTGATTATGGGGAAGGGCAATCACCTCACGCTGCTTTTGGTGCGTGATGCGCACGAACGTTCCCTCCATGGGGGACAAGCGCTTACCCGGAACCTGCTGGCGCGACGCTTTTGGATCCTCAGCGCGGGAAGCGTGACGCGATCCGTGATCCACCGCTGCGTCCGCTGTGCCCGCTTCCGTTCTGTCGCTGCCAGCCAACAGATGGGTCAATAGCCTACCGCTCGGACCCATCGAGCACGGCCGTTCCAGACGTCGGGCGTGGATTATGCCGGACCGATCCGACTGCGCACCACTAAAGGACGAGGAAACAAATCTTACAAAGGCTACATATGCATATTTGTTTGCCTGGCGTCTCGGGCTATTCATCTCGAGGTGGTGTCTGATCTCACTTCTGCTTCCTTTCTAGCTGCCTTCCGACGGTTCGTGTCCCGCCGAGGCCCGTGTCGTCGTCTGCTCAGCGACAACGGGACCAACTTCCGAGGGGCCGACTCCGAACTCCGCGCCATGTTCCGTTCAGCTTCCACCGTCTACCAGGAAGCCGGCGCATCTCTGGCCAACGACGGAACCGAGTGGGAGTTCATACCCCCGGCGGCCCCGCACTTCGGAGGCCTTTGGGAAGCGGGAGTAAAAAGCGTCAAATCTCATCTCAAACGCGCTGTGGGTGACTCGACGCTTACTTTTGAGGAACTCACCACCCTCCTGTGTCAGGTGGAGGCGTGTTTGAACTCACGCCCCCTGGCTCCTCTCAGCAACGACGCTACGGATCTGTCCGCCCTTACGCCCGGACACCTTCTCGTCGGGGAACCTCTTGTGGCGGTGCCCGAGCCATCCCAGGCGGACCTCGCGGCCTCTCACCCGCTGTCGCGCTGGGCCCTGCTGTCCCGAATGCGGGACCAATTTTGGCGTCGATGGAGCGTGGAATATCTCCATCACTTGCAGCAGCTCCCAAAATGGCGGTGCACGGCCGACAATGTGCGCGTCGGGGACCTCGTGCTCGTTCGGAGCGAACTTTCGCCACCTACGAAATGGCCACTGGCTCGTATCACCGCACAACACCCGGGTTCGGACGGTCTCGTGCGCGTCGTGACACTTACCACCGCGTCCGGGACTTCTAAGCGGCCGATCACGAAAATCTGCCGGCTTCCGGTCGACACGGAGTTAGTTCCGTCCGGACCCGCCTGAAGGGCCCGCTCTGCAAAATTGACTGTACATATCGTGTTCGTTGTATTAGGTTAAGAGCGTTATAATCTTTAAGTCTAGTCTTACCGTGTTGTATAGCGTCCTTCTTCATTTGTAATGTCTATCGTCTAATATCAGGCCCCGTGCGTTGGCCACCACTTTTGGAACAATGTCTCACTCACGAACTGCACTTCGCGTCCTTGTCTACCACGTAATGGCCGATTTCGTGCCCCCGGCCGCCTCACGGCGGGCGGCGACGGTAGCTCCGCTACCGATCACTTCGTAAACCAATTAGGTTAGTTTCGTCCGTCGACGAGGCGGGCGGAATGTCACGACTTTCCTAAATGCGCGACCGATCAGCGGCTTCAGGCCGCCTCGGTACCGCTCGGGTCGTACCCGATCTTACGCTTAACTCCTCTCCCGCTCTCCCTTCCGCCGCCCCGGGTGGATCGAGCAGCTCGTGGGCTGCGGGAGCGGGGAGCGGGGGGGACTTATTTCCCGGAATAGGACACCTGTGCGACCGCTAATTAGTCGTTAGCCTATTGCCGGTGAGGATATATCTAGTTCTGAGTATTGCGAGTGATTTCTGAGAGCGTTAGTTTTTTTGAGTGAGCGTGCGAACCGTCTGCGGTCCGTCTTGGGATCTTTATCCCACGCGTCTTATCGAGAACTTTCTCGCCCTGTACTGTATAGACCTTTTTGGGAAGTTCGGAGAACATTAAAGGACCGGAGTTCATTAAAACCGCTAGCTTGGTTTTATTTGCCCGTTACACACCAGTTTAACCAATCGTCTTTTCTTAACATCTTTTCTTCACATTATACTAACAGATCGAGCACTACTATCCGACCATTTGAGGTTTCGGACGAGAATTCGATCAAACAAATATAATACCATCGGAAAAATGTATTGAGAAGAAAAGGTATTAAACATTTTTACATATAAGGCTTTCACAGCTTCACTTATAAAATAAATTTCTTATGTTTTTGCGGGATAAGACGGGAATGTGCTGTGGAAAACATAAATCCAAATATCTTGGAACCCAGTACATCTGCATCTGCAAATGAGAGAAGCCATGAAGACGAAGTCAATACATTTTGTGCGTAACCGTGTCTATAGAAGATTATTATACGATATATGTTAAACAAAGTTAACCTTACATTCTTTCTATTTATAGCATTGGCGCTTGGCACCAAATGCACATTTTATTCCGAACCTCGTTACATAGGGGACATAACAACACATCACGTGTCAACACCTCGAAAAGCACAGGGCACACTTGGAGCAGTGCTGGAAAAATATTCCATCTTACAGAAAAGGATTAAGAATATGCAAAAGAAAAATGCAAGAATGTCCAAACGCTTGCACTGTTTAAAAGATTTGCTCACAGACTTGAAGAACAAGAATTTAATTGAACGTGATACAGCAGATAGTATAATGGTACATATACACGCTTTATTACCGCGTGTGCTATAGGTATATAAGGGTAGTTTAAAGATACGTATAAGTTAGACTAAGGACAGAATTACAAACGACAACGTCACTTTGCCAGTTGACGTTAATAAAATATATCTTACTGATTCAACTTTCGATCCAACTCATCTTCCTCAACCACATTTCCCATATCTAGAAGTGAATTACGCGTAGAGTACAAATCGACCCAGCGTCGGTCGTCCGAGGGTTAAGCTTATTTGCATTTGTTGAAATCTGATTAGTAATTATCGTTGCAGTCTTTAATTTTGATTTGCACGATAATTCCTACACTTTGTTTTGTATTTGCTCTTGCAGAAAAGAATCGTCGCTGAGACTGTTAATTATACATTATTCATAGGTTTCCTTGATTTTCGTTTGCATTTTTCTACACTTTATACAGGATGCAGTTCCAGATACAGTTAGAGAAGTTATTGATAGCAGCTTGAGAAAAAGGAATAAAAGATACAGTGCCAAACTTAGAATGTCTGCAATGACATTGCAATTTTATTCGGCGCGTGCCTACGCGTATGTCCGGAAAAACTATAATAATTTGTTACCCCATCCGGCAACGATCCGCCGATGGTACACCGTTGTCGACGAAAATCCGGGGTTTACCAAAGAGGCATTTAATGCCATATCATCTAGGGTTAAAGTCCAAAAAGAACCGCTCCTTTGCAATGTTATATTGGACGAAATGTCCATTCGGGAGGAATTAGTATATAAAAATAATAAACTTTATGGAGGGGTGGACATAGGATCCGGCATGAACATGGACGGCGATAATATACAAAAAGCGCGTAATGCACTCGTATTTATGGCCGTCGGGGTAAATTCCCGGTGGAAAGTGCCATTGGGGTATTTCCTCATTCAATCCCTCAGTGGCTCTGAGCGGGCTAATTTATTAAACATTTGTTTTGAATTATTGCACGATGCCGGAGCAGAAGTTACATCTTTAACTTTTGATGGTGTTAGTGCCAACATAAGCTTGAGCCGGGTTTTAGGGGCACATTTTGAACTAGAAAAAATGGAACCATGGGTATACCATCCCGTTACGAAATCAAAAATATTTATTTTCTGGGACCCTTCCCACATGTTAAAACTGGTAAGAAACTTGTTGGCGGAAAGGAGACCCCTTGTGAAAGATACTAACATTATCAGCTGGGAGCATATAAAACATGTACACGCATATGAGAAATCGGAAGGATTAAAGGCGGCTACAAAATTAGGTAACCGTCATTTCGATTTCTTAAATAATGAAATGAACGTTAAGTTTGCAGTATAGGCACTCACAAGGGAACATAGGCTACCCGGAAATTAAAAAAAATCTGAAATTTGGCACACATGTAGAGTAGTCCATCCGTAACACAACCATATTTTTTATTGGTGCCATAACTCGCATTTAGGGGGTGAAAACACCCTTTGAAAAAAAATCAGATTTTTCTTCTTCGTCAAATATCTCAAGAACGGTAAGAGATATCGGAAAATAGGTTAATCAAAAACTAAATCGCTTGTTTGCGTCTACGAAACTGCGTTATTTTTTATTTTATTTAATACATGTTTTTTGTTACGCCACCCCCTCCCCCCTTTTTTCAAAATTTTATCTTTTGCTGGCCTCCATGAAATACCTCTGAACACCGTCTTTTCATACCTGTAAATGATTTTTGCGTTAACATTTTTTTTTGTGTGTATAACCGAATGTTGAAGTCAAAATGCACGCGATATAAGAGAGTTTGTACGGATAATAAGGCGTAGGCGTATTAAAGCTATTCGGAGATGACAATTTAAAATACATCTTTATTATATTGTTCTGTACACGGAACGAATACTGTTAAAGTTATGGGCTGTAATTGGTACAATAATAATATTCTTCATAGAAGTGTTTGATACAAAGGTACTGGCCGCACCACGTACATCGCATAAAAGCTGGCACTCTACAAATACTACATTTAGGTACGTGCTTTTCACTCTTAAAGTTACAGAAATCTACTGGATTTTGGAACTGGCCTGGATGGGTTTCTAAATACCCACTTTTAAACCAAGCATATTGGAAAAGATTTGTGAATCTGGGTGAAGAGAGCTGATTATGAGTTAACGACTGTAATTTAATTATATTATTGCAGGCATGCAGATTGATATTTTCGTCTAGCAGAATTACATTGTCCGAAAATGTCCGTACCAAATTTTTCCATATTCGGAAACCAAACACATCCAAAGTTGAATCATTCCCGTCGTCTTCTCTGGAATGATTGAAAATGTCACTTCTTTATTTTCTGGAATCAACTGATTCAACTGATCTGGACAGTGCCCGACTACGAATCGAGTAATAGAATGGTGTTATCGCTAGTATTTTTCAGATATACTTCGCTGAACCAAGTTTTGAAATGTCCTGACGTGAGTTTTCCCGATTTTGAAGCTTCGATTTACATATTTTGTGGACGGAATAGAGTTTCCTAAACTTTCGGACCAAATGTTCCCGTGGGCTCCTTTAAAACGATGTATAAAGGTGAAAGAAGACGTTCGCTTGCCGAAATAGTAGGCATGATTATGTAACTGTGTGTCACAGAGGATACCGATTGAATCGCTTCTTCCACTATTTTCACGCCAGACTATGACAATGTTCGTCCAGAATGAACTTCGAGGTTGAAGCCTCTCTCGTCTGCGTTATAAATTTCTTCAATTCCGACAGTTGGGATGTTGGTCCTTATGATTGCGACAAACGATTTTGCGATATTGTGTAAATTATCAATGCCTTGAAACGTAGATCGCGTTTTGAAAGTTGTTATCTTCCGAGACACGATTCCATGTACATTTTTGAATTTCCATATCCACCAGGTATTTGCTTTGAAATCGGGTAGGTCCACCAGGTCTTTGGCCTCCAAAGCCCACAATCTCAAATTCATGTCATGGACAAAAGATTTTCTGTCAAAAGCCACTTCAAACTTTTCCAATACATATTTTGCATTCCATGTGAATTTCTCCGCATTTGTTGCACCCTTCTCAACACTTGCAGCCCATCTGTGTAGCTGCAGTACGGATTTTTTAGTTATTTTTTGTTAAATTTGAAGGCTTCGACAACGAAGGTCATTAGCCTTATTCTATAACTGGAAATTATCTGAAGTTATGTTAGAAATGATTTCTGACGTGACTGGACTGAAAAATGTTGCTCTACGTTAAGTTTTGATTAACGTTTTGTAATGGTTGCCTTTGGTTATGTTACAGTTTCAATTGATGATTCTGGTTAGTTTTAACGTCCTTTAGGTTAAAATTTATTAATGTGGTGGAAGTTAAGTAAATGTATGTAAAACACCAGTGTGTTTTACATTAAAATGCGCGTGTGGGTAGGTGCGTATGGCTCGATTATTGTGACGTCGTTGCTGCTTTACAGTTTGGTTCTCGTACCCCTTTGATTTCTTACTCAGATTTTGTTAGCAAGTCTAATTCTGTTCAGAAACTTCAATACTTTGCTGATAGCACTTTCGGAATTCTCTAGGGCCTTTGCAATGCTTGTTGGTATTTTTTGCCTTACGCGTTCACTTGCGTATTTCTTGCACTCTGTCAAGATGTGCTTTATGGTTAGATTTGCATTGCAGGTGTCACATTGCGGCATACCTTCTCTTTTAAAGAGGTAGCTGTGTGTTAGAAGTGTATGTCCTATTCTCAATCGAGTATTAGTTACCATTTCCCTCCTGGCTAATTCCGTTGGTGGGTACCACGGCCTGACAGTAAGTTTTATTTTCCGAAGCTTATCATTACTGTTTTCCCATTCATCTTGCCAGATGCTTCTGATTTTCATTTTAGCATAGGTTTTGATGTCTTCTGATCTCGTGTGTTGTTTTTCATTTGCAGCTTCTCTGGCGGCTCCTCTTGCTGCTATGTCCGCTTGTTCGTTGCCTTGAATGCCTATGTGACTCGGTATCCAAAGTAGCGTTATTGCTGTACCGTTTTTGTGTGCGTCGTTGTGCTCGTGCAGGATCATTTGCACGAGAGGATCGTCTGAGAATTTATCGGAAAGTGTTGCCAATGTGCTGCTGGAGTCCGTGCATATTATGAAATTTTGTTTGCTTGACTGGTTACAGTATTCGAGACCCTTATATATAGCGAATATTTCTGCTGTGAATGAGCTTGCAGTCATTGTCAATGACCACGTTTTGATGATGTCGCCACACACCATTGAACTACCAACTCCCTCGCTAGTTTTTGATCCATCTGTATATATTATTTCAGTATTTTCCCCATATTGTGATATCAAATCCTTAAAACTCAACTTGTATATAATGGGATTCGTGGATGCTATCTGGTGTACAGAGAGTTCGGTGTTGATATTGATATTCCAGTCGGGAAATGTCCACGGAGCTGTGTCGTCGAATTTGTATTTTAGTATTTCATTGCCATCTATGTCGTGCTTGGCTAGGAGTGTTTTGGCTGTGAGTGAGAACGGGACATATATTCCTGACATCGGTTGGGTGGCGTGTAATTGGTGTGGGTGACATATGATGTCTTTGTTCATGTGGTTTGGTTGTGACATTGTTCTAGCAATATAATTTATTGTGAGCATTTCGCGTCTGAATGTCAGGGGAAGAAGACCAGATTCGCAATACAGGCTCTGAACGGGACTGGTCCTTAGCGCTCCAGTTGTGTATCGAATGCAGGTGTAAAGAATGACGTCAAGTTTCTTGACACATGTCCGCGATGCTGTCGCATATATTACGCAGGCGTAGTCTATCCGGGGGAGAACAAGGGACTTTATTAATTGGATCAATACTTCCCTATCATTGCCCCAGTCATAATTACTCAAGTATTTAATGACGTTTACTATTTTTTTGCACTCTACACTTATTTGGTTGATGTGTTTATGCCAATTAAGATGATTGTCCATTACGACGCCTAGGAACTTTATAGAGTCCTCGAATTCTATTTCCTCATCTTTGATTTTGAGAATAAATTTGGGGTGTTTGCGCCACAGTTTGCAGAAATGAACAGCTTTTGTTTTCTGTCGTGAGAACTTGAACCCACTATTTTGCGCTTGTTTGACCAACATATCGATCGACTTCTGCAGCTTATAGCGCATTTCGCCCAAGTATTCAGATGAGCAGAATATTACAAGATCATCCACAAGCAGGCATTTCTCGACCGGATGGGTGACATTTTCGGCTAGGTGATTTATTGCGATTAAAAACAGTGTGACACTAATGGTCGAACCCTGCGGTATACCATTTTCCTGCACATGTGCTGTTGATAGTTCTTTACCAACTAGGACCATAAATGAGCGGTCCTCAAGGAAGCTCTTGATCATTGTTGGTAGTTTGCCTCTCATCCTCCACTTATATAGATTTTGCAGAATGTTGTATCGTCAGGTCATATCGTAGGCACGTTCAATATCGAAGAACACTGCCACAACATGCTTTTTGTTTAAAAAACTCTTTTGGATTTGATCCTGAATGTGAACGAGGTTGTCCATAGTTGAGTGATGTTTACGGAAACCGCACTGGTGCGTAGCTAGTAAATTGTTAGTTTCAAGGAACCACATTAGTCGTGTATTAATCATTCTTTCAAAAAGTTTACTGGTACATGATGTCAAAGCTATCGGTCGGTAATTTGCTGGGTTTGACTGGTCCTTTTTCTGTTTGGGTACTGGAATAGCTATTGCTTTTTTCCACTCGTTAGGGTATTCTCCACACTGCCAAATGTAATTATACAATTTGAGTAGGGTCACTGTAATTATGGTGCGGCAAGTTTTGTAACATTGGAGGACAGATGCTGTCGTGTCCTGGCGCTGATCTGGTGTTCAATTTACGTAGGGCATTTTCTAATTCACTCATTTCAAATGGACTATTGTATATGAACTGTTCATTAGGAAGGAAATCAATGGGTTATTTCGCTTTCTTTCTTCACCTTTAGAAATTCAGGGTCATAATTTTCAGAACTGCTGACAGATTGAAAGTGGTTGGCAAAGTTTTCGGCAATGCAATCTGTAATGTTTACAGCAGGTCAAGTATCCAAACACGTGTTCGCTAATCAAGGCTCTAAATTCGCAGCTAAACAGACGGGGACAACGTCTTCGACGCGAAACACTCGCGGATGTCCGAGATACGAGAGTTCTTGAACGAATTGAACGAATTCATCGTCCGGAAGTGTAACAAGGCGTATCTCGGCCATTTCTCAACGGATTCGTGCGAATCAAGTGTCATACGCGTTTTTAGCGTCTAAAACAGACGGGGACCACGTTTTCGACGCGAAACACTCGCGGATGAACGAGATACGAGAGTTCTTGAACGAATTGAACGTATTCATCGTCCGGAAGTGTAACACGGCGTATCTCGGCCATTTCTCAACGGATTCGTGCGAATCAAGTGTCATACACGTTTTTAGCGTCTAAAACAGACGGGGACCACGTTTTCGACACGAAACACTCGCGGATGTCCGAGATACGAGAGTTCTTGAACGAATTGAACGAATTCATCGTCCGGAAGTGTAACACGGCGTATCTCGGCCATTTCTCAACGGATTCGTGCGAATCAAGTGTCATGCGCGTCTTTAGCGTCTAAAACAGACGGGGACCACGTTTTAGACACGAAACACTCGCGGATGTCCGAGATACGAGAGTTCTTGAACGAATTGAACGAAACGCGGTGCATCGTGAGTTTCGCTTGCAAAACGTGAGAACTAGCAAGATTTCATCGTCCGGAAGTGTAACACGGCGTATCTCGGCCATTTCTCAACGGATTCGTGCGAATCAATTGTCATAAGCGTTTTTAGCGTCTAAAACAGACGGGGACCACGTTTTCGACGCGAAACACCCGCGGATGTCCGAGATACGAAAGTTCTTGAACGAATTGAACGAATTCATCGTCCGGAAGTGTAACACGGCGTATCTCGGCCATTTCTCAACGGATTCGTGCGAATCAAGTGTCATTGGCGTTTTTAGCGTCTAAAACAGATGGGGACCACGTTTTCGACGCGAAACACTCGCGGATGTCCGAGATACGAGAGTTGTTGAACGAATTGAACGAAACGCGGTGCAGCGTGCGTTTCGCTAGCAAAACGTGAGAACTACCAAGATTTCATCGTCCGGAAGTGTAACACGGCGTATCTTGGCCATTTCTCAACGGATTCGTGCTAATCAAGTGTCATACGCGTTTTTAGCGTCTAAAACAGACGGGGACCATGTTTTCGACGCGAAACACTCGCGGATGTCCGAGATACGAGAGTTCTTGAACGAATTGAACGAATTCATCGTCCGGAAGTGTAACACGGCGTATCTCGGCCATTTCTCAACGGATTCGTGCGAATCAAGTGTCATACGCGTCTTTAGCGTCTATAACAGACGGGGATCACGTTTTCGACGCGAAACACTCGCGGATGTCCGAGATACGAGAGTTCTTGAACGAATTAAACGAAACGCGGTGCATCTTGCGTTTCGCTTGCAAAACGTGAGAATTAGCAAGATTTCATCGTCCGGAAGTGTAACACGGCGTATCTCGGCCATTTCTCAACGGATTCGTGCGAATCAAGTGTCATTGGCGTTTTTAGCGTCTAAAACAGATGGGGACCACGTTTTCGACGCGAAACACTCGCGGATGTCCGAGATACGAGAGTTGTTGAACGAATTGAACGAAACGCGGTGCATCGTGCGTTTCGCTAGCAAAACGTGAGAACTACCAAGATTTCATCGTCCGGAAGTGTAACACGGCGTATCTCGGCCATTTCTCAACGGATTCGTGGGAATCAAGTGTCATACACGTCTTTAGCGTATAAATCAGACGGGGACCACGTTTTCGACGCGAACCACTCGCGGATGTTCGAGATACGAGAGTTCTTGAACGAATTGTACGAAACGCGGTGCATCGTGCGTTTCGCTTGCAAAACGTGAGAACTAGCAAGATTTCATCTCCGGAAGTGTAACACGGCGTATCTCGGCCATTTCTCAACGGATTCGTGCGAATCTAGTGTCATACGCGTCTTTAGCGTCTAAAACAGACGGGGACCACGTTTTCGACGCGAAACACTCGCGGATGTCCGAGATACGAGAGTTCTTGAACGAATTGAACGAAACGCGGTGCATCGTGCGTTTCGCTTGCAAATCGTGAGAACTAGCAAGATTTCATCGTCCGGAAGTGTAACACGGCGTATCTCGGCCATTTCTCAACGTATTCGTGCGAATCAAGTGTCATACGCGTTTTTAGCGTGTAAAACAGACGGGGACCATGTTTTCGACACGAAACACTCGCGGATGTCCGAGATACGAGAGTTCTTGAACGAATTGAACGAATTCATCCTCCGGAAGTGTAACACGGCGTATCTCGGCCATTTCTCAACGGATTCGTGGGAATCAAGTGTCATACGCGTCTTTAGCGTCTAAATCAGACGGGGACCACGTTTTCGACGCGAAACACTCGCGGATATCCGAGATACGAGAGTTCTTGTACAAATTGAACGAATTCATCGTCCGGAAGTGCAACACGGCGTATCTCGGCCATTTCTCAACGGATTCGTGGGAATAAAGTGTCATACGCGTCTTTATCGTCTAAAACAGACGGGGACCACGTTTTCGACGCGAAACACTCGCGGATATCCGAGATACGAGAGTTCTTGAACAAATTGAACGAATTCATCGTCCGGAAGTGCAACACGGCGTATCTCGGCCATTTCTCAACGGATTCGTGCGAATCAAGGGTCATACGCGTTTTTGGCGTCTAAAACAGACGGGGACCACGTTTTCGACGCGAAACACTCGCGGATGTCCGAGATACGAGAGTTCTTGTACGAATTGAACGTATTCATCGTCCGGAAGTGTAACACGGCGTATCTCGGCCATTTCTCAACGGAGTCGTGCGAATCAAGTGTCATACACGTTTTTAGCGTCTAAAACAGACGGGGACCACGTTTTCGACACGAAACACTCGCGGATGTCCGAGATACGAGAGTTCTTGAACGAATTGAACGAAACGCGGTGCATCGTGAGTTTCGCTTGCAAAACGTGAGAACTAGCAAGATTTCATCGTCCGGAAGTGTAACACGGCGTATCTCGGCCATTTCTCAACGGATTCGTGCGAATCAAGTGTCATACGCGTTTTTAGCGTCTAAAACAGACGGGGACCACGTCTTCGACGCGAAACACTCGCGGATGTCCGAGATACGAGAGTTCTTGAACGAATTGAACGAATTCATCGTCCGGAAGTGTAACACAGCGTATCTCGGCCATTTCTCAACGGATTCGTGCGAATCAAGTGTCATGCGCGTCTTTAGCGTCTAAAACAGACGGGGACCACGTTTTCGACGCGAAACACTCGCGGATGTCCGAGATACGAGAGTTCTTGAACGAATTGAACGAAACGCGGTGCATCGTGCGTTTCGCTAGCAAATCGTGAGAACTACCAAGATTTCATCATCCGAAAGTGTAACACGGCGTATCTCGGCCATTTCTCAACGTATTCGTGCGAATCAAGTGTCATACGCGTTTTTAGCGTCTAAAACAGACGGGGACCACGTTTTCGACGTGAAACACTCGCGGATGTCCGAGATACGAGAGCTCTTGAACGAATTGAACGAAACGCGGTGCATCGTGCGTTTCGCTTGCAAAACGTGAGAACTAGCATGATTTCATCTCCGGAAGTGTAACACGGCGTATCTCGGCCATTTCTCAACGGATTCGTGCGAATCAAGTGTCATACGCGTTTTTAGCGTCTAAAACAGACGGGGACCATGTTTTCGACACGAAACACTCGCGGATGTCCGAGATACGACAGTTCTTGAACGAATTGAACGAATTCATCGTCCGGAAGTGTAACACGGCGTATCTCGGCCATTTCTCAATGGATTCGTGCGAATCAAGTGTCATACGCGTTTTTAGCGTCTAAAACAGATGGGGACCACGTTTTCGACGCGAAACACTCGCGGATGTCCGAGATACGAGAGTTCTTGAACGAATTGAACGAAACGCGGTGCATCGAGCGTTTCGCTTGCAAAACGTGAGAACTAGCCAGATTTCATCGTCCGGAAGTGTAACGGCGTATCTCTGCCATTTCTCAACGGATTCGTGCGAATCAAGTGTCATACGCGTTTTTAGCGTCTAAAACAGACGGGGACCACATTTTCGACGCGAAACACTCGCGGATGTCCGAGATACGAGAGTTCTTGAACGAATTGAACGAAACGCGTTGCATCGTGCGTTTCGCTTGCAAAACGTGAGAACTACCAAGATTTCATCGTCCGGAAGTGTAACACGGCGTATCTCGGCCATTTCTCAACGGATTCGTGCGAATCAAGTGTCATACGCGTTTTTAGCGTCTAAAACAGACGGGGACAACGTCTTCGACGCGAAACACTCGCGGATGTCCGAGATACGAGAGTTCTTGAACGAATTGAACGAATTCATCGTCCGGAAGTGTAACAAGGCGTATCTCGGCCATTTCTCAACGGATTCGTGCGAATCAAGTGTCATACGCGTTTTTAGCGTCTAAAACAGACGGGGACCACGTTTTCGACGCGAAACACTCGCGGATGTCCGAGATACGAGAGTTCTTGAACGAATTGAACGTATTCATCGTCCGGAAGTGTAACACGGCGTATCTCGGCCATTTCTCAACGGATTCGTGCGAATCAAGTGTCATACACGTTTTTAGCGTCTAAAACAGACGGGGACCACGTTTTCGACACGAAACACTCGCGGATGTCCGAGATACGAGAGTTCTTGAACGAATTGAACGAAACGCGGTGCATCGTGAGTTTTGCTTGCAAAACGTGAGAACTAGCAAGATTTCATCGTCCGGAAGTGTAACACGGCGTATCTCGGCCATTTCTCAACGGATTCGTGCGAATCAAGTGTCATACGCGTTTTTAGCGTCTAAAACAGACGGGGACCACGTCTTCGACGCGAAACACTCGCGGATGTCCGAGATACGAGAGTTCTTGAACGAATTGAACGAATTCATCGTCCGGAAGTGTAACACGGCGTATCTCGGCCATTTCTCAACGGATTCGTGCGAATCAAGTGTCATACGCGTTTTTAGCGTCTAAAACAGACGGGGACCATGTTTTCGACACGAAACACTCACGGATGTCCGAGATACGAGAGTTCTTGAACGAATTGAACGAATTCATCGTCCGGAAGTGTAACACGGCGTATCTCGGCCATTTCTCAACGGATTCGTGGGAATAAAGTGTCATACGCGTCTTTATCGTCTAAAACAGACGGGGACCACGTTTTCGACGCGAAACACTCGCGGATATCCGAGATACGAGAGTTCTTGAACAAATTGAACGAATTCATCGTCCGGAAGTGCAACACGGCGTATCTCGGCCATTTCTCAACGAATTCGTGCGAATCAAGGGTCATACGCGTTTTTGGCGTCTAAAACAGACGGGGACCACGTTTTCGACGCGAAACACTCGCGGATGTCCGAGATACGAGAGTTCTTGAACGAATTGAACGTATTCATCGTCCGGAAGTGTAACACGGCGTATCTCGGCCATTTCTCAACGGATTCGTGCGAATCAAGTGTCATACACGTTTTTAGCGTCTAAAACAGACGGGGACCACGTTTTCGACGCGAAACACTCGCGGATGTCCGAGATACGAGAGTTCTTGAACGAATTGAACGAAACGCGGTGCACCGTGCGTTTCGCTTGCAAATCGTGAGAACTACAAAGATTTCATCATCCGAAAGTGTAACACGGCGTATCTCGGCCATTTCTCAACGTATTCGTGCGAATCAAGTGTCATACGCGTTTTTAGCGTCTAAAACAGACCGGGACCACGTTTTCGACGTGAAACACTCGCGGATGTCCGAGATACGAGAGCTCTTGAACGAATTGAACGAAACGCGGTGCATCGTGCGTTTCGCTTGCAAAACGTGAGAACTAGCAAGATTTCATCTCCGGAAGTGTAACACGGCGTATCTCGGCCATTTCTCAACGGATTCGTTCGAATCAAGTGTCATACGCGTTTTTAGCGTCTAAAACAGACGGGGACCATGTTTTCGACACGAAACACTCGCGGATGTCCGAGATACGACAGTTCTTGAACGAATTGAACGAATTCATCGTCCGGAAGTGTAACACGGCGTATCTCGGCCATTTCTCAATGGATTCGTGCGAATCAAGTGTCATACGCGTTTTTAGCGTCTAAAACAGATGGGGACCACGTTTTCGACGCGAAACACTCGCGGATGTCCGAGATACGAGAGTTCTTGAACGAATTGAACGAAACGCGTTGCATCGAGCGTTTCGCTTGCAAAACGTGAGAACTAGCCAGATTTCATCGTCCGGAAGTGTAACACGGCGTATCTCGGCCATTTCTCAACGGATTCGTGCGAATCAAGTGTCATACGCGTTTTTAGCGTCTAAAACAGACGGAGACCACGTTTTCGACGCGAAACACTCGCGGATGTCCGAGATACGAGAGTTGTTGAACGAATTGAACGAAACGCGGTGCATCATGCGTTTTGCTTGCAAAACGTGAGAACTAGCAAGATTTCATCGTCCGGAAGTGTAACGGCGTATCTCTGCCATTTCTCAACGGATTCGTGCGAATCAAGTGTCATACGCGTTTTTAGCGTCTAAAACAGACGGGGACCACATTTTCGACGCGAAACACTCGCGGATGTCCGAGATACGAGAGTTCTTGAACGAATTGAACGAAACGCGTTGCATCGTGCGCTTCGCTTGCAAAACGTGAGAACTACCAAGATTTCATCGTCCGGAAGTGTAACACGGCGTATCTTGGCCATTTCTCAACGGATTCGTGCTAATCAAGTGTCATACGCGTTTTTAGCGTCTAAAACAGACGGTGACCATGTTTTCGACGCGAAACACTCGCGGATGTCCGAGATACGAGAGTTCTTGAACGAATTGAACGAATTCATCGTCCGGAAGTGTAACACGGCGTATCTCGGCCATTTCTCAACGGATTCGTGCGAATCAAGTGTCATACGCGTCTTTATCGTCTAAAACAGACGGGGACCACGTTTTCGACGCGAAACACTCGCGGATATCCGAGATACGAGAGTTCTTGAACAAATTGAACGAATTCATCGTCCGGAAGTGCAACACGGCGTATCTCGGCCATTTCTCAACGGATTCGTGCGAATCAAGGGTCATACGCATTTTTGGCGTCTAAAACAGACGGGGACCACGTTTTCGACGCGAAACACTCGCGGATGTCCGAGATACGAGAGTTCTTGAACGAATTGAACGTATTCATCGTCCGGAAGTGTAACACGGCGTATCTCGGCCATTTCTCAACGGATTCGTGCGAATCAAGTGTCATACACGTTTTTAGCGTCTAAAACAGACGGGGACCACGTTTTCGACGCGAAACACTCGCGGATGTCCGAGATACGAGAGTTCTTGAACGAATTGAACGAAACGCGGTGCATCGTGCGTTTCGCTAGCAAATCGTGAGAACTACCAAGATTTCATCATCCGAAAGTGTAACACGGCGTATCTCGGCCATTTCTCAACGTATTCGTGCGAATCAAGTGTCATACGCGTTTTTAGCGTCTAAAACAGACGGGGACCACGTTTTCGACGTGAAACACTCGCGGATGTCCGAGATACGAGAGCTCTTGAACGAATTGAACGAAACGCGGTGCATCGTGCGTTTCGCTTGCAAAACGTGAGAACTAGCAAGATTTCATCTCCGGAAGTGTAACACGGCGTATCTCGGCCATTTCTCAACGGATTCGTGCGAATCAAGTGTCATACGCGTTTTTAGCGTCTAAAACAGACGGGGACCATGTTTTCGACACGAAACACTCGCGGATGTCCGAGATACGACAGTTCTTGAACGAATTGAACGAATTCATCGTCCGGAAGTGTAACACGGCGTATCTCGGCCATTTCTCAATGGATTCGTGCGAATCAAGTGTCATACGCGTTTTTAGCGTCTAAAACAGATGGGGACCACGTTTTCGACGCGAAACACTTGCGGATGTCCGAGATACGAGAGTTCTTGAACGAATTGAACGAAACGCGGTGCATCGAGCGTTTCGCTTGCAAAACGTGAGAACTAGCCAGATTTCATCGTCCGGAAGTGTAACGGCGTATCTCTGCCATTTCTCAACGGATTCGTGCGAATCAAGTGTCATACGCGTTTTTAGCGTCTAAAACAGACGGGGACCACATTTTCGACGCGAAACACTCGCGGATGTCCGAGATACGAGAGTTCTTGAACGAATTGAACGAAACGCGTTGCATCGTGCGTTTCGCTTGCAAAACGTGAGAACTACCAAGATTTCATCGTCCGGAAGTGTAACACGGCGTATCTCGGCCATTTCTCAACGGATTCGTGCGAATCAAGTGTCATACGCGTTTTTAGCGTCTAAAACAGACGGGGACAACGTCTTCGACGCGAAACACTCGCGGATGTCCGAGATACGAGAGTTCTTGAACGAATTGAACGAATTCATCGTCCGGAAGTGTAACAAGGCGTATCTCGGCCATTTCTCAACGGATTCGTGCGAATCAAGTGTCATACGCGTTTTTAGCGTCTAAAACAGACGGGGACCACGTTTTCGACGCGAAACACTCGCGGATGAACGAGATACGAGAGTTCTTGAACGAATTGAACGTATTCATCGTCCGGAAGTGTAACACGGCGTATCTCGGCCATTTCTCAACGGATTCGTGCGAATCAAGTGTCATACACGTTTTTAGCGTCTAAAACAGACGGGGACCACGTTTTCGACACGAAACACTCGCGGATGTCCGAGATACGAGAGTTCTTGAACGAATTGAACGAATTCATCGTCCGGAAGTGTAACACGGCGTATCTCGGCCATTTCTCAACGGATTCGTGCGAATCAAGTGTCATGCGCGTCTTTAGCGTCTAAAACAGACGGGGACCACGTTTTAGACACGAAACACTCGCGGATGTCCGAGATACGAGAGTTCTTGAACGAATTGAACGAAACGCGGTGCATCGTGAGTTTCGCTTGCAAAACGTGAGAACTAGCAAGATTTCATCGTCCGGAAGTGTAACACGGCGTATCTCGGCCATTTCTCAACGGATTCGTGCGAATCAATTGTCATAAGCGTTTTTAGCGTCTAAAACAGACGGGGACCACGTTTTCGACGCGAAACACCCGCGGATGTCCGAGATACGAAAGTTCTTGAACGAATTGAACGAATTCATCGTCCGGAAGTGTAACACGGCGTATCTCGGCCATTTCTCAACGGATTCGTGCGAATCAAGTGTCATTGGCGTTTTTAGCGTCTAAAACAGATGGGGACCACGTTTTCGACGCGAAACACTCGCGGATGTCCGAGATACGAGAGTTGTTGAACGAATTGAACGAAACGCGGTGCAGCGTGCGTTTCGCTAGCAAAACGTGAGAACTACCAAGATTTCATCGTCCGGAAGTGTAACACGGCGTATCTTGGCCATTTCTCAACGGATTCGTGCTAATCAAGTGTCATACGCGTTTTTAGCGTCTAAAACAGACGGGGACCATGTTTTCGACGCGAAACACTCGCGGATGTCCGAGATACGAGAGTTCTTGAACGAATTGAACGAATTCATCGTCCGGAAGTGTAACACGGCGTATCTCGGCCATTTCTCAACGGATTCGTGCGAATCAAGTGTCATACGCGTCTTTAGCGTCTATAACAGACGGGGATCACGTTTTCGACGCGAAACACTCGCGGATGTCCGAGATACGAGAGTTCTTGAACGAATTAAACGAAACGCGGTGCATCTTGCGTTTCGCTTGCAAAACGTGAGAATTAGCAAGATTTCATCGTCCGGAAGTGTAACACGGCGTATCTCGGCCATTTCTCAACGGATTCGTGCGAATCAAGTGTCATTGGCGTTTTTAGCGTCTAAAACAGATGGGGACCACGTTTTCGACGCGAAACACTCGCGGATGTCCGAGATACGAGAGTTGTTGAACGAATTGAACGAAACGCGGTGCATCGTGCGTTTCGCTAGCAAAACGTGAGAACTACCAAGATTTCATCGTCCGGAAGTGTAACACGGCGTATCTCGGCCATTTCTCAACGGATTCGTGGGAATCAAGTGTCATACACGTCTTTAGCGTATAAATCAGACGGGGACCACGTTTTCGACGCGAACCACTCGCGGATGTTCGAGATACGAGAGTTCTTGAACGAATTGTACGAAACGCGGTGCATCGTGCGTTTCGCTTGCAAAACGTGAGAACTAGCAAGATTTCATCTCCGGAAGTGTAACACGGCGTATCTCGGCCATTTCTCAACGGATTCGTGCGAATCTAGTGTCATACGCGTCTTTAGCGTCTAAAACAGACGGGGACCACGTTTTCGACGCGAAACACTCGCGGATGTCCGAGATACGAGAGTTCTTGAACGAATTGAACGAAACGCGGTGCATCGTGCGTTTCGCTTGCAAATCGTGAGAACTAGCAAGATTTCATCGTCCGGAAGTGTAACACGGCGTATCTCGGCCATTTCTCAACGTATTCGTGCGAATCAAGTGTCATACGCGTTTTTAGCGTGTAAAACAGACGGGGACCATGTTTTCGACACGAAACACTCGCGGATGTCCGAGATACGAGAGTTCTTGAACGAATTGAACGAATTCATCCTCCGGAAGTGTAACACGGCGTATCTCGGCCATTTCTCAACGGATTCGTGGGAATCAAGTGTCATACGCGTCTTTAGCGTCTAAATCAGACGGGGACCACGTTTTCGACGCGAAACACTCGCGGATATCCGCGATACGAGAGTTCTTGTACAAATTGAACGAATTCATCGTCCGGAAGTGCAACACGGCGTATCTCGGCCATTTCTCAACGGATTCGTGCGAATCAAGTGTCATACGCGTTTTTGGCGCCTAAAACAGACGGGGACCACGTTTTCGACGCGAAACACTCGCGGATGTCCGAGATACGAGAGTTCTTGAACGAATTGAACGTATTCATCGTCCGGAAGTGTAACACGGCGTATCTCGGCCATTTCTCAACGGATTCGTGCGAATCAAGTGTCATACACGTTTTTAGCGTCTAAAACAGACGGGGACCACGTTTTCGACGCGAAACACTCGCGGATGTCCGAGATACGAGAGTTCTTGAACGAATTGAACGAAACGCGGTGCATCGTGAGTTTCGCTTGCAAAACGTGAGAACTAGCAAGATTTCATCGTCCGGAAGTGTAACACGGCGTATCTCGGCCATTTCTCAACGGATTCGTGCGAATCAAGTGTCATACGCGTTTTTAGCGTCTAAAACAGATGGGGACCACGTTTTCGTCGCGAAACACTCGCGGATGTCCGGGATACGAGAGTTCTTGAACGAATTGAACGAAACGCGGTGCATCGAGCGTTTCGCTTGCAAAACGTGAGAACTAGCCAGATTTCATCGTCCGGAAGTGTAACACGGCGTATCTCGGCCATTTCTCAACGGATTCGTGCGAATCAAGTGTTATACGTGTTTTTAGCGTCTAAAACAGACGGGGACCACGTTTTCGACGCGAAACACTCGCGGATGTCCGAGATACGAGAGTTCTTGAAGGAATTGAACGAAACGCGGTGCATCGTGCGTTTCGCTTGCAAAACGTGAGAACTAGCAAGATTTCGAGTGTAGCCCAATTGCGCACAAGACCGATTGCGCACGTGCCGATTGCACACGTTCCAATTGCGCACGTCCCGCTTGCACACGTCCCGATTGCACACGTTCCGTTTGCACACAAGACCTATTGCGCACGTTCCTTTTGCGCACAAGACCGATTGCTCACGTTCCGATTGCACACGAGCCGATTGCGCACGTCCTGAAGCCGATGTCCCGTTTGCACACAAGCACTATTGCGCACGTTCCTTTTGCGCACAAGGCCGATTGCTCACGTAGCGATTGCACACGGACTGTTTGCGCACAAGACTCATTGCACACGACGATTGCATACGGGCCGGCTGCAACCCGGATCAATTGCACACGGGCGAGTTGCATAGTAAAGTGCCAATAAAATAGTGGATGGACAGTGCGTATTTACATTGCGGGCTACGTGTCAACGGCGTGACGTTCATGGACGTTAAATGTAACATAAATAGTGCAGAGTTACAGTGCGGGGCGCGTGGAATATCTGCAGAATCGTTCCCGCGCCAGTCTGAACCATTCATATAGAGAATCACTCGTGAAATCGACCTGTAAAGTTTGAAAATACATGTGACACGTGGGAGCATAACCTGATCCAAGGTGGCCTAAATCGTCCGTCGTTCGGAACAAGGCACAATTTCTTCGAAAATCATCTTTGACATGGTTCTAACTCATTCAAAAGAAACTAAGGAGCACGATTGAAAGGTATGTATGGATCGAATTAGTTTGTTTTCCGGTTAATTTATGAAATGGCTATGTTATTTTTATAAGTAAAGAGGCTCGTCATTAATGAATATAAATCTTTTTATTTCAGATATCATACTGTATCAACACTGCATTAGCTAATAGTTACTTTAAGGTTTCATGCAAGTGAACTTGGAGACTGGATTATAGAGATGGTTACAGAAGCTATAACGTCTTTGAGTCTACAGGACGCAAAAGAACGCAGTATAGTTCTAAGGACATTCTAGATTAATGCGGTGGTGAATGGCAGGGGCCAAATTTAGGGTGACAAATTGCTCTGAATACATCATGTGTAAGCAACTAATAAGAATAGACTTAAAGGATGTGTATGCAATAACATATGAAATGAAATGTATAATTTCAACTTTATTTTTTTTATTTTACTTATAATACAATTATGTCTCAAAATATATATCCTGTTATGGATTATAGAAACGACCATTCACTGCCGGTTGAAGCCAAGACACCTTCTGATCATAATGAAGTCTTGGACGAGGATAGAGATGTTTGAAGCAATTCCGATTCCGCACTACAAATTTGGAAAATAGTAACATAAAGATATTAGTAATAAGATTACAGAGAAGACTGCTATCAGAGAATACATTAATATTTTACAAAGTAATAACGTATTTACGTCCTCAATATATCCATTGCCCCAATGGAAATCTGAATTTACAGGACACAAAAGAATGCTGTATCCCGGACTAAGCGAATGCAAGATGGTTGCGTTGGGGAACAGCAGGAGCCAATTGTTTCTTTTAAAAGAATGAATCCGAGTGGATGGTGACACAAAAGATTAATTGTTTCACGTTAAATGTCGAGGATTTCTTGGATATCCATTTAAATCAGTCCTTTTCAGGGCTACAACGTGAATCCAAACGTTGACAGCTCTTGTACAATAAAATTTCCTATGTACACACGTATAATTATTTCAATGGCTTGTATGAATGTACTGTTGTGCCGGCCTATTGGCATCGACTAGTTTACTTTAAGATACGCGAAATGTAATAGGTGGTAACGAAATCGAGTTCGAAAGTCTTTCAGTTCAAGAGTTTTATTTTAGGACTAACTGACAGAGTGACGGTGTCTATGCCAGGACTGGAGATGGTCTTGTGCGGTCCTGGGGACCTTTATATGTTTCTAAAAGGAGCTTGGAGGTGGAATTTGAAAAAGGACAGAATGTTTTAGAAAGGAAGTATTTTTGGAGTTTGCTCAGGTGTTGATACGTAATCAAAGTGAAATTTTATCATTATGTCAAGCTCAACAATTGAAGGGAATTTTTATGGGTTTATGTTCCTGTTGAGGGTTTGCTTACTTTGGCGGAACATTTGGCAACGGAAAGGTTTATCGGTAGGTTTGTTCAGGAAGGAATTTGTGGAAGTCCGACTAATGTGACGATTGGATTGGAAAATGTGATAGGAAGGCATAACAGTACGTTATTTCCAGAGTTAGATGACTACAATCGGAATGACCGTCTAGGTTTCCATGTAGAAGGGAGACCGTGCGAAATGATAAAATGGGAAAATGACGTAGAAATGTGCAGGATATATGAAAGTTGTGTCGGGCTAAAATCCAAACAATTTGAGATCTCAGATTGAATCAAATGTTGTATGGGGATGTTCGATTGTCTTCAAGAATCGATTTTATAAGGTAAACAATAGATTCGTCGAAAAGTCGTGGATAATAGTTGTTATGTTGGTTGGTTGCTACGCGCCGTAGAATCGATTTTGTAAGTTAAGTAATCGTTAATAATAAATAGAATGATTGGTTGGTTATTACGTCGAAGATTCTTTTTTTTAGAATTATAACATACCTACAAACATTTAATGAAATTTGAAACCTGAAATTGGTTAGTTTTTGAACTTTCACAACTTTCATAAATACCTGCATATTTATACATTATTTGCCCATTTTCTCATATTTCTGGGTCCCTCTTGTATATTGAAACCAAGTATGTCATTCCGCTTGTAGCCATCTAACGCTGACAACAACATACTTCCATATGGCTTCCATACAAGCCATAGAAATAATCAGGAATATTTTATTGAACGAGAGTTGTCAACATTTTGAATCACTTTGAGGCCCTGAAAAGGGCTGTTTTGAATGGATATCAAGGAAATCCTTGAAACTTGACATCAGAAAACCAGTCGCTTGTCTCCTGCGGCACACAGATTGATTCTCTTGAAACCAAGATTTACCTCCAGCTGTTCCCTACCACTTCCACTCTGCGTTTGCTTAGGCCTGTATACAGCTTTCTTTTGTGACCAGTAGACTCCGGTTTCAATTAGGACAGTGGATATGTTGTGGATGAAAAGATGTTATTGCTTGTGTAATCTCCTTTATAATCCAGCCGACGATAGGATTGCAAATAGCACAAAAATCAGCAATCAGAAGTCCACAGAATCTAGTTGCATAGAACCTTAAAGTAACTATATCCACGCAAGTAAAACTCTACAAGAATTCAACATATCCTCGACTATATCAACATGTATACATACATATATACTGACTTCGAATTGTTCGAGAAGCACGCGGGTCTCTCTTTTATAGGGATTTTTGTAAATTACACGTTTTTGTGTCATTTTAATTGATTCGAACCCACGCCCTTTCGGACTGGTGCCTAAAGAACGAAAAGGATACTTGGAGGAACAGGCGAGGACGGAAACAGAAAGGTGCAATCTCTCTCTCCCGGGTTTTTGCACAGTTTTCCCTGGGAGCGACGGGTGAATGCCGGAGACGAGTGCTTCCGACGGCCGTGCAAGCTATCTTGGAATCCACATGCACCGAGAAATCATCATTTCCTCCTAATAATTCGGAAGATACCGTACAAACGATTTCGTCCGGAAGAAGGAGCTGGGAGCTGCCTGGAGGTCCATCGCTACCTGAAGATATAGGCATAAAGTATTCTTATATTAATAGGATAAGAACGTTCAGTCATTTATTCAAAATGAGTCGGAGAAAGAGAAATGCAAAGCGAGCTAGGTAGGTTGGTAAATTATACATCAGGATCGGAAATTTCAAATGGGTTAGAGGTCGAGGATGTGGCCGTTGAAAATTGTCCCGTACAACCTTTGCCTAAAACAAGGGGATTTGAAATAGTAAGTATGGTGCCAGCAGAAGGAAATTCTGTTATGGAAAATCTGCTAAATGAAGGATCTGTCGCGGCGAATTTAAACCCGCCGCGCAAATAGCGCAAAGCGCCATCGTCTGCCTCACATTCGGCTCCCTCCGTTGCGCCTCGGCCGACTCCGGGCGGATCGAGCAGTTCGGTGATCGGCTCGAGGCGGGACGGGGGAGACAGTGTGAGGTAAGACGCGGGTCTCCGACGGCCGGTCTCCTTCTTACCGTTTTGGCAATCGATCCGCACAGGTGACTTTCGCAATCATATTGACTCTTTTTGCTTCACTTAGACCGGACCGTCGGAGGCCACATTTAAAGCGGTCGTTCTTTTCTTTTCTTTTCTTTTCGCGCAGTCCTTCCTTTTAAATTCACGCTTTAATTCTCTTTTCTTTTTGCTCTTTAGATTCACCTTTTCCTTTGCTTTGATCTATTGTATATTCTTTCTAATCTTTCTTTTCCTTATTAAGTAGGCGTTAGTGTAAATATAGATTACCGTATTACTTTATTTCCGTTGCGTCCTTTAGACTTTAGTTACACGTTTCGCATTTTTTTTTAGACGGCCTCCAACCCGCAGCAACCCGTCGTCACCGAGGAAGGGGGTGAGCGATCGCAGCCCACTAGTCGTCGCCACCGGTCGTCCTTGCTTGATATCCCGAATGTCGCTCGGGAAGGCGAGGCCCTGCGCCAGTCGGATGCAGTTCCACAAGGCCTCATGCAGCTCCTCCGGCTGGAGCACCTGCGATGTCGCTGCCCGGGACGGCCTCTTGACCCATCGCCGCATCCACGCCGTTACTCGAGTCAGGCGCAGGAGGGAAGAGAAGCGACACAACTCCTCCGGTTCGCCATCGGGGAGTTTTGCTGCGAGGCACCGTACCGCTCGCTGTTCCGGCAGGTCGTCGTCTCCGTGAGGGCTGCTCGACTGGGGCCATAGCGCTTCGTCCTCCTGCAAAAAGGAAGGCCCCTGCCACCACAGTGGGTGATCCCGGAGCTCGGAGGGAAAGAGCCCCCGAGAGGCGCAGTCGGCGGGATTCATTTTGCCCGGAACGTGCCGCCACTGCGCCGTCGGATCTCGCCGGTGGATTTCGGCCACACGATTGGCCACAAACGTCGTCCATCGGGTCGGATGTCCGTGAATCCACGCAAGAGTCACTGTCGAGTCCGACCACAACACCGTCTTAGCCGAGGCGAGTTGCATCGCCTCCTTGACTCGCACTGCTACCTTGCTGAGGAGATCTGCTGCGGAAAGTTCAAGCCGCGGAAGAGAGATCCGTTGGAGGGGTGCGACTTTAGTCTTTGCCAAGGCTAAGGACACCGAGTTGCCCCCTCCTTCGACATACCGGAGATAAACCACAGCGGCGACTGCTCGTTCCGAAGCGTCCGCAAAACCGTGCACTTCGACCGTCGCACCAGGGCCCGCGCCCTGAAACCATCGTGGCACTCGAACATCCTCCAGGAGAGGAAGTTCCTCCTGCAGGCGCTTCCACCCCTGAGCCTCCTCGTCAGCCACCGGAGCATCCCAGTCCAGTTGCTGCAACCAGGTAACCTGTATGATTAATTTTGCGCGGATAACGATCGGCGCCAGCCAGCCGAGTGGATCAAAGAGACGCGCAGTTTCTGAAACTATCTCTCTTTTAGTTACTCCCGGAGTTGGTTGGGTGCGAACGACCACCGACAGGTCGTCGCGTTCAGGGTTCCATCGCAACCCTAGAACTGATTGCTGCGCGACCGGGAGGTCGGCGTCGGAGGATGACAGCGCGCGGTCTTCTTCGGGCACACCGTGGAGGAGACCGCTGTGGTTAGCCGCCCACTTGCGCAAGCGGAACCCGCCCGCCGTGCAGATCGCTGCGAGCTCCCTTTGCAGGCGAGCTCCCGATTCCAGGGAGTCGGCGCCGGTAAGGACATCGTCGACGTACGTGTCCCTCTCGACTGCTTCGGCTCCGGCCTTGTACTTCTCCCCTTCGTCAATCGCGAGTTGCCGCGTTACGCGAATAGCTAGGAAAGGGGCGCACGCCAACCCGTACGTCACCGTATTTAATCGGAATTCTTCTAAAGGTCCGCCAACCGCCGCCGGCCACAAGATTCTTTGGAGATCCCGATCGTCAGGATGTACGAGAATCTGACGGTACATCTTCTCGATGTCCGCCACGAACGCGAATCGGTGCCGACGCCACCGCAGCACAACGTCGGGTAGAGGCGGAAGGAGATTCGGGCCCGAAAGCAACGAAGAGTTCAAAGATGCACCCGACTGCACCGAGGCCGAACCGTTAAAAACTACTCGGAGTTTTCCCTCGGCCTCCGATTGTTTCCGGACTCCGTGATGAGGCAGGTAGCACACCCGATTACCCGACGACGCGTCGAACGGGGCCACCTGTGACATGTGTCCAAGCTTCTCGTATTCGCTCATAAAGGCAATGTACTGCTCTTTCAGAACGGCATCGCGGACAAATCGCCGATCCATTGCGCCGCACATTCGTTCTGCGACGCGCCTTGTACCGGTGAGATCGGGGAGGTGTGCGCGGGTTGGAAGGCGCACCTGGTATCGCCCCCCCCCCCCCCCCCCACCACGCGCTCCGTCGTGAGTGCGAAAAGTCGCTCGCACTCCTCGTCGGCGAGAGTGAGAGGCAGAGGCACCGACAGCGGCTCCTCCCACTCGCAAAGTTTGCGCAGCGCGGCCGACATGTCTTCTTGACACGAGCACTGGAGGGCCGTGATCGCTAGGTCCTGGCCCCCGCTCCCGACGCTGCCAAGCAAGATCCACCCGAGCTTGGTTTTTTGCGCGATGGGCTCCTGGGGCCCTCCGCGGCGTAGCCCGTCCATGGCCACCGTGGCGTATGCGTCTGCGCCGAGCAAAAGTTCGACCGGGTCTTTTGCGAAGTACGTCGGATCTGCTAAGGAGAGCCCTTTGACGTGGGGCCACGCGGTCGACGCGCACGGCACTGCTCCCGAATACGCAGACAAGCGCGGCAGAATAAGTGACGACACCATGACACCGAACTGTCCGTGGCGCGCCTTGACCGTCAAGGAAACTCGTCCGCGCGCATGCCCTGAGTGCTGGCCGCCGATACCGTATATCGCCACGGCCGTCGGAGTCCGCGGGAGCCGAAGGCGCTGCGCCAGGGATTCCGAGATGAGGGACGTTTCCGACCTGGAGTCAATAAGCGCACGGACCGAGTGTTCGACACCGTCCTTGTCACACACGAGCACTCGCGCTGTCGCTAGAAGCACGGAAGCACCTCCCGATGGTGCCTGCTTCGCGACATGAACAGTTTGATTCTGTCCGGAGAACGCGGGTGCATCGGCACGTAGCGCGGGTAAGAAGGCGTCGTGCAATGAAGTGTGATGCTTCCCGGAGCACCTAAAGCAGGTTTTTTCTGAATTACAGGCACTAACCTCGTGCCGGCCTAGGCAATTACAGCACCGTCCATACCGCCGAGCCACTTCACGCCGCTCCTTGGGAGAGATCCGAATGAAGAGCTCGCACGCCGCGAGGTAATGGTCTCCCTTGCACATCGGACAGGCGCGATTGGACTCGGCCTTTGCAGGTCGCGTCGAGGCCGTTCGCGCGACGCGGACAGTTCGAGGTGCGGGTTTCGTAGTACCCCCGCATCCTCCTTGGACTTCCTGCAACGCGTCCTGCGTCCGCAGCTGCTCCTGTAAGAACTCGCGGAGCACGCTATATCCCGGAGGATCTGACGTCTTGCCGAGCGAGTGCTCCCATTCGCGCCGCGTTTTAAGGTCGAGTCGTTCGACAACAAGGAATACGAACAAGTCTTCGCACGAGGTAATGGGCCGCCCGATGCCTTCCAACGCTCCGACGGTGGATAGCATTCCGTGAAAGATGCGCCTCAGATCTGCCGCACAGTCGCTCTTCATTTTCGGCAATGAGTTGAACGCGGCAAGATACGACCGCACTAAGAGCCTCTTATTTTCGTAATGCTCCGTTAAAAGTTTCCACGCCCGCTCGTAGCTTTCTGCGGTCGACGATAAGTCGCGGATGAGGCATTCCGCATCCCCTTTCACGCACGTTTTCAAATAATGCAGTTTCTCTACTTTTGACAGGGACGAATCTTCCCCCACGAGAGAAGCGAACAGATCGCGGAAGGACGGCCAGTCTTCGAAATGGCCGCTAAACTTCGGCAATTCGATGCGCGGAAGCGTTGCGCGGAGTGGGGCCTGTTCGGCTTTGCCCGGAGGAGGCGGCGCGGAGGCGAGAAGGTGCTTCTCAGCTTGGAGAAGATGTGCGCGTTGCTGCGAATAAGCTAACTCGACCGCACTAACGAAGTCCGACGTGACATAATCGTGCTTCTCCAACTGAGCTCTATAGTCCCGCATGAGCTCGTAATGCTGTTCCTCGAACTTGTTCCACTTGGCCTCAAGCAAGGGCAAGGTTGAACGAATGAGCTCGATAGTAATTTTCGCCAATCCTACCTTTTTCATGTTCTCCCAAGTTCGAGAAATGCGGCCGTGCAATTCCCGCTGGGCCTCTATCCGACCCTCCATGTCGCTCATTTTCTTCTTTCTCTTGTTTCAGAGACACTTCACCACTGCACTGACTCGAAGGATCCGTTCGCGCATCCGGCTCGAAGGACCAAATGTGGTATGAAGGAAGAGAAAATGTCGGAAAAGAGAAAGGAGAGAGAGAGAGAGAAAGAGAAAGCGGTGCCGGGATAGAAATTAATGCAGTATTTGATATGTGAAATGTAAAAGTTGTATTGCACGAGAAAACGAGTATTGCAAAGAAAAGATTTAGACAGGATTTGTAAAGGAAGAGAAATGTTCGAATCGCAAAACTGTTCTGCACTTTTATAATCGCCTAGGAATCGCACTAGTATAACACACGTCTGTTCGCTTTGATCGTCCATACAGGAGAGAGCGCACAACGTGCTCAGCCCGCGCGGCTGCCCTTCGACCTCCAGAAAACCTTTTAACGCCTAAATTTGAATTAGCTAAACAGCCACGCTTTACGAAAACAAAAGAGGTTTCTGGAAGTCGGAGGGCCCTCGTCCTAGAGGGGACTTGGCGGGTGGGACGCACGACCCGCCGTTGTGGTGCGCGCGCACAGCCGAGCCTACGTGCTCGCGACACGTCGGCTCATGGGCGCGCGTTCGCAGGCACCGAGGTGTGAGTCCCGATCGCCCGCAAGACGGCGGGAGTGCGCATGATTTCAAACACATTTATACGCGCTTTTCATTTCCGTGCCGTCTTTAGCTTAATTGTATATATTTTCTTTATTATAATAGATTAGTTTATATTAACGTAATTTATTTAGTTTTAACCTCACGCTCTCTCACCGCTTCCCTTCGCGTTCCCTTTGCATACGGAGTAGCTCCACCGAGCTCAAGAAAGAGCCGGCGAAACTCCTAACAGGATCTGTCGGGGAAATTGATAGTGCCAGTACTTTTATTGACCCCGCTAAAAACAATCGGAGTTTTATGTCTTTTAAATTCGCAGCGGAATCAATACCCAAATTCGATGGAAATTCATGTTCATTACAAAAATTTATTAGTCAGAGTGAGTTGGCGAATTCGGTCTAAAATCCCAGGGAACGAAAAAACCTTTTCCTTTTAATTAAAAATCGGATTGGGGGTCGAGCTGAGCGGCTAATAGCAAACCGTCAACAGCCCAGGAATCTAGAAGAACTTTTAGACTTATTAAGATCTATTTATTTGCGATCTTTTAATTTAGACCAAATACAAGATAAAATGAAAGAAATTAAGCAGGGTTGAAATGAAAATTTAAAGGATTATCGGTTGAGAATTGAAGATATTCTTAATCAGGGAAGAGAAGTCGCAAAAGGAAAATTTTCGAAGGAACAATGCCAGGGAATAACAATGCTCTTGAATAAGACAGCCGTTCGGAATTTTCGTTTAGGTCTTCAAAATAATCTTTTAAGTAATATGCTGATAGATCAAAGTCAAAATTTGTTATAGATCATGGACGAAGCTCTATTTTGCGAACAGGAAATTACTTAAAATCTGTGGACTCACACGTTATACTCTTCAAAACACAAAAATCTATCAAACAATTACAGATTATCGTAAATGCTATCAATGTGGAAAATTATGCCATATACGAAGAAATTGTTCTCAGAATTGAATGAGTCAGCCTCACTCACAGAATTTCAATTGTACCCGTTGCAATATTTGCGGAGACCCGAATCACACGGGGAACGAGTGCTTTAGAAGGCCGAAAGGAAATTATTGGCCTGTACAAAGAGCGCAGGAACCTGGAGTGTGCAATTCTTTCCAAAAGTCCGATAAAATAAACTGCCACACTGCTCCACCAAATGGCGGACCAGGGAGCAGAAAATTCATTGCACGTCGGAACCCAGCAACTGATTTAAAATAAATGTGAACATCAGCCATATACCCACAATAACCCTTCATGACAAATTATTTAGAGGAGGAATTTCGAAATTTCTAATGGACACAGGCTCTCAATATAATAAAAAGGGGGTAATTAATTAACAATGTGAATATGAATACAGATGTTTGTTATAAGCTTACCGGTATTGGTCCTGAGATAGTCTGCACAAATGGGGAAACATCCATTCATATTTGTGGTGTGAAAGTGAAATTCCAATTTGTTGCAGATGAGTTTCTGAAAAGGAAATTCTGCAGCACGGTAAGTACGCTTAACCTGAACTATAACTAATATCTACAATGGTACTGCAATGTAGTTCTTAAAGTTTACAGGCGGAATTTACAGCTTGGTAACGTACGCTTCACGCTTTAGATGAATCTAACACAAATTAACAATGCAGGAATATCGAATAAATACCACTTCAGATCAAATTAAGTTTTCCTTACCTCCGGTAGAACTAGAAGAGTTTGAGGTTATGCCTCCAGCACCATGAGCAGCAAGTTGGAAATTTTAATAATGCTCAGGCCAAAGCAGAAGCGCAGAGTTTTTCTAAAATTGTTGAATCATTACATTTACGTCTTAATAATTTGGAGGTAACAAGCCTTCTCAAACTAATATATATGAATTTTCATATCAATTTCATCTTCCAAATGACAAGTTACAGGCAACAAAGCTCGCAAAACATTCAATAATTACCACTGATGAAGTCCCAAGAAGTGCAAAACAATATCGCTTTCCATGTATACATAAGCAGGAGATAAAAGAACAAGTCGATTCTTTGCTTGAGAATGATATTATTCAACCATCCTCATCTGCATTCAATTCTCCCTTATGGATTGTTCCAAAAAAACCTGATGCTACTGGAAAGCCTCAATGACGGATGGTTATTGATTATCGGAAGTTGAACGAGAAAACCATCAGCGACTCATATCCTATTCCAAACATAGTGGACATTTTAGATGATCTTGGTGGTGCCAAGCATTTTAGTATTCTTGATTTGGCTTCAGGGTTCCATCAAACACCCATGGACCCCGAATCCAAGTCAACGACAGCGTTCTCAACTATCAATGGACACTACAACATTTCAACAGTGCATGGACTTATTATTATCTGGGTTACAGGGAATTGAAATGTTTATTTATATGGATGATATTGTTATTTATGCAAGCTCATTGGCAGAACATTCCCAGAGATTAAAACATATTTTAGCACGTTGACAAAACGCTGGACTCACCTTATAACCTGGAAAGTGCCAATTCCTTCGTCGTGAAATAACATATTTGGGGCATCTTATAACATTGAAGGGTGTAAAACCTGATCCAGGCAAAGTCAAGGCTGTCAAGAATATCCCAATAACTAAAAACAAGAAAAGTTTAAAACAATTCTAAGGCTTTGTTGATTATTACAGGAGATTTATGGATGGAATGGCCAAACTAGCAAAGCTACAGTAAATTCTGTCACATTGTCACTACTGGAGCTCCAGTCACATTGTCAATGGGCTGCGTCTGCGCCGATGTATGCGTCATTCCTACGCCTATGTTACCTCGAGCGGAGTCAGTCAAGCGTGTGATGTTTATGAGGCGTGAAGCGACGCGGCTCCTTTGTCGAGAGTTCGCGGTTTGGTTTTTTATAATACAATCACATAATTTTTCACATTTTACTTTTTGTTTTATCTAAAATAGTGATTAATATATTGATGAGATTTTTCCGCGTAAAATGAAATCAAACATGATATTAATCGGACCATATTTACTTATTTATTACTGTGACGTTCTATTTTCATATACGCTGCATATATACATTATTAAATTTGTACGAATAATAAATAAAAAAGAATCGAATAAAAAGACATAAATCGATGACGAGGACGAGTTAAAAATAATAAAAAACAACAACAAATAAAATAAATAAATCTACGAACATTTCCTAATTTATTTACCGGGCTTGTCTGCTTATCTTCCTAATAATATAAATCCTGGACGATAGGACCAGTCACAATTTAAAATACATATCTAAAATCTCAGTTTCACATGTTCCGCGTCACACTTATTTATAATATTCTATCCCGGTCGTGGAGATATAACATTAATACATTTAAAATATAGGGCTTAGTCCTTATCGCTACTCGGCTCTACTCTTACTCGCATACTCTTTTACATTGCCAGTGAGCTGAGATCCGTAGTACGACAACGTGAGAGAGAAGGACGCGAGGCGCGAAAACCATGTCCTTCTCTGTCACATTGTCATACTACGGTTTTCAGCTCACTGACAATGTGAGAGAGTATACTACGATCAGTAAATGTGATCTCAATTACACCATGTTTGATCTCATTTTTATCCCAATAATTTCATGATTACGTTATGCAATTTTTCATACAGGAAAATTTGATAATAAAAAGCGATAAGAATCGTCTTTAATATAGCATTTGGTACGCTGAGTTTTAAACGGCTCAGTTGCCTCGACTGTGCTTTTTTACTCTCTTTTATTCGCTGTCCTTTTCTTCGTTCGGCGAACTACAAAGGCGGGTCGCGAGGCACGAAAACCGTGTCTACTATCTCCAAGTGGTCCGAACCATTGAACTATATACACCTGGAATCAGAACATTGTTACGGGACCGTCGGTGGTAAAGGTCTTCCTTGAGTATAAATAACTCTACGTTTGGTTGTTTTAAGAAAAACAGGTTTTTATTGTTGCTTATTCGTGGATAATTTTACACTTTGTTAAACGCACTTGGTAACTCCAGACTCGGTGGTTTCTGGCTAACTGACTTTTGGGTGAAAAGGGCCTTTCTTAAGTACTACGGGCGCGGACCCTAACCCTCAGACCTAAGGGGTGGGGGTAGGTCTAGCGTTACACCCCCTTGGTTGAATTCGTCTTGCTCCTGGAAGACGCGGTTCGAGCCGCCTGGTTGTTTCAACCAGTGGTCCAGTTGTGGCTAATTTACTCAACGGTGTCAGTCGAAGCTCCTCTTGTGACGTCTGTATTACCGTTGCCAGTAGGAACACTATTAATATTGTCGTCATTTATAACAGATTGGTAATAAGGTTTAGTTCTATCAATGTGCACTCAAATGTGTTTGTTGTTTTGGAGTATGGTGAGATTGTTATTGTCGTGGGCTTCTGTCACGGCGTATGGTCCAAGACATTCACTGTCAAGTTTTTTGAGTCTGCGCTCATTATGGAGTAATATTAAGTCTCCAACTTCATAAAGTGGATGTTTCCTGGTAATTTTGGAATCTTGGTATTTCCTTGATCGTTCCTTTGCTTTTTGGATTCTTTTTCTGGCAAGGTTGATGCCAGACTCGTGCCTCTGACGCCATTTTTCCACCAGTTGATTGTAGGAGACACTTGATGTTCCGGCTAGTGCTGATGGTATGGTTGCCTTTCTACCGAAGGTTAATTCGAAAGGTGTAAATTCGTGGCTTTCGTGGACTGAGGCATTATAGACAAACGCGATAGACTGTAGAGTCTCGTCCCAATACTGGTTTCTTTGCGTACATTCGAGACTGGTTTTAATTAGATCCCGTATTACTGCATGTGCGCGTTCTAAACTTCCATTCCCTTGTGGATGGTAAGCGGTGGTTTTAATGTGGTCGATTTGGAATACTCGTTCGAATTCCTTCATCGTGTCGGATATGAAATTCGAACCTTGGTCGGTTAGAATGTTTTTTGGTGTAGAGAACGTATAAATGTAATGTTCCAGCAGGGCGGTGAATACTTCTTCGGATGTTATTCCTTTTAGTGGACACAGTAAGATATATTTCGTCAGAACTTCTTGTATGGTGAGAACGTATCGATTCCTCTTTTGGGAGAGAGGTAGTGGGCCGAATATATCAAGTGCGATTTTGTCATTCGGTGCAGTAGGTGTATCAGGTATTATCGCAGGCGCCTTTTGCCTGATTCGCAACAATTTTTCCTTCTGGCATTGTTGGCATTTCCTGATGTATTCTACCATGTCTTGGTCCATATTGACCCAATCGTGTTGTTCCTTGAGTTTTTAATCGAACGGTTGTCTCCAAAATGTTGCGTGGCGGTTTTTCCAGGGCATTCTGCTAGTAACTGTTGTTTTTGTTCGTGTGTCAGTTTGTTCTGTGAAGTGAAGCAAATCTTAATGACGCTCTGCAGTTTGTTACCCAGGAAGTTAAACATATCTTTGAGGACTTCTCTTTCCCAAGTGGTGATGGTTGGATCGGTAATTCGGAACTGGTACATCTTAATGTTGCCCTTTTTGAGGAAGGCGATTGCCAACCCGAGTTCCTCTATCCATTTGGCCTCGTTATACGGTCCTAGTGACGCGATGTCCTCGTCTTCGGTGGTGTCCTTGGAAACTTTCATCCAATGTCCTTTGTTGGTTGACTGGAGTATTCTTATTTTGTCTTCCGGATGTACGCTCTGGTTCCATAAAGTGTATTCATTATACCAATTAGTTGTTTGTAATGCGTCAATTTCATCGTTGGCTTCGTCTTCTCCCTGGTCGATTCTTGTCGGTGGTTCGTCAGCTTCAGGTACATCTCGTGTGGGTAAAACTCTCGAAAGAGCATCTGCGGCTGGATTCTCCTTTCCTTTGACGTATTCGATGGTGTAGTCATATTCCTCAAGTTTTAGTCTCCAATGAAGTAGTCGTGATGACGGGTCCTTTACATTGAATAGCCATACTAAGGCTCGATGGTCTGTCTGAATTTTAAACTTTCTGCCTAGTAGGTATTGTCTGAGTCTTTTGACACTCCAAACTATACCAAGCAGTTCCTTTTCAGTTGTGCTGTAATTTCTTTCAGGTGCGTTTAGTACTCGTGATATGTAGCAACACGGGTGCCCGTTTTGTGATAGCACTGCTCCGAGTCCTACGTTTGATGCGTCAGTCGTCAATGTAAATTCCTGCCCGTAGTCTGGATACTTCAAAACCGGGGACATACAGAGTTTTGCTTTTAACGCCTCAAAACTGGCTTGGCATTCACTCGTCCACTTGAAGTCTACGTCTTTTTTTGTGAGTTCCGTAAGAGGCTTTCCAATAGTCGAAAAATTCTTGATGAATTTACGGTAATAACCTGCAAGTCCCAGGAAGGATTTTATTTCCTTCGGTGTTCGTGGCTGCTTAAATTCGTTCACTGCATCAAGTTTTGCAGGATTTGGCTTTACTCCGTCCTTGGTTATGATATGGCCTAAATACTCGAGTTCTGGTCTGAGGTACTCACATTTGTCAGGCTGAAGTTTCAGCCCTGCTTGTCGAAGTCGATCCAGTAGTATTATCAGGTTCTCGTTATGCTCTTGCATCGTTGAGCCAAATACTACTATATCGTCTAGGTAGGCGCAACATATTTTGCCAATTAGTCCTTTCAACGCCATGTCCATCATGCGTTGGAATGTGGCTGGGGCATTTTTTAATCCGAAGGGCGTACGGTTGTATTCGAAGTGTCCTTCAGGAGTGGAGAATGCCGTGAATTTTTTCGATTCTTCCTCCATAGGAATCTGGTGGAACCCTGAGCTAAGGTCAAAGGCCGAAAAGAACTTTGCCTTTCCTAAGTGGTCGAGTATGTCGTCGATCACGGGTAAAGGGTAAGCGTCTTGTTCTGTTTTCTCGTTTAGCTTCCTGAAGTCGATCACTATTCTCCACTTTTTTTCACCTGATGCATCGGTTTTCTTCGGTACAACCCATATGGGTGAGTTGTACGGAGATGTCGAATGCGCGACGATTCGTTTGTTCAACATATCCCTTATTTGTTTCGATATCTCCTGTCTATGGCACTCTGGTGGTCTGTACGAGGCGTTGTTGATCGGCTTATTGTCTGTAAGTTTGATGGTATGTTCAGCTACTTTAGAAGAGGGTAGCGGGTCACCTGGTAGTGTAAACACGTCATGGTAGTTGGAGATAATCTTCCATATGTTGTTCCGATCTGAATCTTCGGCGTGGTCGAGTCGGGTGTTTTCCAGTAGCAGTTGTACTCTGCTACTAATTTCCATTGGTGAAATCTGATTTACTCTATTTCTCTGAATTCGGATAGGCTGCGTGTTTATTTCCTGGTGTTTGATATTAATATCATTTGTGGCGTTGTTGTAGATGGGTACGCGTACCCTATGGTTATTTACTGTGTATACCGAATCTGGTATTTCCGGATGGTCAAAAATGCTTACATGCCCTTTCTTGAGTCCGCATTGCACGTTAAGAACGCGTGCTGTTTGTGCGGGGACATAATAGCCATCGTCATAAAGACGGTGACTAATGCCGTCGAGCGTCAGCGTGTTGTTGTTAAGATTATACCTGAATGATTGTAGCAAGGGTTGTCCTATAATCCCGTCCTCAGGTATTGGGAATTCTGACGGTACTGCATGAAATGTGTGTTTCTTTCTATGTAGCATGAGGGTCACGGAATATGGTGATATGTGCTTGTCGTTGCCCATCAAAAACTCTTTTTTTGTTGGTTCTCGGTCGGTTGTTGGTGGAATCAGAGTTTCTTTCACAATGTTTATTGAGGATCCGTAGTCGATGAGGTATCGTCCTGTTCTGCCGGTTCGTCCCAATGTCCATTGGTATGACTGTAGTCGGGCGGAGATAGCACTGACTCGGTCAAGTACTGCTCCTGAAGCTGGTCTATCAGTTCGTCGCTTATCTCGTCGTCCCAATTGTCCTGGATTCGGTTCACTTGTTGAGGCGGGCGCCTTAGACATGGGTCTCCCCGAAAATTTTTGCGGAAGCACTGAGCCTCGGTGTGCCCAAGTCTCTTGCAAAAATTGCAGGTCAACTTTGCACATTCTTCGATGGGCCTACTGTAGGTTGGTGGATTACCAGAGGCAGGTCGATTCTGGGAATGTGGCCTTTGTTCATTTGTCCGTCGGTACTGGAAATGATTGCTACCTGCAGGACGTGGGGGTGGTGCCGAGGGTCGAATACGGTTTGCCTTTTCCCGGATCCATACCTCGGTTTCCATTGCATCTGTTTGTGCTTCGTTCAGGTCAGTGGGTCTTAGGCTCCGAACTTGGGTACCTATGTCGTCGCGTAGACCCATTATGTATGATTTTACCGCGTTCCTCTCTGTTTTTATGGCTATGCGTTGCTCGGTCGCATTTGTCTCATTTTGTATAGCGTATTTTAGTTCGTTTAATTTTTCGCGGAATCGTTGACTGTATGACTGTACGCTTTCACTGTGCAGCTGTCTTGTTTGTAAGAGCTTGGAGCGGGCGAGTTCATAGGACGTCGTACCGCTTAGATTTTGCCGAAGGGCCAGGTACAGCTCTTCGTATGTATTCGTTTGGGTAAAACGAATAGCACGTTCGGCTTTGCCGATTATTTTCTCGTCGAGGATGAAGTCGAGCAGGCGGTCGGGCTCTTTGCACTGTATTTGAGCTTTCCTCACGGATTGTATGAAATCCTCGACCCCTGCGTCATCGTGTCCTTTTATAGTGCGCACAGTGCGGATTATTTCGCTGGCTGGCGCGAGTTCTCTGTTGCGATCGCCCTGGGAACCGGTATGTCTGGGCGGACTATTTTCTGGGGAACTCCCGTGATCGTGGCGTCCCGTGGGTTGCTCCTTTCGTGAGTTCGTCGATGGTCCGCTGGCCTCATCTCCGGTGAAATCTGTTCCCAGGTGTCTCCAAATATCCTTATTTTCTTTATATCGCTTTACGTTTCCTTCTCCCAGTGTACGTATAGCTGCAGTGGACGCGTCCAATTTCGTTTCTAGTTGCTCCAATTTTTGGAGCAGAAGTGCCATGGGGTCCGTCTCCTGAGGCGTTGTTGTCGGGGACTGTGCCTTCGACATCCTCGAGTTTGAGTTAAGCGGGTTCTGGATACGTTCAATCACGTCACTGTCCGAACTGCTGGGGCTTTCCGTGGAATATCCTCGTATAGTGCGGTATTTGATGAACGCCAGAGTTCAGTAATAAGTGAACTTTCTTTCCCCTTTCTCTTCTTTTTTATTTATGGTCACGTGGTATTAATACCGTGCAATCCTCGCAAGTTGCTACAAACTTGTCTGGATGTACAGGTAAATTTTTTATTTTTGTTAACGAGAGATATGGGCTCGCAAGCTCAGTCTCACGGAGTTAGGTTACCTTTATTTCCTTTTCTGGATGTTCCAAGCTCCTCCTTGAAATGGCTCAGCGATGATTTCCTCACTTTTAAATTGTCAAACACGTTCCAATGGTTCGTGGTCAAGGATTGTTCCCGTTGATCGTTCAGTGTCCGTGTTGATCTTCGTATAACGCAACGCGTTCAGGGACGATTCCTTCTTCCGGAATAACGTCGTGAGAGACAATCCTGGCAGGATCGCCAATTTGTTACGGGACTGTCGGTGGTAAAGGTCTTCCTTGAGTATAAATAACTCTACGTTTGGTTGTTTTAAGAAAAACAGGTTTTTATTGTTGCTTATTCGTGGATAATTTTAAACTTTGTTAAACGCACTTGGTAACTCCAGACTCGGTGGTTTCTGGCTAACTGACTTTTGGGTGAAAAGGGCCTTTCTTAAGTACTACGGGCGCGGACACTAACCCTCAGACCTAAGGGGTGGGGGTAGGTCTAGCGTTACAAACATCCATATGTAAAGTCGCCGAAAAGCGGGACAGAGAGTGAGAGAGTATGATTCCAGGGATACCTGTCCTTTGTTAACTGTACGATCCGTTTCAAAAATATCGGTGTAGCAGACGAGAGCCCAGTCAAGAAATTAAACCGCGTAAATCGGTGAATTACAAACAAGTGCTAACGTGCAAACCAGTTGAATCAAGGCACTTTATCCAAGCGGCAGAAACTAGGTTATGTCGTGTTGTATTAAAAATTGCAAAAGCGTGTGGACGAAGAATGGGGATATTACTTTTCACAGGTAATTAGGAATAAAAGTAAAACTGCGTAGCATATATGAGGAATAGTGTCAGCATATGGAGTTCTGAACACCATTCGTGTCGGCCCTGATTGGACCTAAGCTGTGCGCATCGCACACAGACTGACAGACGCGCACGTACACTGCGACACAAATTGTGTTCAGAGCTCCATATGCTGACACTGATGAGGAAAAGCATTTTTTATTCCCAATTAATTATATCCAAATTGTCTTTATTTACAGCTTTCCCAAGGATCCGGCATCATTTGCAGAATTTGTAACGGCAATACCGCCGACATTCGTAAAAAAAATTACGAAGTACACCACCATTTGCAGTAAACATTTTATATATGATTCATTTCAGGTAACACCATCTGGACAGAACCGCCTAAAGCAGAGAGCAATACCCACATTGTTTGACTACGATGTGGATTATTCAATAGCAAGTAGTTCAACAAATGTGGTATGTAAATATCTATATCGTGCATATTACTTAAACATTCTAGTGAAACTTATCGTCTCGGATACCCACTATGGGTCAATTTGACCCGAAGCCTGAAGATCGTCAACCCATTTTTTGAGCAAAATAAAAATGTTCGCCTACGTACATTTTCGCGACGTTGCAATATATTTTAAAGGTTGACAATTTGTTTATAAATTGTTTATACAATTTTTTACAAAATTAAAATTTTTGCTTCCGTGCATTATAGCGACGTTGCAATGTATTTTACGATTGTTGATAATTTGTTTATAAATTGTTCACAACTTCTTTCGAGCAAAATTTATAAAATTTTCTGCGACATGGTCGTTAGTATTTTATAACGCGTTGAATTTACTTTGCGGTTCTCGTCTCACATAAATTTATACAAATAAAATGTCGGGTTGCCGTCCTGCAGGATGGGTCAGAATGACGTGGGATTGCGTGTCTCCTTTTTTCAGTCGGGTGTCCGAGAGTTAAAGTGTTTCAAATATGTTAACGATGTAAGTACAATTGTATTATTACTTTAATCACAAGGCACCATGATTGATTTAGGTTCAACCTTCAACGAGTACAGGGATCATACAAAATTTGCATGCAGGACCCAGCAAATATTCAACAAATATTGAGGATACCGATAACGAAATGGTAGGTTGTATGACATACTAAATAGGACCGCGCCAGTAATATAAGGCATGTGTGTTTATAAGTGTAAATTGAGAAACTGTTATAAATTTATATTATATTATAGATAATAGAAGCTGCAAATACCAGCTGTGATACAAATGTCACACTTCACCAGAACTGCTCTTCTAATGATGAAGTGTTGCATGCTGAAAAGTTACATGTATGTTATTATGTTTTGTTTTATGATCTTTCATTCATATTTTGTAAAATGTTAATAGTATCAAGTGTGTCATATTCAAGGTAGAATTTATCTTTACAGTCAGGACCTGCAATCAACAGAAGATCACAGGACATTGGCACACAAACATCATCCCGGATTTTAAGCAGACAGGATAAAATGGTAACTTTGCGTAAAAAAGTAAGAGTGCTACAGAAGCGGTTGCAGCGACGCAACAATAGATTAAAAACGATGGAAGACTTGGTTCGGCATTTAATACCATTCTGTCCTTTGTTACCTGTACTACCCTTTCAATAATGTTGTGTACGCCGTTAAAATATACGGAACTGAACTATCTTTGCTGTACTACCCTGTTGTTGCTTCTATGACAAAAGGGTTTATGGTAAGTCGTAATAAAAACAGAATGTGTTTGAAGAAAAACTGTTCCCATACAAGAAATATAGACTATATATGTTTCATAATTTGCAATTTGTATACAGAGAGATAATTCCAAATGTGTATAATCAATCAGGCATCTATTACAATTTCTGACTGTGGCAATAGCGTGTGAAACTTGTTAATTACCAGTATATATATTATTTTATTCCTAAATAAATGTTAATGGGTGAACCTGAACGAGGAAACACTACTTTCAAACGCATAGAAAAATTACAAAAAAGTAACACCGACTTCAAAAATCGAACATTATTTTATATTGTTCAGTGCATTTTTGAAGTCTGTTAAATAGGATACTTTCTCAAACAAAATTAATAATATCAATCAAAATTATTGTAAAATTTATTTTATTTATGGTCTATGTCTATTTGGAAAAAACAAAAAATGAGCAAGTATTATATTTTTACATCCACCATGAACAATTCCCAAAGAAAAGCAATTTCGATATGTATTAACAATTAACCTTCACTACTTCTAAAACAAAAAAATCATGTGTAATTTGAATGCGTTTGATAATATTTTTTACTTTATTTTGTGATCATATACATTAATTTCTGTGACATACTGACATCACCTACTGAAATATCTAAATAGAAGAGAGCAACTCTTTTCGAACCGGTCATATCTAGTCAAATCTCTGTGGAACTTACGTCGAACGGCGCAAATCGACTGTATGTCCCAAAGGTCCAGTGGTAAGAGTGAGACAGAATACCAAAATATCTTTCTTCTCTCTCTAACAGCGAGGCGCGGCTGTTCCTGCACCCGTGCACATTCCAGGTATTCTATAGTTCAATGTAGCCAATTGAATGGTGGAGTCGCAAGCGGTCTTGCACGGAACTACAAAAGTTACTAGGAATATATATACGTTGGTTTCCAAATCATTGGACTCGCGACGTGCACATTATACACAATAACGCACGTTTAAAATAAATTATTTATATGAAATTGAAGTAATAGTGTAACATAAAATAGTGTGTATATATATACAAGTAATAGTATATATAATACGGTAATTTTTATTATATTTACGTGCCATTATACACAATAACGCAGGTTTAAAATGAATTATTTATATGAAATTAAAGTAATAGTGTAACATAATATAGTGTGTGTATATATATATATAAGTAATAGTATATGTAATACGATATTTTTATTATATTTGAAGGGTTACGTTAAAGTAAATTCATAATAACACTGTAATCAATTTATTAATCCTATTATAATTCACCTAAATATACATCAAATATCAGTGACATATGTGAAGTACATTTTGGTTTATGTTCAATAACCGCACCAACAAACGCGATTTAGCTAAGTTCGGACTGGGGGCAGTCCAGGAAAAAATGCAACCGATAGAGACGGGCGTAACTCCGTCTCACGGAGAAGGAGCCGTCGTTTATTATAAAACAAGAGGATTACATTTACAAACCCGCACTTAAACTATCCGCACTAAAACTACACGCACTAAAAGTCTACAATTCACGTCTCTAAAGTTAACGCGTCACAATGATGAACAAAAGAAAAATCTAACACTTCGCTTCGCCACTAAAGAGCGGGAAGGAAGGAGGAGGCGTGTACCTCCGGCAGTAAGGAAAAGCCGTAGCGGAGAATTATCCTGCTACGCACTTTAGGACAAAGTCAGGGACCGAGTACGGCCGTATCAGGCGCACGCGGGGATACGTCGCCACGGTCGTAGGAAGGTAGGTGACTCGCCAGAGACTGCTCTGACGAGGGGAAAATAAATCAAAGTAGTATGAACAAAATACGCGAAGCAATGTGGCACATACCGCACTTGTGCTTTACATTAGCAGCGAACAAACGTGCCAAGGGCACTCGCGGCTAAACGGCCAACAATATGGCGGAAAGGTAGGCACCAAACGTGATCTACCTCGTCGAAAATTACGCACGACAATCTCGTACGGCTGACGGAAACGAACAGAACGAGACTCGGAAATGCACGAGTCGCGGAGACGACGGAAGTGGGAACTCCCACTATCGTCGTATTACAATAACCAATCAATCTTTCTCACAGTCAAAGTACCTATGAGAGGTATATTAGCGTAACGCATGAGCCTATAAGAGGACACCACGGAACGTGTAAACAAAGAGTGTACACATAATTACTCTAGGCGCAGTAAACCCGGGGCAAATCATAGTTGTTGAGACGAGCGGCATGTTAGAGTGCATTCACTGGGACAAATCCCAAACAGTTTACAAACAATGGTATTTATTCGCGTCGTCAAATCAATAAAACGTATCCCATCCATATAAACTGACAGACATTCAAAAGCTGCCTAACGTGATCTCGCCTGTATGTATGGCGAAGTAGTATTCACCTCTGAATTCCTCTTCCTCACGATATCCAGGCCACATGTCGGAATAGCATATGTGTATTTCCCCCGGATATTCGTTATGTCGGTATTGATTGTCCTTACGATTTTCCGAAGATGTCATCATGCTAAGTGGGTTCATACAAAATTGATTTAATAATGTGAAGAACTGATGAAATTTATATTGACAGTCAATAGCTAAAAATGTAAATGTACACGTACCTCAGATCAATTGTCTCATAATGTACATGACTTTTGCAGTCCATGTTACTTCCAGTCACCAATATGGGGCCAGAACAATTTAGTGCTCAAGTCATTCTTGATAATATAATATAGGCAATGAACCTGTAAAATGAAGACATTTATTACATTGAAACTTCATACCAAATCCAATGCCCTGAACAGGGACCAACCCACCATAGCAGCAACAGCATTTTACATTTGTTTCCAACACCAAGTTGAACAGCGGAATCAGGAAAAGAATCGTATACATAATGTATAATGTAGGATTGCCCTCTTCTGGGAATGTATGTATGTATGTATATGTTTTATTGTTCCCTATCCGGGTTACAAATATCCTTACACCTCCCTCCTCTTTCCTCTATACACTTCCACCCTTCCTCCACTCTCCTTATCCTACTTATCCTACTTAGTTTACTTATTTCTACTTATTCTACTTATTCTACTTATTTTACTTATCCTACTTTCGCTTCCGCCTCTCCTATTTATATTTATATTTACAACTCGCTCTTTCCTTCTCCGCACGCCAATTCTCTCTCTCTCTCCATTTGCCTAACCGCTCACCCTCCGCACCGCCTCCTTCGCTCTCTCCTCCCCTCGCACGCCTCCCTCTCTTTCCTTTTCCCTACTTACTTGCTACTATTTACAACTTTGTACAACTTATCTTCTATCTTATCCTACCCCCCTCCCCCCCTTCCCCTTTCCCCCTGCGGACTTCCGTTTCCCCCCATTCACACCTTCTCTCCTCTCCTTCTCCCTTTCCTTCCTTTCTCTCACTCACTCATTTATTCCCATTCACACCTTCCTTCCTCCTTATCCCTTCTCTTTCCTTCTTTCCTCATCCTGCCCCTTCCCCCCCCCCCCTTTTCTTCCTTTTCCCCTCTTGCTCTCTCCAGCACCTTCAACCACTTCTCCCCTCCTCCCTCTGCATCCAGTACCTCTTTCACTTTTACTTCCCACCTTTCTTCCCTTCCTTCCATCTTTTCCCAACCTCCACATCTTTCCCACACATGCTCCCATGTCTCCTCTTCCTCTCCGCACAATCTGCACCCCCTCTCCTCTTCTCCCTCCCAGTACTTCCCTTCTCTCACCTCATTCCCCATCCTAAATCTTGCCACCCTTCTCACTCTTTCCTCACTCCATCTCTTCTTCAAATATCCCTTCCTATCCTTTCCTACCACTTCCCTATACCATCTGTTCGATCTTGATTCCTTTATTTTCCTCTTCCTTTCCTTGCTCTGTTCCTCTATATCCCTCCTCTCCAGTTCCTCGTATTCCATTCCTTCTTCCCCCCCCCCTCCTCCACCCCTCTTTCTCTGAGGAACTCCTTTCTCTCCTTCTCCCATTTCCCCACTATTTTTCCCCTCCCCCATCTCTCCCTCATCTCTCTCCAGCACCTCCCCGCGATCACTCCCCCTTTCCCTTCCTCCAGCCTCCTCTCGTACCCCCACGCTCTCCTGCCTGCCCTCGTCCTCATCTTTACCCTGCCCGCCTCCTCCCTTATCATATAACCCGGCGTCACCCAGTTCACTCCCATTATCCACCTTAAATATCTTTCATGTGCTGCCTCCACTGTCTTCCTTTCCATCCACCCCCACACCTCCACCCCATACTCTGCCACTGTCCATACCAACGTGTCGAACAGCCATAACCTTCTTTCCCAATCCTTACTCCATAGCCTCTTTCCCTCCCCACACCTCTCTCATCGCCGCCGCCGCCCTCCTCCCTCTTTCCCTTACATTTTTTTCACATCCCCCCCCCTGCTCCACCCAGTATCCTAAGTATTTCACCTCTTTCACCTCCTCCAGCTTCTTCCCCTCCCATCTCCAATCCACCACCCTTTTCCTTCCTCCCCCCTTCCTAAACCTTACTATTTTTGTCTTGTCCGTATTCACCTCTAATCCCTTTCCTTTCAAATACTTCTCCAGCCTTGCCATCACCGCCCTCATCTCCCCCTCCTCCCTCGCCATCACCACAACATCATCCGCGTACGACAGAGTGTAAACTTTCTCCCCTCCCACTTTAATCCCCCCCCACCCCCCTTTCCTCAAATACTCCTCCATGTCCGCTATCAGTATGTTGAACAGGATCGGGCTGAGCGGGCAACCCTGCCTCAGCCCTCACGCCGTCCAAAATACCTCTCCTTGCTCTTCCCCCACCCTCACCTTACTCTTCGTTTCCCTCATTACCTCCTCCACTCTCTTTACCAATCCTTCCCTTACCCCCCTCTCCCTCATCGCCTCCGCCACCTTACTTTTTTCCACTGAGTCGAATGCGGCTCTGAGGTCCAGGAACAGTGCGCACATTTTCCCTCCCTTCTTCCCTATCTCCCTGTTTACTATATAGTTCAACGCATATATCTGATCCCTAGCCCCCATGCCTTTCCTGAAACCCGCTTGCGTATCCCCTAAAATTCCCTTCCCTTCTACTTCTTTCCCTATCCTGTCTGCCAAGATCTTTGTATATATCCTATACAGGGAGGGCATTATCGTTACCCCCCTGTACTCCTCCACTCTCCTTCCCTCTCCCTTCTTCACTATCGGCACTATTTCTCCCTCACACCATTCTTCTGGCCATCCCTCTCCATTCCATATTCTCTTACATATCTCTCCTCCCCCTTCCCTTACCCTTTCCCCTCCGTACTTCCACACCTCGTTGGGTATCCCATCCCCCCCTATCGCCTTTCCGTCCTTCAACCCTCCCATCACCTTATTTATTTCCCCCATATTCAATTCCTCCTCTTCGTCCTTCTCTCTCCCCTCTTCCTTACCTCCGCTGACTACCTTTCTTTCCTCTCCTCCCAGCAGTCCCATAAAATGTGCTTTCCATTCCTCTCCCGTTATCTCTTCACACACCCCCTTCCTTCTTTTCCTGTTCCTTCTAACTATCCCCCATACCTCCCCTTCCGTTCTCGCCGCCCCTGCCTCTCTCAGTAGCCTTTCCCTTTCTTCCGTCTTTTTCCTGTCACATAACTCTTTATACCTTCTTTTCCTCCTCCGATATTCCTCCCCCTCCCCCCCCCCCCTCTCCCTTCTTCCATTTCCTTAGTTCCTTTCTCAGTTCTTTTTTCGCCTCTCTGCATCCCTTATCCCACCATCCCTCCCTCCTTCTCCCTCCTCCCTCCCCCTTCTTTTCCTCCTCCAAAGCCGCCTTTATCGTTTCACCTAGCCCTCTCATCTCTTCCCTTGTTGTTATTCCCCTCTCTCGTTCCCCTTCCCCTATTTTCCCTTTGAATTTCTCTCTCCCTTCTTCATCCCAGTTCCCTCTATTCCTCCCCCCCCTTCCACTCTTCCTTCCTTCCCCTCTTTCCAATTCTCCTTTTACCCATATTACTACCGGTTGGTGGTCCGAGTCTACCCTCTCCCCCACCTCCACCCTTCTTACCTTCTCCCTCGTCTTCCTGTCCCCCAGCACGTAGTCAATCACAGACCTCCCCCTTCCCCCTGTGTACGTATATTCTCCCTCTTCATCCCCCTCCGTGCATCCATTCAGTATCCCCCACCCCCTTTCCTCCACACATTCCACCAACATTCTTCCCTCCCTATTTATCTTCCCATCCTTGGACCTCCTTCCCTCCTGTTCTTCCTCCCCTTCTACCCACCCCCCTTCCCTTCCAGTCCTAGCATTGAAGTCCCCTACTATGATCGTTGTCCTCTCCCCCTCTTCCTCTTCCATGCTACCCCTTATTCCCTCTAATTTGCCCTCTATATCTCCCCTTACATACACCCCTATTACTCTCCATTTCTCACCCCCCACCCTCATCCCCCATTCCCATTTCCCCTCCTCCTCCCTCCCTCTCTCCTCCTCCTCTTCTATTACTATCCCCTTTCTCGTCCCCCTTATCATCCCCCCGCATGCCCTTCCTTTTTTATTCCACCTCTTCGCAAACCTCGCTTCCCATTCGTACTCCCTCGGCAGCCTTTCTTTTACCTTTTCCCATCCTTTCTCCTCTACCCATGTCTCTATCCATAATACCACATCCCATTCCTTCATCCCCTCCCAAAACTCCCTATCTTTCCTTTGCTCCTCTCTTCTCTCGCTATCTCTTCCATCCTCCACCTCATCTTTCTCTCTCTCCATGTCAGATCGTCATCTATCCTTATTCCTTTGTCCTTTATTTTCCTCCTTCCCATCATCACCTCCCTCTTTCGCTCCCTGTCCCTCAAATCCACTACCACCGCTCCCCCCTCTCCCTCCCTCACCCCTCCACCGATCTCCCTCATTCCCTCTATCTTCATTCCCACCCCCATTTCCCCTAACAATCCCTCTATCTCCTCCCTTCTCTCCATCCCTCTTTTCTTCAGCCCTCTTATCAGTATGTTATTCCTTCTTTCCTCTCTCTCCTTCCTTTCCTCCCTCCATTCCATTCCTTTAACCCTCCTCATTACCTCCTCCACTTTGTCTCCTTCTTCATTTCCTTCCTTTCTCCCCCCCCCCTTCCTTTCTTCCTCTACCTCTTTCCTCCTTTCCCCCTCCAATTCCTCTATCCTTTTCTCCAGTTCCCTTTTCTCCCTTCCCCATTTCTCCTCCCCCTCCTTCATTTGTCTCCTCAATTCCTCTATCTCCCCTCTTACCGTCTCCTTCAATTCCTTGATTTCCTCCCTTATCCCCCCTCCTTGCCTCGCCATCAACTCCATCATACTCCTCACCCCGTCCCTCCATTCCTGTCTCATTTCCCGTACCTCCTTTCTCAGTTCCTTCTCTTCCCCCTTCCCTTCTTCCTTTTCCGTTCCCTTCCCCGGCGACCTCTGCAATTTTCTAGAGGGCTTGAAGATTGCTTCCTCTCCCTCGCCCTTTTTTTCTCTCTTTTCCTCCCCCTTCACTTCCCCAGGGCTTTCTCTTTTCCTTTTCGTCACTTCCTCCCACCCTGCCTCCCCCTGTCCTCTATCGCTCCGCCCTCTCTCTGCTCCTTCTTCCATTTCTTCCTTTTCTTTCCTACCTCTCTACTTCCCTGCTTTACCGACCCTCCTTCCTAATTCCCTTCCTCTCCGCCAGGTGTCTCTCCCGCCGTCCTTCACCGTCTTCCCGCTTTCCTATCACGTTTTCTCCTAACCTCTTCCCTGCCCGCTTCTTTCCTTCCTTATTGCACCTCACCCACTCACCCGTTCAACCCACCAACATTCACCCACGCACCTCTCCCTTTCCTCTACCCTCTCCCGCCCTCTCTGTCTCCTACGCTCACTTTTCCTCACTCTCCGCACACTTTCCTCTCTCCACACACTCTCTCTCTTCCACTCACTCACGCTCCGGAAACGGAAGTCTCCCTCTTCTGGGAATGGAATGAATCAATATATTTCAACCCTTACATGTTTTAAAACAATTAGTTTCCTCATCAGGAGTCTATAACATACAAAAGTGAACTAATGTAAATGTCTATTACATTTTAGTTGTAGATCTAGCGGATGAATCCTATTGTGGTGGTACTCACGTAAATTGATATAGGATGCAGTATTGAGATGGTATGTTTGAAAATTTAACCAATTTTTCCTATGTGATTCATTCAATTTTTTGACATTGCACAGTGTCTGAAAGCAAATCAGTGCGTTGAAGAAACCATGGCCAGAAATATGCAAAGCTTACATAATTTTCAACATTTCTCACATTGTAAAATTTTAACTCTCCAAGATTTGACACATTTCTGCATTTTAATTTTGTAATATTAACCAATCTCACCGGTCTACGCCAATCGCTGATTGGATTAGGATCGTTTCGTTTCACGTTTGAACAATATTTTGGATGCTTTCTAATACAACACATACTTACGGATGAATATATTTATGTTAAAGTATATGACTCGATGTCTCCCAAGAAGTGTTTGTGGTGTCGGTATGTTTACCTTTAGCAGAGTGAAGGGCCGGCATTAAACGTTTCAACCCCACAGATAGCAATTTTTCTTAAGGAAACGGGGGCGCACCGAAGAAAAAAAAATGTTGCAGAACAATTTTCAGAGCGCGGCACCCTATAAGGTACCCACTTTGCCGAATAATAGGCCCTGCACTATACGTAGTACCCTGCAAGACCGCTTGCGACTCCACCGTTCATATTGGCTTCATTCCCCAGATCCTGATCTCGCATCCATTGTATAGAGATCAGTGCTCCGTCCCCTTATTCCTATGTCCATGTCCACAACACGTGGCAGCAATTGGTCGGCGCGACAAAGTTGCGTCGCCAGCCTCCTGTGAACCGGGTTAATCTCTATCCAACTTTATCCTATACAACGTCAGTTTGTCTCGACCATTCTCAACCGTTCTGAGTTCTGACACAGACGAGGTATAGAATAGACACCGCATCTTATGGACCTTCGTGTCACACGTCTAGAAATACCGACGGAGCAGAAAACGAGGCAAGTTGGAGCGCCCTCTGCGTATGCGAACGGCAGAAGTCATAGGCCCGTATTCAAATACTGCGCTTAGGCCTCGGCTTGAGTCGGGATTACGTAAACCTGGCTCAGACGCGTAATCCGGGTTCAGAAACCTGGCTTGGATCAGATTCTCAAACCAGGATTACATTTGCGTGCCCCCACTCCGATTAAGCCCCGCCCACCGTGTTGTTACACGGGTACACAGGCTTCTCGCATAAAAGTGTAGAGGTCGGTCGGAGTGGGGGTCGAGAAATGTAAGCCTGGCCTGAGACGCCTTGGAAAGGCCTCTTGAGCCGGGATTACGGCCGTTTTTCGCGCCAAATCTGTAAAAATATAACCAAACGTTTACACGACTGTTTAGCAGTTCAGCAGTGTTAAGATTGGTTAAGGTAATGTTCACCCATGGACAATCAGCAAGAAGTAAATTGAGGAGAAGAATAGAGAACTGCAGTTTCGAAATAGACAGATTGTTCGCGATGATGAGCTCATTCAGAGTGTTCCAGTAGTACAAAGTGTAGAGGATTTGCAAATTTATGAAAGAAAACTTAAAACTTCTGCATTTTTACAAAAATCGGTAATTATTTTTTAATAACATCTTTCGTGTAAAACATACTACAAAAATGACCTTTCGATCAATAGTTACGTCGCAGTCTCAAAAATATAATAGTAATTACAATACAGACTTATAAGTTAAGGTTATTTAACATTTATTATTACATTTATAGTAGAACTTGATAATTGAGGATTAATCAAAATAATATATTCTATAACATAAATTGGCTTGAATTATTTACAATGTTAAACAGAATCATATGGAGAGTGTAATATTGAATAAAAATTCTTGGAACTTTGAGGCAATATTCCGTGTCATATTCATGCAATATTCCCACAAGTTACGAAGAGGCGGACATAGTAATATCGCTGCAATATTCTTGCAATAATCCGGCGAAGTCACCTGCAAGGTTTCGCATTTTAATGTAATATTTATACAACCTTCCAACAATATTCCTTGCTGTCTGGGTAGCCGAGATTCAGACAAGAAGAACGGTACATGAGCAAGTGAATAAATGCTGCTTTTCATTAGTTGTAATGCAAAATCTGTAAAAACAACCAAAAGCGTCCACACGACTGTTCCGTAGTGTTCAGGTAATGTTCAGCCATGGACAACCAGCAAGAAGTAAATATTGAGGAGGAGAATTTGAAACTTGCAGTTCCGAGACGGTTTGTTCGCCATAATTGGTATAATTAATCAATCGGCAAGGCATCGATTTCAACGCACATCTTGTTAAAATTGGAATTGGGTGGCCGTGAAAACTATCTCGAATGTTCCGCCTTTTTGGTGGCATTACACCTCAGCGCTCCGTGCGGCCCATGGGTGATTTGGCCGATGGTGTTCATACAAGACTGTTACGCAGCATGCGGAATATTATATAAGTAAGTTCCTGTGGCTCATGTCTGACGATAATACAACACTCTTCTCTCATTCGTGGTCCTAAATCGGATAATTCCGAAGTTTCCCGCAAGCGAAGCAAGCCGCATGCAGTGTCAGCATATCGACTCTGAACACCATTCGTGTCGCAGGTATGTGCGTGTCGGTGTGCGATGCGCGCAGCTTAGGCCCAATCAGGGCCTTAGCATCGCACACAGGCGAGCACGTACACTGCAACACGCATGGTGTTTAGAGCTCGATATGCTGGCACTGGCCGCATGGCACGCCTTGGCCACGCCCATTATCCAATGACTGCCAGGATCTCCCTTCCACGCGACGTCTAAACCGCGTTTGTGAATACACGAAAAATCTGAACCCGGATTACGCATCTGAGCCAGGTTTACGTAATCCCGACTCAAGCCAAGGTCGAAGCGCAGTATTTGAATACGGGCCTCAGAATCGGCTATCATGCAGCTTCTCCATTTGGCCAATGGCGGCGATTGCGAGCTGCACGATAGCCGAAACCGAAATTGTTAATTACGGCCAAACTACGATTTCGTAAACTGCGAAATCGATACAGCTGCTTGCGAAAACTATTCGTATACGATTGAGACCGTTAGAGATGAGATATGTCAAAATTATTTCGTTACTCTATGTCCGAAGAGCGATTCTCGCCTCGGCCAACGGCGGCGCTTGCGAGCCAATCAACGCTGAACGATAGCCGATTCTGAAATTATTAATTACGGGCAAATTACGATTTCGTAAACTCCGAAATCGATACAGTAGCTTGCGAAAACTATTCGTAAACGATTGGGACCATTATACACGAGATACGTCAAAGTTATTTCGCCACTTTCTGCATCTCCTTTCGCCAACGGCGGCGCTTGCGAGCAAATCAACGCTGCACGATAGCCGATTATGAAATTGTTAATTACAGGCAAACTACGATATCGTAAACTCCGAAATCGATACAGTGGCTTGCGAAAACCATTCGTAAATGATTGAGACCGTTAGAGATGAGATACGTCAAAATTATTTCGTTACTCTATGTCCGAAGAGCGATTCTCGCCTCGGCCAACGGCGGCGCTTGCGAGCTGCACGTTAGCCGATCCTGAAATTGTTAATAACGAGCAAAATACGATTTCGTAAACTCCGAAATCGATACAGTAGCTTGCGAAAACTATTCGTAAACGATTGAGACCGTTATACACGAAATACGTCAAAGTTATTTCGCCACTTTCTGCATCTCATTTCGCCAACGGCGGCGCTTGCGAGCAAATCAACGCTGCACGATAGCCGATTATGAAATTGTTAATTACAGGCAAACTACGACTTCGTAAACTCTGAAATCGTTACAGTGGCTTGCGTAAACTATTCGTAAACGATTGAGACCGTTAGAGATGAGATACGTCAAAATTATTTCGTTACTCTATGTCCAAAGAGCGATTCTCGCCTCGGCCAACGGCGGCGCTTGCGAGCTGCACGTTAGCCGTTCCTGAAATTATTAATAACGAGCAAAATACGATTTCGTAAACTCCGAAATCGATACAGCAGCTTGCGAAAACTATTCGTAAACGATTGAGCCCGTTACACACGAGATACGTCAAAATAATTTCGCCAGGTTCTGCATCTGGTCAGCTTCTGCTTTCGGCCACTGGAGGCGCTTGCAAGACCTACATTACCCGATTCTCGAAATAGTTAATTACGGCCATACTACGATTTCGTAAACTCTCAAATCGATACAGCATCTTGCGAAAACTATTCGTAAACGATTGAGACCATTACACACGACATACGTCGAAATTATTTCGCCACGTTCTACATCTGGACAGCTTCGCTCCCCGGCCACTGTGGCGCTGCGCGGTAGCAGACGATAATTACTAGATATTTAAATTGTTAATTACGGGCAAACTACGATTTCGTAAACTCTCAAATCGATTGCGCAAACTTGCGTAAACTATTCATAAACGATTGAGACCAAAATAAGCGAAATCGGTGATAGTCGTCTGCTAACTATACACCCACCTAAAAATTGTTAATTGCGGGCAAACTACGATTTCGTAAACTCTGAAATCGATTGCGTAAACTTGCGTAAACTATTCGTAAACGATTGAGACCAAAATAAGCGAAATCGGTGATAGTTGTCTGCTAACTATACGGCGGTGAACATATAAATCTAAATCAAGATAGGGCGATAGCGTTTGAACGGCTTTGTAAAAATGCTGAAAAGCATAAGCAACGTTTCGATAAAACGCGCAGAACAAATATTGTATATAGACGGCGACTCTGTTTTTGTAAAACCCGCCGATACAAGAAGGGCGAAAACAGACCGTAAGTTTGAGGGTCCATTTGTAATTTTGAAAACCCTGGCAAATAATCGTTATGAGATATTGGGCAAAAGTGGTAGGCCACAAATTGTGCCTAAGGACCGATTGCGTCCTTGGAAGGGCGAATGGATGGCTGATAACGATGCCACTGATAGTGAGCGAGAGAACACGGATGAGCCATGTTAGCGTTGTATGTTTATGTTTGCTTATGTTTGTTTATGTTTGTCTATGTTTGTTATGTTTGCTTATATTTTATTAATACTATGTGAGATCTTTTGTAGCTGAGTTGTTTTGTTCCTCTTGCATGGAAAATAGAAAACAAATAAATAAAAAAAAAAAAAATTAAATGACTATAAAAAGTACGTTTTTGTCATTGCCTTTTTCTTTGTTCTCACATATAAAAACTTTACTATCCATGAATGAGGCTGCATGATTGAAAACGTATGTTGGAAGATGGAAGTTGGTTGCGTTTGAGAGTAACGATAGCACGATGCAGGTTGCTGCGCGTGGCTGTAGACGTTACGATCTCTGGAAGACGCTGTGTGATGGAAGTGCGCGTGCACGGTCCATCTGCCGACACACTTGTGAGTGTTGTCTGGGTTTTTGGGTAAGGTGCTAGAAGGCACTGTCGCATATTGTTGTGTGACGTGGTTTAGCCTTGTGTTTGAGACCACGGGGCCGAAGTGACGCTTTGTGTCTGTTGGCAAGTTTGCAATGAGTGATTGCTGCGATGTAACACTATGTGGTGGCTGCTAGCTGTATTACATTGGAAAATACTGTTGTATTGAAAGCTGTTATGCATGAGAGAATAAGAGTTTTGCTCAAAGGGTAATGATGCTTCTCGAGAACGCGAAGCAGGTCAGTTTGGCCGTGTTAGCGATGCATTTGATTTCGCCCATAACACGCGGTAATTCGACAGTGGCACACGACAGTGCGTTGCTGTGTCACCTGTTTTTGGAGGCGTCGAGAGTCGCGGATCATATGTTTACCTCGGCGGCCGGTGCATTGACCTGCGTCTCAGTAAGAGTAAGCATTGTAAACAAATGCGAGAGTGAATCCCGCCGAAGATCGGAGCAGGCTTTGCCTGTTGGAAAGAGGACGGAGCTTGACCCCTCTGCACTTCCCTCAGAATCGCTAAAATGAACACATCTCGTCGAGCAATTTTGCGGGTTTCTAACATGCCTGTGCTAGCTGCCTCTGCTTGCTGTGATGCCTGTGCTTGCTGCATGTGCTTGCTGCCTGTGCTTGCTGCCTGCGCTTGCTGTGCTGCCTGTGCTTGCTGTGCTGCCTGTGCTTGCTGCCTGTGCTTGCTGTGCTTGCTATGCTGCCTGTGCACGCTGCCTGTGCTTGCTGTGCTGCCTGTACTTGCTGTGCTGCCTGTGCTTGCTGCCTGTGCTTGCTGTGCTGCCTGTGCATGCTGTGCTGCCTGTGCTTGCTGCCTGTGCTTGCTGTGCTGCCTGTGCTTACTGTGTTGCCTGTGCTTGCTGCCTGTGCTTGCTGTGCTGCCTGTGCTTGCAGCCTGTGCTTGCTGTGCTGCCTGTGCTTGCTGCCTGTGCTTGCTGTGCTTGCTGTGCTGCTTGTGCTTGCTGTGCTGCCTGTGCTTGCTGCCTGTGCTTGCTGTGCTGCCTGTGCTTGCTGCCTGTGCTTGCTGCCTGTGCTTGCTGTGCTGCCTGTGCTTGCTGCCTGTGCTTGCTGTGCTGCCTGAGCTTGCTGCCTGTGCTTGCTGCCTGTGCTTGCTGTGCTGTCTGTGCTTGCTGTGCTGCCTGTTAGCGATGCATTTGATTTCGCCCATAACACGCAGTAATTCGACAGTGGCACACGACAGTGCGTTGCTGTGTCACCTGTTTTTGGAGGCGTCGAGAGTCGCGGATCATATGTTTACCTCGGCGGCCGGTGCATTGACCTGCGTCTCAGTAAGAGTAAGCATTGTAAACAAATGCGAGAGTGAATCTCGCCGAAGATCGGAGCAGGATTTGCCTGTTAGAAAGAGGACGGAGCTTGACCCCTCTGCACTTCCCTCAGAATCGCTAAAACGAACACATCTCGTCGAGCAATTTTGCGGGTTTCTAACATGCCTGTGCTTGCTGCCTGTGCTTGCTGCCTGTGCTTGCTGTGCTGCCTGTGCTGCCTGTGCTGCCTGTGCTTGCTGCCTGTGCTTGCTGTGCTGCCTGTGCTTGCTGTGCTGCCTGTGCTTGCTGCCTGTGCTTGCTGTGCTGCCTCTGCTAGCTGCCTGTGCTTGCTATGCTGCCTGTGCTTGCTGCCTGTGCTTGCTGTGCTGCCTGTGCTTGCTGCCTGTGCTTGCTGTTTGTGCTTGCTGTGCTGCCTGTGCTTGCTGCCTGTGCTTGTTGCCTCTGCTTGCTGTGCTGCCTGTGCTTGCTGTGCTGCCGGTGCTTGCTGTGCTGCCTGTTAGCGATGCATTTGATTTCGCCCATAACACGCGGTAATTCGACAGTGGCACACGACAGTGCGTTGCTGTGTCACCTGTTTTTGGAGGCGTCGAGAGTCGCGGATCATATGTTTACCTCGGCGGCCGGTGCATTGACCTGCGTCTCAGTAAGAGTAAGCATTGTAAACAAATGCGAGAGTGAATCCCGCCGAAGATCGGAGCAGGCTTTGCCTGTTGGAAAGAGGACGGAGCTTGACCCCTCTGCACTTCCCTCAGAATCGCTAAAATGAACACATCTCGTCGAGCAATTTTGCGGGTTTCTAACATGCCTGTGCTAGCTGCCTCTGCTTGCTGTGATGCCTGTGCTTGCTGCATGTGCTTGCTGCCTGTGCTTGCTGCCTGCGCTTGCTGTGCTGCCTGTGCTTGCTGTGCTGCCTGTGCTTGCTGCCTGTGCTTGCTGTGCTTGCTATGCTGCCTGTGCACGCTGCCTGTGCTTGCTGTGCTGCCTGTACTTGCTGTGCTGCCTGTGCTTGCTGCCTGTGCTTGCTGTGCTGCCTGTGCATGCTGTGCTGCCTGTGCTTGCTGCCTGTGCTTGCTGTGCTGCCTGTGCTTACTGTGTTGCCTGTGCTTGCTGCCTGTGCTTGCTGTGCTGCCTGTGCTTGCAGCCTGTGCTTGCTGTGCTGCCTGTGCTTGCTGCCTGTGCTTGCTGTGCTTGCTGTGCTGCTTGTGCTTGCTGTGCTGCCTGTGCTTGCTGCCTGTGCTTGCTGTGCTGCCTGTGCTTGCTGCCTGTGCTTGCTGCCTGTGCTTGCTGTGCTGCCTGTGCTTGCTGCCTGTGCTTGCTGTGCTGCCTGAGCTTGCTGCCTGTGCTTGCTGCCTGTGCTTGCTGTGCTGTCTGTGCTTGCTGTGCTGCCTGTTAGCGATGCATTTGATTTCGCCCATAACACGCAGTAATTCGACAGTGGCACACGACAGTGCGTTGCTGTGTCACCTGTTTTTGGAGGCGTCGAGAGTCGCGGATCATATGTTTACCTCGGCGGCCGGTGCATTGACCTGCGTCTCAGTAAGAGTAAGCATTGTAAACAAATGCGAGAGTGAATCTCGCCGAAGATCGGAGCAGGATTTGCCTGTTAGAAAGAGGACGGAGCTTGACCCCTCTGCACTTCCCTCAGAATCGCTAAAACGAACACATCTCGTCGAGCAATTTTGCGGGTTTCTAACATGCCTGTGCTTGCTGCCTGTGCTTGCTGCCTGTGCTTGCTGTGCTGCCTGTGCTGCCTGTGCTGCCTGTGCTTGCTGCCTGTGCTTGCTGTGCTGCCTGTGCTTGCTGTGCTGCCTGTGCTTGCTGCCTGTGCTTGCTGTGCTGCCTCTGCTAGCTGCCTGTGCTTGCTATGCTGCCTGTGCTTGCTGCCTGTGCTTGCTGTGCTGCCTGTGCTTGCTGCCTGCGCTTGCTGTTTGTGCTTGCTGTGCTGCCTGTGCTTGCTGCCTGTGCTTGTTGCCTCTGCTTGCTGTGCTGCCTGTGCTTGCTGTGCTGCCGGTGCTTGCTGTGCTGCCTGTTAGCGATGCATTTGATTTCGCCCATAACACGCGGTAATTCGACAGTGGCACACGACAGTGCGTTGCTGTGTCACCTGTTTTTGGAGGCGCCGAGAGTCGCGGATCATATGTTTACCTCGGCGGCCGGTGCATTGACCTGCGTCTCAGTAAGAGTAAGCATTGTAAACAAATGCGAGAGTGAATCCCGCCGAAGATCGGAGCAGGCTTTGCCTGTTGGAAAGAGGACGGAGCTTGACCCCTCTGCACTTCCCCCAGAATCGCTAAAACGAACACATATCGTCGAGCTATTTTGCGGGTTTCTAACATGCCTGTGCTTGCTGTGCTGCCTGTGCTTGCTGTACTGCCTGTGCTTGCTGCCTGTGCTTGCTGTGCTGCCTGTGCTTGCTGTGCTGCCTGTACTTGCTGCCTGTGCTTGCTGTGCTGCCTGTGCTTTCTGCCTGTGCTTGCTGTGCTGACTGTGCTTGCTGTGCTGCCTGTGCTTGCTGCCTGTGCTTGCTGTACTTGCTGTGCTGCCTGTGCTTGCTGCTTGTGCTTGCTGTGCTGCCTGTGCTGCCTGTGCTTGCTTGCTGCCTGTGCTTGCTGTGCTGCCTGTGCTTGCTGCCTGTGCTTGCTGTGCTGCCTGTGCTTGCTGCCTGTGCTTGCTGTGCTGCCTGTGCTTGCTGCCTGTGCTTGCTGTGCCGCCTGTGGTTGGTGTGCTGCCTGTGCAAGCTGCCTGTGCTTGCTGTGCTTGCTGTGGTGCCTGTGCTTGGTGTACTTGCTGTGCTGCCTGTGCTTGGTGTGCTGCCTGTGCAAGCTGCCTGTGCTTGCTGTGCTGCCTGTGCTTGGTGTGCTGCCTGTGCTTGCTGTGCTGCCTGTGCTTACTGCCTGTGCTTGCTGTACTTGCTGTGCTGCCTGTGCTTGCTGCCTGTGCTTGCTGTGCTCCCTGTGCTTGCTGTGCTGCCTGTGCTTGCTGCCTGTGCTTGCTGTGCTGCCTGTGCTTGCTGTGCTGCCTGTGCTTGCTGCCTGTGCTTGCTGTGCTGCCTGTGCTTGGTGTGCTGCCTGTGTTTGCTGTGCTTGCTGTGCTGCCTGTGCTTGGTGTGCTGCCCGTGCTTGCTGTGCTGCCTGTGCTTGCTGCCTGTGCTTGCTTTGCTGCCTGTGCTTGCTGCCTGTGCTTGCTGTGCTGCCTGTGCTTGCTGTGCTGCCTGTGCTTGCTGCCTGTGCTTGCTGTGCTTGTTGTGATGCCTGTGCTTGCTGTGCTGCCTGTGCTTGCTGCCTGTGCTTGCTGTGCTGCCTGTTAGCGATGCATTTGATTTCGCCCATAACACGCGGTAATTCTACAGTGGCACACGACAGTGCGTTGATGTGTCACCTGTTCTTGGAGGCGCCGAGAGTCGCGGATCGTGTGTTTACCTCGGTGGCCGGTGCATTGACCTGCGTCTCAGTAAGAGTAAGCATTGTAAACAAATGCGAGTGTGAATCTGGCCGAAGATCGAGCAGGCTTTGCCTGTTGGAAAGAGGACAGAGCTTGACCCTTCTGCACTTCCCCCAGAATCGCCAGAACGAACACATCTCATCGAGCCATTTTGCGGGTTTCTAACATCAGAAGTGGGATATAGTGAATTTTACGCGCCTTAGCTGCAAAGCTAATTCTTGATTCATTTTCGTTGATTTTATTGTGCTGTGGATTGTGTCGTGTTGTGTTTCTTTGTGTGCTTTTTTTGGTTTCCTCGTTTTATTTTTTTTTCCCTTTCGTTTTGTTCGGGACGTGATCGGGACACGAAAAAATGGAGAACTCGCGTGCTCCCCCGTCCTTGGAGGACATCATCCGCCAAGTGGTAGCCGAAATTGCAAGAGGCGTAATGCCGGCTACCCCGAAGATTATTAATGCAACGACACCTCCTCTTTTGGATATGGTGCCGCAATTCCGTGGTACCGAACTGAATGACGACGCTAATGCATGGTGCAACGAAGTGTAACATATCTCTCGTGATTCGACCCCGCAACAGCGGTTGAGTGCCGCCACCCATGCGCTTGCGGGTTCTGCTAAAGTATGGTACCAAGAATGGAAAGGGAGACCCCGAACGTGGGAAAAATTCAAGGAGGACTTGTGCGCCATTTTCGGTCCGCAGAAGAAACTCCACGAATGCTTCCTACGGGCGCTGACCTATAACAGCGACGACGCGACCACGTACGTGGAATATGCAAGGAAAAAAGTGGGCTGTCTCGAGAAGGCGCGTGTAGCATTTCGACCCGAAGAATTGGTGAAGCTGACAATAAGCACAATCACAGATCAGAACGTGCGACAGGCCATGCTGTCCGCGAATTACGCGACGCCATCGGCGCTGATCACGGGCACGACCAATTTCGTAAAAGAAACGAAACGAAGGGAACGATTTGCACGCGATGGCGGAGAAAGCGCTCCGAACCGACAAGACGGCAGATGCTACCAATGCAATGAGCTGAGACATAAACGGGTGAATTGCCCGAAAAGGAGAAAATTATTACCGCAACGGGAAACTCCCAGCGTAACTAACTGCAATTTTTGCAAAAAGAGGGGCCATACCGAATCGTAATGTTGGGCGAAGCAGCGAACAGCCCAAAACAAACAAGGTTCGAAGAAACCCGAAGCCAACGTGTGCTACTCAGTAGCAAACTGACACCAATACTATTGAGACAGATGATCGTACGACGCTGTTTGATCGACAATGGCGCAACATGTTCCCTCGTGAGAGAAAGTGTTGCCGACCGGGTAAACTGCAAATTAAACGCGTACACGACGACAATACAAGGACTGTGTGAGTCTAGCACGACGACCGTCGGATGCACATCAGCATTAATTCAGACGGAGGATGTGTCCACTGAGTTGGATTTGTTTGTTGTCCCGGATACTGCAATACCGTACGAGGTCATCATCGGGAAGAATGTCCTGGTGCATGCCGATCTACGCATTGTGACGGAACCTGATGGGACGACGAGGCTTCAACGGTGCGGACTTGTCACGGCAGAAAGGAACGAGGCTACAACGAAGGCACCGTGCTTCACACTCTACGTTGCGGACGATTCTCTTAGAGATCTTTTAAGATAATTCGAGCGAATGTTGACCACTGGCAATCACGTGCGGTCCGTAAGTACGGCGGAACTCAAAATAATTACTCAGGAGAACAAGGTAATAAATTACCACCCTTACCGTCTGTCACTTTCGGAACCGGAGAAATTAAGGGGGATCATAGATGACCTCATAAGTAACGGCATAATACGCGAAAGCAACTCGCCGTTTGCAAGCCCCGTTATCTTAGTGAAAAAGAAAAATGGAGAGGACCGTCTGTGCGTGGACTTCCGGGCGTTAAATAGAATTACGGTTCAAGACAGATACCCTTTAACACTAATCGACGATCAATTGGAACGTTTGGGAAAGGGTAGGGTATTTATTACGCTAGACATGGCCGCGGGATTTCACCAAATACCCATTGCCGCCTGTTTGAGAAACCCGCTCGACAGCGCATCCTGCCGCCGACGACCACCTAGCGGCAGCACTTCCCAAGCTCGATTCGCGAGCGCCGGTTCGCGTACCGGTGAAAAGCTGGAATGCGTGGAATGCGCGAAACGCGGGCGGCGCCATGGGCCGTTTCGCTAATTTGACCACTTCTACCACGTCTCTTGTAGCGCGAGTCAGATTTCTTGTTCGATCACCGAATTATCAATTTCCACCGCATCCCAGCTTCTCATCTTTATTGCATTTCCGACCGATCAACACGAGATACGCTGCCGTGAACAGTAAGCGATACGCCGACAACCGAAGCGTCAATATTTAAGGTACATCACCAAGTTTCCGATCAGGCACTGCACGTGGCCGTACTTTTACCACGTGCATCCGCGACCGCGCATTTACACAGACACTGGGGGGCATTAATTATAGCAATTGTGTCCGAATCAACACACAAAGACTTTGTATAACACTGACGAGCTGCACCGGTTTACCTACAATAAATCGGCATTAGCGAACGCAACACGCGAACACGTGTCTTTTATAACCTCACCACCAGATGATCCACTCATTTCCTCACCCTTCCCCTCTCCATTCCTAAATTTTCCTTCCCACTCATTTTCCCACTCATTTCCCCAACACCGCCGATTCAATTTGTAAAACTGCGTTTGTTACCCCCGACGGGCATTATGAGTATATGCGTATGCCCTTCGGCCTTTGTAATGCGCCCGCTGTCTTTCAGAGAGCCATTGACGCGGCTCTAGGCAACCTAAGAAATAGCATCGCATTAGTCTATATGGACGATATTTTGATCCCATCGCAAACGGTCGAGGAAGGGCTACAGAGTTTAGAGCGCGTGTTGGAGGTATTGGACAAGGCAGGATTCACGTTAAACATCGCAAAATGTAAATTTTTTGAAACTTCGATCAATTACCTGGGTCGAGAGATATCATCCGAAGGCATAAAGCCAGGCAAAGAAAAAGTTAAAACCCTAGTAGAATCACCAGTTCCGAACAATGTGAAGCAGATAAGAAAATTTATTGGCCTAGCGAGTTATTTCCGGAAGTTTGTACCTGAATTCGCTGTGCGAACGGCGTGCTTGACCAAATTAACAAAACATAATGAGCCGTGGGTATGGGGTAAAGAACAGGAAGAAGCGCGATCGTACATCATAGACAAACTCAGTACACACCCTTTGCTCGTAATATTCGACCCAACGCGAGATACGGAGCTCCACACCGACTCTAGTTCCATTGGATATGGTGCAATCCTCTTCCAAAGAGTGGAAAAGGAACTACGCGTGGTCGCATATTTTAGTCGTTGTACCAGCCCAGAGGAATCGCGCTATCATTCGTATGAACTAGAGACACTCGCGATTGTGAACGCACTGAAATACTTCCGCGTATATCTGCTTGGTATGCAGTTTAAAATTGTCACCGACTGTAATGCCATTAAGGCTACGCAAAACAAAAAAGATTTATTACCACGCGTAGCTCGTTGGTGGATATTTCTACAAGACTTTTCCTTTGATCTTGAATATAGGAAAGGCAAATACGTAGAGCACGTGGATTATTTAAGTAGAAATCCGTGTAAAAACTATCGCGTAAACGTAATTTGTGAGGGCTCCTGGCTAGAAATCGCGCAGAAAAATGATGAAGAAACGCAAAACATGATCGAGCGGGTAAAGTCGAACGAAACTGTTATTACGGATTTCGAGCTAAGAGACGGTATACTGTGTCGAAAAACACTCCGGGACACAGGCCGAGTGATCTACCGAAGGTTTGTCCCGTAGGGAAGCCGCCTTGGTTTGTCGCGTCTGTACCATGACGAAAACTGTCATGTAGGCTTTGAAAAAACATACGACCGCATCGCGAAAAAATACTGGTTCCCAAAAATGCTAAGATTTGTCCGTAAGTACATCGATCACTGTATTACTTGCGTAGTATGCAAACGACAGACCGGACCGAAACAAGGGAAATTGCACCCACTTGAAAAGAAGCCTTTCCCCTTCGACACGATACACTGTGACTGTGTCGGTCCATTTGAAAAAACGAAAGATGGATATGAACACCGCCGTATAGTTAGCAGACAACTATCACCGATTTCGCTTATTTTGGTCCCAATCGTTTACGATAGTTTACGCAAGTTTACGCAATCGATTTCAGAGTTTACGAAATCGTAGTTTGCCCGTAATTAACAATTTCGAGAATGGGGTAATGTAGGTCTTGCAAGCGCCGCCAGTGGCCGAAAGCAGAAGCTGACCAGATGCGGAACCTGGCGAAATATCTTTTACGTATCTCGTGTGCAACGGTCTCAATCGTTTACGAATAGTTTTCGCAAGCTGCTGTATCGATTTCGGAGTTTACAAAATCGTAATTTGCCCGTAATTAATAATGTCAGAATCGGCTATCGTTCAGCGTTGATTGGCTCGCAAGCGCCGCCGTTGACCGAGGCAAAAATCGCTCTTCGGGCATAGAGTATCGAAACAATGTTGACGTATCTCATCTGTAACGGTCCCAATCGTTTACGAATAGTTTTCGCAAGCAGCTATATCGATTTCGGAGTTTACGAAATCATAGTTTGCCCGAAATTAACAATTTCAGAAACGGCTAACTTGCAGCTCGCAAGCGCCGCCGTTGGCCGAGGCGAGAATCGCTCTTCGAGCATGGAGTATGGAAACAATGTTGACGTATCTCATCTGTAACGGTCCCAATCGTTTACGAATAGTTTACGCAAGCCACTGTAACGATTTCAGAGTATACGAAATCATAGTTTGCCCGTAATTAACAATTTCAGAAACGGCTATCGTGCAGCGTTGATTTGCTCGCAAGTGCCGCCATTGGCCGAGGCGAGAATCGGTCTTCGGACATAGAGTAACGAAATAATTTTGATGTATCTCATCTCTGACGGTCTCAATCGTTTACGAATATTTTTCGCAAGCTGCTGTATCGATTTCGGAGTTTACGAAATCGTATTTTGGCTGTAATTAACAATTTCGAGAATGGGGTAATGTAGGTCTTGCAAGCGCCTCCAGTGGCCGTAAGCAGAAGCTGACCAGATGCAGAACCTGGCGAAATAATTTTGACGTATCTCGTGTGTAACGGTCTCAATCGTTTACGAATAGTTTTCGCAAGCTGCTGTATCGATTTCGGAGTTTACGAAATCGTAATTTGCCCGTAATTAATAATGTCAGAATCGGCTATCGTGCAGTGTTGATTTGCTCGCAAGCGCCTCCGTTGGCCGAAGGGAGAAGCTGACCAGATGTATACCCTGATCAAGTAGTTTTGACTTTTGACGTATCTCACGTCTTCCATCGACAAGTAATAGAAGAAAAATATTGTATCGTGGAATTGAGCAATGGGTTGCAAGTGATTCCAACCTGTTGGTTAAATGCCAACAAAAGTGTAATCAAATGGCCAGGCCACGTCAAGTCGCTGAACAAATTAGAGAAATTAATAATTTCCGAGGCTTTATCTCAAACCTCGTCAGAGGATTGTGTAGTTATTAGCGTTGCTTTGGGTCGACAGGTATGTATAGTGGATATTATTAATAATGTGTGTATGTGTTTATATATAATATAGATGTCTATATTTTTTATACCTAGAAGACCTGTCGATGTCATAATAGTGAACAATTATATACTTTGTAGATGATTGAGTATGGGCCCAAGAAAAATTAAATGAGGCACAGGACACATCTGATGTTTTCTTTTCGGATGAGCTCTTGGAATATGAGTTAGCTGGGGCCTTAAAAAACCGAAGGAGGGCTAAGGTTAAAAGGGTCATATCCTCGGAAGAAGAGAGTATGGAGTCCATATCTAAAAACCCAAGAAAAAATCAACATATGACGACACATTCACAGACGAGCGGAGAGTACATTAACCAATCTACTAATTACACCTGTAATGCTTGAACCCTTATTCGATTCATCAACACCTGGGGGTTTGACGTTCATTGCATATGATGAGAATGAACCCCCTACCACTGTTTACATAGCCATGGAGGTAAGCTTCATATTATCGGAGTGTATTCATAATAATCATGATTATTGCAAATGTTTCTCATCTTTTTCTAATGTCCCTTAGCTACTGAAACTATTGCAGCTCAAGGCAGTGCCTGTGGAGACTGGGAGCATCATCCATACACCTTAGAATTTGGTAAATAAAACAAATAAACCATTCATATCAATGTTTCTACCTTCTGTTTTACATATTTTAGGATTTCGAAAATGTGTTTACAAAATGCTGTCTACGATATCTTTACAAATAAAGGATCTGTACACTAAAGTCGATTTTTTGTTGGAGTCCAAAAATTAAAATGCCGAAGTTGATGAGGACGAAACATCCGAAAATGAATTGCAGCAGGTTCCCATAGTGCAAAGTATGGATGATTTGGCCTCGTATGAGCCCAAACTTGAACAGACTGAATTTTAGAAAAAATTGGTAATTATTTTTTAATCACATGTGCTTCTAAAGTACCATTATTGTTCTACAACGAAAAAAGTAATATCTTTCGTGGAACAAAATATAATAATGACCATCCAATACATTTCCTCCCAACAGCTGAGGTTTCCTGAACATGTAGTTGTCAGCATCAAAAGAATTGAAGTCACGTCACTGCTCATTTGCGTATAATGCCTATTCAGATGAATGTTTGTACTATTACAGTTTCTATGGGCGTGGGCGTGGGCATGGGCATGGGTAAAGGTAAAGGATATATAAGGATAGGTTTGGTGCATGTCCGCGAGAGAATCATTATTTCATGTTTTTGCGTTAATTCCACAATACTCTTTCTCGCCTATGAAGGAATCAATATATCGTGTTTTTTGTGTTGAATTCATATCTCTTTCTCGCTATAACTATCAATTTTATTGGTTCATATTGATCTGCAATACTCTTTTGCTTTCACAATATTTCTATTATAACTTATATTAATTAGTTGCTGTTTTGATCTGCCTTTTATGTACACATGATAACATCATGAAATTTTTCAGATTCGTCGACTTAAATATTGTTGGCCCAGGTAAGCTGACTATGTGCGTAGCAGCTGTAATATCCCGAGTACTTGCAGACGGAATCGCAGTAAATTTCAGTTGGCAGGGCCGCTTGCAGAAGCAAAGCTTTCCAAAATTGCGGACTGCGAACTTATTCCAAAGTATTTTCCTACAGATATACAATTATTAATAATCTTTTAATAATCACTAATATTCTTTTATTATTTTATAGTAGCCTGTATGGCCGTTGGCAATAATAAGTTGAAAAAGGCGGAAGTAAATGACGTCATTGGCAAGTGGTTCACTCAAGCAAAAACGAGAATTGAGCGATGTTTGGGATTTGTCCCAGTGAATGCGCTCTAACATGCCGCTCGTCTCAACAACTATGATTTGCCCCGGGTTTACTGCGCCTAGAGTAATTATGTGTACACTCTTTGTTTACACGTTCCGTGGTGTCCTCTTATAGGCTCATGCGTTACGCTAATATGCCTCTCATAGGTACTTTGACTGTGAGAAAGATTGATTGGTTATTGTAATACGACGAGAGTGGGAGTTCCCACTTCCGTCGTCTCCGCGACTCGTGCGTTTCCGAGTCTCGTTCTGTTCGTTTCCGTCAGCCGTACGAGATTGTCGTGCGTAATTTTCGACGAGGTAGATCACGTTTGGTGCCTACCTTTCCGCCATATTGTTGGCCGTTTAGCCGCGAGTGCCCTTGGCACGTTTGTTCGCTGCTAATGTAAAGAGCAAGTGCGGTATGTGCCACATTGCTTCGCGTATTTTGTTCCTACTACTTTGATTTATTTTCCCCTCGTCAGAGCAGTCTCTGGCGAGTCTCCTACCTTCCTACGACCGTGGCGACGTATCCCCGCGTGCGCCTGATACGGCCGTACTCGGTCCCTGACTTTGTCCTAAAGTGCGTAGCAGGATAATTCTCCGCTACGGCTTTTCCTTACTGCCGGAGGTACACGCCTCCTCCTTCCTTCCCGCTCTTTAGTGGCGAAGCGAAGTGTTAGATTTTTCTTTTGTTCATCATTGTGACGCGGTAATTTTAGAGACGTGAATTGTAGACTTTTAGTGCGTGTAGTTTTAGTGCGGATAGTTTAAGTGCGGGTTTGCAAATGTAATCCTCTTGTTTTATAATAAACGACGGCTCCTTCTCCGTGAGACGGAGTTACGCCCGTCTCTATCGGTTGCATTTTTTCCTGGACTGTCCCCAGTCCGAACTTAGCTAAATCGCGTTTGTAGGTGCGGTTATTGAACAAGCGAAAAATGAAATCTTAAATAGAATTGAGACTAGGTTAAGATTTTGTTATATTTACTATTATATTTAGTGTAGTTTTTATATTTACTGTTATATTTAATGTAAATATTTTATATGTACTTTTATATTTAGTGTAATGTAATATTTCATTAATAATAATAATGTATTGTAAAACAAATTTTCTTGAATTATTCATAATGTAAAACAGAATCATATGTAGGATATAATATTGAATGAATATTCTTAGGACCTTGATGCAATATTCTGTGTCATCTTCCTGCAATATTCCCGCAAATTTCGAGGGGGCTGACATAGGAATATTGCAGCAATATTCCTACAATACTCCGACAATGTGACCTGCAAGGTTCAGCATTGCAAAGTAATATTTGTGCTGCATGTCAGCAAACTTCCTTGCTGTCGTGAAATTTACAATTTCAGAATCGGCTATCATGCAGCTTCTTCCTTCGGCCAACGGCGGCGCTTGGGAGCCAATCGACGCTGCACGATAGCCGATTCTGAAATTGTTAATTACGACCAAACTACAATTTCGTAAACTCCGAAATCGATACAGCAGCTTGCGAAAACTATTCGTAAACGATTGAGACAATTACACACGAGATACGTCTAAATTATTTCGTTACTCTATGTCCGAAGAGCGATTCTCGCCTCGGCCAACGGCGGCGCATGCGAGCTGCACGTTAGCCAATCCTGAAATTGTTAATAATGAGCAAAATACGATTTCGTAAACTCTGAAATCGTTACAGTGGCTTGCGTAAACTATTCGTAAACAATTGGGACCGTTAGAGATGAGATATGTCAAAATTGTTTCGTTACTCTATGTCCGAAGAGCGATTCTCGCCTCGGCCAACGGCGGCGCTTGCGAGCTGCACGTTAGCCGATCCTGAAATTGTTAATAACGAGCAAAATACAATTTCGTAAACTCCGAAATCGATACAGCAGCTTGCGAAAACTATTCGTAAACGATTGAGACCATTACACACGAGAGACGTCAAAATTATTTCGCCAGAGTTTGCATCTGGTCAGCTTCGCTCCCCGGCCACGGTGGCGCTGCGCGGTAGCAGATGATAATTACTAGATATTAAAATTGTTAATTACGGGCAAACTACGATTTCGTAAACTCTGAAATCGATTGCGTAAACTTGCGTAAACTATTCGTAAACGATTGAAACCAAAAAAGCCGAAAACTATGATAGTCGTCTGCTAACTATATACCCACCTAAAAATTGTTAATTACGGGCAAACTACGATTTCGTAAACTCTGAAATCGATTGCGTAAACTTGCGTAAACTATTCGTAAACGATTGAGCCGAAAATAGCCGAAATCTATGATAGTTATCTGCTAACTATACGGCGGTCGCAGGCTCCCTTATAGAGAAATTAAAGACAAACGAGCCCATTCTCCTATCGCTGTCGGTACAATAGGTATTTGCACGGATGCATGTGGGTAAACGATGACGGGATCTCGATAGGTACACAAACGTTATTTAAAAACAGCTGAGGTACACGGAGGGTCACGGTCGCAGCAATAACTCAGATTAGGAAACACTTTGATTGGAGCTTCGAACAGGCCCCCTCCTTTCGTTCACTCCGCAGTTGCGTCGGTTGATTGGTTCGTGGGCTGTGCCCATTTGACTTTCTTTACTTCCTCCTTGCCTTGTTACGGGTGGTGTGCCCGTTTTTCCATCTAACGCCGTATCTCGTGTCCGCCGCTTCGCCTGCCGTTGTTTCTAGGGCCGTGCCGGCTTCCACGTCGGTGGCTTCGGCGACGTCGCTGAGCCCTGCGGGTCCCGACTTGGAGTCGGTCCGGGGAGTGAGCCGGAGTTCTGGGCGAACGCCTCACCACATGCCCATGGTGTTGCTCTAGTAGAGGTTTATCGGGGCGAACGTAACACCCCCCCCCCCTTGGGGTGGTCCAATGTCCGCATTGGATGTTCTTGGCGGCAAGTCCAGGTCGCTCAGGAGGTTGTTAAAAAGATCCTCATCGAAAGTGTTGAAGAATTCCTGGTCCCATTCCGGTTCTTCTTCTCCGTGTCGTCGTTCCTCCGATTGTATCGGGACCGGTGGCAGGGTTGGTGCTTCCACATTTGGGCGGTAAATGTAGTGTGGCCCGTAGTAGGGTGGCGGGGGTGGTCGGCTGTCTCTAGTATGCTGCGTCGTTCTCATGTTTGTTTCCATGGGTGGAACAAGCCCGATTACGGGGAGTTGCACATACAACGGTAGGAAACATACCGGGAAATGCGAGGCGTTCGGTGCCAGTCCTTCTTCCGAAACTCCTTCCATTACTGCACTTTTCAATATGGGTTTTTACTGTTTGTCACCTTCTGATCTCACTTTTTAGACTGACAAGTACAAGGACGTCCGGTCTTTTATAAGTTCGGTTCAGCCCTGCGAAAAAGCTTGAGTGGGAGTTGCAAGTCCTTCATTCTGCTTGAATCTAAACATTTCTGACCTTGCTGATTAAATGATGTCTTCATCACTGGAGACTTCCTACCCCCTTTTCTCACGCCAGGGCCCGGTCTCCAAACTCCTTGTCGTACATCTTATCGGTGTTTAGTGGTAAGATGGTTTCATATAACATTTCCGTTTCGATCCCTGCTTGTTTATATCGGTCGGCATACCATAAGTATAGTGCTGTGAATTTGTAGCATTCCGATGCTTGGCGGGAGACAAATATTGGTGTACCGCATGTCCTACATTTCAAGGGTTTGGCGTAGGTGCCTACCAATGCGTGTATAAATGCCGGCAGATATGCCGACTCTCCATTTTCGTTTTGCAGGTATCCTGTACACGCCGGGCAAAATAAATTGTGGGGGTCTCGTGTCGTCGGGTTTGTTGTTGTCGCTAAGAAATCCTTCCGATCGTCGGTCGGATCTTTCCTTCGGCGAAGGCAGTGCCGGTTTCGAATGAGACCCGTGGGAGTGAGGGAAGGACTTGGGAAAGACAAGGGTGAGGGGAGGCGAAACAAGGAATGACCGTAGACACGCTTTACAATGTATTTCAAAGAAAAGAGAATATAGGTCTAGGCATTAAGAATTACTATTAAACACGCAAGCGATCTGATTTCTGAGTAAACTAATTTAAAGACTACGCGGGACTAGAAACTACATTAAATCTAACAACACGCGGACAGCAAAAAAAGAAGATAGAAACTAAAATGAGAAACGAAAAGGCGCTCTTAGCGAAAGATTAAACATAAGGCAAACGACAAAATGTAACCCGATTAGGACGGGAAATGTAACGGGGAGCGGAACGCAGATGAGCGGGACGACACTCATGGCTTTCTCCACACTTGATTTCTCGTTAAAGTTTACGTCCTTCTCGGAAGTCAATACAACGCGAACGGTGGCAGTGTGTCGTGAGTCTCGTCTCTCACCTGTTCGGACCCCCTCCGCCTCCCCCCGGGCTGCCCACCGAATTACTCGGTCGGCCCGGTTGCAGCCGAGGATCGGCGGAAGCGTCCAACCGCCCAGGCGTTCGTGGTGACGTCAACGGCGCGTCATGTCGCGCGCGAATTCTAAATTAACGGAACTGTTGTTGAGCATCCCCCTTTGAGACATTGTGCCTTTTCGAGGTTTGCCATTGTTCTGGCAATGTCCCCTGAGCTGGTATATTTCATCTGTAATCACATGCGTATTCGCACCTATAGTTCTATATATTTATGTATTAGCTTTGTGTAGTTATTCGCAGTGTATATTCTGCGATTTTATCGAGAAGCGTGTTTCCTGTGATATCTTGGGGTAAACACTCGTGAATCCCGATGTGGTGGTAGGGGTGTCTACGTTTTCCGGTGGGACGAGGCTGGTGTTCGCCTCCTCAGCCTGTGGGGCCGTGTTTTGGCGTCTGGACTCGTCACCATCCGGTGTGCGGTTCCTAAGATGTATCAGGACGTTAGTCACTGAGTCCCATACAGCGCCTATCGGATGTATGCCCCACCCGTAGACGTTATGTAATGCGTAACCATGTAGTGCAGTGTCGATCGCAAATTTTACTGTTTTGATGGCGATCCATATTCCGAATAATCCTGCACTGAAGGTACCGAAACACGTAAACCATTGCCATATTCTGGACCAGGTGGAGGATGCTATTTCCTCGAAGGTTTTTTCATCAAACATATTTATCAGAGATATGCCTTGCATATTTACCTTTTGTCCAGACATTCCTCTAGCTATGGTATTTAGTACGGCAGGTCTTTCGGCTGGAAACATTATATGATTCCTTAGCTGTTCGAGATCTTGCGTGGAGTAAATCCCTGATTTTGCTAGTTCGGCGGGATTCGTATAGATCCATGATTGCATTACCGCTGGCTGTAATTCATTGGGTGCCACTGCCGAGGTAGCTGAGGGGGTTATTTTGTACCATACGCCATCCAAATAATACATTAACGGAATATAGGGGTTGCAGTCAACCTGGGTTCCCGTATTCAGTAGAATATGGCTTTTAGGAGCTGTTACGTCCGGGCGTCGCGATAAGTCGATCTAAAGATTGTCAAGGATGGAACTGTGTGTGTTCGAGCGGTCGACCGTTCCGCCCGGGAGCAACGCGTAAATACTTAAAACTAAAGGATATAAACCGAAAAGATGATTATATGTTTATATCGATGACCGAATAGAATAATGACGCGAAGACGAAATCAATCTACTCGATCTGCAGGACTTATAGGATTCTCTCTCTTATCAACCCGTACAGGTTGCTGAGTTGTTACGTGTTGTATTCCAGTACAGATAATGTTAGTTATAGCGCATGCAAAGAAAATAAAAGGATAAATCGGGTATAGTGTGAAAAAGCAAAGTGTTTATTCTGTGATGACTGTTCAGGTGCAGATACAAAGGTGATTTTATTTGAAAGCAGACTTCTGACACCAATTCCACGGTTAGAAGTGGGTATAAAGAAACAGAAATATAGAATATTATACATATATACACAGAAAGAAGGAGTATCCCACTGCTAACATCAATTCCACGTTTCTAACAATGGGTCCAATGTTCGGTCTTGAATCGGAGTATTGGTATAATAAGAAACAGAAAGCCTAACTATTACACAATGTTCGGTAGTACAATTCGCCTGTATGCAACGCGTGGTATAATCGTGGTTTGAACGAAGTAGCTCGTTTTACGCGTGATATTCGTCATATAATTGATACAGAGTATTCTCGTAGAATAAAACAGTTTTCGATCGCCCAGCGCTCAGAGCACACTGCACGAGATCGCCTCTACAACTATTGCCCTAGGTTTCCCGTAATACATGTACTGGGGGCAAGAGTCGGGCCAGAAATCATGATCTAGCTGGTTAATTAGAATATTCTTACCGTGCTGCTGGAAACGCTCAGACAATCTTTGACCTCTCTCTCTCTCTCTCTCTCTCTCTCTCTCTCTCTCTCACGCTCGCTCGATGGTATGTCGCTCGCTGTGTTACTCTTTCTCTCTCGCTCTCGCTCTTAGTTCGGTTGTATGTCGGTGGAAATTCGTATGCGCTATTACGATGAGTACCTTCGAATCGTAAAAAGGTATTAATATACGATTAGGCTTGAGATGGCCTAAGCTCTCGTGTTATCGGAGCTGTAGATGTTACTCGCGAAGAGACCCCTCAGACCGGTCTAGATGTTTAAATCAGTCTAAAAACAATACCAATTCCTCACCGAGAGAAGACTTGTGCGGAAGTGTTACTTAGGATAATAATATAATGTTCTTTATAAATGAAACTTATATGCTAACGGGCTCGGCGCAATTCGCCGACCACGTGCCGGAAATAACGCGGATCGCACTATTCGCACTCTAGATTAGAATGCAAAACCAAAAAGAAAAACAAAAGAAATATGAGTCCTTGCTCTTATTAATAGCTAGATTTTAACACTACGATTTAACGAGGATTAATGAGTCTCTGATTAAACTGTAAGAATTTGCACAGATTAGCTCACAAAGAATAAACTAAGATATCCTCGGACAGAGGACTACGCACCTCGCGACTATACAGCCAACTGCGACGATGATCGCGTCTCGAGGTGGTTCCTAGGCCGGCTCAGAGTAAGTTTTTAGGCTCCTCTCACAGAATCGGCCACATAGCGGTTGACGATATATACAAACATTCGGCTGGCTATGTACAGTGAGACGCTGGTTTTGTTCGTTAGTCTCTTTCTCTAACTAACAGATTTTATTATGAGTGCAAGTCGATCTCGGCACGCAGGAACTTAGTAACTGTCAAGCGCACGCTTCGGTGGAATTAATGATAACGAAAAATAGTCTTGCTCCGCAGCGATGCCTAACAGTGGCGCAATTAGTAAATGAAAAGAGAGAGAAAAGGATAAACAATATTCTTAAGCGGAAACTCGTCGCTAACCTTAAGTTACACTTACAATTGCATACCGCGTACACGCATTCGTTCCTTATGCTACATATATATATATATTGTCATGAGTCGGTATATTGGGTGGGGACGACGGTGATTCCAAGGCGAGGAATATTCTACTTGAAGTTACCGCTCGACGGTACCACGCATGCGCTAGGCATACGCCGTAATATACAAGTATAGGCGCATACGAAGCCCGGAGTAAAAGGAAAATGACATGATTTTAACTCTAATACTCTAACGGTACGCCGGCTGCGATAGGCATACGCCGTAATATACAAGTATAGGCGCAACCGGAGATCGGAGTAGCAAGAACAAGGAAAATACTAGGCAAATAAGTTAAAAGTTACGCTGGGACGTAACACCCTCCCCCCTTGGAATCATTATCGTCCCCGATGATGTGTTAGGAACTAATTTAAGCGTAGGGGTTCCCTGACGTCCGGTGGTAGCGGATTCTAACGTGTAGCATCTGTCTATCGCGCCGATGACGTATCGCACTGGTCCCTCCCACTTTCAAATCGAAACTGTGTCCATGCGGATCTCCCCGTAATACTTGTAGGACACAATCGATCAGCGGCCTACGCACGCCTATGCACGCCTCTACGTCCCCCTCCCTGATGGTACTGGAGTTTCTCACCAGGCCGCATATGTCCTCGTCAGTCACACCGGCGTTGTCCCTGCACTCCAACTCTTCGAGTGCGCGCATGCGCGAGAGGAATTGAGCACCGACGGAGGGATACATGAGGCTCATGTTCAGATGTCGCAACATCGGCAAGTCCCCAAGGGCCTCTAATGAGAATTGTCCCCGGATGTTCGTACACCCCGTGATATCAAGGAAATGCGAAATAGCGACTTCATGTGGGCGCCGACCGCATCGATAAAGGACACCTCCACCCAGCTGTTGCAATGACGGGTGAGATGTTTCACTCCTGTGAAACGCGGTGGAAGCCACATTGCTCCCGTTACCGAGCCATATCCCAACTCCATGAAATTCGCCACCTCGCCGTGCTCTTCCGCCTCCGCCAGCTCCTCGTCGAGTGCCTCGTCCCTCTGATCGCAGTATCGCAGGCACATCTTGACCATTGTCTCTCCCATCGCGCGGTTGTGCCCCAGTGTCGTGAAACTTTGTCCCCGAAGAAGACTGGTTGGTCGATGGTAAGCTCCGTCAGTCTGACCGGTTTTGAGAGAAACGTCGCGAGGTAGTTGGGCTTCGTTCGAGTTCTGGTTAACGCGAGCTTCTCCAGGCAACAACTCAGTGTGGCGAATGCAGCGCCCGTCATGGGTGTATCGGACGCGGACAACCTCGTTAATTTGTGGGCGGCAAATACCCATTTTAGTTCGGGGTCCACCGGACGCCCACACTCCCCTACGCTTAAATACCTTAACCTAGGGGCTCCGTTCGCGATCGCACGCAGTCCAGACGGCAGGACACTAAACCCGGAGAGATCTAACTCTTCCAAAAGCGGGGCATACGTCGCGGTCAGTGTTAGGAGAGACGGACGCAAGTTCGCTGCCACTTCCGAGTCGCTAAGGTTGACGGCACGAAGTGCGGGGGCGCACCTCCGCAGCAACCAATAATATGCGTCATGGGTAACCACCTTCAAGTCTCGGTATTCCGGCCAACGCCAGCTCGTTAGCGTCAGGGTAGTGGTGGTTTGGAGATGTAGGAGCACCCCAGCCCTCCACGCTTTGTTGACCTGCTCCATCCTTGTCAGGTCGATGTAACTGACGTATTTGGCGATTTCCGCCACCACGTCCGCCGGAAGCAGCGGTGTTGGCCACCATCCCAGACCGTCGAACGGGTGCATCGCCGATGTTGACGAAACCGGAGGTTGAGCTCTATCGTGCCATGCGTCCGCCATTTGTAAGGCAATCCGCCGCTTGTGCAGGACGATCGGATGTTGCGCCGCGTCTTCCACCACCGCCTTCACCTGGTTTACGGTGGCGAAGGTCACGTAACCGCAATTCCCATGTGGGGATTGGCGCACGACTGCGTGTTCTGCCCCGGATGGTGCGAAGATCCGCATCAGGTCCTTCTTCTTTGTCCCTCGCGCCAGCCGCGTCACGAACAGACGCCTACACTCAAGGTTCCTTGGTCTGCTCGCCATTTCAACTAAACTATGGTGTTATTAGAAATACAATTATTATCAATTCAGTGCCTGGCCCGATGTATGCCGTTTTTCTTATTGCCGCAACAGGAGGATGGCTGCGCAGCTAGCTGTAAGTGTGCGCGACGTGTCTAGAGTGCGACGTGCCTTTGGTCTTACCATCTACGCACGTATATTACTGGTACAGGGGTTGCACTTTGTCGGCGTGTTTAACAATACGCTCGCCATTCTCGTTCTCCAGCAGCACGGTATTTCCCTCTAGGATTTTGACAACTTTGTAGGGCCCTCGATATCTACTACTAAACTTTCCCTTCTTCGGTTCGATAAGCACCCGCACCATGTCGCCCTCCCTCGCATTTAGTGGTCGCGCGTGTCTATCGTATCGCTCCTTAGATTTTTGTTTTGCAGCAATTAAGTTTATTCCCGCTACCAATTGCATCTCAGACAGGCGAGGTATTAATTCCCGTAGATACGATCCGTACGTATCTGTCCTGTCGTCGATGCAAAAAGAGTTCGGGTATCTTGCTAGTCTACCGAATACTAGTTCGTAGGGCGTAATGTTAGTCGCTTCGTGCACCGACGTATTATACGAGAACATTGCACATTGGTTCACGCGTTCTTGCTCGTATTAATTTCTTTTCCTGGCATTCCGCACAAGTTCTAATGAAGTTCTGGATCTCGTTTTTCATTCCCGGCCAATAAAATCTCTCTCTTATTCTTCGATAGGTTTTCGTAACGCCTTTATGCCCTCCCACAACACCTGCATGCAGTTCTTTAATAATCTCCGCCCGCATCGATTCCGGGGGAATTGATACCTTTTCCGTGAAAAGGGTTATGGTGATACCAGTATGTTCAAATACCTCACTAATTTCCCGTATGAACGTTTCGCGAGTCAAACTGTCTGTCATATTTCCCTCCAGCGATATACCGCAAGCGCTTGCCCCGTAGTTTGATAATGTTTTACGAAGGCTCTGCAGTCCATTCACACTGTCCGTAGTACTAGGTGTATTAAAAAAACGGTCGGTCAGCACAATACTAAAAATTCGGTGCTGTCCGTATTGTGTTACCAGTACGTTTCCTTTCTTTGGCCTTGCAAGTTTCATGTCTTCTACCGAAATCATACGCGATTCTACGAGTAGCCGCGAGTAGTAAGAGTAAGCCGCTTCTGGACCCGAGGCGAGAGTAAGCCGATTCTGGACCAGTAATTCTGGACCAGTAGCCGATTCTGGACCAGTGTAGTCGATTCTGCTGGACCGCAGTCATTCGGTCTTGCGTGTTTGCGTGTATTTTTTATTTTTTTATCGAAGTTTGCGGTTAGTGTCTTAATCACAGGTTGAAGTTTGCGGTTTGTCTTATCGGAGAGGTGAAGTTTGCGGTTTGTCTTTTAATGAGGGGAAGTTTGCGGTTTGTCTCAATCAGGTGGAAGTTTGTGCGGTCGGCGGTTAAAATCGGAAGAACGTTGGAAGGTGAAGAAGGCGAGCCGTTCGATTCCACAGCGGTAGCGGTCAAGGTTAAAAGTCGGCGGTTGGGCGATATCGAGTCGGTCGCTGCTGATATCGGGGGGCATTGCTTTATTTTTTCTGTTAGGTCGAAAGTTTGTGGTTTACACGGAAGTTAGAGAGTAGGAGGAGAAGGGGTTGGACAGGAACAATACGAAACGAACGATAAGCGATTACACGATACTCGAGCGAGCGTGTGGGCAACGATATCGAGAGCGGAGGACGATAAGCGCCATCGACACGCGGCGTTGTACTACGAAATGTAGACAGAGGTAGTAGTAGGCGTTGTACTACGAAATGCCATGCGGGGGGTTGGAAGTAGACCGTTAGGAGAAGGTTGCAGGGGAATGATACGATAAGCGATTACGCGGTACTCGAGCGTGTGTGGGCAACAACGATATCGAGAGCGGAGGACGATTGTACTACGGAGGAGGAGGTTGGGTGGGAGCAAGGTGTACGGGCAGTGAGGAGGGGGTCCGGCGTCATCTTGGAGCAGCGGACGCGTTGCAGGTCGGGGGTGGGAGGGAGGGGAGAGGGTCCCGGGGAAAGGGCGCTAGGCGCTAGCTAATATTCGCATGTTGAACGTAGCACATCGGTTAATACTCTTCGTAGCATCAGCAGACTAGGAAGCAGAGAAGTGCAGTTCGTTGTTATTATCTTTAGGTGAATTTACATTATACAATGTCGATACTGTCTACGAACATTTGAGCTGCGAAACGATAAAGTCGGGTGCGCGCGCGATGGAATACGGTACTAAATGATCGTAATAATGTAAATATCAATGCCAGTATTATTTATTTATATCTTGTTGGAGATCTGGTCGACCAAATTCCGTGCCCTGGCGTCATTCACTAAATTACTCGGCCAAGATGTGGGCGACAACTTCGCGGCCTGCGCTCCTGGGCTCCACGCGACTCATGTCAACGAATCACCGCTCTCGGGAGTCCCAGGAGCGCCTCGGGCTAATTAGCGCACCGCTGATTCGCGTGACGCGGTCGTGACGTCAGCGAGAGCTTCTTCCCAAAATTCCGTTATATTTCTAGGAAACGATCAATCACTGTACAAGCGATTCTCAACCAGTACACACCTAACATATTCTGTAAACGTTCGCTCACTTTCGTAAGGTCGTGTACCAGCTCCGTTTCATATTGTCTTGCTCTGTACCGTCTACTTCTATCGTCTCGTGTTCGTCTCAATAAAAAGTGAATCAGATTTGTTCAAGTGTGCCCGACGTGTTAAAATTTCTTGGTGTCGTGTTCGTCCTTTTCAACTTGCCCACGGGCGGGTACTATCACTCTCGTCGCGCCCTGCGCTGGGCGCTCTTTCTCTGAACGCACGGAGCGCTCCAATTCAACCTCCGGGAGCCTCCTCTTAAAAATCACTCGTGGGTGCGTTAACATATTGGTCCTTCGAGCCGGATTACGGCGAGAGTGTGAAAGGACAACGGACTTGAGACTACGACATCGCTCGTCATGGCTGACACTCTTACAACTCAACTGCGCCTCCAAGCTTCTCTCGCACGTGCCGTCGAAAATCTAAAGAAGATCGGAAAGAATAATTACACTGCGGCAAAAATCCGAAGTCGCATGGACACGCTCTCTAATACATGGACACAATACCAAGAAGGTCATGACCTTCTGACTTCGAAGACGCCGGCCGAGGTTCAACTCAGCATGGATTATTTCAACAAGGGGTTCTTCAACATCGCGGAGGACCTGTACGACCAAGCGCTGGATTATATGTCGGACTGTTTGGCCGATCTGGAACCCTCCACCAACAACCCGGCTTCCTCCTCAAAGGCCTCGAGTCACAACGCGGGAACGTCGGCGCCGATGCATCTGCCGCCCATCAAGCTGCCCCCGTTCGACGGCAGCTACGAAGATTGGGAGCCCTTTCGAGACAGGTTCACCACGCTCATTATTAATAATACGGAATTGTCCGCGTTTGCCAGGATGCATTATCTTACGTCGTGCGTGTGCGGGCCAGCGTTCGAGTGTATTCGGAACCTTCCGGTCACAGCCGAAAACTTCTCCGTTGCGTGGAAAGCGCTATTCACGCGTTTCGAAAATCCTCGTCGGTTACTGAGTTTACATTTATCGACTCTGTTGTCATTAGCGACGGTCACGCGCGAATCCGTTACCGACTTTCAAGTGTTTCGCGACAAAATCTCGGTCGCGCTAGCCTCGTTAGCGAATTTGTCACGCACTCCGGCGCAATTGTGGGACGATATCATTGTTCACATTGTCACTCAGAAGCTCGATCCGATTACGCGAAAGGCCTGGACGCTTAAAGTCAATGAGAGTGATGAGATCCCTCAATATAGCGCTCTTGAACAATTCATTGATTCTCGCATTCGCGCACTTGAGGAGTTAAACTCGGGAACCGTTGCCAGTCCCCCGTCGCGAATCGTCTCGACGCCGAAAGTTCATGTCGCGACTGCGTCAGCCGATACGCCTCCAGAGTGCCCGCTTTGCTCCGCGCGTCACTTCATAAACTTTTGCCCGTCATTTGTCAATAAGAGTCCGGCTGAGAGGCGCGAAGTCGTCCGAGCGTGCAAGCGTTGCTTCAATTGCCTAAGTCAGCGCCATTCCGCTCAGGAATGCCGCAGCAAATACTTTTGTCGGGTATGCCAGAGAAAGCATCATACAATGCTCCACATTGAGTCGGAGGCCGGTCCCAGTTCCGCGCCGTCTGCGAGTCTTAGCGTGACTGATCAAACAAGCGGCTCTACAACGGAAATTCACTCGTTATTAACTTCGTCGGAGCAGCGACATCATTATACCGTGCTCCTTGCGACTGCGTGGGTTAAAGTAACCGTACCATATGGCCGCTCAGTTATTGCTCGCGCTCTGATAGATCAGGGCTCTGAGGTTACGTTCGTTTCCGAAAACCTCGTTCAAACATTGCGGGCGTCTCGATTTCGAATGCCAGCGTCTGTTTCCGCAGTGGGGGGGGTGAATGTTGGAACTGTCCGTCACGCAGCGCACATATCCCTCTCTCCCCTGGACTCTCCTTCTCCCTCTCTGGAAACAACCGCGTTGATTCTCCCGTCTCTGACGTCCTACTCACCGCAACGCGTTCCGAGCCTTACCTCATTCTCGCATTTGTCCTCGCTTTCTTGGGCAGATCCGTACCCGTCGAGTTCCGAGCCCATCAGTTTAATAGTCGGTGCAGATCTGTACGCCAATATCATTTTGGACGGTATTCGAAAAGGACGAGCGGGGGAAACCTTCGCTCAAAATTCAATTTTCGGCTGGGTAATTTCAGGCCCTGTTTCCGCGTCTTCGTACACTTCCGCTCAAAGTTCGGCTATGCCGGATACGTCGCAATTCACCGCACACCACTGCTCCGCTTTCGACCCGTTGGAGGCCCTTCTCCGACAATTTTGGGAGACTGAAGAAATCCCTCACCGCCCCGTTCTCAGTCCTCTCGACGCTCAGTGCGAACGGCACTTTTCAATGACTCACTCGCGTGACGACAGCGGCCGCTATGTAGTGCGCCTTCCTTTTCGAGAGGAACCCCCTATAGGAATTGGACATTCAAAATTCATGGCACAAAAATCGCTAGAGTCATTATCGCGCCGTCTTCGTCGCCAACCGACTTTGAGCGCCGAAGTTCACGAATTTTTTAGGGAATATGAACGTCTTGGGCACATGCGCCCCGTTCCAAGCTCTCACCAGTCTCAGTCTCCCATCGTCTTCATCCCGTATCATCCGGTCATTCGCGAGGAAAGTACAACTTCTCACGTTCGTATCGTCTTCAATGCCTCGAGCTCTACTTCTAACGGCACGTCCCTTAACGACCACCTGATCCCTGGGCCGAAGCTTCAGAGTGACATCGTCTCGGTCATTATGAATTGGAGACGCTGGAAATTCGTCTGCACAGCCGATATCGCTAAAATGTACCGGCAGATCAGACTAGATCTTCGCGACATTGATTTTCAGCGAATTTTGTGGCAGGCCCCGGCTAACGTTCACGCTGCCGAATATCAACTCATGACGGTAACTTACGGTATGTCCTGTGCTCCCTTCTTAGCTCTTCGCGTTTTACAGCAATTAGTCGAAGACGAAGGGTGGGCGTTTCCTCTTGCCATCCCAATTCTGCAGAACCACATCTACGTCGATGACGTACTTTTCGGAGCCGACGACGTTCGGCAATTGCTCGCTATTCGCGAGCAGTTACTCGCTCTTCTGTCACGGGGAGGCTTCTCCTTACGAAAATGGACAGCTAATTCCCCCGACATTCTTGTGGATGTCGACGAGTCCGATCACGGGTTGGCGTGTGACAAATCACTGTCCGCCGACGAAAGCGTGAAAATTTTGGGCCTCGGATGGTGTCCGTCTCGGGACGTCTTCCGGTTTCAGGTGTCGCTCGACTCCAACCTCCCATGTTGCAAGCGAACAGTCCTCTCGGCTATTGCAAGACTATACGACCCCTCAGGATGGACTACCCCCGTGATCATTACAGCCAAAATCTTCATGCAACAATTGTGGAAACAGACCTTAGAGTGGGACGATCCTCTTCCCGCGCCGGCATTAATCCGGTGGCAACAAATCTATGGCCAGTTCGTTCACCTCAATGGCCTCGAGATTCCCCGGTGGACAGGACTTCACCTCCAGAACCGCTCCGTCGAACTACACGGGTTTGCGGACGCGTCTAACGTGGCGTACGCCGCCGTGGTATATCTTCGGACTGAGGCCGTGTTCGGGGAAGTAACATCCTCCTTGCTTGTTGGGAAATCAAAAGTTGCCCCCCTGTCACCCCTGAGCGTTCCTCGCCTGGAACTTTCAGCCGCGGTGCTGCTGGCTCGACTAATCGAATTCGTGCGCTCCTCATTACTCATCAACCCGCACGCCGTGGTGTGTTGGTCCGATTCGACTGTTGTGCTTTCGTGGCTCAGTCAACACCCATCTTGTTGGAAAACCTTCGTCGCCAACAGAGTCGCGGATGTTTTTAGGCGCATTCCTGAAGCTGAATGGCGGCACGTTCCTACTACTGAGAATCCGGCCGATTGTGCTTCGCGGGGGATGTTAGGTGGGGAGTTGCCCGGCTATTCACTCTGGTGGCAGGGCCCCCCCTGGCTCTGTCAATCACGGCCTCATTGGCCGAGCGATTTCATTCATGCTCACGAGGACGCTCTAGTCGAAGAGAGAAAGACGGTATTATTGTCTTCCGTAACACTCCCAACGTGGGATCTCGCGTCTCGCTTCTCCTCGTGGCCTAAGCTGATTCGCGTCACTGCATACGTGCTGAAATTCATTCAGCTCTGTCGTCGCTCTCACCCTTCACTCACATCCCCGACGATAGGTGCTTCTTTATCAGCCGAAGAATGTGAAGCTTCAAGGACGTTCTGGATCAAAACGGCGCAGCGGGAGTTATTCCCTCTGGAGTTATCTGCACTGCATCAAAATCAGTCTCTGTCCCCGACTAGCTCGCTCCTCACGTTACATCCGTTTCTGGATAAATCCGGCATCATGCGGGTTGGCGGGCGGTTGAACCATGCCCCTGTTCCGTTTTTACGCCGTCATCCTATCTTACTTTCATCGCATCCTCTCACCATCCTCATTGTCAGACAAGCTCATCTCCGAGCGCTGCATTCCGGCATTCAGCTCACCCTCAGCACGTTGAGGCGCGAATTTTGGATCATCCGGGGCCGAACCATCGTCAAATCCGTTATTCATGACTGCGTTACCTGCGTCCGCGAGCGAGCCGCGATCCCCACTCAACTCATGGGAGACTTGCCGGACTTTCGCGTCACTCCACAAGCTCGATGCTTCCAGCATTGCGGTGTCGACTACGCCGGCCCGATGGCTGTCCGTGCTTCCGCGGGCCGCGGGATCACCTCTCGTAAGGCATACATCGCTTTGTTCATCTGCTTAGCGACAAGAGCAATTCACCTCAAACTGGTTGGCGATTATACCACGTCAGCGTTTTTAAACGCCTTTTCTCGGTTTTGCGCGCGTCGCGGTTTACCGCAAGCAATGTATTCCGACAACGGCACGACTTTTGTAGGCGCCGATCGCGAACTCACCACCGCGTTTCGAACTGCGCTGCGAAACCCCGACTTTCAAAACTCCACGGCATCGGATAATATCTCGTGGAACTTTATTCCCCCTTCTGCTCCTCATTTCGGCGGTTCATGGGAGGCCGGCGTGCGAAGCGTCAAACACCATTTACGGCGCGTTTTAGGCAGCCACACGCTGACTTTCCAGGAATTCTCATCCCTCCTGTGCCGCATCGAAGCGTGCCTCAATTCGCGCCCGATCACTCCGCTCTCTGACACCCTCGATGACTACGAGTGCCTTACTCCGGGTCATTTTCTCATTGGCTCAGCGATCACCGTGAACCCGGAGCCATCGCTGCTCGACTTGTCCGAAAACCGTTTGTCGCGATGGCAACTTTTACGCCACATCAACGAACGCTTCTGGAAGCTGTGGCAAACAGACTATCTCAACACTTTGCAACAGCGCGGCAAGTGGAGAGCGGTCAAGTCGAACGTCGCTATCGGTCAATTAGTCTTACTTCGCAATTCCCTCCTTCCACCGTGCAAATGGGATCTCGGTCGCGTTCTTCAGTGTCATCCCGGCTCCAATGGGCTCGTTCGCGTGGTCACTGTTAAAACGAGCACCTCCGAGTTCAAGCGACCTATTGCAAAATTATGTCTCTTACCCGTTCACTCAACCGCGTAGTTATAAGTCGCGCTAGTTGTAAGTCACCTGTTCCTTCTGCGTTCTAACTTAAGTCTTGTACATTCTTTAATTTAGTTTTTTCTTTTTTTTTGCTTAAATATACATAACCTTCTCTGTACATAGCGTTAATACTGCGTTACTTATTAAGAGCCAACTCGTCCGTCGCGCGGGCGGCGTTTTGAAACTGCGTTTCAAGGCGGGCGGTATGTTGGAGATCTGGTCGACCAAATTCCGTGCCCTGGCGTCATTCACTAAATTACTCGGCCAAGATGTGGGCGACAACTTCGCGGCCAGCGCTCCTGGGCTCCACGCGACTCATGTCAACGAATCACCGCTCTCGGGAGTCCCAGGAGCGCCTCGGGCTAATTAGCGCACCGCTGATTCGCGTGACGCGGTCGTGACGTCAGCGAGAGCTTCTTCCCAAAATTCCGTTATATTTCTAGGAAACGATCAATCACTCTACAAGCGATTCTCAACCAGTACACACCTAACATATTCTGTAAACGTTCGCTCACTTTCGTAAGGTCGTGTACCAGCTCCGTTTCATATTGTCTTGCTCTGTACCGTCTACTTCTATCGTCTCGTGTTCGTCTCAATAAAAAGTGAATCAGATTTGTTCAAGTGTGCCCGACGTGTTAAACTTTCTTGGTGTCGTGTTCGTCCTTTTCAACTTGCCCACGGGCGGGTACTATCACTCTCGTCGCGCCCTGCGCTGGGCGCTCTTTCTCTGAACGCACGCAGCGCTCCAAATCAACCTCCGGGAGCCTCCTCTTAAAAATCACTCGTGGGTGCGTTAACATATCTATTGTTTTTAAAATAAAGTTAAAAATACAATTTAAATATGTTCTTACGATACAAAGAATTAATATGAGAAATGTTAAATATAATCCTGCGTTTCTTGTTCCGATTGCAAATCTGATATGGATTCCTGCCAGTCATGTTCCGATAGCAAATCCGGTATGGATTCTACGGGCGATGGCGAGGAGGAGGCATAAGTAGCTCCTTTTTCACTGTTGTTCTCTGTATCGCTTTCCTCGTTACCGTCAGAACTAAAACTCGCGCAATATGATATTGCCGAACAATCCTCAGAGTCCTGATGCAACATCGGTGCGCTGCAAAGACTTAAATTAAATATTTTTGCTAAAGCGAATAAAGTCTGTGAAGCTGTGTACTTACTTCAAATGTAATTGCAAGATTTCCCTGTGTTCTTTGTCATACATATAAATATCATTATTTAACTTAATAGCTAACATTTCCTCAAATCCGTAGTCGTCTATAAACGATAGAATATCTTCAATAATCTCTAATATTTCCATATAAAGCCATGTAGACGGTGATTTTATAAATTTGTCGTTTATCTCCATCATGAACTCGAATTTTGAAACACTGAAAAAGAATAAAACTGAGTATACGTGGAAAGTTGTAAATATGAAAAGAAGAATAAGAGTATTTATTATTTACTTACCATTTTGACGCTATCGTATCGGTCTCCTCCATCACCGGTATCATTATTTTAAATAATTTATTGAATATATAAAAAGTTGTATTTACTTTTATCATTAGAAACTTATGTAAATCTCTTTCAATAATAAATTTTACAATATCTTTAATCTTTGTATCATTATTTATAAATTTCCAATGATTTGGACACTCAATCTCACAGTTTTCACTAATTGATAGGAGATATTTGAAATTACAATTCTCCATGTTTAATTTCACTATGACGTTGAGACCACCGATCGTCCTTTGTTCACGTCTGAGCGTGCTATAAGGTACTGTTTATGATAGCGGGTGTAGTTTATATGCATTGGGTGTTTGATATTAATGTACAATAAGAGGGGGTAATTCTATCGTAGTAGAGGAGTCACATTTATTTTAGCTTACGCACAATACTAGATAATGGGTTATATTCTACTATGCGATCATGTAAAATAAGACAATAAGCACATGTATTGGGGGGGACATTATTAGCACATTCAAATTCAATTTTTACATCTACCGTACCTGTTTTGACCGTTTCGTTTTGGTGCGAACAATCAATTACTACTATTGGACCTATTGTATCAATGAAAGAGTCCATGCTCAGTAATGTTGCACATTCAGATAAATCTGATAAGTAATAATATGATTTCTTAAATCTAGCGTACATATCATATAAGATTGTAGCTTGATTGTTACCAAAATTTAAATTGAGCCTATCATAGGGATAAAAGTCGGAGTTTAAGTGAAGCTTAATATCCCGTGGAAAGCAATGATCGAATTTCGTACAGGCTTTCTTGAAATCATTTTTTCTATTAGTTTGAAACGCAAATATGATGTAGCGAGGCTTTTCTAGCTGAGTTGAGGCTTTAACAGCCCACGTATGATTTTGTGTTTCGGGTAATAAGGGATATTCGTGTAACTCCCAAGAACGAAAGCCCATTGAAATTGGTCTATCATGTTGTAGAAGGCGTGAAAATTGTAATTTAGTACTTTCGTCTAACGTAATGTGTTTCATCATCCATTGTATTTTTGTTAATTAAATTTTTGGTTCCACGACAAATTCATGTTCGGATACTATTGCATTTTTATCATCTTTTGCTCTAATTAAAATTAATTCATGCCTTCCATATGTAATTACGCGTTTATAATCTTCAAAGAATCCTAAAATTATATTCAACGGTACGCAAAAACTAAACGAATTGACAGATTCGTTTAGCGGTTTCCATTTTCCATAATTCCAACCGGCTTTAGCTAGTTCCCTACTTTTAGAATCTCCGAGTGAAATATAATTCTTTAATGTAGTAGTAATGCCCACATTTTTACAACGGTCTATCTCAATTCCATTAAGCTCATATCGTATTTCAGTAAATAGGAAAGCAATTGCATTGTTTTCTAAGCGGCTAGTTTTATTTGCATCGTTATTATATTTTATGCTACACCGTCCCTCAATTAATAAGTAACTTTCACATGGTAATACAATTAAATCTTGCTGCTGTATCGGAATTCTTATTTCATCGTTAAAACTTAGAGAAGAATTAACGTAGGGATTATAAGCATGAAACTCGAAGCCACTAATTCGATTATCAATAACAGGAGAATCATGAATATTAAGCGGGTCGCTCATATTATTTAGATATTACCGTAAAGCCTAGCGATTCTAAAAATTTCTTATTTGTCGGACTTAACCTCTTTATTTTCGACGTTGACGCCGATGTAAGACTCTTTCGCGAATGAGATGGGTTTCGGTGGAAGTGTATCGCTCTACTGACACGTTTCTTAATCGGTGCTCTTAATTTACATACTTTTTCCACGCTATTAGCCCTCCTATCATTATTGTTATAAATTATCATTTTTTCTAATATGTAATCTTATTGTCACTTCTTCGTCTCCGAAATCAACTAAATCTCCGCTTTGATCTACTACTCGTAAATTTATACGGTCTATAACTCTTACGATGATTGGAAGATAAATGACGTTTGACGGCGTTTCCGATATTTTATATCCTGGCTCAACGTTTGGGAAAAATTCATGAATTGTGTGCACAATTTTCCCGTTACTATATGCACCGGCAGTAATACTACAGTCAATACGAATTATATTCACTTTAATAATTTTTACTGTAATATCCGATTCATACCATTTTTCAGGTTCAAGTATTCTCTTGTTTGAAAATCCTAATATACTTCCAATTCTGTTTGGTTTACCGAAGTCAATAGAATACTTACATTTGATTTCACTTTTTAACGTACTATTATTTGCACGTAATATGAAGATATTATCTGGATCCTCGCTTACCTCTTTACGAATATTGTCTTGAATATAGGTATTAATACTTGATAGTTCGTAGGAACCTTTTGGTATAACGATTTCCTTATTACCGTCGTAATAAAATTTATTATTTGATTCATCGATATTAGGAATAGCGTGAAATGTTTCGGCTATCAAGTCTGAAGACGTGCCACTTAAAGTTACAGTAAACGACATTTTTAGATGTTACGTTTAAGAAATTCAAGCATAACTGACCACAATTAGTCATGTCGTATGATGGATAACTGCTGTAATTATAAGAAACTGCTGCTAGGTTTTTTTTATTAAAATAATTTATTAGTTCTAACGGTGGCCTTAAATTACCGAACGAATCAAATATTTAACATTGTTTCCTTTTTTAATATATGCCACCCAGTGTGTTCCTTTTCCTTCATTATTATCCAAATTTTCTATTCCACATCCATTTCTTCTTATCGTTATAGGTAGTTTATTTCGCATAAAAACCCCTCTAAAATATGGAATACTTTTGCATGCTTTTTCTAATTGTATATTAGTGGTTACTCCAGTTGCGACTAATGTATTCGAATTATTATTTTTTTTTTTCCGGCCTTTCTTCGTTTTCTAATACCGCGACCGCTTATACGTTTATACGGAGATAAATAGAGTCCGCGACCCTCTAAAGTTGCATTGTGTCTTTTCAATTCTTCTAACTGCTTTTGCTGAGCTTTAGACCTAATTATTGCGGATGCAATATTAGCAGCACCTCCCGCTAGCGAACCCAAGACACCGAGAAGTGGCAATAGCGGTATAAATCCGCCTCGTTTAGCAATACGTATCTTTCTTTTTCTATTTTTCTTTTTATTCATGCCCATACCCATTTTTCTTTTTGCATTCATAAGACCCCAAGTAACAGTAGCGGCAATACGATGGCCAAGTTTAGTATCTTGCGCTGTAGCAATTTGTTTAGCAGCCGCTGCTAAAGATTTATCTGCCTTATGTCGCTCCTCGATATCTTTACTATTAGAATAGGCGATGTCGTGTTCGCGACAAGCTGAATCTAGTTGGTTTATACCTTTTTGTCCTAATGATAATCTTTTGTTTAAATGCGTACCAGGTCCGCAAATCTGATACCCCGGAATATGTAATTCGAACGGAAGTGCATTGATTGCAGAGTTTAATATACCACTCCCCTTAGTATGACTGCTATTCACTCTTTCTTTTCTATTTGCATACGCTATCATTACACTTACACTTCACCATCTTCTGAGATAATAAAGCTAATAAATGATTACTCGCCTATTTATATGCTTTTGCTGTAAGCGAATATTCGTAGTTATTCTTTTAGTCTCTACGGGTAATATTATCATGCGTTTCGTTAAGCAGCCGTTGTCAATTTGTAATAATTTTGTGTGTGAAAAAATGTTACTTGAAGAAAATCGTAATGATAATTATCGACGTCATAGTAAGATACTCCCCAATACTATTCGCTGTATAATATGCGTGACCATCTAATTGTGGAAAAACCAATATAATAGTTAATTTCATTGAAAGCCCTAATGGAGTGCGCTTTGAAAATATTTATGTGTATTCGAAATCACTACAACAAGTAAAATATCGTTATCTCGAAAGAATTATATCAGCAGTACCAGACATCGGCTATTATACATTTTCAAATAATAGCGAGATTATTCCGATTTCTGAAGCTTTGCCTAATTCTATCTTTATATTCGATGATGTAGCCTGTGATAAACAGCAAACTATAAGGGAGTATTTTTCAATGGGCAGTCATTCTAATATCGATAGTTTTTATTTATGTCAAACTTATGCAAAAATACCTAAGCATCTTATAAGAGATAATACGAATTTATTAGTAATTTTTCAGCAAGATAATACAAATTTACGCCATATTTATAATGAACATATTAATACGGATATGAGCTATGAAGATTTTCTAGCATTATGTAGAAATTGCTGGGAGAAAAAGTATGGATTTTTAGTAATTGATAAGGATAGTAATATTCAAAATGGAAGGTATCGAAAAGAATTTGACCAGTTTGCTATTATATAAATCAGTATACTGCTAATATTCAGTCATTATACATCCACGGAAGGAGTGAGAAGTGAGATGGGTGGTACGCGAGAAAATAAGAAACGCCGGCAAATTTTAAAACATATCGTGAAAACAAGTGATATAATTCGAAAAAAATATAAAGATTTGAAACTTGGTAAAATAGAGTCTGAGGAATATTTAAAAGAAACATATAAACCGATAACTAAACCTCTACAAAAATTACTAGAGAAAAATATAATTACAAATATCAATAATGAAAATGAAAAGAAAAAATTTGAAATTGAAAAAGATATTGAAAGTGATATTGAAGATATTGAAGATAATGAAGGTGATGTTTTTGAAGATGAAGGTAGTGGAGGAGTTGAAGACTTGTGTAAGAAAAAAACAAAGGAAATGGTTAATCCGTCATTGAGTGAAACGCATTATAGTTATTCGCCGTCTAGTGCCGTTATTAGGAGTACTAAAACTAAAAATGATAATATAAAATTTAAGGCAACGCCACAAATAGGTAGGAGAAGGACATTTGCTGAAGCGTCAACTCCTATATCTCCTATACCATTATCGATAGAAAGACCAAATGTTGAAGAACCTTCACCGTTAGAAAAATCACATGCGGAATCCTCTATTAGTGAAATATTACAAAAGCCGCCTGAAGATGTTAGAAATTTAATGCAGGAGAACTTAGGCCCATTATCACGAAAATATATTAGCTTATTTTTCAGTACAGATTTTGACAAAGAAATTGATCATGTTTACGGCATATATTTTAAAGATGACAATTTAATGTTAGGTGACAGCATATTTGAGGTGGATGAAAATGATAATATTATTATTAAGAAAACTAGATACGGCGGAACCCCTGGAATTTTCGAATTAATTTTCAAGAAAATTCCCAATTTAAAATTATATAATAATACAGATTTAATTAAGTATAAAACTATTTTATTAAAAACAAATGCCTTCCGTAGAGATTACCAATCATCACAACAGATTATGGGCAGTAAAGGATTTAAATATAAAAAAATAATTGCTCCATTACTAGCACCACATTTAGCTATAGCTACAGCCGCGGAAAGAGCTAAAACAAAATCTAATAAATTTAAAGTTGGAGCAGGAAATAAATTTGCAATGAAAAAATATATACCGAATAATATGTTAGTTACGAATGAACCAGTGAATTATGTTCACTGGGACAATCCTAATGAGCTTATTGACCGTTTACGGCTTTTAATATCATCAAAAAAAGTTGGACATACAGGACATGATAATGAAATTATGTCAATAGTGGAGGAACTTCGCGAAGCCAATATTATTATATAATATTTGTGTATGCCTAAATTATATTTAGTCTTATAATGTTCATTAACAAGTTTAGTGGTAAGGGCATAGAAGATGCTAATGATCGGTTACAAAATTCTAATATGAAAAGGAAAGGTATTTTTCTTCATTTCAACGTTAATGAGGGCGGCTATGATGCAAAAAATAGAAAAATTATACGATTAGCAAATCCTGGAAACTCTACAGACGCTGCGAACAAATACTATGTAGATAAACTATATTAAGTAACGATAGGGCGCTTCGAGGCAGTCTCAACGAAAAAATTGAAAAGTGTGCATCGCAAAGCGAAGCTAATTACGATAAATTAAAGAGAATAAATTGCCGTATTAAATCTTTATGGCGCAAATTTCAATAAACTTGATGAAGTGACTTCTACGTTAACAGAAAAAATTATAAAATTAGAAGTAAATGGAAAAGAAAATAATAAATTGCTGCAAAATGTTATAGAAGATTTCCTCGCGCAACAGCAAAAAATAGAGTCTGATGAAAAAAACCTTAATGAAAAATTGAATACAATTTCTAAAAATATTGAAGAAATTAATTATAATATTACTTCAGCAAAAAATAGTATTAGTCATCATGAATATTTTATAAGCAATCTTACGGAATCGGCTACGACAAAGGATGCAGTAGAGAATTTGACCACGGCATTGGAAAAAGATATTGTGAATCTACAATCTCTTCTTGATGAGCAGATAAATGGGGTAAAACAAAATTTACACGATAAAGGAAACGACATAGCTAATATTCGTAAAGAATTTGTGACACAAAATACGCTAAAAACTTCAATTGACGAGCTGCGGAAGGATGTGAATGATAATAAGGAGAATTTAAGAAACACTCAAATTGCAATTATAGAAATTATAAATAGTACACAAGCACATGATAATGTAGTAGAAACCTAAAATCATGAAATTAATTAAAGAACAAGAGCAGTTAGTAAAAGAATTGCATACACCTATGAGAAAGAATTTTGTAAGAAGACGTGTTATAATTAAAGGATATGATGATTTATGGCAAGCTGATTTAGTAGATATGAAAGCATATACGCGATTTAATTCGGGATTTCAATATATTCTCACCGTTATCGACACATTTTCTAAATATGGCTGGGCTCGTCCGTTGAAAACGAAACAAGGTAAAGATGTGGTAAAGGCTTTCTCAAATATCTTCGAAGAGCGTAAACCTAAAAATTTGCAAACGGATGATGGGAAAGAATTTTTTAATAAAGATTTTAAGAATTTAATGGATAAACATGAAATAAATCATTATCCTATATATAGTGTTATGAAGGCATCGATAGTAGAGCGTTGGAATAGAACGTTAAAAAATAATATGTGGAAATTATTCTGGTTAAACGGAAGCTATAAATGGACGCATATGTTAAATAAACTTGTATACGATTACAATATGCGTAAACATAGAACAATCAAAATGAGACCTGCAGATGTGACAAATAAAAATGCTAGCACGCTTCTTTCATCAGTTTATAGTAATATAAAGATCGTTAAACCGGGCAAATATCGAGTTGGAGATTTTGTACGTATTAGTAAATACAAGCATTTGTTTGAGAAAGGATATACGCCTAATTGGACGACTGAAATTTTTAAAGTTACTTCTGTGCAACATACTTATCCTGTCACATATTTAATTCAAGATTTACGAGGAAATGACATTAAAGGCGGTTTCTATGAATATGAATTATTAAAAGCTAAGCATAGCGATATTTATTTAGTTGAAAAAGTTATTCGTAGAAAGCAAAATAAAGTATATGTTAAATGGTTGGGATTAGATAAATCACATAATTCATGGATTGATATAAATTTAAAATAAATTTATTTTTAATTTTGTACTTAATTACAAATTGATAATAAAATATAAAAATTCATTATATTCACAATCAGTGCATATCAATGTACATTATTATTTAAGAAGATTTATTAGTTACGTTATGACAGTACCAATTTCTAAAAACTTGTACTTCAAGTAAAGGACAATGCGGAATTTTATTATTCCAATTTCTCTCTTTTACATGCATTTTACACATTATAGTGTTGATGTTCACTTTATTATACAGTTTATTAGAAACTAGAACATCAAATTTAGGACATGCCAGTTCCTCTAAATTTATATTTCGGATTCCAAGTTCGTTCAATAATTTCTTTTCATAAGTTCCACCTTTATATGCAACAATTGGACTGTCATATTTTGAGATAAAATCTTGGACTATATAGGGCAAGTCCTCTTGTTCAAAATTTTCATATCCGTAATCTTTGAATAAAATTCCGTGAACGTTGTTGTATACATAACGCGCGCTTCGCTGATCTTCAACACTTAAATCGCTAAAGTTTTTATTCAAAAATAGGTATTCACGTAATATATTTTCATTTATAGATATTATCGCAATTTCTTTGCATAAAAACGTATGTCGATTAATTGTAAATCCATCCATATCGATGAAATGCGTTATTTTTTCATAATCGGCTGTAGCCTGAAAATAATATTAATTTAAGCAAATTAGAGTATTGAAAATAAAAATTTGTTTTACTTATATTCGAACTACATACCATAATTATATTTTTAAATTTTCACTTCACTTACAAAACTGTAACTTTTCAATTTCACTTTAATGCAAATGTTGCACAAACTTTAGTCGACCGAAGTTTCTTTCAAAAAGATTCGTCTCGTACTGAAGCCCCTATTTGCGCTGTAGGTATTAAATGTGTGGAAAATCAGAAATTGAGCGTGGGCATAATTGTTGAAGGGAGTAGGGGAATGAAGAAAAGTGACGTATGCTGGAAGTTTGGGTGGAAGAGTATGGGGTGCATAAATAGCGCTACTTCGCGATACGCGCAGTTTAGTCGTTGAATAGCGCAAGTGCATTAACAGTTCAGTAGATATTTGCAGTGAACATGTGCGAAAATACGTTCAGTTTGCTGAATAGTGTCGGTATTATAAGCAAGTTGCCAGTGAACCCGGTAGCAGGCTTGGAAATTAATAAACCATATTTAATAAGCGGAATGAGAAAAATGAAGACCCGCTTTGGAGATAGAGTTATGTTTGATTTAAATGATACATTCTCTATTTTTCTGCCATTACGTATAAGTAATATTTTATTAGAAAAAAGCAAGCATTACCAAGTTATAGAGAACTGCCTTACAAGCGGTAAACCAGTTCATCTAATATACCTTGGTGGAAAATATAATGAAATGAAATTCTCTACTGATGATAATGATGATGATGATGATGATGTAAAAGAAGAAGAACATGTAGAGAGTGAGAAGGAAAATATGAAAAATGAGAGCGAAAAAGATTCGTTAAAACGTAAGCGCAAAAATGGAAACGAGATGTCAAAAGATGAAAAGAATAAAAAAAAGCAGCATCATAATCAAAAACAGGTTTGTAGACATACATCAAGTATGTATATAATTATAAATGATTTTAGTAATAAAACTATATAAAATAATAATTTCATTACAGATAAAACACACTGTTTCATTCAACAACTTCTACTACTTATATATAATCGACGATACGTATCCTGAAGAATACCGATGTGCGCGTAAAGGATTCTGGCATATCGACTCCGCATATTTTAAAGCACGGGTTAAAAAAATGGATGATTTGCTTCAAGATATTATGAATTTGAAATTTACACAATATATAAATAATGAAAATAATGTTTAAAATTTCTAATGTATTTAGCCATCTATATAAAATTAATACAAAATGAGTTCATTATAAACTAGTACATATTTTTCTTTCACATCAGTCTTTCGTCCTACCGTGACACGTGAGCACCTCAATTCTAATCATGGCGAAATTAATTATATTTATAATTCACACTGCGATACATCTTCAACTTTTTCCTTCTCTCTTATCTATCAAGACCAATTTGCGAGTGCCTTCTACGCATCCGATGAATAAACGTTCAACAATTAATTATCTTCAATATTACGGCTATATGAACACTAACGATTCAAAATCACAAACTATTGATAATGATAAATTGGCAGATGCAATACGAATTTTTCAACAATATTGGAATCTTAAAGTCGATGGGACTCTAAATGCTGAAACGAAAAAGTTGATGGAGGCAAAGCGTTGCGGAGTAAGTGATCATGTCAGCGATTACACACTTCATTCTTATAAATGGAACAAAAAAACATTGCGGTGGTATTTCCATGTCGGAACAACAGATCAAATTAACATTGCAAAAAAAGCATTTTCTTTGTGGCAAAAGCCATCTCGGTTAACCTTTACTCAAGTACAAAGTAAAACTGAAGCGGATATAATTATATCATTTGAAAATACAATGCATTACAGTGTTAATTCACCGCAACAAGTTTGTTCACCGCCATTCTCTAATCAAACATTAGCACATGCAGATATGCCGAATGAAAGTAATAATGTCAGAGAAATTCATATATCTAAATCGTGGAAATGGATGATAGGCGAGGGGCCGATAAACGATGAGTCATTCAGTTTATACGAAACATTAACACACGAAATTGGTCACAGTCTAGGTATACTACATTCGTCAAATATGAATTCAATAATGTCGCCGTTTTATCATTATGAAAATCATACAGATTATATTAAACTTGAGGAAGATGATATATTAGCTATACGAAATTTATATAATGTTAATGCTGAGAATGAGTCTGAGGACGAATTCGGCGAAGATGCAAATGGTAATGCTTCTCCTGATACGTCACCAGATGCACTAACATTAGTTCCACCAAAATTAGTCGATTTATGTTCAGCTCCAGCAGATGATTTAAAATTTTTCATTTTTAAAGCACGATTGTATATATTCTATAAAATTTGGGTATGGCCATTTAATTTAAACGTTAAATATCGAAAGTATGAGGAGCCACAATTAATAAGATCGTGGTTAAAATTTTTGCCATTTAATTTTTCAGGAATTAATGCAATATATGAAAGAGTAAATGGAGAAGTTGCATTATTTTCTGATAATAATATTTATATATTCAATCCTGATACTTTCCAATTAAAAACTGGTTATCCCATGACATATCAAAAACTATTTGGCAAAGACTTTCAGTATAATGGAGTGCAATCTGCTGTTTTAACAAATACCGGTAGAACATATATTTTTTATAAAGGAGTATATGTAATTGAAATTGACGAGTGTAGATATCAGCCTAGAAAGTATATTTTAATTAACGATTTATTTAAGGGAATTGGCCTATCCATATCTCCACAAAATCCATTTTCAGTATTTAAATATATAAATGGTAAACATTATATATTACAAAACGGTAATTTTTATGAATATGACGAATTTAATTTCAATGTTGTAAGATCAGGGCCGTTCGATCTCTCCATTTTCAGTATTCAATGTATTACTGATAGTAACATAATAGCCAATTTGAGAGATATGTTACAAAAATTAGTTCAATTTTATGGTGAATACAATAAAAATGTAAATTCAAGATTATCTTATATCGCAAATAAACGTGATATAAACGAATTTAACACACAAGCAGAGATAAGAAATCATATGATTTCATATCTATGATAAAAGCGGTGCGGTGGTAAATCAGAGAGAGGGGATAGTCGTAGCAGGACAAATATATGCAGGAAATTGTGCGTCCGTTGTATTCTAAACCGCGACCGTAAGCGGAGGCTACAAAACGGTAGTGTGATTAATTACAAAACGGTAGTGTGATTAAAGAGGTGTAAAATGAAATCTATTAATAGATTATCGGCGAAAGTAGAAAAAAATGTATTAAATCAAATGCCGTTTTTGAAGAAAGAAGAGGATTTTAAAGAGTGGAAAAAGCAATATACTACATATGTAAAAAAAAACGAAAATACTCCTAAATAATGAAAATATGAAAAAAGAATATAAAGTGAAACTGATGGAACAATTAAAGCGGCTGAGGAATTTAAAGTATTTCGTAAACGAACGATTACGAAGAAAAAAAGAAAATGCAGTGAATAAAAAACAACTAATGCAAAAAGAAGAAAATTTATTAAACCGAGCGTATTTAATTGAATCAGAAGCAGATAAAACCCAATGGATAAAAGATTGTGAACAGCATTTAAAATATATGCATTCATATTTAATTAATAAAAAAGAAAAAATAAGTGTCGGTAGGAAACAACATTTACTTGCGCAAATAGCTAAACTAACTTGTACATGTGAACAATTAAGTTTTAATTTCAATCTACATTCTGGATCTGGATTAAATGAAGAAAAACAGAAGGATAAGAATGTTACACTGAAATGGAAAAAAATTGAAAGCGGACATGCCTTCCAAAGTCGTATAATCACTGGAATTATTATAAATTTACATCATATTGATCCTTCTATATTTTTAAACAATGCTAAAGATATAGTGATAGAAAAAGTACTATCGTATGTTAAACAGCACAAATGTGTTAAAGTAAACACAATCTTCAATGGTGAATTTACGTTAAAAGACAGTTTGACCGACGAAAGTAAGAAGGAAATTAAAACCTTTGCAACAAAAAATGAGGTACTAGTAAATGACAATGATTCCACCATAAAGCTTGATAATTGGTATACGAACAATGTGTGTGGGCAGATTCTTACATCGCTAGAGGAATTTCAAGAACGTGACAGTGGATGGGCATTGAGCAAAATTATCAGTTTGATTATAAATATCAATAAATGTGATTTATTGAGCGCCGGTAAAGGAAACTGTAGACTTCCATTAGCTATACGAAATAGAAAAGCAACTGTTTCTATTGATTTGGCCGATAATGAAAATGATTGCTTTGCTTGGGCAGTAACGTCAGCATTATACCCAGCATCGCATCATAGTAACCGTAAACAATCATATCCGCATTATGAAAATGTACTAAATTTAACGGGAATTACATTTCCCGTTACAACTAAACATATACCTACATTTGAAAAAAATAATAATTTGTCCATAAATTTATACCAATTAACGAATAAAGATAAATCTGAACATGAAAAATATGAAGTATTACCATTACGATTAAGTGATAAAATATCTGAAAATAAACATATAAACTTACTAATATATCAAAATGAGCAAGAAAAAGATAATATGTGCCATTATGTATGGATCAAAAATTTATCAAGGCTGATATCGTCGCAAATTCATCAACAAATTCATATTGGCTATTACATATACTGTAATTTTTATGAATCGATGTGCAAATACGTTTCACACCGTGCGAAGGATAAAGTGGTATCTTATTTTATATCAGATTTGGAAGGTATCATTTCATCAATTTTTGCTTTTATAAAAAATAATCATACCATAATGGCTCCTTTAACTTCTGAACAATTACTAGAATTTAATACTGCTACACATTGTTTTATCTGTAAAAGTGAATTTAAAGAAGCTGATATTAGAGGCGGTAATAAAGTACATGATCATTGTCACTGGTCAGGTTACTACAGAGGGGCAGCACATGGAGCATGTAACCTAAATTATAAAGCTACGTATATGCTACCCATAATATTTCATAACTTAAGTAATTACGATGCACATTTTCTCATAGAAGAAATTGTTTCAATTAAATGTTTTAGCTCTCAATTTCATGTAATAGCCTCTACAATGGAAAAATATGTTTCATTCGCATGTCGGATGAAAAATAATATATTTTCTCTTGAAGTAAGATTTATCGATTCATTTAAATTTCTTAATAGCAGTTTAGAAGAATTAGTATCAACACTAGATATAAATGATATGAGAATTTTACGCAAAAACTTTCCGTCGATCGATGAAAATTTGTTTAATTTACTGACGCGCAAAGGTGTTTTTCCTTATGAATATGTTGACAGCTATGAAAGACTAAATGATAATTGTCTACCTAATTACGACGAATTTCACAGCACATTGTACGGGCACAATATTGAAAGGAGCGAGTATAAACATGCACAAAACGTATGGAATAAATTTAATATCTCATCACTAGGCGAATATAGCGATTTATATTTGAAAACAGATGTTCTACTATTAGCAGATATTTTTGAAAATTTTCGAAGCAAATGTATCGAATATTATGGTCTCGACCCTGCCTATTACTGTACCCTACCATCATATGCGTGGGACGTTATGCTAAAAATTACAAACATAACATTAGAATTATTAACAGATATTGATATGGTGTTATTTATTGAAAACGGTATACGCGGAGGATTCAGTCAATGTTCGCATCGGGATGCAAAAGCTAATAATCCTTACATGGGAGCGACGTATGATTCTAATAAAGAATCTTCGTATTTAATGTATTACGATTGTTGTATCCGTTCTCCTTATAGGACTACGCTTGGGTCAGGTATAGTAATACTCGCCTGGCACTTAACCTCTCCGCCGTTTTATTCCGCCACGTGTTCTCTCGCTCGAGGCCTCACACGCAGTGTCCTGCTCGTGCCTCTCGCGCCGCCTGCCGTCACGCGCCGACGACGTCGATTCTCGATCGCTCGTTCGAGTCGACGCCCATACTATACCTATACTACATCTCTTTCCTTCCTCGTTTTTTTTTTTTTTCGTTTACCTAATCGTAATACATACATATCCTTATACTAGCTTACATCCCATATACATCTATATCTACTCATATACCTATCTAACATACACATGAATAGTACATACATCTAATCTATTGTCCGCCCAAGCCCCCCAACAGTCGTTACCCTATGGACTCTATATTCTCCATACCGTTCCGGAACCTTTCTTATCCGTACCGGTCTTTCCCCGTCATTCCCTTTCTCTGTCTTCACAGCTCGATTTTCTATCTCTGGCTCCTCACTCTGTCCTGCCTCCGCTACCTCCACTTCCTCGTCAAACTCCACGACCTTCCTTACCTCCGTTAAGTTTCTCTTATATATTTTTCCCTCTTTGGATCGCACTGTTACCGTATTTCCATTTCTCTCCGAAACCGTAAACTCCCCCGCACCAAAATTTGTACTTAGTTTATTCTTCTTTGGCTCTTTTACTAGTACTTTATCTCCCTGTTTAATATCACTCTCTTTGGCGTGGTTCCTTTTGTCATAATATTCCCTTCCTTTCTCCTTCTTCCACGCGTCTCTTTCTCGTACCTCCTCTTCTACAAATGTACTCTTTCCCACCTCCGGCAATTTCGTTTTTATTTTCCGGCCAAACATCAACTCCGCCGGTGAAACACCCGTCATCGTATGTGGTGTCGATCGGTACATAAGTAAAAACGTGAGTAGCTCTTCTCGCAAATTCTTTCCCTCTGCTTGTGCTATTCGCAACCTTTTAAGAATGCTTCTATTTTGTCTCTCTACTTCCCCATTTGCTTGAGGCCAGTACGGTGCGGTGTGCGATATCTTCACGTTCCTCTCTTTCAGCCACCCCTTCAGCTTCTCTTCCGTAAACTGACGTCCGTTATCGCATATGATTACATTTGGAAACCCATATCTTGCAAACATCTCCGCTAAATGTCCCATTATAGTATTTGCACTCGTATTTGTTAACATAACCGTCTCAAAGAATTTACTATAATAGTCTACTACGACGAATATGCTTTCGCCCGTAGGAAGCGGCCCCATCAGGTCCATTGCAATGACCTCCCATGGCCCTTTCGGCAACGGATTCGGTTTCAATGGTGGTGGTTCCACTGTTTTCTGCACTAGCTGACAGCCTCTACACGCTTTTACGGTTTTCTCAGCGTCCCTATCGATTCCCTCCCACCATACTTTGCTTCTTAGTCGATGCTTCATTGCTACGATCCCCGGATGACCCTCATGCGCTAAGGCTAGTGTCCTTTTCTTTAATGATTCCGGGATCACTATCCGTGTACCTCTTAACACTACGTTACCCTCGAGACATAACTCATCTTTTAATATGGCAAACCGTGACTTTCCCATTCTTGTCCAATTATTCGCTTTTATTGCTTTCCTAACCTCACTTAGCGTTTCATCCTTTTCCGATTCAATGTCTATTTCCTCTGTTGTCAACGCACATGGTGTTGCTTGTTCTACTAACCACGCAATATACCCGTCTCTTTCATTTTCGACTTTTACCGCTCTGACACTTAGCCGTGACAAGGCATCCGCTATATTCAAACTCCCTCTTTCGTAAACCACCTTATATTTAAACGACTGCAGGCGTAAAACCCATCTTTCAATTCTCGCATTTGGTTTTGATCTCGGTGTAAATATGAATTCCAACGCTTTATGGTCTGTCACTAATTCAAACTCACTGCCGTATACCCAATTATAAAATCGCTCGCACGCAAATACTAACGCCAAAGCTTCTTTCTCTGTTTGTGAGTATCGCTTTTCACAATTTGATAGGCTTCTGCTCGCATAGCATATTACTCGCCACCGCTGTTCCTTGTCCATCTGTACTAACACGCACCCGAGGCCCACCGGGCTTGCGTCCGCTATTACTCTTGTCCTCGCCTGGACATTAAATATACCGAGCGCCTGTGCATTCGCTAGCTTCTCCTTTAACAAATTAAACGCGCTCTCTTGTTACGATATAAAACTAGTACCTTTCTTTGTTAGCCGCCGCAAAGGTTCGCTTATAGTTGCTAAGTTTAAAATAAACGCTGCCCAAAAATTCACAAGTCCTAAGAAGCTGCGTACTTCCTCGGCTGTTCTAGGCGTACGAAATTTCTTTACTGCTTCTACTTTGGATTCGAGTGGTTGATACCCCCTCCCTGATATTCGAAAACCGAAAAACACAATCTCCTTTTTCCCGAACACACACTTTTCCTTATTGAGTGTTAGCCCCCTCTCTCTCAAAATCTCGAGTACCTTTTCCAATCTTTTATCATGTTCCACTTTTGTTCTTCCGCACACTATAATGTCATCTATGAAGTTAATTACTCCTTCGCACCCTACCAATATTGACCGCATGATCCTCTGAAACATTTCCGGCGCACAATTTACTCCAAACATCAATCGTTTATATCTGAACAGCCCCGCTTCGGTTACAAATGTCGTGATATCCCTGCATCTCTCATCCAGCTCAATCTGATGGTATGCCGACTTAATGTCAAGTGTACTGAACCACTCGCATCCTTGTGTCGTGTCCAAAATTTCCTCAATTACCGGTAACGGGTACCTCTCCCGCGCGATCGCTTCGTTCGCCCTCCGCATGTCAACACATATCCTAACCTCTCCACTCTTCTTCCTTACCGGAACAACTGGCGAAACCCATGCGGTTGGGCCCTCGACCCTTTCGATGATGTCCTGGCGTAACAAGTCTTTTATTTGGTCGTTGATTTGGTCTCGCAGTTTAAACGGCAGTCTCCGTACCGGCTGCGCAATTGGCGGGTGCGATCTATCAATGGGTAACATTAACTTAAAATTTGTCAACTTTCCTATACCCGAGAATACATCTCTCTTATTATTACCTCTTTGTTCGGACTGTACACCGCTTACTCCTAACCCTATTTTCAAAATTCCCAATGCCGTCGCTGTTTCGAACCCCAAGATCGGTCTCCCTTTCCCTTTTAACACTATAAATTTCGCTCGCGCCTCCCTATTTCCCGCTTCCACGGCGCACTTAAACTGTCCCAACAATGTCAGTGCCGTATCATGTCCATATGGGTATATGTCCTTATCTACGTGTCTTTGCGTTTCGAACTTGATCCTTCTAACCTTACACTGTTCCCACGTCTCTTCATCGATCACATTGCACTGAGCACCTGAATCTATTAACATATTCAACATGACCCCCCCTATTTTAATGTCCACACACGTACCCTCCTGCACCGCGTTGATTCTGTACCCGGACTGCAATCCAAATGTATATACTGATCTTCCTTCCTCCGGTTCCTCGAGTTCCTCGTCCAGCTCTCTGACTCTCAGTCTGCTCTGCGGTACTCCCCCTCTCTCGGTGTCGTTGTTTGCTGCTACCCGCGATTTACACATCGTTGCGAAATGGCCTCTTCTCCCACATGCCTTGCACGTCCTCTGCCTTGCTGGACACCTCTCATCTTTGTACGTATGTCCCATGTATCCGCATCAGAAACATTGTACGTCTCTTCTCCTCGGTGTGTCCGCCCAGGTCTCCTCCCGGGCTCTTCCTTTGTTTACGCTGCGCGCGGCCGCAACCATTTGCCCTTCAAATTCCTTCGTCTGCATCTCTATTGCCTCGATTGTTCGCGCAGTTTCCATAACGTCGTTCAGCTTCATTTCCCCCTTTTCCAGCAACCTACGTCTCAATTCGTTTGATGCCCCTTTCTCTATGATCTGTCCACAAATTTCTTCGTCGACCGCATGAAACTCACAGTTTTTTGCTTGCTGCCTCAGCCTTGTTACGTACTGGCCTATTGTCTCACTATCCACCTGCTTAATCTGTCGAAACACGTGTCTTTCGTACGCCATGTTTCGCTTTGGCTTGAAATGCGCCGTCAAGGCATCCACCGCTTTTTTGTATGTGTCCTCTCCCGTCGCAACGTTGTCTGCGTCGGGCAGAGTGTAGAAAATATCCTGTAGTTCCAAACCTCCGTGATGTAAAAGCATTGCCTTCTTCCTGTCGGTTCCCGTAATGTTCCCCGCTACCATGCACAGCTCGAAAGCCCTGAGCCATCGCGTCCATTTCGTGTGTACGTTTCCCTCCTCCTCACTTGGATTAAACGTCTGCAAACCGTTCTCTAGGCGAGCCATCTTCCTTTCACTTCCTTAATCCTCGTCGCCAAATGTTGTATCCGTTCTCCTTATAGGACTACGCTTGGGTCAGGTATAGTAATACTCGCCTGGCACTTAACCTCTCCGCCGTTTTATTCCGCCACGTGTTCTCTCGCTCGAGGCCTCACACGCAGTGTCCTGCTCGTGCCTCTCGCGCCGCCTGTCGTCACGCGCCGACGACATCGATTCTCGATCGCTCGTTCGAGTCGACGCCCATACTATACCTATACTACAACGATGTTAACAATTTATACGGTTTTGCCATGTGCGATTCGTTGCCGTACGGTAAATTTGAATGGATGGATAATGATATGATAAGTCAATTTAACATTAATTCAGCTAAAGCCGATTCTGAGATTGGATACATATTAGAGGTAGATTTAGACTATCCCGATGAAATACATGATTCGCATTCAGATTTGCCGTTCTGTCCCACTCGCGAAGTACCGCCAAACGCTAAATATGAAAAATTGTTAGCAACTTTAAATTGTAAAACCAACTATGTTATTCATTATCGAACCCTACAGCAATGCCTGCAACATGGACTTAAATTAAAGAACATTCATCGTATCTTACAGTTCAATCAATCTCCATGGATGTGTACATATATACAATTAAATGCAAAATTTCGAGCTCAATCTGAATCGGACTTTGAAAAAGATTTATTTAAGTTAATGAATAACGCAGTATTTGGAAAAACAATGGAAAATGTGCGTAATCGAGTTGATGTAAGATTATTAACATCGTGGGAAGGACGTGCCGGTATTAAGCCATTGATAGGAAGACCTAATTTTCATAGAAGAGTAATATTCAATGAAAATTTTGTCGGTGTGGAAATGAAAAAGATGAAAGTTAAAATAGATAAACCCATTTATATCGGCATGTCCATTCTAGATATTTCAAAAATATATCTCTATAAATTTCATTACGACTATATGAAGGTTCAATTTCAAGATATGTGTAAGGTATTATATACTGATACGGACAGTTTAATTTATAAATTACAATGTGATGACATATATAGCATTATGGGGCGAGATATAGCTTATTTCGATACTAGTAATTATCCAATTGACAACGTATACAATATACCTTTAGCAAATAAAAAAGTTCTAGGCCTAATGAAAGATGAAAATGGAGGAAAAATGATGTGTGAATTTGTAGGATTAAGATCGAAAATGTATGCTATAAAAGTTATTGGCGAGCGCGACACGAAGAAGGCTAAAGGGATCAAAAAAGATTTTATTAAGCGAGAAATTAAATTTGATGATTATATAAATTGCCTATTTAATGATGAAATTAAAATGGCTAGACAAAACCGTATTGCGTCGAAGCTGCATCAAATTCACACAATTTCCGAAGGAAAAGTTGCATTGCATCCGTACGATGATAAAAGATATATCACCGATGATTGTATACAAACACTTGCTTGGGGACGCTGTTCGATTAAAAAATAAAAAATGCTTGCAATATTTGAATACATGTATTATTTATCAATAATCTGCACCCGTTTACAATTTATTATATACAGTGCGTATCTGAGAAATTCATTACATCTCACTGTTCTTAACAAAAATAGCTTAGCATTGAAAATAAGCGAGCATGGGTTAAAATTGTGATTCAGTTTTTGCTGAAAAATGCCGTATTCAAATAGTCTTCCATCCGTCAAGCTATCCAAGGGTAATGATGCTTTAACGATTCTTTAAAACACAGCAAGTCTGTCAGTCCTAGTCTAAAAATTTAAAAAATGTATAACATTCACGATTACACTCGTTTTACCAGTTTTCTACAACTTACCGTGACATCTTATGGATCAGACGAGATACCCGCACCTCTTTATTTTCCGTATCCAAAATGTACTGTATTGCACCAGCGCGCAACACCTTGTCTCGTCTTAACTTTTGTATAACGGCATTACGTACATCAACATCGCGTAATTGTTCGCGAAATACTTCATAAAATTGTTTCACATGTGCGCGCAGCTCACTTTGATTTTCTATCCATTGTATCATGCATACGGCAAGCCAGGGGTTATAAGATTTTAGTAATTCTGTGAATAGAATGAAATACAATAGCGGCAAACTGCAAAGGTCAAAATTCAAATTTAAATACTTTCAATTGTACTATCAATCTACATTGATTTATAAATTTGTTTGTATTACTTACCTTTCTAGCTTCGTAATCAAACAACGCACCTGTGCTGTTCGTTCCTTCAAAGTTAAAATATCGAAAATATCAGATTCGTTCAATAACCCTTCCTCTCCTAATTCGTCTAATATTCCACTTTCAGGATCAATTTGAGCAACCAGTTTGTCATAAAAAAATCTGTACAATTGCCGAATATGTCCGTCAGCCGCCATCGTTACAACACTTTCAGTAATTCGCTTTCAGAAAAAGTCGCGAACATTTCTCTGCTTCCTAGTCTGCTGATGCTACGAAGAGTATTAACCGATGTGCTACGTTTAACGTGCAAATATTAGCTAGCGCCTGGCGCCCTTTCCCCGGGACCCTCCCCCCTCCCTCCCACCCCCGACATGCAACGCGTCCGCTGCTCCAAGATGACGCCGGACCCCCTCCTCACTGCCCGTACACCTTGCTCCCACCCAACCTCCTCCTCCGTAGTACAATCGTCCTCCGCTCTCGATATCGTTGTTGCCCACACACGCTCGAGTACCGCGTAATCGCTTATCGTATCATTCCTCTGCAACCTTCTCCTACCGGTCTACTTCCAACCCCCCGCACGGCATTTCGTAGTACAACGCCTACTACTACCTCTGTCTACATTTCGTAGTACAACGCCGCGTGTCGATGGCGCTTATCGTCCTCCGCTCTCGATATCGTTGCCCACACGCTCGCTCGAGTATCGTGTAATCGCTTATCGTTCGTTTCGTATTGTTCCTGTCCAACCCCTTCTCCTCCTACTCTCTAACTTCCGTGTAAACCACAAACTTTCGACCTAACAGAAAAAATAAGGCAAGGCCCCCCGATATCAGCAGCGACCGACTCGATATCGCCCAACCGCCGACTTTTAACCTTGACCGCTACCGCTGTGGAATCGAACGGCTCGCCTTCTTCATTTTCCAACGTTCTTCCGATTTTAACCGCCGACCGCGCAAACTTCCACCTGATTAAGACAAACCGCAAACTTCCCCTCATTAAAAGACAAAGCGCAAACTTCACCTCTCCGATAAGACAAACCGCAAACTTCAACCTGTGATTAAGACACTAACCGCAAACTTCGATAAAAAAATAAAAAATACACGCAAACACGCAAGACCGAATGACTGCGGTCCAGCAGAATCGACTACACTGGTCCAGAATCGGCTACTGGTTCAGAATTACTGGTCCAGAATCGGCTTACTCTCGCCTCGGGTCCAGAAGCGGCTTACTCTTACTACTGCCGCGATCTCGGGTCGCTCAATTTGCAATCAGCTGATAAGAAATGCGCCATGTTTCCACGTCGTGCTGTCAAATTATCGCGGGAATAACGTACAGGTTTCGGCTGAAATTCTTGCACATGAGGCTGGAGTTCCGGTGAAAAAGGGATATAGGTGCCCATCGGCACGTCTTCGGTGACAGGTATTCCGACTGTCGGTATCGAAGGGGGTCTATCATTATGTAGATATTCCGGTAATATTACGCATGGTCTCGCGGGTACAGTTAGGGGCATCGGTGTCGATAGCGCGACCGGTCTCGACGTTGGTGAAGGTGTAGGTAAATGCGAGCAATCCGCAGGTCCGGGGAGTAATGCGCTGCCCCCCCCCCCAGACGCCACTGTTTCAGAGACCAACGTTAAAGGGCCTCCTGGTGGGCGCGCCGCGTCACCTTCGGACAGGCGGGACGGGTAGGGCCTCCCGTAGCGACATTTTCGCTGACCGCCCCGTCTGTCTCCAGATCAGCTGTTATTCCCGTCTGTTCTCCGTCTCGTATGTCGTCGGATGTGTTCGGGTCAGTTTCGGTAATTACGTTTTCCGTCGGTTCTCGCGTATTTTCCGTGCTCGTTTGTTGTTCACCTCTAGTAATTGAGTCGCCAAGTTCTTCGAAAGATCTCGATAATACGTCCCAAGTGAGTAGGTCCTCAGATTGCTCGTCATCGCTAGTGCAGTGCGGTCGGGTAAGAAGTTCCGTAGCGACATTTTCGCTGTCCGACGGCCCTGCAGTACCGCGCTCACTATCACGCGACTCCGCGTCATGGGATCGTGTTTTAGGCGGCGATTTCGACTTGCGCGGTGGTGGTGGCTTTACACTGAGCATCACGCATCTGCTCTCTACGAATATTGGCGTGTCTGAGGAGTCGGATGACGATTCGCTATTATCTCCTACTGTCATCGGTATGTCGGGTTCTGGCAGGTACGGTATTCGCCTGCGCGTTCTCGTCGCTACCGCGCTTGTATCTAATGGCTCCGGTGCTCGTGGGTTTTTTCGGGGCGCGCTCGGTCCGGCTTCGGAGGCTTCCCGGTTTACTGGCAATACTTTTGACGAAACCCGGTTGCGTTCCTCGTTGTCGGATTCCGACGTGACGGTGTCAGTCTTTACCGGTTTCCGCGATAATGCATCCGCGTTAGTGTTGAGTCGGCCCGGTTTATGTACAAATTCATATTCGTAGTCCCGTAATTTAAGTCGCCAACGCACCAAGCGTTGTCCCGGATCTTTAACTGAGTCTATCCATCTCAACGGCTCGTGATCGCTAACTAGCGTAAACTTTCTCCCGTATAGATAGGGTCTAAAATGCAGGACTGCATATAACACAGCTAGGCATTCCTTTTCCGTGGTGGAATAATTTCGCTCCGGCTTAGTTAGTTTACGCGATGGGTATGCTACTGGCAAATCGTGGCCGTTCGCATTCTGGCTTAATAACCCGCCTATCGCGACGTCCGAGGCGTCCGTTGTCAAAGTAAAATGTTCGTTAAAATTAGGGTACTGTAGAATAGGGCTTCGGCACAACGCTCTCCGTAAGGTTTTAAAGCTAGTTGTATGTTCCTGTTTCCAGTCGAATTTTTCGTTCTTTTTCAATAATTCCGTTAATGGTTTCGCGATCGCGGCGAAGTTTTCTATAAAACGTCGGTAATAGCCCACCAGCCCAAGGAATTCTCGGACATTCCGTTGACTCTGCGGGTACGGGAATTTCTTTACCGCGCTAATTTTCCCAGGGTCTGGACGGACTCCGTCTCGACCGATTATATGTCCTAGATACGCTACCTCGGTTCTTAAGAAGTCGCACGTGTCAGGTTGCGGAGTTAGCTTTGCATCGCGTATTCTATTGAATAGTCTCTGCACCTTCCTTCCGTGTTCCTTCAAGGACTTAGCGTAAACTACGATGTCGTCTAGATATACAAAAACTTCTACGCCTTGCAACCCGCGTAATACTTGGTCCATTAATCGCTGGAACGTAGCTGGAGCGTTTTTAAGCCCTTCGGGCATGCGAATGTACTCGTAATGGCCATTTGGTGTAGTGAAGGCAGTTTTAGCTGGGTCTTTAGGGTCCATTTCTATTTGTTGAAAGCCGCTCGCGAGGTCAAAGATCGAAAAATACCGCGCCTCGCCTAGGTGATCCATAATATCTGTAATATTGGGCAAGGGGTACGCGTCTCCATACGTTTTTTCATTTAATTTACGGAAGTCAATGACCATTCGCTAACGCTTGTTTCCTTGAGAATCCGGCTTTTTCGGAACTATCCATAGCGGTGAATTATATGGCGAATTTGAGGGTGCGATAATGTTGCACTCTAATTTATTAGAGACTTGTCTCGCGATTTCGGCTTGATGAACAGGTGGAAATCCATACTGCCGCGTGTTAATAGGTAAATCGTCTGTGGTAGGGATTGTATGCCTAATACAGGGTGTCGACTGCAGCTTATCGCCCGGTAGATGAAACCTCTCTGGATATTCTTCTACTAAATCTATTACGTGATTCCTTTCCTCGTCGTTAAGGTGGTTTAAACGCAAACGGGAGACTATTTCACCTACTCGGTCGTTAACTATCGGCGCGTGTGCTGTTTCTGACTCGGAATTGAAGTATTTCTGCTCTTCAGGGAAATTGTGGTATTCAAACGGTACTATATTTTGCGGTGGTATCGTTATTTCTACGTCATTTTCCAAGGTACTAATCGCAAGTACATGGCACGCGCCTCGACAAACTGAGACAGCGGCTTCCCCGATGAATACTCCGTCCGTCGTGTTTAATTTCGGCAAATAACCCTCGGTCAGTTCTCTCCCTTCCTTTACATCTATTCTGATTGCTTGACGCGTTCTAGCTCGTAGGTTGTGAACGCGCGTAATGGGCAAAGGTAATTTTTCGTTATGTCGTTCGGCCTCTCCTATGAACCGCATCGGGCGTATAGGATCACTTTGTGTGACTAAAGTATTGTGCGCGAATGATATCTCTGCCTGTTCCTGCCTCAGGTATTGTTTTCCCAAAATTCCGTCGCTCCTGATGGGAAACGAGGATTGTACCACGTGGAATTTAACCGGTTGTCCGAGTAGGTGCACGATCGTGGTGCCCAATGTTTCTATTTGTTCCGTGGTAATACCCGTAACGACTATAGATTCGTGTAACGCGACAGATATATCTTCTCGCAATATTTTTAGTTTGATTACTTTGATATCAGCGCCCGTGTCAATCAAAAACGAAGCCGAATCATGCCGCAGTTCTTTAGCACACATTCGCACCTGCGGCGAATCTTGATTAGTTTCTAGGCGGCGAACTACTAGTTTCTCTCTAGAAATCTGTCTGTCCTGTTGTCGTGATAGCGCGAATCAATGAGACGACATAAAATAAAATATAATAATGAATACTTTATTAAGAATGAATATAGTTACTGGCAGAGATTCGGTGTTAAAATGTAGACTAAGACTAAACTCGCAGCGTAGAACAGGCTTCTTATATCTACGGTTTGTGAGAAGAGGGGGTTGCGTCGGTAGCCCAGAGAAGGACGAAAACGTCCTCCACGAAGTCTCTCTTCTTGGTAAGGGCGTCTCTAGGAATTTAGGCTATCTGGACATCTGTGTACACTCAGATGTCGCCTCAGCTGCAAGTACTTCGCTATCTGTCAGTTTCTGGTTACCCGGACGTCGTAAAGTATCCCTCGGTACGATATGGGTGGTCAAAAAGGGAAAGCGGCGAAGGGCTCGGTACCTGGGCCCGCTTACACCTCCCCGGGTAGTTTAAGATTTTAGTTGGGGTACTGAGCTAAACTAAAATCCATAAGCAGCATTCGTCGGTCTCGTTCTAGGTCGTTGAGCGATGAAGCGTACCTCGTCAGGTTCGTTGATTGAAAATGTTGCTTGCGTTGCAGCTGGTGCAATGTGCTGCGTGGGTGCTTTGTTGCCAAAGCTACAATTGTTATATGTACACGATACACAGCACGATCGGATGGTTCTTATAATTAGCTTAAATAGTCCTATTTTATATGGAAAACGATTGTCAAACCAGCAATTGCTACGTATCCTGCATATTCCAGATATTTGTAAAATCGTTCCTTCCACGTGATAACCCGTTTCTCAGATGCTAAGGTCTCAATCTGGTCGTCTATTTCCTCTAAGGTTCTACCCAAATTTTTCAAATTGTCAGGATTGATACTAACTTCGTGAATGAGTTCAAAAGGTAAGTCTTGGGATCTGAGTTTCCCGAAAGTCACGTTAAAATCCTCTTCCTTGCTCGTCAAAAGAACATTTAACTCTAAAGTTCTGGTTACGTGTGTAGCTGGTTTGAGGAAGACCTTATTAGTTGTATCGGTACAGTCTTTATCTAAGTGCAGTATGAAGCTACATAATAATTCTATACTACGTGGCTTATTGTCGCAACATAAGATATACAAGGTTTCCTGGTTTGGAGCGGCTCCTATCCAGTCGGAATTAGTATCTAATTAAATCCACAGTGTGTTCGCTAGCTGCATGTAATGCGTTCGGCATTTTCGTGTATCTCGGCGTGTTAAGATTTCTATTAAACAAGAGTCTCTGGTGTCCGTCGAATAGTCCGGATGGTTTCTTTTTACAATCTTACATTTATTTAACGTTTTGCTCTGTGCTAATTCTAAATAATCGAAAGGCGAGAATACCATTTTCGCGGTGTCCATCAGTATTAGCACAGACGAGGTATAGAATAGACTGGACAAACAATGCATATTTTTGTCACACGGCCGAGGGACCGCCGTATAGTTAGCAGACAACTATCACCGATTTCGTTTATTTTGGTCTCAATCGTTTACGAATAGTTTACGCAAGTTTACGCAATCGATTTCAGAGTTTACGAAATCGTAGTTTGCCCGTAATTAACCATTTTTAGGTGGGTGTATAGTTAGCAGACGACTATCACCGATTTCGCTTATTTTGGTCTCAATCGTTTACGAATAGTTTACGCAAGTTTACGCAATCGATTTCAGAGTTTACGAAATCGTATTTTGGCCGTAATTAACAATTTCGAGAATCGGGTAATGTAGGTTGTTACGTCCTCGTTTTTCGGCACCCTGCGTTCACCGGGTATACCGGGGATCGAGGACACACGGAAGGAGTGATCGCACCGAAAAGAGGGTGGTTGATCCGTCAGTGGAGCGGCTCACTGACGAATCGAGGAAAGTAAGGAGAAGGTGTCCGAATGGCTACGGCTCTGGATGTGTGGGAGTGTGTGTGTGGTTGTGGATTGCGGATCCCGAAGGTTTCCCCATAACCGGGAGAGCGGTCGACTGGGGCAGTAAGCGCGGGGTGCAGGAAGCCAGAGAGGGCTTCTGGGCTACCTCGCTGCTAGTCGCTCCTATGAGAGGGCTCGTGTCCGGTGCGGTGCGTGAGTCCACCACGGTGAATGCCGGGGAGGGCGTCCACGCTTGTAGGTGGCTCGACGATCACCGGGAGTTCTACCACGGTGGATGCCGGGGTGGGCGTCCACGCTTCTAGGTAGCTCGCTGGGGCCCTGGGTTAGAGGTAGAGGTGGTGGTGTTTAGTGTTGACGTGCAGGAAGGATACGCTCGTGTGGATTAAATAATGTTCAGATGGTGGAAGTGGACTGGATGTTTTATCTCGAGGTACACTTAGCTGGTTTAAAGTTGCCGAATTTACATGGATCGTGGCCGAACTTGGTTAACTGAAGAGCTTGATAACTTAGATTAACGAGTTGCAGAAAGTAAACTGACGTGACTTAGTGCCCAACTTGAGCGTGACGTTAACTATGGAGCGGAGTATTGTGACTGACTGACTGAACGACTGTGACTGACTGTGCGGCCCATTTAAGTAGTGGATTTTGCTGAGGGTCGCCAGGTCCTTCGTGGAACAGGCACCCTAGCTTCCGTTTGGAAGTTGGCGTTCTCGGAACTATGTGTTGCCGCGGATCGCTAGTCGATCGTTGGGGTTAGCCTGTGAGCTGATTCGGCGTCAGCATTCTTATGTCTCTACTTACATCGCTATTGCCGTCGTTATGTCATTCCTTCGCGTGGCACGGAATACGTCCCGGATGGGCGTCAGCGTTACGTGAAGGAATTTCGGTGGCGCGGTGCGCCGGCTCTTGATTCGTTTATATACGACTTACATCTAATTAAATAGATACGCGGTGCGATGAGCTCGTTGCGAGAATATAGTCGTTGAAAAAGCGGGTGGAGGACGTAGGACGTAAAAAAGTCTTGCAAGCGCCTCCAGTGGCCGAAAGCACAAGCTGACCAGATGCAGAACCTGGCGAAATAACTTTTACGTATCTCGTGTGTAACGGTCTCAGTTGTTTACGAATAGTTTTCGCAAGCTGCTGTATCGATTTCGGAGTTTACGAAATCGTATTTTGCTCGTAATTAACAATTTCAGAATAGACTAACGTGGAGCTCGCAAGCGCCGCCGTTGGCCGAGGCGAGAATCGCTCTTCGGACATAGAGTAACGAAATAATTTTGACGTATCTCATCTCTGACGGTCTCAATCATTTACAAATGGTTTTCGCAAGCCACTGTATCGATTTCGGAGTTTACGACATCGTAGTTTGCCTGTAATTAACAATTTCATAATCGGCTATCGTGCAGCGTTGATTTGCTCGCAAGCGCCGCCGTTGGCGAAAGGAGATGCAGAAAGTGGCGAAATAACTTTGACGTATCTCGTTGTTGGGGAAATGAGTGGGAAAACGAGTGGGAAGGAAAATTTAGGAGCGGAGAGGGGAAGGGTGCGGAAATGAGTGGATCATCTGGTGGTGAGGTTAGAAAATTACACGTGTTCGCGTGTTGCGTTCGCTAGTGCCGATTTATTGTAGGTAAATCGGTGCAGCTCGTCAGTGTTATACAAAGTCTTTGTGTGTTGATTCGGCCACAATTGCTATAATTAATGCCCCCCAGTGTCTTGTGTAATTGCGCGGTCGCGGATGCACGTGGTAAAAGTACGGCCACGTGCAGTGCCTGATTAGAACTTGGTGATGTACCTTAAATATTGACGTTACGGTTGTGGGCGTATCGCTTACTGTACACGGCAGCGTATCTCGTGTTGATCGGTCGGAAATGCAATAAAGATGAGAAGCTGGGATGCGGTGGAAACTGATAATACGGTGATCGAACTGGAAATCTGACTCGCGCTACAAGGGACGTGGTAGAAGTGATCACTTTTGGCGGGACGGCGCATGGCGCCGCCCGCGTTTCGCGCATTCCACGCATTTCCGCTTCTCACCTGTACGCGAACCGGCGCTCGCGAATCGAGCTCGGGAACTGCTGCCGCCAGGTGGTCGTCGGCGACAGGAAGCGCTGTCGAGCGGGTTTCTCAAACACTCGTGTATAACGGTCTCAATCGTTTACGAATAGTTTTCGCAAGTTACTGTATCGATTTCGGAGTTTACGAAATCGTAATTTGCTTGTAATTAATAATTTCAGAATCGGCTATCGATCAGCGTTGATTGGCTCGCAAGCGCCGCCGTTGGCCGAGGCGAGAATCGCTCTTCGGACATAGAATAACGAAATAATTTTTACACATCTCATCTCTAACGGTCTCAATCGTTTACGAATAGTTCTCGCAAGCAGCTGTATCGATTTCGGAGTTTACGAAATCATAGTTTGCCTGTAATTAACAATTTCATAATCGGCTATTGTGCAACGTTGATTTGCTCGCAAGCGCCGCCGTTGGCGAAAGGAGATGCAGAAAGTGGCGAAATAACTTTGACGTATCTCGTGTATAACGGTCTCAATCGTTTACGAATAGTTTTCGCAAGCTACTGTATCGATTTCGGAGTTCACGAAATCGTAATTTGCCTGTAATTAATGATTTCAGAATCGGCTATCGTTCAGCGTTGATTGGCTCGCAAGCGCCGCCGTTGGCCGAGTCGAGAATCGCTCTTCGGACATAGATTAACGAAATAATTTTGACATATCTCATCTCTAACGGTCTCAATCGTTTACTAATAGTTTTCGCAAGCAGCTGTATCGATTTCGCAGTTTCCGAAATCGTAGTTTGGCCGTAATTAACAATTTCGGTTTCGGCTATCGTGCAGCTCGCAAACGCCGCCATTGGCCAAAGGGAGAAGCTGCAATATAGCCGATTCTGAGGCCCGTTTTCAAATACTGCGCTTCGGCCTTGGCTTGAGTCGGGATTACGTAAACCTGGCTCAGATGCGTAATCCGGGTTCAGATTTTTCGTGTATTCACAAACGCGGTTTAGACGTCGCGTGGAAGGGAGATCCTGGCAGTCATTGGATAATGGGCGTGGCCAAGGCGTGCCATGCGGCCAGTGCCAGCATATCGAGCTCTAAACACCATGCGTGTTGCAGTGTACGTGCTCGCCTGTGTGCGATGCTAAGGCCCTGATTGGGCCTAAGCTGCGCGCATCGCACACCGACACGCACATACCTGCGACACGAATGGTGTTCAGAGTCGATATGCTGACACTGCATGCGGCTTGCTTCGCTTGCGGGTAACCTCGGAATTATCCGATTTAGGACCACGAATGAGAGAAGAGTGTTGTATTATCATCAGACATGAGCCACAGGAACTTACTTATATAATATTCCGCATGCTGCGTAACAGTCTTGTATCAACACCATCGGCTAAATCACCCATGGGCCGCACGGAGCGCTGAGGTGTAATGCCACCAAAAAGGCGGAACATTCGAGATAGTTTTCACGGCCACCCAATTCCAATTTGAACAAGATGAGCGTTGAAATCGATGCCTTGCCGATTGATTAATCGCGAACAATCCGTCTCGGAACTGCAAGTTTCAAATTCTCCTCCTCAAAATTTACTTCTTGCTGGTTGTCCATGGCTGAACATTACCTGAACACTACTGAACAATCGTGTGGACGCTTTTGGTAGTTTTTACAGATTTTGCATTACAACTAATAAAAAGCAGCATTCATTCACTCGCTCATGTACCGTTCTTCTTGTCTGAATCTCGGCTACCCAGACAGCAAGGAATATTGTTGGAATGTTGTATAAATATTACTTTACAATGCGAAACCTTGCAGGTGACTTCGCCGGATTATTGCAAGAATGTTGCAGCAATATTACTATGTCCGCCTCTTCGTAACTTGTGGGAATATTGCATGAATATGACACGGAATATTGCCTCAAAGTTCCAAGAATATTTATTCAATATTACACTCTCCATATGATTCTGTTTAACATTGTAAATAATTCAAGCCAATTTATGTTATAGAATATATTATTTTGATTAATCCTCAATTACCAAGTTCTACTATAAATGTAATAATAAATAATAAATAACCTTAACTTATAAGTCTGTATTGTAATTACTATTATATTTTTGAGACTGCGACGTAACTATTGATCAAAAGGTCATTTTTGTTGTATGTTTTACACGAAAGATGTTATTAAAAAAAATTACCGATTTTTGTAAAAATGCAGAAGTTTTAAGTTTTCTTTCATAAATTTGCAAATCCTCTACACTTTGTACTACTGCAACACCCTGAATGAGCTCATCATCGCGAACAATCTGTCTATTTCGAAACTGCAGTTCTCTATTCTTCTCCTCAATTTACTTCTTGCTGATTGTCCATGGGTGAACATTACCTTAACCAACCTTAACACTGCTGAACTGCTAAACAGTCGTGTAAACGTTTGGTTATATTTTTACAGATTTGGCGCGAAAAACGGCCGTAATCCCGGCTCAAGAGGCCTTTCCAAGGCGTCTCAGGCCAGGCTTACATTTCTCGACCCCCACTCCGACCGACCTCTACACGGTGGGCGGAGCTTAATCGGAGTGGGGGCACGCAAATGGCATCCTGGTTTGAGAATCTGATCCAAGCCAGGTTTCTGAACCCGGATTACGCGTCTGAGCCAGGTTTACGTAATCCCGACTCAAGCCGAGGCCTAAGCGCAGTATTTGAATACGGGCCTATGACTTCTGCCGTTCGCATACGCAGAGGGCGCTCCAACTTGCCTCGTTTTCTGCTCCGTCGGTATGTCTAGACGTGTGACACGAAGGTCCATAAGATGCGGTGTCTATTCTATACCTCGTCTGTGTCAGAACTCAGAACGGTTGAGAATGGTCGAGACAAACTGACGTTGTATAGGATAAAGTCGGATAGAGATTAACCCGGTTCACAGGAGGCTGGCGACGCAACTTTGTCGCGCCGACCGATTACCGCCACGTGTTGCGGACATGGACATAGGAATAAGGGGACGAAGCACTGATCTCTATACAATGAATGCGAGATCAGGATCTGGGGAATGAAGCCAATATGAACGGTGGAGTCGCAAGCGGTCTTGCAGGGTACTACGTATAGTGAAGGGCCAATTATTCGGCAAAGTGGGTACCTTATAGGGTGCCGCGCTTTGAAAATTGTTCTGCAACATTTTTTTTTCTTCGGTGCGCCCCCGTTTCCTTAAGAAAAATTGCTATCTGTGGGGTTGAAACGTTTAATGCCGGCCCTTCACTCTGCTAAAGGTAAACATACCGACACCACAAACACTTCTTGGGAGACATCGAGTCATATACTTTAACATAAATATATTCATCCGTAAGTATGTGTTGTATTAGAAAGCATCCAAAATATTGTTCAAACGTGAAACGAAACGATCCTAATCCAATCAGTGATTGGCGAAGACAGGTGAGATTAGTTAATATTACAAAATTAAAATGCAGAAATGTGTCAAATCTTGGAGAGTTAAAATTTTACAATGTGAGAAATGGTGAAAATTATGTAAGCTTTGCATATTTCTGGCCATGGTTTCTTCAACGCACTGATTTGCTTTCAGACACTGTGAAAAAATTGAATGAATCACATAGGAAAAATTGGCTAAATTTTCAAACATACCATCTCAATACTGCATCCTATATCAATTTACGTGAGTACCACCACAATAGGATACATCCGCTAGATCTACAACTAAAATGTAATCGACATTTACATTAGTTCACTTTTGTATGTTATAGACTCCTGATGAGGAAACTAATTGTTTTGAAACATGTAAGGGTTGAAATATATTGATTCATTCCATTCTCAACCCAGAAGAGCGCAATCCTACATTATACATTATGTATACGATTCTTTTCCTGATTCCGCTGTTCAACTTGGTGTTGGAAACAAATGTAAAATTTTGTTGCTGCTATGGTGGGTTGGTCCCTGTTCAGGGCATTGGATTTGGTATGAAGTTTCAATGTAATAAATGTCTTCATTTTACAGGTTCATTGCCTATATTATATTATCAAGAATGACCTGAGCACTAAATTGTTCTGGCCCCATATTGGTGACTGGAAGTAACATGGACTGCAAAAGTTGTTACGTCCTCGTTTTCGGCACCCTGCGTTCACCGGGTATACCAGGGATCGAGGACAGACGGAAGGAGTGATCGCACCGAAAAGAGGGTGGTTTAATCCGTCAGTGGAGCGGCTCACTGACGAATCGAGGAAAGTAAGGAGAAGGTGTCCGAATGGCTACGGCTCTGAATGTGTGGGAGTGTGTGTGTGGTTGTGGATTGCCGATCCCGAAGGTTTTCCCACAACCGTGAGTTCACCACGGTGGATGACGGGGAGGGCGTCCACGCTTGTAGATGGCTTGACGATTACCGGGAGTCGACCACGGTGGATGCCTGGGAGGGCGTCCACGGCTGTAGGTAGCTCTCTGGGGCCCTGGGTAGAGGTAGAGGTGGTGGTGTTTGGTGTTGACGTGCAGGAAGGACACGGTCGTGTGAATTAAATAATGTTCAGATGGTGGAAGTGGACTGGATGTTTTATCCCGAAGTACATTTAGCTGGTTTACAGTTGCCGAATTTACATGTGTCGTAGCCGAACTTGGTTGGTTGAAGAGCTTGATAACTTAGATTAACGAGTTGCCGAATGTAAACTGAAGTGACTTGGTGCCCGACTTGAGCGTGACGTTAACTATGGAGCGGAGAATTGTGACTGTCGACTGACTGACTCGTGGCCCATTTAAGTAGTGGGTTTTGCTGAGGGTCGCCAGGTCCTTCGTGGAACTGGCACCCTAGCTTCCGTTTGGAAGTTGGCGTTCTCGGAACGATGTGTTGCCGCGGATCGCTAGTCGATCGTTGGGGTTAGCCTGTGAGCTGATTCGGCGTCAGCATTCTTATGTCTCTACCTACATCGCTATTGTCGTCATTATGTCATTCCTTCGCGTGGCGCGAATTACGTCCCGGATGGGCGTCAGCGTTACGTGAAGGAATTTCGGTGGCGCGGTGCGCCGGCTCTTGTTTCGTTTATGTACGACTTACATCTAATTACATAGATACGCGGTGCGATGAGCTCGTTGCGAGAATATAGTCGTTAAAAAAGCGGGTGGAGGACGTAGGACGTAACAAGTCATGTACATTATGAGACAATTGATCTGAGGTACGTGTACATTTATATTTTTAGCTATTGACTGTCAATATAAATTTCATCAGTTCTTCACATCATTAAAACAATTTTGTGTGAACCCACTTAGCATGATGACATCTTCGGAAAATCGTAAGGACAATCAATACCGACATAACGAATATCCGGGGGAAATACACATATGCTATTCCGACATGTGGCCTGGATATCGTGAGGAAGAGGAATTCAGAGGTGAATACTACTTCGCCATACATACAGGCGAGATCACGTTAGGCAGCTTTTGAATGTCTGTCAGTTTATATGGATAGGATACGTTTTATTGATTTGACGACGCGAATAAATACCATTGTTTGTAAACCAAAATGTACTTCACATATGTCACTGATATTTGATGTATATTTAGGTGAATTATAATAGGATTAATAAATTGATTACAGTGTTATTATGAATTTACTTTAATGTA